>OZ022509.1:75305991-76505991 GCA_963989385.1 Ctena decussata
GACAGTTTGCATGCATTTCTGTCACCTTCGCAAAGCACATGATGATCCAGTCCTTAACCTGGACGGAACCCCTATTCCTGTAGTTGAAGAAAATAAATTTTTGGGTGTTATCTTTGACCGAAAACTCTCATTTATTCCGCATATTAAACAACTAAAAGCGAAATGTCAAAAGGCGTTGAACCTACTACGAGTTGTTGCCCACACTGACTGGGGAGCAGATCGCAAAGTTTTACTTAATCTTTATAGGACAATTATACGATCCAAACTTGACTATGGTTCAATTATCTATGGATCTGCAAGAAAGTCTTATCTGGAAATGCTCGATCCAATTCATCATCAGGGACTCAGACTCGCTTTGGGAGCTTTTAGAACTTCTCCTTCGGAGAGTCTCTTAGCAGAGGCAAATGAACCATCACTTTATAACAGACGTCTTAAACTCTCTTTGCAGTATGCCCTTAAATTGAAATCAAATCCATCAAATCCAACGTATGAAACTGTTTTTCGGCCCCAATATAAAACACTATTTGAGAATAAACCAAACATGATTCCTTCCTTTGGCATTAGAATTGCCTCTGAATTTGAAAATATGAATTTAAATTTAGACAGTATTGAACAGTTCAAAGTTCCAGATGTACCACCTTGGACATTTACTCAGCCACATGTTCTATTTTCTTTGCATAGTGATAAAAAATCTCAAACCGATCCTCTTGTGTTTCGAACTAAATTTAATGAACTGCTTTCTGACTTTTCTAACTATGAGACTTTATATACTGATGGTTCAAAGGATGGCGTCACAGCTGCGTCTGCTTGTGTCGCTCCATCCGAAACATACAAATGTAGACTACCTGATAATGCCTCTATCTTTTCAGCGGAGATTAAAGCTGTTGATTTAGCCTTGGATCACATTGCACAGTCTCGGAATACAGATTTTATCATCTTTTCTGATTCCCTCTCTGTTCTGCAATCCCTAAATAATCGCCATGTTGAAAACCCTCTTCTTTTGGATATCCTTTTGAAACATAATGACTTAGCTGAGCTGAACAATATTGTATTTTGTTGGCTTCCCAGTCACGTTGGGATAAAAGGCAATGAAAAGGCCGACATTGCTGCAAAATCGGCATTAGCTCTTCATATTTCTGATCTTAAAATTCCTTACACTGATATTAAACCTTGCATAAATACCTATCTTCATGATAAGTGGCAGATATCTTGGAATGCTGCTGTCTTGAATAAACTACATTCTATCAAGCCTTCTCTTGGGGAATGGCAACCATCTTATAGAATTGATCGTAAGGAAGAAGTAACTTTGGCTCGACTTAGAATCGGCCATACTTTTATTACTCATTCGTTTCTGTTGAAAGGCGAGGATCCGCCTATGTGCATTCCTTGCCAGGAACCTTTTAGTGTAAAACACTTTCTCTTAGATTGCGCGGAGTTTCGTGTTATGCGTTCTAGGTTTTTCCGTGTCAACAGTATCAAACAACTGTTTGACACGGTTGAACCAGTGAAAATCTTTTCTTTCTTAAAAGAGATCGGCATATATCGTAAAATATAGTTTAAATAAGTCGAGGTATTTTTACAACTATTGTTTTAAATTTGTGTTTACTCATCTCGCTGGTCGAGAGTTCGTTTTATTTTGTCAGTCTTAAGATAGCCGTTGATCGGCGTGTTTTACCACATACCCGACTTCATTCATTTTTATACTGCACTTATTTCTGACCTTATGCATATAACACGTATCTTTTTGTAGCGTTTTCGGCGCGAAATAGCCTTTTTGTGCTGATGTGCCGTAAAACACATATCACTCACTCATCACTCACTCTTGAACTAGCGGACTTTTGCTTATTTATTTATAAAAAATACAATGTATAAAAGTATTCGTTCTGGCTGTCAGAGATCCGTAAACTACGTAATGATAAATTCCCAACCGATTTAGCAGAAATAACCAAATTATGTTGAAAAATAGATAATTAAGTCAAATTCAGAACGGCCACTTCAAAGAGGGGTAATTAAGATAAAAAAAATCCCCCCAAACAGAAGAATATTGCGTAAAACAAGGGCCAAAAACTCAGTCTAAGCTAACACCTGATTGGCCTAGCATAGTAGTATGCAGAACCTTTCCAGTGTTACTGGTGCTTGAATGTTTGTTTGTTTGTTTGTTAATCCCCTTTGTTCTTCTAATCTGGGGATTATCCCCTTCCCCTTTTATATAAGCAAATTTTGTCATTTGTTTACAATTAACACGAAAATAGTGCTACAGCGGTGGGTGTGAAATGTAAATAAACTTCGGAAACTGAAAAGGATGTCAAGGAATGCGAATGAAGATTAATCATCTTACTTACATGAGAGATAATATTGTCATTCCACAGCTCGCTCTCTATTAGGACTTACGCAAGTGTATAATGCTCTGATTTTCTGATAATACGGGTACACTTTCATAGCGTGAAATTTAAAAGGTTTAATATACGAAAGAATAGTCTGCAAATGCCTGTAGTCACTTTTTGTTAAACCGTTTAACATCGACAAATACAGTGAGCAGCAATAGGACGTCATGTTTTTTTATTAACGCTGTTGCTGCTCGTGCATGAACACTTCCTATCTCAGATTTTACCTTATTACGGACTTCAATTCGAAAGCGCGTTAGCACACGGGAATAATGATAAAAGTTTAGATCCTTTAAGAGCAAAGAAAACATTCATAAGTAAGAAGGAAGCTGCTCCAATTTTTGTCCGCAACCGACAGTTCAATTAGAAGACAGTGAGGCGTTAACAACAAACAAATAAATGAGCGGCAGACAAGACAATGGCACGACATGTGATGGTGGCGAACGCCCGACGTCAAATAGCGACAATAGCGTCCTTCCAATTTCGACTACTGATGATGTAGGGGAGACAGACAGCACAGGAATATCAGACAGCAATACCCCCATGCCTCATACTGGTCGTGCTAGTACTGTTAAAAATTGGTTTGAGGAGTCGCTTTTGAAATTTGTAACGCCGTCAAGTATTTCCCTGATTGGCATGAACAATTGTGGTAAGAGTTCATATATTAGACAAATGTTGGAGCAAGCGGACGGCGTGTTCACTGAGCCGCCATCGCGCGTGATCTATTGTTATAAAGTGTTTCAGAGGCTGTTTACCGAAATGACCGACACGGTACCGACTATCAATTTCTACCAGGGTTTACCCGACAGGGCCACCATAGAATCTTTTGGCCAGTAAGGAAAAGCATTTGATGTTGATTTTAGACGATCTGTACCAAGAACTGATACAGAGTAGGGCAGTGTGCGATCTTACCATCATGCTAAGTCATCATCTAAATATGAATTTAAAGAGTAACTACACTTCAGGAACTGACTGAATCAGATTCCAAATCCTATCCCCAACATCAAAGGGAAAGATTGACAAAGACATCCCAACAAACAATAAAATACAAGTGATAAGCCGAGTCAGCAGCTCTTTCCCAAATAGTTGGCAACTCAGTTATCTTTACTGAACTAAATAACTTAGACCAACAGAAGGGTTACTCTTTACATTTACAACAGACTAAGCAAATTATACGAAAAACATTTAACAACTATAAGCTGTATAATGACGTCGCACAATATTTTTATGTGTGCCAAGTATTCTAAGACTACCTCTACAAACTAACACTATATAGGTTAACTCGCCCTTAAGTCGAACAAATGAAACTGATAATATTAATATTTCAGCTTGGTGGGTCATTACCTGTTAAGATACCAAACGTTACCTTAATCTATGAACAATATGCATAAAAGACTCCCAAATATAAAACATGCATTATTGTACGACTAGCTGTCGTTGCAACGCATCCCTCTCGAACTGTTTCTAAATTCCATAATTTTGATTTTTATAAATTTTGTAAAATACTTAATATCATGTAGCAAAAAGGACCCTAGTTTATGAATTTTAACATTTTTGTTAAAGTAATCCATGGCTTCTCAATTCTCAAAAAGATAAATATTTATTGGTCAAAATAAGTAAAATCAACAAAAGTTTTAACAATTAACACAAAGCTATGCTTTGTCATTGAGTCGAACACCGATTCGCCCTGAAGTCGAACACGGTCATATAGTTTCAGAGACGGTTTATTCACTGTATTACTAGCAAATACATTCAGTCACAGACTAAATGCACAAACATATCTTCCTCCTTTCTTTTACGCATGCAATAAGGGTCTACGCTTATCACAAATGAAATAGCACACATGGTAACATAGCCCCTTAAACGAATGTTTTTCTATATGCACCGGGAGTCACAGAGTGGATTTATCTGCATTTACGTACATTGCTGTTTGTCGCATTATCTGTAAAAGAGTGCTTTAATTTGACATCAAACAAAATGATTTTAAGATATGTAATTTAAAAAATGCGCATTTTCTGGATATCACAGATCCTACATGAGGTTGTCCTATAATGGCTGGATCAGTAGTCTGTGCGATTCAGGGGCAAGTCTGTTCGACTTAAGGGCTAATTTGGGTAGGTGGATAAAACCCCTTGTTATTCCCTTATTTTAAGAAGTATGGCTAAACAGTAGCAGCTTCTTGGCGCTTGGAAAGCTGCGCTGGCTGTTGCATTACCCAAACACGGTGTGGGTCAATAGCCAGGGTTTGTAAGCGCAATACAATACAAAAGGTGTTCGACTCAAGGGCGAACTTCCCTACTGCTGTTTACCATTCGAAACCGATTACAGCTGTCAGTTTTAGGGACTCAGCTTTTCTGTCAAAAAGGAAAAGCGAAAATTTTTATGAAAGTATGGTCACAAGTGAAAATAACTTTAATCCACTGATACAGTAATAGACAATAGCCCCAAGTCAACGAACAGACAATACATGCTTCGTTCAAGAGTAGTACCTGGCGAATTCCCCGTTATTTACGAGATAAACTGATCTCATACAGTAGCTGTTTTGTCATGTTAATAGACGGTGTATAGATGGACCGGGTGGAAAGACATTTGTATTTTCTGAGATATATAGGTTCGATTGTTAATTGCAATCTGCGTAGATACTTGCTAGAGAAAGCCTCGGTAGATGAGACAATAGCTCTGAGATCGCCTTCAACACCCTAGGCGGCGTATTCACGCTGACTGACTCTGAACTGACGGCCTTACAGCGACATAAAACTTGTTTTGAGGACACTGGCTGCAAAACATTTTCAAGTCAGTGAAAAGAGGGCCGCTTTAGTCAAAAACAGTGTTGCGGTTAAGCATCTTTTGACTGATTTTTTCGACATTATCAGTGTAGTAACAATGGAGGTAGAGGGAGTTCGGAAACTTATTGTGATACCACAGACTCAGCACCAGCAGCTTATTCAGAATCAGAAGAGAACGACGAGCTCAGTGACGTCCAAGGACAAAAAAGAAGTTGAACATAACGAGTCGGGTGTTTGTCATTCTCCTGACAATCCCGGATCATCAGTTGTTCCTTATGACTCTGCATCTTCTCAAAATGGAATCGTATATGGGAGCTTCGACGAGAAATTCGGGGACACGGAGACAAAAAATTTGCAGACCCTACGCTGTAGTTTTCCTAGACCGCTTATGATGAAGATGCAACTATTGTTTCTGCTTATAGTAAGCTTTGATAGTGACATAATTAACTTTACACCGAAGGGCAATGTGATTAGCCGCGGCCAGCTCCTAGATTCAAACTCAAACATTTTGGATTTACTTCTGGGCTCTGTTACTGACCAGTTAACGGAAGTGCCCACTGGACTAAAAACCTTCATGCAAGCTCTGCGGGACATCAACGTTCCATCAAACTTTTACATAGTGGACACACTGTCAGAAAATGGCGTAATGAAAAGCATCGTTCAGCAAAGGGGCGATGAAGGCCATACTGACTCTTTGTGACACGGGACTGTAGATTACTGTATTTCAATCAAATTTTGTAAAATGATGTTTGTATAAAAGTGACGCTTCACTTTCATTTGTGTTTGTTTTAAGCCTGTTACTATAAATCGGGATAATTCGTAAAGCTGTGTTTTTCGCAGAGTTAAGCTGTGTTTTTAGTAGACCAGAGCTAAAACAATAGTTTGAAATCATTGATTGGTTGCGAAAACCAACATTGCCAATATTTCCCGATTTAAAGTATGAATCTCCTTTTCGAACACCAATGTTCAAAACCACGACACTGGGATCAGTTCAGACTAAGATCATACTGTGCATCAGTCTGGTCAGAGTCTTCACTGCCCGACCTGTTGAGCGCTCGTAGCAGCTGATCCCATGGCCTTCGCAAAGGGAAAAAACTTAAATCCCACAGGTAGCAGATTATTTTCTTTATCCAATTACATTGTAGGGCAAGGGCCTACTGTGATTGCAGACGGTGCGGGTGGGGGTTGTTTAGACATTTTTTCTCTCGTCTGTCATTTCCTGTCCGATATAGACTGAAATACTGTCTCAAAGGGCCGTTAAACCCAAAAGAACCAATCAATCAATCTTTAACCCATTAATGCCTAGTGTCTCATAAAAATGGACATTTGGTAGACCCAGAAAAGACGCGGCGTCTGATCTGGGTCTACAATTTTTTCATTCAAAACTATTTAAAACTGCAAAGAATACATCTTAACTAAGAAAATAGAATTGCCCAACCCATGAGATGGACAAGTCCACTTTGGGACATTAGGTATGAATGGGTTGAAAAAAAGATTCCTCTTTTACTAAGGAAGCGAAATCCATTTCGGGTGGATTTTCATTAAACTTTCATGTGGGTCGTTTCACCTTAGGGGGTGGTCGGGTGGTACGATGGTGCTGCATGTAACTTCCAGTGCCGGGTCCACCTGATTTGGATAATAGTAGGGCAATGGCCTACTGTGCTTGCAGTGGGTGCGGGTTGTTTGGACATATTTTCTCTCTCGTCTTATGTTTTCTCCGATAAATAACGAAACTGTCTCGAAATAATCATTGAATATGGAACTCAGCTTTTCCAGCAAAATAACATATTAACATCAAAATACCGTATTTATCCCAAATAGTCGGACATCTTGACTCTGTGAACAGCGCATACCCAGATCAGTCTAATCAGAGTTTATCTGTCCCTTGAGAAGGCAAATGCGCCGATGATAAAATCCATTAAAAATGGTTAAGATGCCTGAGCATGTAGGAAAATATGATAAAGTCAGTTTTATAACTTCTCATCAACAGCATACAGCACTACCGATTCCAATGAGTCAGAACGCCGTCTGCGAGGACTGTGTGGAGCTTTCCTTAAAACGTATGTCCGCTGGGGCTTTTCATCAGTTGATGTAACTTCCGGGACCTGCAGTTGTCGCTGCTGCCGTGCTCTTCTTTCGAGACGAATTGTAACAATTACGCCAACAAGCCCGCAACTGCATATTAGTATTCCAACTCCAACTATAACCCACCACTCTCTAAGTGCAGCTACAGGTTTTACTGAAAGAACGAAAAACAATGCATAAAATTATTGCAGTGACATCCAATATTTTCAATAAAGTTCGCTTCAGAGCAGCACCCTTACGAAAAGGGAGGCAAATATGTTTAGATCACAAATTTTTCTGGGATATTTAGGCTGGCCGTAGTGTAGAGGGAAAAGACACTGTGTGTCAACTAAGGCCTCTTTGCTAATTTTATAACCTATTCGTGTATTTGGTTTAAACAATATTTTATTTACTACACACTACATGGTTACAAAACAGTACAATATACAATATGGTACAGGATCTGACGGTAAGCGAAACGCTTTTATGAATATTCATGTATTTAAACTAGTATATGGTTGGTATAACATGTGCGTTTCTTCACTTTCGCAACCGAGAGGCTGAGGCGCGACAGTCACATGACGAAAATAACCGAACCACATTTTCCCGTGACAAGTCGGTCTTTTTGAAGTTCTTAAAAGAGAGTTCTGCTGCCACTTAGGCAGTCACTCGCGGCATCGGAATGCAAGCCGGCATCGGAATGCCTTTGAAGCCAGGTGTGTCGCAGACTAAATTACATAACTGTCTGAGCAAGGACAGTTAATCATCATCATTCGTTTCGGTAACTTAATATAAAAGTTATATCATCAGTTTTTGTTTACTGTAAGGAGAATGATAATAAATATTCATTTTAACCAGAGCAGTATAGGTAATAAATAAATACATATATAAGTTTACCTTCTCCCCAGCGCCCGTTGTGAGAGTCATTTTCAGCATACATGTATTCGTCATACTGGATACGCTGTGATCAGTTGTTGATCTTGAGTCAATATTACTTTGCAGTTAGAAACTTTCCTGCCATGTCTGTCATGACCGGTGAGATAGTTCATGACTGCAAAAAAAATTTTTTCTCCCCGGATGCCACGAAGAACTCTTGACGCTTGAGGAATTTCCCTCCCCAGCAATTGTTTTTCTGATCGCAGCTACCGCCGTCTTTTTGTTTAGGAACCTACTTGCTCCTGGACAATGCTTTGCGTGTCTTTCAAAGATGTGGCGACTGGGAAAAAAAAAAAAAAAAAAAGATTATGCTTTGTATGAGCATCAACTTTAAAGAGTCCTTCCGTTCTTAAATGCAATTCCAAAATTTTACAACCAAAGGGAAAACCAGAGGGCCAATGGCCCTATATCGCTCACCTGAGCACTGAGGCACTGAGGTTACAGCAACAAAACACCATGCACAACAGCAATAAAAAACACCATTTATGTAGAGGATAATATCACAAACATTTATGAAAAAAAATAAGCTTTATCCCCCATTAATGGCTTCTCAGAAGATCTTTGGGGAAAAAAAGTGAAAATTTGGCCTTTCAGCTGCAATGGCAACCAATCAAAATCGGGTAATTGGGAAAAATTCATATGGCTGGTAGAGGACTACTCCAGGAACATTTCTGTGAATTTTTGTCAAAATATCTGCAGTAACACAGAAATAAATAGCAAATGTCCACTTTCCTCATTATAAGTCTATGGAAACTTTAAGTTGCCATAGCAACAAATTCACATGGGCAATGATAATATAAAACATACTTTAGGTAGAGGTTAAAATTATTAATGTGTATGCTAAGTATCAGCTTCATCCCCCTCATGGCTTAACTTTTCCCATTATGAGTCAATGGAAACTATAAGTCGCCATAGCAACCAAAGTTCTTATGGGATTTGAAGAAAAAGAATAAAATTTATGTAGAAACTACTGTCATCAACATGTTTGCACAATATCAGCTTCATCCCCTATATGGCTTCTGAGCAGAAGATTTTTTTTTTTTTTTTTTCGAAATTTACACTATATTTTGCCATGGCAACCAATCAAATTCAGCGATTTGGAGAAAATGCATATGAATCGTAGAGGACTACTCAAGAAAATTTCTGTAGAAAATTTTTTAAATAACTGCAGTTAGTGACCAGCAAAAATTGCCAATTTCCATTTTCCTCATTATAAGTCAAAGGAAACTCTTTGTTGCCATAGCAATCAAACTGCTGGAGCAATTGCCATGACAAACAATATTCTATAGAGGCTAGTACTAAGGTTCTTTCTGTAAAGTTTGAGCTTTATTGGGCCACACAGTTTCTGCGAAGATGATTTTTTAATATTTTTCTATTTTTAACCATTCGGTTGCAATGGCAACCAGCCAAATTGCGCAATTTGCATAAATTTAACATGGCTGGTTAAAGACCACTCAAGGTACATTTCTATGAGAGTTTTGTCAAAATATCTGCAGTGGCATAGCAATAAAATGCAAATTTTCCATTTTGCCATTATAAGTCAATGGCAACTTTCAGTTCCCATAGCAACCAAACTGCTAGAGCAATTGCCAAGAAAAACAGTACTTTTATAGAAGCTAGTACTAAGATCCTTTCTGTGAAGTTTGAGCTTCATTGGTTGCATAGTTTCTGAGGAGATGATTTTTGAATATTTTTTCTATTTTTTAACCATTCGGTTGCCATGGCAACCAGCCAAATTGTGCAATTTACATAAAGTTCATGTGGTTGATAGAGGAATACTCAAGGAACATTTCTGTAAAATTTTTGTCAAAATATCTGCAGTGACATAGCAATAAATGCAAATTTTCCATTTTTCCCATACAAGTCAATGGCAACTTTCAGTTCCCATAGCAACCAAACTGCTAGAGCAATTGCCAAGAAAAACAGTACTTTTATAGAAGCTAGTACTAAGATCCTTTCTGTGAAGTTTGAGCCTTATTGGTTGCATAGTTTCTGAGGAGATGATTTTTGAATATTTTTTCTGTTTTTTAGCCATTCGGTTGCCATGGCAACCAGCCAAATTGTGCAATTTACATAAAGTTCATGTGGTTGATAGAGGAATACTCAAGGAACATTTCTGTAAAAGTTTTGTCAAAATATCTGCAGTGACATAGCAATAAATGCAAATTTTCAATTTTTCCCATACAAGTCAATGGAAACTTTAAGTTGCCATAGCAACCAAAGTTCTGAAGCGATTTGGATAAAAAACAGTATTATTGGTTCCCCCTGCCTATAGATGCTATATATGAAATTTGGTAACAATGGGCCTTGTAGTTTCAGAGGAGATGTCGTTTGAAAATATTGACGGACGGACGACGGACGGACGGACGACGGACGGACGACGGATGCCTGCCTTTACTATAAGCTCACCTGTGAGCCTTCGGCTCAGGTGAGCTAAAAATCACAGTAACCTACTTTCTTCATAAATTTCATTGCTTGTCTTGTATGTTCCGTGCCTCTAAAGGTCACATGTGGGTTTGCTTATATTTAAATCGGGCCGCTTTTTATTTAGATGTTCACGTGCGAAAAAAAAGATGGCCGTTACTTATTTTTAGCTCAACTGAGCCGAAGGCATATATAGTATAGGCTTTGTCCGTTGTCCGTCGTACGTTCACACTTTTAAGTATTAATATCTGCTAAAGTAGCCGGCCAATCTTGATCAACATTTAAACCAAAGCAGTATAGGTAATAAATAAATACATAAATAAGTTTACCTTCTCCCCAGGGCCCGTTGTGAGAGTCATTTTCAGCATGCATGTATTCATCATACTGGATACACTGTGATCAGTTGTTGATCTTGAGTCAATATTACTTTGCAGCCAAAAACTTTCCTGCCATGTGTGTCATGACCGGTGGGAAAGTTCATGATTGCAAAAAATATATTTCTCCCCGGATGCCACGAAGAACTCTTGACGTTTGAGGAATTTCCCTCCCCAGCAATTGTTTTTCTGATCGCAGCTACCGCCGTCTTTTTGTTTAGGAACTTACTTGGCCCTGGACAATGCTTTACGTGTCTTTCAAAGATGTGGCGTCTGCAAAAAAAAAAATAAAAAAATATTATGCTTTGTATGATCATCAACTTTAAAGAGTCCTTCCGTTCTTAAATGCAATTCCAAAATTTTACAACCAAAGGGAAAAAAATCACAAAAACCTACATAAATTTCATTGCTTGTCTTATATGTTCCATGCCTCTAAAGGTCGCATGTGGGTTTGCTTATATTTTAAATCGGGCCGCTTTTTATTTAGATGTTCATGTGCGAACAAAAGATGGCCGTTGATTTTTTTTCAGCACCAGTTTCTCTTCAAACGCAATCGGCAGCAAAATCACAAAAACCTACATAAATTTCATTGCTTGTCTTATATGTTCCATGCCTCTAAAGGTCGCCTGTGGGTTTGCTTATATTTTAAATCGGGCCGCTTTTTATTTAGATGTTCATGTGCGAACAAAAGATGGCCGTTGATTTTTTTTCAGCACCAGTTTCTCTTCAAACGCAATCGGCCGTGTCGATTAACGGTTTGCAAGGTGATAATTTTAATTGCCAAATACTTTACCTATTCACACGTACCTTGTTAGCTTCACTTAAAAGGCGAGTTATTAGTAGTATAGATGTGCCTTTAGCCTCAACCCTGTCAGCTCCACGACACTTGTGTCAACATGGATGACGTAATGACGGATCAGGTGTCACCTGGAGGCCATCGACTTTTGACGTAATTACGGATCACATGTTTCTACGCCAAAGTCTGGGAATGGTCGGGTGATGTGATGGTGCTGCGTGTAACTTCCAGTGTCGGGGTTGGTGGGGTGGTGCGAGGGTGCAGAGTATAACTTTCAGTGCCGGGGCGTCCTTCTGATTTGGATAATAGTAAGGTAAGGGCCTACTGAGATTGCAGTAGGTGCGGGTGGGGTTGTTTGGACATTTTTTTCTCTCGTCTTACATTTTTCTTCTTTCTCCCTTTGGGAGACGACCTGATATAGACTGAAATACTGTCTCAAAGGGCCGTTAAATCCAAAACAACCAAATCCAGTGTAGGGGAATCCTACTGATTGGATAATAATAGGGCTAGGGTGTACCGTGTTTGCAGTAGGTGCGGGTTGGGAGGTTTGGGCATTTTTTCTCCCTCACTCTGGGAGACGGACCGATGTAGACAGAAAAACTCTCAAAGGTTAAACCCATAACAATCACTCAATCAGCTAAACCTAACTAATAAAAGTCTTGTGAGCCGTTAAAGTAGCAACGAGAAATGAAACATTTTATTCACGGTAAAAATTGCCGTAGATTTTACGGTGGAATACCTGGTAGTCATCTGAGAGTAAAATAAGACATGCATTGTTTTGGTCATATAGCCCCTTCAATATGATAAAGATGTTTTCGAGAGTGGTCAGTTAAGACAACTCTACCATATTGCAAAAACGTATTCTACAAGCAAACGCCCGTAAAAATAAAGGAAAAGGAACGGCGGCTGGGTGCCAGGTATTCTACCGTAGAGAATCTACGGATCTTTTTTACAGTGTAGGTAATAGATCTTTAGAACCTTAAAAATCTACACTTTCTCAAATAGTTCTTTCTGTATAAAACAACAACCAACTGATAAAGTAAATATTTTATTTGCAATGTCACATATGTCGTTACCCTACAATGTGATAAGTCTTTCGATGTCTTGTTTCTATTATATTTACTCCTTTGGCGCTAACAGCGAAGTTGTAATGGGGTATGATATCCAGTTCCTCAATGTGAATGGATATCAACCCCATCAAAAACACAAAAGTCTGAGACCATGCGGGCCCATGCATGGGAGAGTTCGTGTAAAAGAGTCCCTGTATATTCCATTTCAGTAACACCAAATGTGGACACAATAATTGTGTGTGCACCGCCTTCATCATATTTGGTGTAACCATATACTGTTTTATCCTCTACAGTGAGTCTATAGTCTCTGACTATGATGTCCAAAAAATTGAAAGCCACCTTTCTTTCATATAACGTCGCCACCAAAAATCCAAGGATCTAAAAAGAAAAAATGTAGGCTATGTTTTAACTACGTCAATTATCAGGTGTGTGCCACTCAGTTATTTAGACTTCATATACCTCAGATAAATAACAGTAAAAATACTTTTTTTGTGAGGGAAATGGGAAATTTTTCAGTCATGGTAAAGTTTCCATAGTCCTATCAGTGTTAAAACGCCTAAAACTCAAATCATGGAAAAAAGCTGTTCAATCGTCACCGTTGGTAAGAAAATGTGAGTTGATGTGCATATATGGAGTCATTTAACTGGCAAAAAGTACAGAAAACAAGTTTTAAAAAAATAAAAATTGCTCCACAAAATACAATCTCTTGTCCTGATTTTTTTTCTTATGAACATAGTTGGGATAGTGACTTGGGATCCACGTCTGTACATTGTATTTTTAGCATTTTATTCAACATATGAAATCTAACCAAAGTGAAGCCGGACCGGGTAGCGCAATCGGTAGGGCACCTGACTCGTAAGTCAGAGGTCCTGGGTTCGAATCCCGGTCTGGCCACATACTTTCGTTTCTCCTTCCGCTGATTCAAGAAGGGCAGTTGTCAGTTACTGGCGAAAGTATGTGCACTTAGTACTGGTTAACCGCTTAGGAGGTCTAAGCCTGCCCAGGAATAGTGTGGTTAGGTTAACTGACCGTCCCGACATGACCTTAGTTGTTTACCGTGGACGTTAAGCATCAAATCAACCAACCTAACTAAAGTAAATCTGCCAACTAAAATGTCCCAAATCATTTTTTTATGTGAAATTCAAGGAATTTTTGTGTGAAATTCAAGGAAGTTTTATGTACAATGACGAAACTGTAGTGAGAAGCTTACAGTGATATCTCGTGATAAAATTTTTCATGCTCATAGAGCAATAAAGCCTGTATATTTTGTCTTGATACACATTTCATTTTCAAAAATACGCGAAGAAAGGTTAAGTTTGTTCTGAACTATGACTGTTCAATCCAAAAGGGAAAGATGTTTTTTCTTCAACCAAATGGCAATAAAACTAGAAAATGATGTTAACCTGTACCTACTTCTTTAGTTAAGAAAACGGCCCTTTCTGTTGTAATAGGTTCCGATGCCCTCCTTCTGGTTCGATTAGCTCCCTCACCACAAATAGTAACACTAGCGAAGGCTTTTGCTGCTAAATGTCTTTTATTCCACACAGTGGTGACTTCTTCATGTCCGTCAGACATCTGGACTCTGGCATTACCTATAATAATTGAGCAATGAAATAATTCTCTGTACGTAAACACCATTTGAATTAATGATAATTTTTACTGTAAGCAGTATAAACTTGAAAATCACCATAAAAATAGTCTATAGCACGCGCAAATCTCGTTTGGTTATAATACGCGTATTTGGTTTTTTTTCACAATACGGTTAGATCAAAATACTTTTCTTCGTGGTAGAATAAATTTTATTCAACATTTACTTTTTGAGATTTGAGACCTATACAACACTATTTTGCAGTTGCCACCAATGTGCGCTTAAAGGGCCCTTAAGGTCTAAAGTAGGCTCCATGCGAACATCAAAGACTCAAAACGGACTGGGCAGACTAATCAGACTGAGCGGATGCCTAGGCTGATCTGAGTCGTCGCTGGGCGCACATGCTACGTTGTTGCCTGGGCAGCCTCCCAGTCTGATCGATGTCTTCGATGTGCGCTTAAAGGGCACTTAAGGGTCTTAAGTAGGCTCCATGCGAAGATCAAAGACTCAAAACAGACTGGGCAGACTAATCAGACTGAGCGGATGCCTAGACTGATCTGAGTCGTCGCTGGGCGCACATGCTACGTTGTTGCTTTGTCGTGCCGCGGTTCAATTATAATCACCTTTCATAGGCAATTATAACCGAACGCCTAGATTCACACCTAACTAATCAGAATTGTAATTTTAAAGACAATTATTCCATACTATATAGAAAACACCCCCAGATTCACACCTAACTAATCAGAATTGTCATTTTAAAGACATTTATTCCATACTATATAGAAAACACCCCCAGTGTTTGTTTTATGACCCTGTTATGTAATTACCTACAAGAATATTTGTCTTCAACCGGCAGGGGCGATGCAATGGTGCTGCTTGTAACTTCCAGTGCCGGGGCGTCCTACTAATTTAGTCAACAGTAGGGCAAGGGCCTACTATGCTTGGAGTAGGTGCGGGTGGGGTTGTTGGGACATTTTTCTCTCGTCTATCATCACACCGTACATTCGACCTTTAACATTTTGGTAGAATCCGGTCGGGTACGGAAAATACAGATGTTTACCGAGGCACGTGCCTTTTCGCGGGTGAGTTATTTTCTTTATTTTTTCTACTTTATGCATGTATTTTGTGGCAGATAGATAGTTGTCGTTTTTGTATGTAATCATGTATATATTTGCATGCCATCGTTCTCGTTTTTTTCTGCGTTACTGACGAGAAATTTCACAAGAATATGAAAAGGATGGATTTTGCCATCGAATTTTGTCTTTGTAATCTTCGTTTCTCCTAGAAGTAAATAATTTATAAAAATATTTTGATGTTTTTTGGTAGCCAGATATCTAAAGCAAATATAAATTCATAAGTAACTTCACGTTGATTGATAACACATGAGCAAAAGCGGCGTCTTTCATACCATATGGAATTTTCACGTATACGGGTCATGGCAGTCGCTTTCTACGGAAGAAAACGGACGGATGAAATACATTTCGATACGGGGTATAGCAGTCATATTGAAGTAAAACGTTTTGCAGTGTTGGCCGCAGGTGTTGCACAGTTCGCTACTATTTCTGTAGTGTACTTGTTTTCTTCAACATTTTGAATTGATAAAGCACTATTTTATGTCATAGCACATCTTCGCAAGCCAAGGATGCCTTAATAAGCCTCGTTCACACGGGCAAAATTCCTGTGACCAAGTAGGTTTGTCAGAGAAAAATGTGCTCGTGTGAATGAAAAAAATATGCCAATTTAAACTTTCTTTGTTAAAGTTTCTGTGACAAAGAAACTTTGATCGTGTGAATGAGGCTTTACGTACCCTTGGCCAAAGGCATATTCGTAAATCGAATTTCCCACTGCGCCATTTCTTGGGTGCGAACAACATCCATCACAGCCAATCAAATTATCCGTTACAAAATATTTTCCGCATAATAGGCGCTTTGTCAATAGAAAATATCGTGATAGACGGACACTCGGCGCCAGATGTGTGCAACTATAGTTACGCACCGCTGAGCCATTTGGGGAACGTCGTTACGAGAATTGAAACAGAACAGAACAGAAAACATCGTGGATACCGTTAACAGTTACTAAACAGGACGGCTCGATAGAGCTGTTAAACCCAAAACAACCAATCAACAACCAAACAGGAGTAGACGGTCAAGATTAACCAGTTCATCAGTGTTTTTGAACGATCATGCGAAGTTGTGCAAAAACTGTGTTTTGAAACAGATCTTCTTATCTAAAACTAACACGCCGGGGGAGCAATTCGCTGCAGCCAAAGGGCGGCGCTGTGGGCAATCTGATTAGCGAATAGGTCGTCGGCAAATTGTAAGGGACAAAGTGGACTTAGTACCCCTGGCTAGCAAAAATGATCATAGCGGAGTTTTCCTGTATATATCAAGAGAAATTTGTTGTTGATGACGCGTTTAGGTATCGCATCACTGGTTGGTATCAGCAATGATCATTTTATACCCCCTTCGAAAGATGGGTCATATAATGTCGTGGCGATATCCCTCCGTCTAGTTGTAGTTCGTCCGTCTGTCACTTTAACTTTCATGTCCGCTCCACGTCTCCTTGATTATTGCTAGGATTTTTGTAAACTCAAGATTACCCTCCTGCCAAGAGCTTTAGCGAGACCCAGTATAGACCTTGCACGTTGCAGGGTATTTCATCGGCCCAGTTTGATCAGAGTGTTCGCTGTCCGCCCGGAGCTAGCCGAGACCCTAAGCTACCCTTTCAGTGCAGAGTGAAGACTCTGATCATACTGGGAAGATGCCATGGCTGATCTGAGTCTACGCTAGAGGCACATACCACTTTGTTGGTATTCCGTCTTTAGGAGCGTTGAACTAATCCCGCAGGCACAGAACGTCGAACTGGCGTCGTATTTACTTTGACGAGACATTTTGACGTCGCATCGACGTCAGTTCGACGTCATTTCGACATCCTGAGCCCGCTGGGAAGGCTTATGTATAGTCCAACAATTGCCTTTTATCTTGGATTTGAGCTGCAATGTTAACTGTCATCTGCCGTCATCTCAGTGCGCACGTACTAAATTTGTATAGTCTTATAATAACATTTGAGAGAATTCCACCTTCTAGCACCTCAAACACACCTGGTTAAGTTTGTTTTCAAGGATGTTACGAAACGAAAAAGAGCTGAACATTATGAAACGTAAAAATCATAGTTACCAAACGACGCGATCTTCAGGTCGTTTGGTAACTATGACTTCTTCGTTTCGTAACAGCTCTTTTTTCGTATCGTAACAGCCCTTGTATATACATAGTTAACCAGGGGTGTGAAAGGTACGCGACTCGATAGGTTACCTTTCACATACTACAAGGTGGATTCGGCGATCTCTTGATCTTTCAACGGTTATTGTAAGACTTAGTGCGAGCGCACTGAGATGATGGCAGATGAAAATTAACATTGCATATTTTATTTTTGTGTCGAGACCGAATATAGGCGTTTAGTACAACAAATAAAGCTAACGCTCATAGTGCCAGGAATTTACGTCGTGCTTAGTCTTTTCTTCTATTTCCACGTGTCCAGCAGGCAGGCACATGACGTCTTAACTACGTCAAGCTGACGTCGATACGACGTAATAACGTCGCATCCACGTCTGTAGGCGCCTTTTCGGCGTTTTGTGCCTGCTGGGTGATATATAACAAAGTTAAAACTGACTCCTACTATGTACTAATCAACTGACTGATTTAAAGAATCATTTAAACTAATAAGTATGAAATGATAATGAATGAATGAATATTGTATTTTCCTCAAAATTACAAAAACCAACTCCTGTTAGAAAACTTACCCAGCAGGCACACAACATCATTCACTCAAAATTAATCATCGTTGAGTCAATGTCATTCAAATCAACGTTGATTCTATGTTGATTCAACGTTGTGTGCCCAGTGCATTGGTTGGTAAATGGTTGTAAATAACCTAAACTGGCTATATGCAAAACACCGGAGACGTTCAATCTGATGAGTGGACTCTAATGCATTCTGACCACGAACTGATCGGGAACTGTTCCGTGGGCCATCCTGAAGTCTTGAATGCTGAAGACCATAATTGAGCAGGCTGGTCTGGGCTAGAGGCATACTTTTTTCTTTTGCGATAACAGTACTTCAGGTAGGAAAAATTACCTGCCAGTGCAGCTGGGCGTCCTTGGTGAAGTCTTTACTGCTCCCCGGTGTGTCAAACGAACAGTGACTTCCAGACATGAGCGGTTGTGCAGACAGGTCTGACTCCACACCCAAAAGTGCAGTTAGGTATACATGTAAAGCTTCATGTTCAGCAAGAATATAGTATTGTTCTGACATATACGACTAAATTTAAAAACCGTGTGTGTTTGGTTACTGCAGACTGGTCTTGGCACTCTCAGCTTTTTTTCTGACTTGATGTAAACATGGACGGACGGACGGACGGTCGGACAGATGGATGGATTGCAATTTTAAATCAAAAGGTTTGCTATTAAATGTGAACGATTGTTGTATATGCACAACATCGGATTAGTGGACTCTAATTTGCATTTTGTAAAATTTTCCAACGATTGCGTTGAAAGCTCACGCGAACTTATTTAAATACTCTCGATGGCACGGATGTTTGCGCGTTTGTAGTCCTTTACTGGCGGAGGACCCGGAGTACCCGGAGAAAACCTCCGACCTCGGACGGGCGACCACTACCCTCCCACATGACGACGCCGGGATTCGAACCCGGCTCGCAGAGGTGGAAAGCGAGTGCTCTATCCACTACTCTATCCGAACCCCAATGCATTCTGACCACGAACTGAATGCTGAAGACCATAATAAGACGGTATAATTGAGCAGG
Source organism: Ctena decussata (assembly GCA_963989385.1). NCBI lineage: Eukaryota > Metazoa > Mollusca > Bivalvia > Lucinida > Lucinidae > Ctena > Ctena decussata. The sequence continues at coordinate 75,325,232 of OZ022509.1, forward strand.
CTGGTCTGGGCTAGAGGCATACTTTCTTTTTCTTTTTTTTTGCGATTTCTGTAATTCGAGTAAAAAAATACCTGCTAGTGCAGATGGGCGTCCTTAGTGAAGTCTTTACTGCTCCCAGTGTGTCAAACGAACAGTGACTTCTAGACATGAGCGGTTGAGCAGACAGATCTGACTCCACACCCAAAAGTGCAGTTATGTATACATGTATAGCTTTATGTTCAGCAAGAATATAGTATTGCTCTGACATATTCGAATGAATTAAAAAAACCGTGTGTGTTTGGTTACTGCAGACTGGTCTTGGCACTCGCAGCTTTTTTCTGACTTGATGTAAACATGTATGGATGGGTGGATGGATGGACGGACGGACGGATGGATGGATTGCAATTTAAATCAAAACGTTTGCTATTAAACGTAAACACTCATGTCAAGAAACGGAAACTGAGGTGGTTTGGTCGCAACTCAATGTCCTCTGGCTTAGCAAGTACAATTCTACAGGGCACAGTGAAAGGAAAAAGGAGAAGAAGAAGGAGATGGGAAGACAATATTAAGAAATGGACTTTGCTAGCTCAACTAGGGCAGCTGAAGATAGGACTAGGTGGAAAGGGATTGTTGTAAAGTCATCTGTGGTACACCAACGACCTTGCAAGGTAATGGGATAGATTAGACTAGACTAGACCAGCTCATATCAGCTTAAGCATCATCAGTAACTTAGTTATACCGGGTTGTCATAGATGTGATTTCTTAACACACGGGAGGAACTCTGAGTTAATGCATATCCAGATCATCATGTGGACATAATCAGATAGTTCAGGCTGAACACATCGTCCTTTTACCTTTTAGAAGTTAGAAGCTTGCCATTCAGTGTCAAAACCGAGATGTCCACATGAAAAATCGGTAAAGTAGCATGCGCGTGAGTCGTTACGCATACTTGTAAGATTGAAAATGCCTAGTAAACCCTATTGGTCATCACAAGTAATGAGACATTTCGTTCTGACACATTACGTCAAAACAACGTTGTAACGACGTGGATGCAAGGTTATGACGCTTTATTATTATCTATCCAGTACAAGGTTGTTGCGATGTCATAACGTTGCATTGACGTCATCACAATTTTTTTTAGACGTTGTATGCATGCTGTGTTAAAAGAAGAAAATAGAAGATTGTTGTGCAATATTCGATCTTTTCATACAGAACATATTATGCCCTTGTCATGTAGCAGAAGAGAACTGCGCATGACGTAACAGCATGCACACATTCTCAATTCAGAGGAAAACACCTCTGTCCTTTTCAATTGGAGTAAATCTTTTGGAAGGATTTCTTTCTCTAGGGAGCAGAAAAATTCTCAAAAAATTAAAAACCCTGTAAAACGGCGGGAAACGTTGATAATAAGCAGGTTAAGCTATAGCGACAGCTTTAAGTCTTTCAAGTCGGTTACAGTCTTTAAGATTTAACCAGGCCCCACGGTCATAAACTTTTTTGATGCTCAACTCAGCTGAGCATGAAACTTTACCTGCAAATATAATGGCGATTATAAATCGCCGACGGTATTTTGGACGCTCAACAAACAATAACATAAACACAAAAAGGTGAAACAGGTATATGGACTCGTCCAAAAGTAAAATTAAAGCCAGTCAAGTTTGTCTACTTATATATCAAAAGCATAAATGTCACTATACAAGCAGTGGCGGAAAGGATACAGTACAGCAGTTAATAGGTTTCAACAGTATCGTGATGGGTTCGAGTCTCACCATTTTTTATTTATTTTTTTTTTTTGCATCCAATATGATAATGGTTATTCACAAATGTCTTGATTTCTTCGTGCAAATTTTAGCGAGTATTAAATGAGTATTGTACAAAAAAGTTTCCAAAGGAACATTTCGAACTTTTACTTGCTGTTAGAAAGACGTCTTATATCAAAATGAGTGACACAAAATTATCAGTCGTACAAAATGTTCTGAAGGTTTCTATGATAAATACTTTTCGCGTAATTGAGTGGCGTCACGAAGACGGTACATTATGACATATACGAACAGTGAACACTGATTAGCCTGCGCACTGACCAGCCTATTCTGATTTTTTTTTCTTGTTCGCGAAATAGCTACGCAGTAAAAAGTGAAGCATTTGATCAGTATAATGCAGCTGCACAGGCTGATTTTTGCATTTGCCATATGCACATAAACGTATCTTTTTCTATGTGACCACTCAAATGAACACCATATCGACACACTCGATTTAAATTATAAAATTATAAAAGATAACTCATTAAAAATAAATAAAAAATGTATATATATAAAAATTAACATACACAGTTGAGTAACAAGAAAAAAAAGATAGATAGAATGGGACTCGAACCTATGTCCACACGAGTTAAAAGTATCATGAACCCAGTGCTATAGCCACTGCGCCAGTGGAACATTTACAGTATACCGTATGCATGCTAAAGCTTAAGTAATTATCATTTTTGCATTATTTTACCTGAAACACCTAAATCATAGTAAAAATGGACTAGGCCCATATTCGATAACGCCACATAATAAACTTCGATCTATACTGATAAGTACAGTTTTTTTTGTTAAGTTTACCTGAGTATGAAATTTTCTCTGCTTATAAATATGAAACTGCCAACATATTTATCAGCAGAGAAGTTTCATGCTCAGCTGAGTTGAGCATGAAAAAAAGTTTTATAACCTCGGGGCTTGGTTCTCCTGGTGTCACAGACGTTGATGAGAGAGGTTCATTAGTACTTTATCGGAGCTTGATGGTTCAAGATGGCATTATGCTACTGACAGTTATAATTATGTTAACCAATTATTTGGTTATCTAAAACCCAGTTACAGGATACAGTAACGTACGTGGCCCTAAAGTCGTCAGGGTCCTTAGGTCGTCATCGGTCTTTTTGCTTCATTCTTTTCCATCTGTGTCACAGAAATGTATAGAAGCGGGCGAAATTCAGAAGATAAATATCTTAATTTTGTTATGCAACTTACATTTAAAGCTGGTTTTAAATGTTCTTCCAACTATCGAAGAGGAAACAAGGTAACCCATTTTTACGTAAAACTCAAAGTCTGTCGACGGTGCAAGCTGGTTTTGGTATTGGTCTGGCGAACCAAGATTGTCACGCTAGATTCAAGTTTCAGATGTATTTTTGCATTCGCCCAAATGCAGTATACATTCAGCCATCAAGATTTTCTTACCTTTGGCGATCAAAGAGGAAATTAAACAAAACAGACATCAAAGAACAGTGATGACGACTTTAGGTCATACCTGACGACTCTAGGGCACATACTACTAGGCAACAAAAAATTCATTTCTCCACTTCTTATATGCTCGTCTTTCACTCCAGTTTGACAAGCATATATTGTGATTATTTCAGTATAAATTAACAATTTTATGTTGGTTTGCCTTCATATAAGCAAATAAAACAAAAATGATTTAAATTTAAAGGCAGAGAATGTAGAAAAGTTGCCCCCCCCCCCCCCCCAAAAAAAAAAAAAAGGCACCGTTTCAGTTGTGCCGGATTTCGTGTGAAAAAGGGAAATCACCCATTAGTAAATGTTCCAGAAATACAGCATTTCCCGTTTATTGTCACTTTTAACCTCTTATAGAAATACAAAAAACACATTTTCTCTTTGTGCAAGTCAAGTATTTTGGTAATGAAAATAGAAAAGTAAAATAAAATAAAAGAATCTTTTATGCCATGAAACCTCAAAAAATTCAGTTGGTCAGCCACATTCCAATAATTTTATATTCCATTTTCGCCGACAACAATGTTATCTGTCAAATGATTAAGAACTTTTGACAAGAAGGTAACCCAAAACAAAAGAATCCGTGTGCAGTCTTATCGGGATCGGGTTTTGGCATCTTAAAACATATACCTATATACCACCATTGCTACTGGAAAACACTCTGACCAGAACCCGGACCAGAGTCTGTGTTTGCATAGGCCAATCTGGGTTTTAAATCAACATTATTATAAGGTTCTTTTCTGTTTGATGATCATTTAACGGCAAAATTAATAAATATTTGTTTATATGTTTCTTGACATGAACTTTTTCTTTAAAAACATGAAAAAAGACAATACGACCCCATGACGACACTAGGGCCGCACTGATGACGACTCGAGGTCCCATAGGTCCTAAGGTCGTCAGGCCGACCCTTCCTCTGTAAACAGTCTGTTTTTCGATGTTTTCTGCTTTAAATTGACCAGTTTGTTTACTGAACATCCCATTAGAATGGCTTGTCTTGCTGGTACCATAACGCAACTATAAATAGCTGTCACCATATGCATGAGGTATTCGTTTAAATAAACTGAGGTGACGACCTTAGGGCCACGTACGTTACAATTCTGTCCACGACAAATGTATGACCAATTTAGTACATGTAAATAACTCCGGGTCTTTAAGATATAAAATAGGGAATGAAAATGGCATAACATAATTGAGCCGCGACTCGACAAAACCAACAAGGTGGTTGTGAGCCCAACGCAGATTCAGATCAGCCTGGGCATCCGTTCAGTTTGACCAGACTCTTTTGTTAAGTGCTCAAAGGGTAACAAAGGGTCTAAGCTACCTCCATGCGGACAGCGAAGATTCTGATCAGACTGGGCGAATGCCCAGGCTGATCTGAGTCTGCGCTGGGCGCACAACCACATTGTTGGTTTTGTCGTGTCGCGGCTCAATTATGAATTTGCAATTAGAATTTAGTACTTAGTCCCGTCTGTGACAGAACCGTATCATAAAAATGAATAAAAACGACCGTGTCTTCCGTATTTGCCGCCTGTTATATTCCTTACCAAATCAAGAGATACCGACTGTCATTTCCCGTATATTTAGCGTCACCTGGCAACCGAATAAAAAGATAATGGCCCAGAATTATTTTCATCTATTTGCACCGTTTCAGAGAATGAGACAAAATATGAACTCTCGCTATGAAAATTGAAGAAAAAGTCGAACTAGCTCACCAGAAAATAAGAAAATGACTTACCCGCGAAAATGCACGTGAGCACATAAACAACTGCTTTATTCCGTACCGCCTGTCTTTTTACAAAATGTTAATAATCGAATGTACGGTGTGATCATTTCTCTCTTCTTCCTCCCTCTCTGGGAGACGGCCCGATATAGACTGAAATACCGTCTCAAAAGGCCGTTAAACCCAAATCAATCAATCAATCTTTAACCGGCATGCGTATAACGACTATATACGAGGGATGATCAAAAAGTTCCCGGAAAAGTTCTGTATTCTCTTTACTGTTTTACTTTCTTCAATGAAATTTCACACTATACGACTTTAATATAATTGTGATTCATATCATACAAAACAATTGATTTATGTCTAACCAGATTAATGCACGCGCCACCAACGTAACGTCCGGTAACGTGACCCGGCCCACCTAACGTTACGTTGTATTTTTATCGTTTCTAATAACAATTTCTGAACGTTGTTTATCTATGAAATGTATGTAGTAACGTTAATTCATTCACCTAAACTTAGAAATAAGTATCTTATCTTTATGTTCACAACTTTTTTTGTGGGTTGGTTTGATCTTTTCAACGAAATGATGTCTAATTCTAACGTGCCCTTTAAAAATCAAATGTGTGGGGATGGGGTAATTCAAGGGCAGATAATTTGCATTACGTTATAAAATGGAATTGTTATGATCAAGTTTCATGAACCTTAGATAATGGCAACGTTATATATGTGATGTATCCTTTCAGTCGAACTATTCCAGCAATGCGACAACGCAATCTGATATCTGCAGCAGCATTAGCTGTCTATCAAAAGTCTTAAATCAAGCAGCAGCAAGGCTACATCAGCAAGCTTTGTCAAAATTTAGACATAGTCTTAAGATAAATCGTTTTGTATAAGTAGCTTCATGTACCACACTCTTCTAAATGCTGCACAAAGTAATAAATTAATATGATCTTAATTATGACAAAGATGGCCGATACATCGTTGCTGCTGGGTGAGATGGGCATTTTGCTGGAAGTTCATTATGCTGCCGATTTCAGGTTGTGTTGCCGTATTGCTGGAATGGTTCAACTGAAAGGCAATAATCATATATCTAACGAATTGCCATTATCTCTAGTTTATGAAACCTTATAATAACACTTCCGAATAATAAGGTAAAGTAAGTTATCTGCCCTTGAATTACCCCACCCCACATATTTACTGATTAAAAGTCACTTTGGACTTAGCAATCATTTCGTAGAAAGAATCAAAACAACTTACAAAATTTGTAATGAACATCAAGATAAGGTATATATTTTTAAGTTTATGTTAAGTAATTCATGTTTACATTAATAATTTGTGAGTAAGCAACGTTCGAATTTGCTATTAAAAAGATAGAATGAAACGTAACGTTAGCTGGGCCGGCTCACGTTACCGGTCGTTACGTTGGTGGCGCGTGCAATAAACTGGTTAGACATATGTGAGTTGTTTTGTATGATATGAATCACAATTACATTAAGGTTGCCTGGTATGAAATTTTATTGAAGAAAGTAGAATAATAAAGGGCGTACAGCACTTTTCCGGGAACTTTTTGATCATCCCTCGTACGAGACACGACGCAAGAAAACCAACCAAAGTGGTTGTGTGTGCCCAGCGATTACTCGTCCCGGTCTGATCAGAGTCTTCGCTGTACGCATAGAACCCCCAGTGTTTTAGCAGATCAGAGCTAAAATTAATAATTAAAATTTGATAGTTCAGCGTGTGATGAAACCAGTGGGCGGAGCTAAAATTCCATGAAGCGCTAACCGCTTCTTGTAGAATTTGAGCGACGAATACTGGCTTCTTCACACGATGAACGCTGAAAAAATCATTTTTTAGCGACGAATACTGGCTTCTTCACACGATGAACGCTGAAAAATCAATTTTTTAGCTCACCTGAGCCAGAGGCTCCGGGGGAGCTTATAGGATGGTAAGGCTCCGGCGTCCGTCGCCCGTCGTCCGTCCGTCGTCCGTCCACAATTTCAAACGACTTCTCCTCTGAAACCGCTGGGCCGATTGTAACCAAATTTCATACAGAGCCTGCTGGGACCTTAGGAACGAAAAGTTGTTCAAACGGTCCTGGTCACATGACCAACATGGCCGCCATGCCCATATATGGTAAAAACCTGAAAAAATCTTCTTCTCCAGAACCAATAGGTCGATGGTCTTGAAACTTGGTATGTAGCATCGGGTACACGAGTACTACCAAGATTGTTCAAATTATGACCTTGGGTTGACCTTGACCTTTTTTACGGTAAGGTCAACTTTGCTTACTCATGCTTATATATGGCAAAATGCTGCAACATAAGATATCTTGGAAACTGTTGAAGATTTTGGCCTAAAAATTGGTACATACAGTCATCTAAATGACTACATGAAGATTTATGAGTACAAGAGGTCAAGGTCATTCTTTGACCTTTGACCCAGAACTCATATATTTTGACAATATCAAACAATCTCCTCAAAAACCACTAGGCCAATTGTAACCAAATTTCATATAGATCCTCCAGGGGTTGAGGGAATGAAAATTTTTGCATACGGTCCAGGTCACATGACCAACATGGCCACCACGCCCATATATGGTAAAAACCTGAAAAAAATCTTCTTCTCCAGAACCAGTAGACCGATGGCCTTGAAACTCGGTATGTAGCATTGGGTACTCAAATACTATCAAGATTGTTCAAATTATGACCCTGGGTTGACCTTGACCTTTTTTACGGCAAGGTCAAATATGGGAAAATGCTAGAACATGAGATTTCATGGTAAGTTTTGAAGATTAAAAATTGGTACATAGAATCATCTTAATGAGTACATAAAGATTTTTGAGTACAAGAGGTCAAGGTCATTCTTTGACCTTTGACCCAGAAATCTCAAATTTGGACAATTTCAAACAATCTGCTCTAAAACCACTGGGCCAATTGAAACCAAATTTCATATAGAGCCTCGAGGGGCTGATGGAATGAAAATATTTTCTAACGGTCCTGGACACATGACCAACATGGCCGCCAGGCCCGTATATGGTAAATACCTTTAAAAATCTTCTTCTCCAGAACCAATTGACTGATGGCCTTGAGACTTTGTAAGTAGCATTGGGTACTTGAGTACTATCAAGATCGTTCAAATTATGACCTTGTGTTGACCTTGACCTTTTGCAGCAAGGTCAAATATGGGAAAATGGTAGAACATAAGATTTCATGGAAAGTTTTAAGATTTTGACCTAAAAAATTGGTATATACAGTTGTCTTAATGAGTTAATGAAGAATTATGAGTACAAGAGGTCAAGGTCATTTTTTTACCTTTGATCCAGATTGCTCATATTTTGACATTTCCAACCATTTCCTCAAAAGCCAAAGGGCCAATTGTGAACACATTTCATATAGAGCCTCCAGGGGTTGATTGAATGAAAATTTGTTCAAACGGTCCAGGTCACATGACCAACTTGGCCGCCATTATTACTTACGGGATAAATTTTTAATATTTTTCTTCCCCAGAACCAATACACCTGTGGCCCTGAAACTTGGTAAATAGCATGGAGTACTAGAGTACCACCAATACTGTTCAAATGGTGACCTTGGGTTTACCTTGACCTTTTTTGCGGCATGGTCAAATATGGGAAAATGCTAGAACATAAGATTTCATGGAAAGTTTTGGAGATTTTGGCCTAAAAATCAGGGATCAAGCTAGGGGGCGATTTGGGCGAAATAATCGCCCTAGGGGCCGAAATTTCGCCATAAATTGGGCTTAGGGAGAAGTGGGAGTCTCCCTAAAAAAAAAAAAAATTTTTTTTTTTTTTTGGTAGAATTTTCATCAAATCATTCCACAAACAAGCTGTTATGACAATTTACCCTATAAACCCATTGCAGCTTATTAATCTTTCAATTTAATGTTAATAGTATGCATAATAGCTATTTTTCTTTAAAACTGAATGAAAAATGTCATAATGGCGCAATACCACTTCTCCCTTCACGGCTGTCACTTCTCCCTATTTCAGCTGGAGGGAGAAGTCACTTCTCCCTAAACTTTGAGTCTAGCTTGATCCCTGAAAAATGGTATATATGGTTGTCTAATGAGTACATGAAGATTTATGAGTACAAATGGTCATGGTCATTCTTTGACTTTTGACCCAAAACTCATATTTTGACAATTTCAGACATGATAAGTATAAGCCACCTTTCCAATTGTTCAGGTGAGCGTTTCAGGGCCTCATGGCCCTCTTTGTTATTCTTATTATGTCTCCCCCCTTAAGGGTCGGGAGACATATTGTTTTTGCCCGGGCGTCTGTCTGTCCGTCCGTCCGTCTGTCACAAATCGTCACAAATCGTGTCCGTTCTATAACTTGAAAACCGCTCAAGCTATATTCGCGAAACTCAATATAAATAACAATCAACATGAGACGACGGGCAGAGTGCAAGAATGGTAACTCTGGCATTTATACTTTTTGAGTTATTTCCCTTGGAACTTAGTCCATCACAAAATCGTGTCCGTTCTACAACTTGAAAACCGCTCAAGCTATATTCGCGTAACTTCATATAAATATCAATCAACATGAGACGACGTGCAGAGTGCAAGAATGGTAACTCTGGCATTTATACTTTTTGAGTTATTTCCCTTGGAACTTAGTCCATCACAAAATCGTGTCCGTTCTATAACTTGAAAACCGCTCAAGCTATATTCGCGAAACTTCATATAAATATCAATCAACATGAGACGACATGCAGTGTGCAAGAATGGTAACTCTGGCATTTATACTTTTTGAGTTATTCCCCTTGGAACTTAGTCCATCACAAAATCGTGTCCGTTCTATAACTTGAAAACCGCTCAAGCTATATTCGCGAAACTTCATATAAATATCAATCAACATGAGACGACATGCAGTGTGCAAGAATGGTAACTCTGGCATTTATACTTTTTGAGTTATTCCTCTTGGAACTTAGTCCATCACAAAATCGTGTCCGTTCTATAACTTGAAAACCGCTCAAGCTATATTCGCGAAACCTCATACAAATATCAATCAACATGAGACGACGTGCAGAGTGCAAGAATGGTAACTCTGGCATTTATACTTTTTGAGTTATTTCCCTTGAAACTTAGTCCATCACAAAATTGTGTTTCAATTGTGTCCGCTCTATAACTTGAAATCTGCTCTAGCTTTATTCACGAAACTTCATACAAATATCAATCAACATGAGGCGATGGGCATTTATACTTTTTGAGTTATTTCCCTTGGAGCTTTGTCCATCACAAAATTGTGTCTCAGTCGAGTCCATCTATAACTTTAAAACCATTCAAGCTATATTCATGAAAGTTCATACAAATATCAATCAACATCAGACGACGTGCAGAATGCACTCTGGCGTTTATCCTTTTTGAGTTATTTCCCTTGGAACTTTGTCCATCACAAAATTGTGTCTCAGTCGAGTCCGTCTATAACTTTAAAACCATTCAAGCTATGGTCATGAAAGTTCATACAAATATCAATCAACATCAGACGATATGCAGAATGCAAGAACCATAACTTTAGCCTTTATACTATTTGAGTTATTTCCCTTAGAACTTTGTCAGTCACAAAATTGTGTCTCAGTCATGTCTTCTCTATAACTTGAAAATCATTCAAGCTATATTCACGAAACTTCATACAAATATCAATCAACATTAGAAGAATTGCTTAGTGCAAGTATCATAACTCTTGCATTTATACTTCTTGAGTTATTTCCCTTGGACCTTTGTCAGTCACAAAGTCGTGTCTCAATCGCTTTATTACTTGAAAACCGGACAAGCTATATTCACGAAACTTCATACAAATGTCAGTCAACACTAGACAACCTGCAGAGCACAGCATTTATACTATTTGAGTTATTTCCCTTGGAACTTTGTCATTCACAAAATCGTGTCTCAATCGTCTAAGCTCTATAACTTGAAAACCGTTTAAGCTATATTCATGAAACTTCATACAAATATCAGTCAACCTATAAATAGACGACGTTCAGAGCACTGTAACTCTTGCATTTATATTTTTTGACAAAAACTAGATATGAATATCAGTCAACATTACATGACATGCAGAGCATAACAACTATAACTCTTGCATTTATACTTTTTACTTATTATGAATCCCTGCTTCAGGGTAGGGAAACATATTGTTTTTCCCTTGGCGTCTGTCTATTAGTCTATCACAAAATATCTTTACTGGATACGAGCACATTGTTTGCGTGAAAAATGACCAGTATTTGCATTAGAAATTGTATTTAAAGTTTCCGTTTGAAATTGTATTTAATGACTGATCCTTTTGACATCAGAAAGGGGGGAGACATCTGTTTTTTCGTAGAAAAACAATTCTAGTATTTACACTTTATTTGTGAACCTCTGTGTGCCGTTTTCCTGGTAATTTGGTGTAGAATAGGCACACTATGGGTGGACGAAAAGTTAGTAACGACGGGTTCGGCCAAAACATGGCGTTAAACGGAATATGACGAGAACCAATCAAGACGTTTGTTTACATAACACGTCGTTTGATCAATTGTCCTTCATTGGTGTATGAAGCTAGTTGCTCGAAAAGGTTCACCTGTGGGTAGTCAGTGGCAAGTGTAAATATATTAGTTAAAATCATTTCCAGCGAGTGCATGACGTTGTTCTGACGTTGATGCGACGTCGTTATGTCACATCGACGTCAGTACAACGCCATGTGTCTGCTGGACTCATTTGTTGCGAAACCAACTTTACAAATATTCCTCGATTTAAAGTATGAATCTGATTTTCGAACACCAGTCTTCAGAACCAGTTAAGACTAAGATCATACTGTGAATCAGTCTAATCAGTGTCTTCACTGTCGGACCTGAAGAGCGCCAGTTGCAGCTGATCCCTCAGCCTTCTCAAGGAAAGAAGTTAAATCCCACTGGTAGCCTGCTGGACTCATTTGTTGCGAAACCAACTTTACAAATATTCCTGGATTTAAAGTATGAATCTGATTTTCGAACACCAATCTTCAGAACCAGTTATGACTTAAGAGCATACTGTGAATCAGTCTGATCAGTGTCTTCACTGTCCGACCTGAAGAGCGCCAATTGCAGCTGATCCCTCGGCCTTTTCAAAGGAAAGAACTTAAATCCCATTCTTTCCTTTAGTCCACTAATACCTTGTGTCCCATAAAATGGAGACTTGGTAGACCTAGAGTAGATGGCGTCTGATCTGGGTCAACACTGTTTGCATATAAGACCACTGCATAAAATACGTCTTACTTAAATGGATTGATTGATTGATTGATTTGATGCTTAATGTCCACGGTAAACCACTAAGGTCATGTCGGGACGGTCAGTTAACCTAACCACACTATTCCTGGGCAGGCTTAGACCACCTAAGCGGTTAACCAGTACTAAGTGCACATACTTTCGCCAGTAACTGACAAATGCCCTTCTTGAATCAGCGCCCCGGGAATCTTCCCGCCTTGTCGTGGCCCCGGGGCTCAATTCTCAAAGGGGACATCTCTGGACTCAGACACAGTGAATGTCCCCTCTGCGAAGAGCTAAGTGAGGTACCACCTGTTTGCCGTGGGTGGCGTCCCGTAAGCCGGATGAAGGGATCCTGGAGGTTGAGAGGCATCCCAGGGATCTCCAGGTGTTTCAACACACCTCTTTGGCCCTGATTTCGGTGTAGACGGGTGGCTGTGTGGACCCGGCACAGTCAATCGGCTAGTCGTGCCAGTTCTGGGATCTTTTGCTTTCTTTTCCTTTCTTTTGTATCGTTCTGATACCGACCGTATGCCCATATGTCTTTCCTCTATAACCTTTCCATTCCTAGGAGCGGCGGCTCAACGGGTCAATCGTGCAGCATTTCAGTTGTGCGAGTATTTCTTCTGTGTATCTCTAACACTTGTGAGTAGGAGATCCACTCCGTTAAAGTGTTCCCTTGTTGGGCTCCAAGGCGGGTGGGGAGCATAGAAGATGAAAAAAATTCAGTGGAATTATGGGGTTAAACAAACGGAAAAAATCGAATCAGTCATCACTGTCTTCGTCAGAAGCTGAGTGCTCAGACAATGAAGCAGATAAATACCCTTTACCTCAGACAGTTCAAACATTTCCGCGCTTCATCATCATAGAAGCTACTGATCAGGATACCAGCATTACTTCACTTTTCCCTTTTGTGATTCAAAAAGTTCTGCAAAGTATTGCTGGTGAACCAAAAAGTATAAAAAAGTTATCTAGATCCAATCAATTATTAATTGAAGTAACAAAAAAATCACACGCAGAAAACCTCCTTAGAACACAAAACTTTCACACCCTAAAAGTTCGAGTCTATCCCCATAGCTCACTGAATTCCTCAAGAGGTGTAATCCGTTGCCCCGACTTGAGGGGTTGCAGTGAGCAAGAAATCTTGGATGAGATGAAAACTCAAGGAGTAACTGCTGTGAAACGTTTTCGAGTGAAAAGAGATGGTCAACTGAAAGATACAAACACATTCGTCTTTACATTTAACACACCAACTTTGCCATCTACCATCAAAATTGCATTCCTTCGTGTTAACGTTGAGGTGTACATACCAAAGCCGCTTCGTTGCTTCAACTGCCAACAGTACGGTCATCATGAAGATAGGTGCAAGAGCCATCCCGTCTGTTCAAATTGTGGCGAACCAGCAATTCATCACGAAACGTTGTGTAAAAGCCCAACCAAATGTGTCAACTGTGGGGAAAGCCACAACGCTAACTCTAAGGAATGTAAAATCTGGCATAAAGAAAAAGAAATACTCAGAGTAAAATTTACACGAAACGTCTCTTTTCCTGAAGCGCGGAAAATCGTTGAGTCACCAGCTCCTGTCCCAGGTTCAAGCTATGCTAGTGTAATCAAACCCAGCGTGAAACAAGTATCTTTTACTGACGCCTCTACTCAAACGAATCCTGTCACTATCATAGATTCAGAAGAAAGTAATGAAAAACAAGTATCTGAAACAAACAATACTACGAAAACGACAACAACACAAACAAAAACATCAACAGCGACCGAAAAAGCGAAACCATCATCCTCTCCAAATCAGGGTAACCAGGCATCGAAAGAAGAGCCAGTCCTCAAGAAAGCTACCCTAGAGATGATGCGAAAGGACTGGCAGAAACAGCAAAGGAGAGAACGACAACTAAATAATAAACCATCCTCTCCAAAACATAATTCGTCAAATGGAAAAGATATGACTCAAAAGAAACCAGTTATTTCAGACAGACAACCTAAAGGTTCAAAAGATGAGCTTCAGCTTCAAAATAAATTTGAAACATTGAGTGACGAGAGTGAAATGGAGTATGTTGATACTCTTGATCACTCTCATACTAGTGATACAGCTTCTTGGTCACCAATCCTCCCTCCATCTCCATAGTTTCCAGTCTTACATATATATATATTTATCTCTCCAATCTATAATTAAACATGGAATTTAAAAATAAGATAATACAATGGAATTGTCGAGGCCTTAAACCAAATTTCAATGAAATTTTATTACTTTTAACCCTAGTAAGACCATCAGTTTTTTGTCTTCAAGAAACTTTCTTAAAACCTGATGATAATATAACTTTTAAAGGTTACAACCTGTATAATTATTTTTATACAGATGGTCAGAAACCGTCCGGTGGCAGTTCTATTTTGATTCATTCCTCTTGTCCGCAACGAGAAATAAAACTAACAACAGCTCTGCAAGCTGTAGCTGTTTCAGTTTCTTTAGAAAAAGAAATAACTATTTGTTCCGTCTATATACCTCCTCACTTCAAGTTACAATCTCAGCATCTAGATTCTTTACTGCAACAACTTCCTTCGCCATATTTATTATTAGGTGACTTTAATGGCCACAATATGCTTTGGGGTTGTAACAAAAATAATACTAGAGGCGAAATCATTGAGAATTTCTATACAAATAATGATCTTTGTCTGCTGAATGATAAGTCCCATACTTACCTTCATCCTGCAACTGGTACTTTCTCTTCTTTGGATCTTTCTTTTTGCCATCCATCTCTTTTACTCGACTTCGACTGGTCTGTATGTGATGACCAGCATGGAAGTGATCATTTTCCTATCGTGATTGAAAGTATAAATTCTTCAGTTGAAGATCATAATCCCAAATGGAAACTAAACAAAGCTAACTGGGAACAGTTTAATTCTTTGTGTAATCAGTTTTTAAACATTGAAAAGTTTGATAATTCCACTGATCTTGTTGCTGATATTTCTTCTTCTCTCACAGAAATATCTAATACATGTATTCCAAAGACCTCGACAAACCCCAGGAAAAGCAATCCGTGGTACAATGACGACTGTAAGAAAGCCATAAGACAAAGAAAACATGCTTTATCAAAGTTCTGCAAATATCCAACTAAAGAAAATCTAAATAACGTGAAAAATCAAAGAGCCAAAGCCCGCCGTACTATAAGGTCCTCTAAACGAAACACATGGAAATCATACGTGTCAAAACTGAATTATAAAACACCGATTACAAACGTTTGGAAAATGGTTCGAAAAATATCCGGAAAAGTGAAATCACCAAGTTATACACATTTAAACACCTGTAGAGAAACGAAAGCAACCAATAAAGAGGATATCGCAAATACATTTGGAGAAACCTTTTTGAAAAATTCATCATCCCGAAATTATTTAGAAAAGTTCAAAAAGACCAGAATACATCAAGAAAAGAATAAAATTAACTTTAAGTCTTCGAATAACGAAGAATATAACAGCCACTTTAATTTATTAGAACTTAAAGAAGCGATTAACAAATCTCATGACACTGCTACAGGACCAGATGAAATACATTATCAGATGCTAAAACATTTACCTGAAAACGCTCTTTTAACACTTTTACACATATTCAATGACATTTGGACAACTGGTGTGTTTCCAGAGAGCTGGCGTTTGGCTACTGTAATACCAATTCCTAAACCAGGTAAAGATCACGCAGAACCAACAAATTATAGACCGATAGCTTTAACAAGTTGTCTTTGCAAAACGTTGGAGAGAATGATCAACAAAAGACTCGTTTGGTACTTAGAATCGAATGATCTTATATCACCAATTCAGTCAGGTTTCCGATCTGAACGCAGTACCAACGATCATTTAATCAGACTGGAAACTTTTATTCGAGATGCATTTGTAAATAGAGAACATGTTGTTGCTGTGTTTTTTGACTTGGAAAAGGCTTATGATACCACCTGGCGATATGGCATCTTGAAAGACTTACATGATTTAGGTCTTAAGGGTAGATTGCCTGTTTTTATTCAAAGCTTCCTTGAAGATAGAACTATGCAGGTTCGTGTAGGTTCTACTTTATCTGATCTTTATGATCAAGAACAAGGTGTCCCCCAAGGAAGTATTCTTTCTACTACTTTGTTCAATATAAAAATAAATAACATTGTAAATTGTCTAGACAGCAAAACGGATGGTTCCTTATATGTTGATGATTTTGGAATATGTTATCGTTCTAAAAACATGAGAACAATTGAAAGACACCTTCAACAGTGTATCAATAGAATTGAAGACTGGGCTACGAACAATGGTTTCAAATTTTCCAAGTCAAAAACACAATGTGTTCATTTCTGTAAACTTAGACGGATTCACAGTGATCCTATTCTTTATTTATATGGATCTCAGCTACCTGTTGTGGAAGAATCCAAGTTTTTAGGAGTAATCTTTGACCGGAAACTTTCGTTTATTCCCCACATTCGATACATCAAAGCGAAATGTTTAAAAGCTTTGAATCTTCTTAAAGTTTTATCAAATACGAACTGGGGTGCAGATCGTTCCACTCTTCTACATCTTTATCGTTCTTTAATTCGGTCAAAGTTAGACTATGGTTCTATTGTATATGGTTCAGCCAGGAAGTCCTATTTACAAATGTTAGATACTGTTCACCACCAAGGACTTCGTTTAGCTTTAGGAGCTTTTTCGGACTTCCCCTGTAACTAGTTTGTATGTGGAAGCAGATGAACCATCCCTGTATTACGCAGAGAAAAGCTTTCTCTTCAATATGCCACTAGACTTGCCGCTAACCCAGCTAACCCAACCTTCAAAGTCACATTTTCACCACAATTTGTGGAGCTGTACGAGCGTAAACCGCATGCAATTAAACCGTTTGCTCTTCGAGTTATACCACTGCTTGAAGCTTCAAATATCAATCCTAAAAATATTGAAAAACATTCTACATCAGAAATCCCACTTTGGTACATGAAGAAACCTAACACTTTATTTGACCTAAACACAAACAAAAAGTCAGTTTCAAATCCTCACATTCTGAAACAAGATTTTCAAGACATTCAGACACGTTATACAGAATTTCAGCATATATATACTGATGGTTCCAAAGATGGTGAGAAAGTTGGATGTGCATTTATATCTAGGAAATACTGCAATTCTTTACGTATTCCTGATGGTTCTTCTATTTTCACTGCAGAAGCAAAAGCAATAGATTTAGCTTTAGACTTTATTGACAACTGTTACCTTAATGACAAATTTGTAATTTTTTCAGACTCTCTTTCTGTCTTAAAAGCTCTAAACCACACATCTTCGAGGAATTCACAAATTCAAAAACTATTAGAAAAGCATCATGAAATTTCAAGCACTAAAGAAATAGTTTTTTGTTGGATCCCCAGTCATATTAACATAGCTGGCAATGAAACCGCTGACAGAAAAGCAAAAGAATCTCTTAGTCTGAATGTGTCTATGTTTGAAATTCCATTTAACAATTTTAAACCCGCTATCAACAAGTACATCTTGTCAATGTGGCAAACATCATGGGACACAGCTGTTTTTAATAAACTTCACGAAATTAAACCTATCATAGGGAATAACCCTTCATTTATTCGAAGTTTAAGAAGAGAAGAAATTGTTATTACTCGACTACGCATAGGCCATACAAGAATTACCCATTCGTACTTACTAAATCGTGAAGAACAGCCTTTCTGTATAGTTTGTAACCAGCTCTTTACAGTTAAACATATTCTCATTGACTGTGTTGACTTTTCACAAAACAGAAATAGATATTTTCGAGCTAATAACTTGACGCAACTGTTTCAAGATGTACCTGTCGACAGTATCTTATCCTTTTTAAAAGATATTAACCTTTTTAACAAAATATAAACCTTTTCTACATTTTTACCATGTATTACTTTCATTAATGCAAAGGTATTTTTTATAAAGTGCCGTACCTTTCAGTTTTGTTTATATTTTAAGTAAGATGCAACCTTCATGACGCAAATGACCCAGTGGGTTGACGCGTCGTTAAATTTAAAATCATCATCATCATCATCTTGAATCAGCGGAAGGAGAAACGAAAGTATGTGGCCAGACCGGGATTCGAACCCAGGACATCTGACTTACGAGTCAGGTGCCCTACCGATTGCGCTACCCGGGCCGGCTACTTAAATGGAGTTGTCCAACTCATGAGATGGACAGGTCCACTTCGGGACAGAAGCTATGAATGGACTAACAAAGCACCCTTGTTTTTTTTTACGGAAGCAAATTTTTTTCGGGTGGATTTTCTTTAAACTTTGATCTTGAATTCTACTATTCTGTTTCATTTCTCGTATTCAACAAAGTTCCCCAAGTGCGGATCTTTTTTTTCGTATGTTAGTTACTCTTGTGGATCTAATTGTCAGGCCTCGGCTATCCATACTCAGTTCACCGAAATACTGATGAAAGGGCTCAAATGCCTCTTATCTCCTCACTAGATTCCTTCTTCTTGTAATAATAAGACAAAATTGTTGCTGTTGCGTATTCTAGTCTCTTCTCGGAATGCAATAAATTTAATTGAAAATAGGAAGAAAGCAAAGCAGCAATTTTTGTCTCAATATATAGAGGAAGATGGCAAAAATTAGTTAAATAATAACAACACATCGAATAATTTTTCTCTGTTTATTAGCCAAGGTACCATGAAAATTCTAAGTATTAGGACAGATAGGTCTGAGCAATCAGTTTAGCACCAGATCCGACTGTTTGACACGGTTGAACCAGCGAAAATCTTTTCATTTTTGAAAGAGATTGGCATATATAGTAAAATATAGTTTAGTTAAGTCGCGGTATTTTTACAACAGTAGATTTAAATTTGTGTTTACCCATCTCGCTGGCCGAGAGTTCGTTTTATATTACGAGTCTTGAGCTAGCCGTTGATCGGCGTGTTTTACTACATACCCGACTTGATTAATTTTTATACTGTGCATTCATTTCTGACCTTATGCATATAACACGTTTTCGTTTTTAGCGTTTTGATGCTGATGTGCCGTAAAATCCATGTCACTCACTCCCGACTGTTCCTACAGGAGCATAGCACCAGATCCGACTGTTTGACACGGTTGAACCAGCGAAAATCTTTTCATTTTTGAAAGAGATTGGCATATATAGTAAAATAAAGTTTAGTTAAGTCGCGGTATTTTTACAACAGTAGATTTAAATTTGTGTTTACTCATCTCGCTGGCCGAGAGTTCGTTTTATATTACGAGTCTTGAGCTAGCCGTTGATCGGTGTGTTTTACCACATACCCGACTTGATTAATTTTTATACTGTGCATTCATTTCTGACCTTATGCATATAACACGTTTTCGTTTATAGCGTTTTGGTGCTGATGTGCCGTAAAATCCATGTCACTCACTCCCGACTGTTCCTACAGGAGCACTCTGATCCGGGTCTACACTGTGTGCATCTTTTGGATGCATTACTGTACGCTTAAACCAAACTGTTCTATTTTCGGGACAATTACGGTAATTATTTTTGTGTCCCAATTATTAGAATTTTTACTGTATATCATATCATATATCGCTGAATGCATACACATCCAAGGGAGATCACTCTAATATGAAAATATCTGCCCCTCGCTATTCCGCCAAAGAAGACTTTCTTAGATAGGGTCTACTTTTAAAGGAAATAAATTGCTTCAAGAGGAACAAATTCTTTACTCTAAGAGTTGACCCTCCTTGAGAAGGGAGCAAAAAAATGCAGAGATGGTGGTACCTTTCGAAGGACATATGTCTGGTCATTATCAGTGCTGCTGGAGACCATCGGCTCCTGAATGGGTGGGGATACTCTTCGTCCACCTCATCTCATGCGTACCACAATGATTACACATGACCCAGCCACAGCAATTCCAACAGCAATAACATACCACCACTGGCCCACAGTACCACTTGTAACTTGAAACAAAAGAAAGAAGAAATATATAAATAGAAATAAATAAAAGCATCGCAAACGACTGCGTGATACCCCGCCACTGCAAACCTTTTTCACACACCGATTTTTCCAGATTTTTTGTTTTTCTGTATACCCCAGGGCAGGGGCAGCCTAACCCCATTGGCAGGGGCAGCCTAACCCCATTGAACACGGATAAAAGTCTTTGTCATGGCAAGACACTTCATTACTCTGATAATAGGCTTCAGATAAATCACTTACCACTTTAATCAAATACAACTTTAGTGATTTTAAACATGTGGCCATGGAGCAGGGGATGATAACCCCTAAAGGATCAAATTTTAAACACCACAAGAAGCTTTTATTACTTCTATCATCGGATGTAAATTTCTGAAAATCTGTTTCACATGAATTTATATAGATTTTTCCATCATTTCATGCATGTATATAGCCCAAGGGCAGGGGGAGATATCTCCCATGGGGTAAATTTGAGCGTTATTGGAGGCTTTCATCACTCTGATCATTTACTGTAAGTTTCAGAAAAATTGCTTCAAACTCTGATTTTATATGGAATTTTTCTTTATTTTATACATGTATATAGCCCCAGG
Source organism: Ctena decussata (assembly GCA_963989385.1). Taxonomy (NCBI): domain Eukaryota; kingdom Metazoa; phylum Mollusca; class Bivalvia; order Lucinida; family Lucinidae; genus Ctena; species Ctena decussata. Next base: position 75,345,960 of record OZ022509.1, read on the forward strand.
GCAGGGGCAGATAACCCCAGATGATAAAATTTCCGTGCTCATACAAAGCTTTTGTTACTTCGATCATGTTTGTGAAGTTTCATCATGATATTCCAAGAAATAAAGGAACTAGAGGCCAAAAACCATTTTTTGGACATTGATAAGTGCCATAACTCTGTCAGAAATTATCGAAATTTGCCCATTAACAATCCCAAGCGAGACATTCTTGATACAAATCCATATGCAAAATTTGAATGAAATCCGTTGACAAATACTTAACTTATCGCACGGAAACGAAGGATGGACGTACGTACTACGGACGGACAGACGGACGGACAGACACACGGACGGCCAACGTGAAAACATAATATTCCGCCACTAACGTGTGGCGGGGTATAATAAGAATAATGTAAAGACATAGTCTAAGGACTGACAGTATGTGCTGCATTGATTATTCTTACAGGACATCTTCATTGCTGAGGACATTTGACTTTACATGACTGAACTAGAATTAAAGCCCCCGTAAACCCCAATAGATAAGCAAAAAAAAAAAAAAAAAAAAAAAAATTAGTGCGGGTATTTTTTGTCGCACCTGCTTTAGCAAGGTGCGATATAGGCATCCGGTTTTCCGTCCGTCATTCCGTCCGTCCGTCCGTCCGTCAGTCCGTTCACATTTACGTCAACCCTGGCGTTAAAGATTTGTACAGTTAATTTCTCCAAAACCACTGCAGCCATGGTTCTCAAATTTCATATGGAGCATGATCAGACTACAGGGCATCAGATTACACAAATTCTGCCTGGTCGAGAATTCAAGATGGCCGCATTTTACTAAAAATAGCAAAACAACATAATTAACATTTTCTCTAGAACCACTAGGTATATTTGGCTGAAACTTTGCATGGAACATCAGTAGGACCTCCTTTTTGAAAATTACGAAAATGAAAAAAATCTGTAGCGGAATTAGGTCACAGTGACCTACTTTTAGTTTACGAGTCTCAATTTTGCTTGAGTGCCGGTAAATCATTAAACACTGAGTGGATTTTGCTCAGATTTAATCAGAATGATTCTTGAAAAGAGTTTTTCTCTTTTTTTTTCACATTTATGAAAATGTATAATCCAAGATGGCCGCCACTGTCATTACTAAAAATAGCAAAAACATGAAAATGACTATATTTCGGGAGCCCCTGAATGGATTTGGACCAATTTTGTGTCAGAATGATCCTTGCATATAGCTATTTCGGTTTTGGGCAAATTGGCCATCCAAGATGGCTGCCATCCACCGTTACTAAAAATAGCACAAACATGAAAATGGCAGTACCTTAAGAACCATTGGGTGGATTTTGACAAAATTTGTTTCAGAATAATGCCAGAAACTATTTTGTTTTCTTTTTAGTCTCAATTTTTCTCAACATCGTCTCTGCTGCTGTGGAAATGCATTGCAGGTGCGACATAGCATTCCGCGGAATTCTTGTTTACATATGAGTGGCATAAATAAAATATCCAGGAAAATGTGACTTTCTTGCTTGCTTTCTTTCTTTCTATCTTCTTTATTCATATTTTTATTGCTCTCAGTGTTGTGGTAGTGCTGAATGAGCTCGTCACTGTTGTTTTGTTGACTGTTGTTGTTATTGACGATTCCGGGTTGAAATCATCATCGTCGTCGTCATTATTATCAGGATCATCTATTGGATTGGCCGGTGGTCTGGGTCTGACGTCCTTGGTAAAGGGTTTGGGTTCCTGTGGAAAGACGAAAGAAAAAATATTATTGAATAAGCACATGAATTTCAACAACAATATTGCTACTACTAATAATAATAATAGTATAATAATTGTAGTCAGAATAATAATTACCATATGGTGTAAACATGCCATCGAACACCCATAAGTACTGTGTGTTATTAAGTTATCAAAACATTGATTGATACTGCTTACTCTCTAATAGGTAATAAATTCTTTGAAAAAAAAAACAGAAAAAAAACAATAGATGCCCTAGCCCTAAATTCATCATTTAATGATACTGATACACTTTAATAAAAACAAACATTTATTATTGGAGCCGCGACACTAGAAAGCCAATAATATGGCTGTGCGCCCTACAAAGACCCAGATCAGTCTGTGTATCCGCCCAATCTAATCAGACTCTTCGCCTACATGGCGGCTGCCCAGGCTGATCTTAGTCAGAGCAGTATGATCAATTATTTTCGAGTCCCGCAGCATGATCAAGGTAGATAACTACAAATATATGTACGTACATGTATATAATCTGAAAGAAAAATATTATAGGCGCTTTGATTGTTTTTAATATTTTCATTATTTCTTATTTTAATTTTAAGGAAATGATATTTTGATTACAGCTGAGGGGAGCACGGAAGATGAAAACTTCTAAATAGAATCATGGGGTTGAACAAACGGAAAAAATCGAACCAATCCTCACTTTCTTCGTCAGAAGCTGAATGCTCAGACAATGAACAGGATAATTACCAATTACCTCAAACAGCTCCAACTTTTCCGCGCTTCATCATCATAGAATCCTCCGATCAAAATACCAGCATTACTTCACTTTCTCCATTCGTTATTCAAAAAGTTTTACAAAGTATTGCTGGAGAACCAAAAAGTATAAAAAAATTAACGAGATCAAATCAATTATTAATTGAAGTTACCAAAAAAGCACATGCAGAAAATCTCCTTAGGACACAAAATTTTCACAACCTAAATGTTCGTGTCTTTCCTCATAGTTCGCTGAATTCTTCAAGAGGTGTAATCCGTTGCCCCGACTTGAGGGGTTGCAGTGAACAAGAAATTTTGGAAGAGATGAAGTCTCAAGGAGTAACTGCAGTGAAACGCTTTAGAGTGAAAAGAGATGGTCAACTGAAAGATACAAATACATTTGTTTTTACGTTCAATACACCAAATTTACCCTCAACAATCAAAATTGCATTCCTTCGAGTTAATGTTGAGATTTACATACCAAATCCGCTTCGCTGCTTCAATTGCCAGCAATACGGTCATCATGAAGATAGGTGTAAAAGCCATCCTGTCTGTTCAAACTGTGGCGAACCGGCAATACATCATGAAACTTTATGTAAAAGCCAAACTAAGTGTGCCAACTGTGGAGAAGGCCACAATGCTAACTCTAAGGAATGTAAAATTTGGCACAAAGAAAAGGAAATTCTCAGAGTAAAATTCACACGTAATGTCTCTTTTCCTGAAGCGCGGAAAATCGTTGAATCGCCAGCTCCTGTCCAGGATCTAGCTACGCCAGTGTTATTAAACCCACCGTTAAACACGTGTCCTTGGTTGATGCCACTACACAAACAGATCCTGTTACTATCCTCGATTCGAAGGAAAGTAACGAAAAACAAACGTCTGACCTAAACATAACAAAAACAACACAAACAGCTACACCTACAGCGAACGAAAAGGCGAAAACAGCATCCTCTCTTGCTCAGGGTAACCAGGCATCGACAGAAGAGCCAGTCCTGAAAAAGGCTACCTTGGAGATGATGCGTAAGGACTGGCAGAAACAGCAAAGGAGAGAACGTCAACTAAATAGTAAACCGCCCTCTCCGAAAACTAGTACATCAAATGGTAAAGAGAAGTCATCAAAGAAGAAAATTATCTCAGACAGACAACCTAAAGGGTCTAAAGATGAGATTCAGCTTCATAATAAATATGAAACTTTGAGTGACGAGAGTGAAATGGAGTTTGTTGACACTCTAGAACAGTCTCACACTAGTGATACTGTTTCTTGGTCACCAATTGTTCCTCCATCTCCATAGTCTCCAGTCTTACATAAAGGTCTTTATCTCCAATCTATAAATAAACATGGAATTTAAAAGTAAGATAATACAATGGAATTGTCGAGGTCTTAAACCTAATTACAATGAAATTTTATTACTTTTAACTCTGATAAGACCATCAGTTTTTTGTCTTCAAGAAACTTTTTTAAAGCCTGATGATAATGTTACTTTCAAAGGTTACAACTTGTATAATTATATTCATACAGACGGTCACAGACCGTCCGGTGGCAGTTCTATTTTAATTCATACATCATGTCCACAACGAGAAATAAAACTTACAACAGCTCTGCAGGCTGTTGCTGTTTCAGTCTCTTTAGATAAAGAGATAACTGTTTGTTCTGTCTATATACCTCCTAACTTCAAGTTACAGTCTCAGCAGCTAGACTCTTTACTGCAACAACTGCCTTCACCTTATTTATTAGTAGGTGACTTTAATGGTCACAATATGCTCTGGGGTTGTGATAAGAATAATACTAGAGGCGAAATCATTGAAAATTTCTTTACAAATAATGATCTTTGTCTAATGAATGATAAGTCTCATACTTACCTTCATCCTGCAACTGGCAGTTTCTCTTCTTTAGATCTTTCTTTTTGCCATCCATCTCTTCTACTCAACTTCGACTGGTCTGTTTGTGATGATCAACATGGAAGTGATCATTTTCCTATCGTGATTGAAAGTGTAAATTCTTCAGTCGAAGATCATAATCCCAAATGGAAATTAAACAAAGCTGACTGGGAACAGTTTCATTCGTTGTGTAATCAGTTTTTAAACATTGAAAAGTTTGATAATTCCACTGATCTTGTTGCTGATTTTACTTCTTCTCTCACAGAAATATCTAATGCATGTATTCCAAAAACCTCGACAAACCCAAAGAAAAGCAATCCGTGGTACAATGACGACTGTAAGAAAGCTATTAGACAAAGAAAACATGCTTTATCAAAGTTCTGCAAATATCCAACTAAAGAAAATCTAAATAACGTGAAAAATCAAAGAGCCAAAGCCCGCCGCACTATAAGGTCCTCTAAACGAAATACATGGAAATCATACGTGTCAAAACTGAATTATAAAACACCGATTACAAACGTTTGGAAAATGGTTCGAAAAATATCAGGAAAATCGAAATCACCAAGTTATACACATTTATACACCTGTAGAGAAACGAAATCAACCAATAAGGAGGATATCGCAAATACGTTTGGAGAAACCTTTTTGAAAAATTCATCATCCCGAAATTATTTAGAAAAGTTCAAAAAGACCAAAATACATCAAGAAAAGAATAAAATTAACTTTAAGTCTTCGAATAACGAAGAATATAACAACCACTTTAATTTATTAGAGCTTAAAGAAGCGATTAACAAATCTCATGACACTGCTACAGGACCAGATGAAATACATTATCAAATGCTGAAACATCTACCTGAAAACGCTCTTTTAACACTTTTACACATATTTGATGACATATGGACAACCGGTGTATTTCCAGAGAGCTGGCGTTTGGCTACTGTAATACCAATTCCTAAACCAGGTAAAGATCACGCAGAACCAACAAATTATAGACCGATAGCTTTAACAAGTTGTCTGTGCAAAACGTTGGAGAGAATGATCAACAAAAGACTCGTTTGGTACTTAGAATCGAATGATCTTATATCACCAATTCAGTCGGGTTTCCGATCTGAACGCAGTACTAACGATCATTTAATCAGACTGGAAACTTTTATTCGAGATGCATTTGTAAATAGAGAACATGTTGTGGCTGTGTTTTTTGACTTGGAAAAGGCGTATGATACCACCTGGCGATATGGCATAATGAAAGACTTGCATGATTTAGGTCTTAAGGGTAGATTGCCTGTTTTTATTCAAAGCTTCCTCGAAGATCGAACTATGCAAGTTCGTGTAGGTTCTACTTTATCTGATCTTTATGATCAAGAACAAGGTGTTCCCCAAGGAAGTATTCTTTCTACTACTTTGTTCAACATAAAGATTAATAACATTGTAAATTGTCTAGACAGTAAAACGGATGGTTCCTTATATGTTGATGATTTTGGAATATGTTATCGTTCTAAAACATGAGAACAATTGAAAGACACCTTCAACAATGTATCAATAGAATTGAAGACTGGGCTACGAACAATGGTTTCAAATTTTCCAAGTCAAAAACACAATGTGTTCATTTCTGTAAACTTAGAAAGATTCACAGTGATCCTATCCTTTATTTATACGGATCTCAGTTACCTGTTGTTGAAGAATCCAAGTTTTTAGGAGTTATCTTTGACCGAAAACTTTCTTTTATTCCCCACATTCGATACATTAAAGCGAAATGTTTAAAAGCTTTGAATCTTCTTAAAGTTTTATCAAATACGAACTGGGGTGCAGATCGTTCCACTCTTCTACATCTTTATCGTTCTTTAATTCGGTCAAAGTTAGACTATGGATCTATTGTATATGGTTCAGCCAGAAAGTCCTATTTACAAATGTTAGATACTGTTCACCACCAAGGACTTCGTTTGGCTTTGGGAGCTTTTCGAACTTCTCCTGTAACTAGTTTGTATGTGGAAGCAGATGAACCATCACTGCATTTACGCAGAGAAAAGCTTTCTCTTCAATATGCCATCAGACTTGCCGCTAATCCAGCTAACCCTACCTTCAAAGTCACATTTTCACCACAATTTGTGGAGCTGTACGAACGTAAACCGCATGCAATAAAACCGTTTGCTCTTCGAGTTATACCACTGCTTGAAACTTCAAATATCAATCCTAAAAATATTGAAAAACATTCTACAACAGAAATCCCGCCTTGGTGCATGAAGAAACCTAACATTTTATTTGACCTAAACACAAACAAAAAGTCAGTTACAAATCCACACATTCTGAAACAAGATTTTCAAGACATTCAGACACGTTATACAGAATTTCAACATATATATACTGATGGTTCCAAAGATGGTGAGAAAGTTGGATGTGCATTTACATCTAGGAAATACTGCAATTCTTTACGTATTCCTGATGGTTCTTCTATTTTCACTGCCGAAGCAAAAGCAATAGATTTAGCTTTAGACTTTATTGACAACAGTTACCTTAATGACAAATTTGTAATTTTTTCAGACTCTCTTTCTGTCTTAAAAGCTCTAAACCATACATCTTCAAGGAATTCTCAAATTCAAAAACTATTAGAAAAACATCATGAAATTTCAAGCACTAAAGAAATAGTTTTTTGTTGGATCCCCAGTCATATTAACATAGCTGGCAATGAAACCGCTGACAGAAAAGCAAAAGAATCTCTTAGTCTAAATGTGTCTATGTTTGAAATTCCGTTTAACAATTTTAAACCCACTATCAACAAGTACATCTTGTCAAAGTGGCAAACATCATGGGGCACAGCTGTTTTTAATAAACTTCACGAAATTAAACCTATCATTGGGAATAACCCTTCATTTATTCGAAGTTTAAGAAGAGAAGAAATTGTTATTGCTCGACTACGCATAGGCCATACAAGAATTACCCATTCGTACTTACTAAATCGTGAAGAACAGCCTTTATGTATAGTTTGTAACCAGCTCTTTACAGTTAAACATAATCTCATTGACTGTGTTGACTTTTCACAAAACAGAAAAAGATATTTTCGAGCTAATAACTTGACGCAACTGTTTCAAGATGTACCTGTTGACAGTATCTTATCCTTTTTAAAAGATATTAACCTTTTTAACAAAATAATATGAAATAGGTGCTACCTAAAATGCAACCAACCAATATTACCACTGCAACACTGAACTGAAAGATTTTCAAACTAGAGCAAGTGAGCACAGTCTCACGTATACCCTGATCATTTTCACCGCCTAATGAAGCAGACTTTTAACACAAAATTTTAATGCAAATTTTATATACATGTACAAAATGATTCTGTGTCTGTGATCTTGACCTTAGATCAGCAGCAGCATCCATATGGTGTAAGGGACCGACCATTTGATATTCTGGGGGGGGGGGGGGGGGGCTGGTATTCTTGATGGAGACACGACATTTTATTTCACTGGCCTCTGGAAACAATTCTTTTTTTTTTCACCATGTGGGAGCTAATTTATTTTTTTTACAAACTAACTCAAACAGGTTATTTTTTTTTTTAATTTTATAGCTGAACTATCAGATCCTTGTTTACTTGGCCTTAATATCCTTTTATTTTACCCACATCAGTATTTTTAGACCTTTTTTCTCACAAAAAGAACATGGTGCTGTCTTTAACCAGGCCAAGGGCATGGCTTAGCTTGCTTTTGCAAACCATTGCCTGGAGCATGTTACTCTTTTCATCTAAGGTACAGATACAAACATCCCTGTATGAGTTTGGCAAAAAATAAGGCCTTAAATTACGGATATTTTGGCCAAAATTTAGGGCTATTTTGGCAAAGTTTTAGGGCTAACATTAGGAATTTAAGTTTTTTTTCTATCCCAATATTTGCCTAACCATGCTTATTCGTACTTTAGAAAGTTTGATAAATACTTACATGATAGAGTCACATTACTTACATGATAGAGTCACATTATACATGAATGTGGCATTAATAAAATGGCTGAAAGTTATGCGCTAAGAAGTTAACATAGGGGGGTCTGGGGGCGCAGCCCCCCCCCCCAGGAGCTAAAGCAATTTCCCAATTTCAATGGCAATTTTAAGACAGGAAACAATAGAGAAAAACTAGGAATGATTATAAAAATAGGGGTTTTTATATTAGGACTTTTGCCTTTTAGAGTGTTTATTGTGCCATAATGGTTTTGTCTCCCATAAGCTAGTGACTCTTTTGCAATTTAGTTTTAGTGGAAACATTTACTTAGTAATGTGGCAGATCAATAATACATGTATGTGAATGTTGTATAGGATGTTTTTGTAAATGTATGCACATGCGGGCCCGCTGGTGTAAATCAATTGTAGATAATATTAAAATATTACTATAAATAAATATAAATATTTTTTCTTGCATATCCAAAGACAGGGAATTTTTTTGATAAATATACCAGGCCCCCCCACCCCCCCCCCCCCCCCCCCCCCGAATATCAAATGGTCGGTCCCTAAACAAGTATGAAATAAACATAGTCGTGCATGATTAGGTTTCATTCAAGTACATGTATATTAGAACTATAAGCAAAAAAAAAAAAAAAAAACCAATTGTCCTGGTACCTGACCCCTGGCCCCACCCATCAGCCTGACCTAGGGGCTTAGGCAGTCCATATCTAAAGGTATGCTACAGAGATAACATAAACCAAATGCAGAAGAAAAATCTGCAATATAATTACTGAGATATGAGTAATCAAAAAGGCTTAATGCAATACTTTGAAAAAATGAAAATGCCTAAGTCATATTTATTTACCTCTGACCCCACCATGAGGCCCTGACCTATGGTCATACATTATTCACATCTAATGTATTACATGTATATGCTACAGAGATATCAGGGATCAAATATGAAAAGAATCTGGTGTGTCGCTGTAGTTACAGAGTTGTGAGCATTCGTTAAGGTTTAATGCAAAACTTTGATGTAAAGTTGACAAAAATATATACACCAACATTTAACTTCATCATGAGAAACACTTCTGTTATCCCTAACTAACTGCTGACTTTTCTCATCTGCAATCCTGGATGCAAGTTCATTAAAATTGTTCTGGTGTAAGCTAATCATAAATAAAAAAAGATAAGTTCAAATTTTATATGCAAATAAGCAAAGTCATGAGCCAGTAAAAATGTCAATATTAGGTCTTCCAACCACATTATGATACAGATACGCAGGTATTGTTTTCATTATTTCGATTGTTGCCTACCATTCTTCCAGATTTGTTATATTTTTTGTTCCAGGGGTCGCAAGATCGATCCCCCGCTTCTCCGGTCTTCTGGATGAGACTTTTAACCGAGGTCCCGTCTCCGTATGACCTTGTTGTTGGTGGGACGTTAAACCTGAGTTCACTCACTCACTCACTATATTTTTTGTTTTATGAAATATACTTTCTTGCAATTTTATGCCCTAAGTTGGCTATAGTTCAGGCCTGTGAAGCAAAAATTTTTGGAAAAAAAAATGTAAAATTTTATTCAGCAAGTGTGCATATCTGTATGTATGTACCTTCTCCTTGGTAAGATGATTTTAGCTGTATGACTATCGTATCATCCATCCATTGCAAAACTAGAGCAAGTGAGCAGGGGCTCAGGTATAAACCCGGCCAGTGCCACCACCTTATGACACTAAACTTTAAACTTAATACACAACAAGGACATGAGTTGGGGTGGTACAGAATAAAACTTTGGACATATAAACCAAACTGAACAAAAGGGTTGGATGGTATATGATCTTAAACAAGAGGCCCAAATGGGCCTGATATCGCTCACCTGGCTATTTTGCAACAGGACCATTCTGAAACAAAATTGGTCCAATTCCACTGAGATTTTCACATTTTCACATTTTGCTACTTTTCATAACAGAGGCCAACTTGCCTGGTCGTTATATATTTACTTTTGAAATGCCTCAATGCAAGGATCATTTTGCCACAAATTTCATCAAAATCCATTCAGGGGTTACTGAGATATTGTCAGTTTCATGTTTTGTGCTATTTTTAGCAATGGCAGATGGCCGCCATCTTGGAATGCCAAAATGCAAAAGATCGAAGAAAAGTCTTCATGCAAGGACCATTTTGACACAAAATTGGTCCAGTTCCATTGCAATTTTCAAATTTTCACATGTTGCTATTTTAAGTAATAGAGGCCAACTTGAAGGACCTGTATTTGTTAATTCTACAGATTTTTTTCATTTTTATAATTTTGAATACCAAAGTTTCACTGATGTTCCATGCCAAAATTCAGACAAATATACCCAGTGGTCCTGGAGAAGAAGTTGATTTTAATGTTTTTGCTATTTTTAGTAATGGCAGCCATCTTGGATTTTCAACCTGACCCAATTTTACAATTCTAAGACCCTGGAGTCAGGTCCTGCTCCATGTGAAATTTGAGAACCATGGGAACAGTAGTTTTACAGAAGAAGATTTTGAAATTTTGTGGTGTTGACAGACGACGCACGGGACGATGCACGACTGACGCATTTGTATGACAATAGCTCACTATGGCCTTTCGGGCCAGGTGAGCTAAAAATTAATAGAAAACTTGACATGAAAATCAAAGTCTGTGACCAGGCCTGACAAATCCATTGTCCGGCTGCCCGGGACAAGTTAAAATTTTTGCTGGGCAAGTAAAATTTTTTCTTACTTGCCCAGAAAAATGTACAAGATATATAGGGAACCTGTGTATTTCAGCTTTTTCTGGCAGAAGCTGTCTTCCGGACAAGTAGATCAAATTTTGATTTGTCAGGCCCTGCTGTGACCTTGACCTCTAGGTCACTGGCATGGATGGGGGTGTACAGAATTAAACTTTGGACCAACATCTATCATCATGCAAAACATCAATCCAACCCAACAAAGAATTTGAATCATATAGAGATCTCAAAAACTTTAACGCAATAATTTAACATGAAAAGTCAAAGTTTCAATGTGACCTTGACTTCTTTGTTTCCAGACGCTACTTCAAATTTTCTTTGGCTTGAAATCTGTTGAATATTTGCAGCAAAATTTAAACACCAGCTGTATGTTTATGAAACACTGATCTTAACTACAATGCTTACATGCACATGCAGCTAACGTTTAGTGGTATTTCTTTGTTGATGATGTTCGAATTTCATCGCAAGAAGCTTGAAGCTCAACGATGATGTCGACAGGTAATCACAGGTAATGTTGCAATCCCATGTTGATTCTCCTGTGATGAAATTATCACTATCACTTACACTTGCATTAAAACCTTGTTTCTGACAAAAATTAGTTGGATTCAAAATTGTTCAGAACCAGAATTCTTAGCAAATTCCTCCCTGGGTGAGTGCCATCCCATATCAATGGAAGGATATTGAGGAGATTCTTACTGCCAGTCGTTTTGATTCCACTTCCTTTTTTTAATATATGCACTTCCTTTTTTAATATATGCTCTTTAAGAGAGACTTGACTGTCCAGGGTAAAAATTAACATAATGTGCACAACCACCTGTGTGAAAGTTATTTTCTTTTTTTTTTGACTTTTAATAGCCGTATAACCTTAAGTTTTGACCTACATTTTAAGTATTTCATTGGCCAATATATATATACCCGGGATTTTTATGTAAGTAACTTACTTTTGCTTTCTGTTTCTACTTTCAGTTTTATTTGACTGTTGGCCTATAAACCGTGTCGTGATGAATCTAGATATTTCGTTCCAAATCGCTTTTTTTGTCAAAGAACACATTTCATCTGTTATGTCGCTCATGTAAAATATAAAATCAACAAGACAACTTGACACAGAAATCGTAGACAAAATTAAGTAATTAATGCTGGCTTTGCAAAACTAGAGCAAGTGAGCAGGGGCTGAGATATAAACATGGCCAGCACCACCACCTTATGGCATGAAACTTTAAACACAATACACGACATGGGCATGGGTTGGGGTGGTATAGAATAAAACTTTGGACATATAAGCCAAACTGAACTAAGGGGTTGGATGGTATATGATCTTTAAAAAATTATTCGAAAACTTGACATGAAAATCAAAGTCTGTGACCTTGACCTCTAGGTCACTGGCATGGATGGGGGTGTACAGAATCAAACTTTGGACCAACATCTATCATCATGCAAAACGTCAATCCAACCCAACAAAGAATTTGAATCATATAGAGATCTCAAAAACTTTAACGCAATAATTTAACATGAAAAGTCAAAGTTTCAATGTGACCTTGACTTCTTTGTTTCCAGATGCTACTTCAAATTTTCTTTGGCTTGAAATCTGTTGAATATTTGCAGCAAAATTTAAACACCAGCTGTATGTTTATGAAACACTGATCTTAACTACAATGCTTACATGCACATGCAGCTAACGTTTAGTGGTATTTCTTTGTTGATGATGTTCGAATTGCATCGCAAGAAGCTTGAAGCTCAACGATGATGTCGACAGGTAATCACAGGTAATGTTGCAATCCCATGTTGATTCTCCTGTGATGAAATTATCACTATAAACCGTGTCATGATGAATCTACATATTTCGTTCCAAATCGCTTTTTTGTCAAAGAACACATTTTGCCTGCTATGTCGCTCATGTTAAATATAAAACCAACAAGATAACTTGACACAGAAATCAAAGACGATTTTTTCAATTAAGTAATTGTTGCTGGCTTAGTTGTTGATGTTGTGTTGGAACTGCGACACTTTTAACGTTATATGTGGGGCAGTCAGCCAACCAATCCTCATTGTAATGTGCAACACTGACAGACCCCAATCAAAATTCAACAGCATTTCCGAAATCGAAACCCCAACACCAACAACAAATATGCATATCAACATGCACATCCGTACAATCTGATCAGCACATTTGATATCTTACATGTACTGGACTCATGTATATTACAATACTCACTTCTATTAAATCTAAAGCCAGTTATCTTTTTTTTAAAGATATTCTTGTTTGAATACTGTGTTTATTTGCATCCAATTCTACTGCAGAACTGAGCGTTGGTTGATTACTGACAAAATTTGATATTGGAATGTATGAAGACGTAAGCAAATTTAGTAAACTGGATTCACGCAATATCATAAGGGATCGCATAAACTTCTAAACAATTACCACTTTGGGCTTAATTAAATCACATAAATAAGAAGTCAGAGGTGTAAAAAGCAAGGGCAAATAAGCTAACTATATGCTAATGACAGTTGACACAGTAAATGTGTATTATGTAAACTGCTAGGACTAGCGCAAAACTGATTTTTACTGATAATGGAGAGAAACCATGATAGTTGCCCAAGCTCATGCAAAGTTTTGCTTGCCAAAGATTAATATCTTGTATCCTTTGAGACTTCATAATGGTTCACTGAGGCTGTACTTACAAAAGCTTAAACCAAAGCGTCTGTTGACGATTACGGACAAATGTCATATCCGAATCCATGCATGTGTAAGCAATCAGATACTTCGCATGAAGAGATTAGATTTAAACAACATTACAATGGTTCGCAATAATCTACTGATTAAATTACCTTTTAAGACTTCTTAAATTCTCATACAAAACATACAAAGAAGTCTCAGATACCGCATGAAACGCAGTAGAAATCGACTTTGCTTCTGTGAATGACTGTTGACGAAAGCAAGGGCAGACAATTTAGCTATAATGCTAATAACATGACAACCGTGCATGCAAACCGCCATGACTGCGCACCAAGTCATCATCACCATTGTAGAATATCACATGATTTGATTTTTAGTGAGAACTGCAGGTCTGCAATTTTGCCAATTGAATTTGGGGAAAAAAAGCAAAAAAAACATAGCAACGTCCAGCACCAAGAAGCGTTTTCATTCGTCACATGAAACCACTGACTCAATCGGAAACCTTGCTCATTTTTGTCAGAATCTTATCACTCGTCAGTTTAGAAATTTTTTTAGTTGGTCCGTACACAGATTTCTATATTCAGCATCGGCGTTACTGTTTGACGACACCGTCATACATGTAGCTTCGGGCAGCCACCGGTGTCGCTATTAAATTTATCAAACAAGTTGAGGAAAAGGGCTAAAATGCAAGACTTTGCCAAGCATTTTGTATCATTTGCACAACGTTTAAATATATTCAGTAACGTAAAAACTGGGAAAGATAGACCTGTGCAAACAGTGAAGACCCAGATCAGATTGCAGTTAGATCAGGGTCTACACTGATTGCCATTCCATATCCATCAGCTGGCAGTGGTCATACAGTTAAAATCAAACCATTCAAATATTAGGACAATTACAATAATTTCAGCCGTATCAAAACTTACAGTATTTACGGTAATACAGAAACACAAATTTATGCAAGATGCTAAAATTTATCATATGACAGAAATAAGCGAGTTTGGAATTCCGAGTTTCCAGTTGGCCTGGAGCACAAAGGTCAGGGGTCAAGTGTGAAAAAATCCGATAGTTCATCATTACATTTACCTGGTCAGTCGATATAAAACTGCTTTTTCATGACTAAAAATCGTTGATATGATTGAAAATTGTTTTCAATTCAGAGAAAATGGATAGTCACATTATTTTAGCAAGATAGAATAGACAGGGAATATTTTAAAATTGAAATATTAGTCAATATGTTGGTGTGTTACTGTTATGGGCCAACTCTCCTACCTTCCATTATCTACAATAGTAGATATGCGCATAGCTTCGTATATATAATCAATCTCTGACAATTGCGTCAGGGAGTTAACTCTTTGGCTCAGTGGACTATCACCCGGGAGTTCCAGGTTTGAATCCCAGCAAAGGTCGGGAATTTTTTCAGCTATGCTTTGGTCCGTTTGTTGCGGCAGTAATGTCGTAAGATTACGCTGTGCGTATATGGTTTTTGGCATCGGTGACCTTTGACCTCCAAGAGCAAAATCTGAGTTTGCACATGCGCAGTGCGAAACTCCGAGCTCGCTTATATATTCCACAATTATTGTATGAAAACGTCGACATTTTACCATAAGAAAATGTGATGTTATTGTTGAATGAGTAAACAATTCTTATTCTTACCCATTTCCCCAGATCATAAATAAGTCTAAATTGACTTATCCCTAAATTCAGACTAACACGAACCGGCTTTAAATACTAAAATTGGGCTGAACAACCCGCCCGAAATCAGGCTGAAACAACCTGTTGGAAAAAGGGCCGTAGCAACCCTGAATGTTCAGCCTCAGGGACAGAGGGACATAAATACTGTGGTTTACCTGAAGCATGGTCCCTGGAGCAGTGCATGTGTGGGGATTTTGATTGGCTGTCGAAATAGCTGGGGCAATGATAGCGACCTCAACTGTTGAACATAGTCACAGGGCGGGGGCTTTTACTGGGATTTAATCAGACATTTGTCCCCACACTGCCAGGCATCGTGCAGGGCAAAAAGTCAAAGTATCCCCACCCCTCTCCCAGCCATGAGGTAGCTGGATTTGCAAATGAACAGGGCATAACAGCTATCATACTTCTGCTCATGGAAATGTAATTTTGTGGACAGACTGAGACTGCCAAATAAATTCAGCTACATGTATTCTAAGAATAATTCTTAACTTAAAGGTAGGTTCCTGGACTAGCGATAACAATTAGGTCCACAAAATAGTTTCGTTTTTTTCTGAGCAGTATTGAATTCTCTTATTTTTCTGAATTTGTTGCTACTGAGAAACTCGTCAGATGTTGAAGAAAATAGTCTTTTTCCCCTTTGGTTTATTTTCTTTCGTTGGAATTCCAGTTCTAAAAATAACTATGTTTATTATGTCTATAAATGCGCAATTTCTGATGCCATTCTCCAAAGGTCAATTTTCCCTTGCCGTGAGCTCTCCTAGAGGTCCTTGCATGGCGGATGGGTTAAAACTATCCCAAAATGCAATGCAGCATGACGTCAGCTGCGTTATCTATTTTTGGCGCGAACTAAAAATAGCGCTAACTGGTGCGCGAATGCATGGATACCATTTGATTGGGTAAATAGTCTGATGCGAAAAATATCTTAGATGTCATTGAAACCGGTATCTTTGCGATTCAGTTTTATTTTCAGTATTTTTTCATAGTCAAAATTGATAACGGCACATTTTTCACCGGTAGAATAAGGTTCCTGCTTCGATCGAATCCGACTCCGTATTTTTACCGGAAGTCGGCGACTTCCAAAAAAACTCTCATTCATACTGGAAATAGAACAGAATAGAACAGAACAGAACTCCTATCGTAAGGCAACCAAACACTCGGTTTGGGTCGCTCCGCGACCCAAACCTCGTTTGGTTGGTTGCTATAAACCTTTTCTACATTTTTACCATGTATTACTTCCATGTTATTAATGCAAAGTTATTTTTATAAAGTGCCGTACCTTTCAGTTCTGTTTATATTTTAAGTAAGATGCAACCTTCATGACGCAAATGACCCTGTGGGTTGACGCGTCGTTAAATTTTAAATCATCATCATTACAGCTGAAAAACTCACAAACTTTGGAAAACCAGAGTCACTGTACCCACCTTTTGTTTTATAATAAGACAGTCAAACCGCAAGAAACCCTTTTTTTTAACCGAATGAAATTAATGGCTCAGTCATGAGAACTGATCAGTGATCATTATTCAGTGATTATTACTAACACTGTGAAATGGGAAAATAGCCTTAGAACGCCGACTCAGTGACCGCATTGCGCATGTCATTGGTGTGTGTGTGAGAGAGAGAGAGAGAGAGAGAGAGAGAGAGAGAGATAGATAGATAGAGAATGCATGACTTACATTTGAAGGCATCCGGGCCGTTGTCGTCGTTGTCATCTTCTGTTCAAACCCACAAACGGCGTTGTTTAGAATAACCTCTGCCCTACCGCTGATGTCATGACATGAAAGCGTCGTTTTCTCCAAGACAAGCATCTTGGAATGCGTGACAACATCGTCGTCCACGCTGACGACGAATCCGGCTCTCGTCACCCTCAGAATTTCGCCTTGTTCAGCGCCGCAACCCTTTGCCGTCAGAACGGAACCTCTCGTCGTCGAACATCTAACAACTCCATTTTCTGACTTCCCGCACTGGCAAGCACTCACTGATTCTAGAACGGTCCTACCAAACCCCAGCACCCTACCACAAACAAAAGCAATCCCAGTAACATCATTATCACTTTGAAATCAACTGTCTACTGAAACGATTGTCTCTTTTTCGGATGCTACTAGACATTATCACTTTGAAATCAACTGTCTACTGAAACGATTGTCTCTTTTCGGATGCTGCTAGACAGTCACGTGTTCAAACTGACTGCAGCCAGGGTTACGTGGCACCGCCAGTTCCTTTGAACTGGCGTTGGTTGGTTGATTTGATGCTTAACGTCCACGGTAAACAACTAAGGTCATGTCGGGACGGCCAGTTAACCTAACCACACTATTCCTGGGCAGGCTTAGACCTCCTAAGCGGTTAACCAGTACTAAGTGCACATACTTTCGCCAGTAACTGACAACTGCCCTTCTTGAATCAGCGGAAGGAGAAACGAAAGTATGTGGCCAGACCGGGATTCGAACCCAGGACCTCTGACTTACGAGTCAGGTGCCCTACCGATTGCGCTACCCGGCCCGGCTTTGTAAGTCGCGTCTGACACACTGGACTTTGCGACAATGGTCACGTGACACCCCTGCATCCTTTGAAGTTCGGCTTCAAATTCTTCAAATGACATCTCCTCCTAGACCAGTAGACCAATTTCAAAATAATTTCACACAAATGTTCTCTTATAGCCCTGTACCAAAATTGTTAAAATCGTTCCGCTCCGCTGAACAAGATGGCCGCCAGAGCTAAAAATAGAAAATCCTTTAAACAACATCTCCTCTCTAGCCAGTGGATGGATTTCAAAATAATTCCACAGAAATGTTCGACTTTATGGCCCTGAACCAAATTGCTGAAACGGTTCCGTTCCACTAAACAAGGTGGCCGCCAGAGCTAAAAATGGAAATAAAGCCACAGCTAAAATTAGAAATAAATCTTAAAATGACATAGAGGACACTGTTTTGATCCAATCTTCATGAAACTTTGTCAGAATGATTTATCTTAATAAAATCTAGGACAACTATGAAACTAGGTCATGTTGGGTCAAAAACTAGGTCACCAGGTCAAATCTTAGTAAAAGTTTTGTAAAACCTTGTGTACACTCTAGAGGGCTCAGTTTTAATTCAATTTACATGAAATTTTGTCAGAATGATTATCTTCATGAAATCTAGGCCAAGTATGAAACTAGGTCATGTCGGGTCAAAAACTATGTCACCAGGTCAAACCCTAGCAAAACCTTGTGTTCACTCCAGAGGGCACAGTTTTGATCCAAACTTCATGAAATTTTGTCAGAATGTTTATCCTCTTGAAGTCTAGGCCATATTTTGAAAAGGGTTATGTCGGGTCAAAAACTAGGTCACTAGGTCAAATCTAAGAAAAACCTTGTGAACACTCTGGAGGTCGCAGTTTTGGTCCAATTTTCATGAAACTTTATAAGAATGATTACCTTCATACATTCTAGGCCAAATATGAAACAAGGTCATGTTGGGTCAAAAACTAGTTCATCAGGTCAAATCTTAGTAAAACCTTGTGTACACTCTAGAGGGCACAGTTTTGATCCAATGTTCATGAAACTTTGTCAGAATGTTTATCTTTATGAAATCTAGGCAAAGATCGAAATTCAGTCTTGTTTGGTCAAAACTAGGTCAAATCTTAGAAAAATCTTGTGTACACAATAATGGCTTTATTTTGCATTGAATTTTAATGAAACTTTGTCAGAATGTTTATCTTCATGAAATCTAGGCCAAGTTTGAAACTAAATAATGTCCGATCAAAGGTTAGGTCACTAGGTTTGATCTTAGAAAAACATTGTGTACACTCTAGAGGTCACAGTTTTGGTCCAATCTTCATGAAACTTTGTCAGATTATGTTCATGAAATATTGGCCATGTTTTAAACTGGGTCATGTTATATCAAAACTAGGTCAGTAGGTCAAGTCTTAAAAAAACTTGTGTACGCAATAGAGGCTTCATTTTCCATTGCATCTTTGTGAAACTTTGTCACAATGTTTATCTCCATCAAAAGAAGTTTGAAACTGGAATATGCCAGGTCAACAACAAGTTCACTAGGTCAAATCTTAGAAAAACATTGTGTACACTCTAGAGGGTACAGTTTTGATCCAATATATGAAACTTTGTCAGAGTAATAGATTGGAAAGTGCAGAACTGCTCCAATTGAATCATCACCAAATAGATGATCTCCAAATGTTATTTCGTCATAACTCAGGTGAGCGATTTAGGTCCATCATGGACCTCTTGTTATAGAAGATTGAAAGCTTATTATGTTAAATGCCATTAAATATTTATGATAATTGCGATTGCCGCTTACAGTACCGCATTTTATTCTTAAGATTGGTCAAAATATCAGAAATTTTTGAGAAATGACGAAATATGCAAAGATGTATACCTTTTAAGCTCACCTGGCCCGAAGGGCCATAGTGAGCTATTGTCATACCAATGCGTCCGGCGTGCGTCGTCCCGAAATGTGTCCGTCAACACCTAAAAACAAATATTCAAACATCTTCTTTTGTAAAACTACTGGTCCCATTGCTCTCAAATTTCACATGGAGCATGACCTGACTCCAGGGTCTCAGAATTGTAAAATTGGGTCAGGTTGAAAATCCAAGATGGCCACCATTACTAAAAATAGCAAACACAACAAAATAAACTTCGTCTCAAGAACCACTGGGTATATTTGTCTGAATTTTGGCATGGAACATCATTGATACCTTGGTATTCAAAATTGTAAAAATGAAAAAAAATCTGTAGCGGAGTTTTGTCACAGTGACCTACTTTCTGTTTACGAGTGTAATTTTGCTCAAATGCCAATGTCAAAAAACGACTTATTCAAACGACTTCAAACAACTCTTCTCTAAAACCACTGCACCCATGGGTCTCAAATTTCACATGGAGCATGACCAGACTGCAGGATTTCAAAATTGTAAAATTGGGTCAGGTCAAGAATCCAAGATGGCCACCGTTACTAAAAATAGCAAAAACAACAAAATCAACTTCTTCTCCAGATCCAGTTGGTATATTTGGCCGAAAGTTTGCTTGGAACATTAATAGGACCTTGGGATTAAAATTGTAAAAATGAAAAAATCTATAGCGGAATTAGGTCAAAGTGACCTACTTAGCGTTTACAAGACCGATTTTGCTCAAATGTCAGTATCTCAAGAAAACGCAATCGATTGTGGTCAGATTTGGTCAGAAATGGTCCTTGAAAGGAATTATTTCAATTTTGTTCCAGTTGACTATCCAAGATGGCCACCAAGGGGGCCGTTACTAAAAAATAGCACAAACATAAAAATGACAATTACTCAAGAACCCTTGAATGGAATTCGACCAATTTTGTGTCAAAGTGTTCCTTGCATGAAGCCGTTTCGATAAATTGCAATTTGGATTTCCAAGATGGCCGACATCTGCCGTTACTAAAAATAGCACAAACATAAAAATGGCAATTACTCAAGAACCCTTGAATGGAATTCAACCAATTTTGTGTCAGAATGTTCCTTGCATGAAGCCGTTTCGATAAATTGCAATTTGGCTTTCCAAGATGGCCGACATCTGCCATTACTAAAAATAGCACAAACATAAAATGACAATTACTCAAGAACCCTTGAATGGAATTGGACCAATTTTGTGTTAGAATGTTCCTTACATGAAGCCATTTCGATTAATTGCAATTTGGCATTCCAAGGTGGCCACCATCTGCCGTTACTAAAAATAGCACAAAACATGAAAATGACAATATCTCTGTAACCGCTGAATAGATTTTGACGAAATTTGTGTCAAAATGATTTTTGCATTGAGATGTTTCAAAAGTAACTAAATATAGACAAGTCATAATGGCCTTTGTTACTAAAAATAGAAAAATGTGAAAATAAGAAAATCTCAGTGGAATTGGACTAATTTTCTGTCAGAGTGGTCCTTTCATTAAGCTTTTTCGATTTTCTGCATTTTGGCATTCCAAGATGGCCGCCATCTGCCGTAGCACAAAACATGAGAATGACAACATCTCATTAACCGCTGAAGCGATTGAGACAAAATTTGCGGCAAAATGATTCTTGCTTTGACGTGTTTCACGAATTAAGAAATATTGACCCGTCAATTTGGCCTCTGTTACTTAAAATAGCAAAATTTGAAAATTAGAAAATTACAATGGAACTGGACCAATTTTGTGTCAAAATGGTCATTGCATGAAAGCTTTTCATTTATTTTGCATTGTGGCATTCTAAGATGGCCGCCATCTGCCGTTACTAAAAATAGCACAAAACATGAAACTGACAATGTCTCAGTAACCCCTGAATGGATTTTGATGAAATATGTGGCAAAATGATTCTTGCCTCAAAAGTAAATATATAAAGACCAGACAAGTTGGTCTCTGTTACTAAAAAGTAGCAAAATGTGAAATTGAGAAAATCTCTGGAATTGGATTAATTTTGTATCAGAATGGTCCTGTTGGACAAAAGCCAGGTGAGCGATATCAGGCCCATTTGGGCCTCTTGTTTCCAGAGAGTGAAAGGAAATCTTCACATGTTGATAATCCATGGAGGTAAAAATGGAGCAAATGAAGCTAGACAGCGCTATACTAAGCAGGCCGAAACGATCCAATCTTTAAAAGTGATTATTAATTTGCACCCGTAAAGAGCCTGACCGTCCGGATCGGTCCCGGTCCTGAATGTGTCCATAAACGAAACAATAGATTCAGTTATTTAGTAGAAACAAATTGAATAATGTCAGATACATCAAACAAACAAAAAAAAGTAAGAAACTGTTAAAAGAGAAAATGGGTACCTTTTCCGTTGGAGGAGGGTTCGAAAGTCAACGCAAGCTATGGAAAGAAGTTGGTCCGTAAAGAGAAACGGTCAAAGGGAGACGAATAAAAAATAAAAATAAATAAACAGGAACAGTTGTGACCAGCCAGCCTCTTTTCGTAACAATAACCTTGCAGCCGTAGACTTGCCTACCGTGTCGGTCTAGACCGGTTGGAAAGTCCAGGGCTCTACCTTTTCTGGACGTGACAGTGATTGCATTGACATTTCTACTACCCTCCCCAAATTAAAGTCTTCTCAATTGCTGTCAGGACAGTCTTTATGTCTATGAAGCGACTCGTGCATGGACAGTGTTTCACGTGACGCTCTGTGATGTGTGCAAAGAATAATGCTTCTGGCCCTATTACATTGTTATGCATTTGCTTCCTTGTGCTTTTGTATGGCAAAATGCTAGAACGTAAGATATCTTGGAAACGGTTGAAAATTTTGGGCTAAAAATTGGTATCTATAGTTATCCTAATTAGAACATGAAGATTTATGAGTACAAGAGATCAAAGTCATTCCTTGACCCAGAACTCTCAAATTTTGACAATTCCAACAATCTCCTCAAAGGCCACTGGGCCAATTGAAACCAAATTTCATATAAAGCCTCCAGGAGCTGAGGGAACAAAAACTCATTCATACGGTCTAGGTCACAAGACCAACATAGCCGCCACGCCCATATATGGTAAAAACCTTTAAAAATCTCTTCCAGAACGAATTGACCGATGGCCTTGGAACTTGGTATAAAGCTTTGGGTGCTCCAGTACTATCAAGATTGTTCAAATTATGACCTTGGGTCGACCTTGATTTTTTACGGCAAGGTCAAATATGGGAAAATTCTAGAACATAAGATTTCATGGCAGGTTTTAAAAATTTATGCATAAAAATTGGTATCTACAGTCATCTTAATGAATACATGAAGATTTATGAGTACAAAAGGTCAAGGTAATTCTTTGACCCAGAACTCTGTCATTTTGACAGTTTCAAACCATCTTCTCAAAAGCTACTGGGCCAATTTTGAAACCGAATTTCATATAGAGCCTCCAGGGGCTTGATGGAATGAAAATTTGTTCAAATGTCCAGGTCACATGACCAACATGGCCTCCATGCCCACATATACTTAAAACCTTTAACAATCTTCTTCACCAGAACCAATTGACCGATCCTAGAGTACTTAGGCTGAATGGACTCAGGAGAGCTATAGGACCAATGATGTTCTTCTTCTTAAAAGGCTGCATCAAAATCTAAATCTAATGCTCATGTGAAACTGCTTGTTTACGCATAATGGACTGTTAATGGTTTACAGCAACATCGAGCCGCGTTGAACTACACCCTATAGGGTTCCACACCATTCTTTCATTAGCACCATTTGTTTCCACTTTTGACATAATTCACAATACATAACATCACAGGAATGTCCATCATTATTGATTAAGCCATTATGAAATTAGTTAACCATACAATAAAAGTAACAGATTGAAGACTTCGCATGTAAGAGAATATCAGTAAAATATCAGATATAGATGGAGACAGGTTAATTAGTCCTGAGTCCGGGCCCACTGTGCTTGAAGTAGGTGCGGGTGAGGGTTGTTTGGACATTTTTTCTTTCTGTCACTTTAATTTTCTTTCTCCCTCGCTGGGAGACGGCCAAAAATAGACAGAAATACTGTCTCTAAGGGCCGCTATTCCCAAAACAACCAACCATCGCAATACCCCGCAATATTTAATGAAATTTTGAGAAATTCGGGGTTGGTTGGGTGGTGCAATGGTGCTGGGTATAACTTCCAGTGCCGGGGCTTGCTACTGATTTGGATGAAAATGAGCAAGGGCCTACTGTGCTTGCAGTAGGTGCGGGTGGGTTGTTTGGCTATTCTCTTGGCTATTCTCTCTCCTTTCTCCCACTCCTTGGGGACGGTCTGATATAGACTGAAATACTGTCTCAAAGGGCCGTTAAACCCAAATTAACCAACCAACCAACATTCGAGAAATTCCGTTCATTTGTTTCTAAGTTACTGCTCAGTTGTTGATTATAAAGCAGATCACGCGAAATGACATGCACTACTGATGCCGCCGTGCGTGACTGAACTTAGGGTTAACGTCAGACAAAATTTCATGGAATTTTGTTAATTGGCTGCTTGGTTATGGCTGTTTGTCGATTTCAGTAGTAAGGGTAGTGGTGGACCTTTTTATCCCCCGACCGAATCGTTCGGGGGATATAGCGATGAGCCTGGCGTCTGTCCGTCCGTCCGTTAACATTTTCTTGTCCGCTCTATATCTTGAACACCCTTTGGAATATTTTCATGATACATCACAGTTATGTAGGTCAGGTCATGGCGATATGTCGCGTACAAGAATGGTAACTCTTGCTATTGTACTTTTTGAGTTATTTCCCCTTTGGTGATTTTTTTTGGCAGATTCGTGTCCGCTCTATAACTTGAATACCCTTTGGAATATTTTCATGATACTTCACAGATATGTAGAACAGGTCATGACGATGTGTCGCGAACAAGAATGACAAATCTTGCTTTCTTACTTTTTGAGTTATTTCTCCTTGATTGTTTTAGGTGTGATTTTTTGGCAGATTCGTGTCCGCTCTATATCTTGAATACCTTTCAGAATATTTTTATAATACTTCACAGATATGTAGAACAGGCCATGACGATGTGTCGCGAACAAGAGTGACAACTCTTGCTTTCTTACTTTCTGAGTTATTTCGCCTTGATCGTTTTAGGTGTGATTCCGTGTCCGCTCTATAACTTGAATACCTTTTAGAATATTTTCATGATACTTCACAGATATGTAGAACAGGTCATGACGATGTGTCGCGAACAAGAATGACAACTCTTGCTATCTTACTTTTTAAGTTATTTCCCCTTAATCACTTTAGGTGTGTTTCGTGTCCGCTCTATAACTTGAATACCGTTTGAAATATTTTCATGATACTTCACAGATATGTAGAACAGGTCATGCTGTTGTGTCGCGAACAAGAATGACCACCCTTGCTTCCTTATTTTTGGAGTTATTTCCCCTGGATGGTTTAAGGTTTGATTTCGTGTCCGCTCTATAACTTGAATTCCTTTTGAAATATTTTCATGATACTTTACAAATATGTATTACAGGTCATGACGATGTTGTGCGTACAAGAATGACAACTCTTGCTTTCTTACTTTTTGAGTTATTTCCCCTTGATGATTTTAGGTATGATTTCGTGTCCGCTCTATAACTTGAATACCTTTTGAATTTTTTTCATGATACTTCATAAATATGTAGAACAGGTCATGACGATGTGTCGCGAACAAGAATGAAAACTCTTGCTTTCTTACTTTTTGAGTTATTTCCCTTTGATGATTTTAGGTGTCCGCTCTATAACTTGAATATAGTTTGAAATATTTTCATGATACTTCACAGTTATGAAGAACAGGTCATGACGATTTGTCTCATACATGAATGACAACTCTTGCATTCATACTTTGTGAGTAGTTTCCCTATGGTAGTTTGGGCTGCTGTTTGAGTCTCTGCTCCATATCTGTATAACCCTGGCCTGCTCCACAATTTTAATAACCTTATACCTTTGAGAATATTGATGAACATGCTGTGATACCTTACCAGTGTTCCTTACTCTCTCTAACCCCTCCACATCCTCCCCCCCCCACCCCACACCACAATTTTTTTTTCTCCAGATTTGGATTATTTGTCCAAATTCACTTACCTGCGAGCTCAAAATTAGGTTTGTAGGGCTTGTAGTTTAGAAGTTATTCACACATTTTGAAAGTTTAATGTATCATATGCTATATGTTTATGTATATGGCGGCTGTTTGAGATATTACTTCTTTTTAGCAGTCAAGCATACTATTTTAGTCTGAGTGTTAGATAATCATGCATCTGTTAACCAGATAATGTCAATCAGAAGCATAAAAGAATGACAATATATTACTTATATGTGTTTTGAAGTGCTTCCTTTTTACCAAGGCCCATGGGGGTCTTTGTTCGGGGGATTTGCCATCTCCTCTGATGGCTATTTTTGCTTCCAGGAAAAGTAGTTGGGGCGGTACAGTAGACATAGTAGCAAATTAAGTGATGGAAATATTAGTTGAAGTGCTAGTTAGGGCCGTTCTGGCATTATACATGCATTTCTCTGTGCGCTTCTTCTCTTCTGTTGCATGGTCGTTTTCCTTTGAAAAAAACACAACAACAAAGAAATGGTGTCTGTTGTCTCCAAATTATACTCCTCGCCTACAGTTTAGGATATTGAGAAGGTAAATATAGAAGATTATTAGAAATAATAACAACTTAATTCAGATTTTCTGTGGAAGTTAATGTATTCTATCATAACACCAATAATTTATCATCTTGGAATTAGCAAGTTTGGTGTGAATTTGAGAAACAGCTGCACCGGGCGAGCGTGGACGTACATGTCGGAAAAAAAAATTGGATGAAAAAAAATCTTGTAATGCGCTGTGAGTGACTTATCTTTTACAACAATTTAACGATAGCTAACTGTTTTTGGCGGATACGAAATTGCTGCTTTTACAACCATCGAAAACGGTATTTTGTGGGTATTCATTTATTTGCGCGTCTTATGCATTGCTTGCTTGAATCAATTTAAATTTGTTGTTTTTAGCAATATTTAGGCATTGGTGTTGAGGTAAGAATGCATTTATATTAATACTGAAAAGCGGAACTAAAGTATTGTGATTTTAATGATCTTGGTACATTTATTTTACAAATATGCTAAACTTTTGGCAAGGAGTATATTTTGAAAACAACACACGCACACACAAAAAGCTTTTTATCATGGCTTTATCTACCGTAGTCGCCGACGTTTCAACGGTTATATCATGGACAGGTTGACACGGTGTGTATGATATTTATATTTGTTACCCTGGTATCGATGCCTATAAAATAAATGGGGAAATTCAATAAAGAATGCGCGGCGGCTTGTTGCTTTATTGACATAAAAATGGCGACTGACACGTTGTCTAGGGGTTAACTACAATCATGACAATAACAGCTCAAAAATGACAAGTACATAATCACATGATGACTAGAGAATTCCTTTTAATATGACTAGTATTACACTATGACCGCTCACCCTTTCAACCTTGAAACAAATGAACATGGTTTGCAGATTTGTAGGGCTGTACATAACTAAATAGGAAGACAGGAAAGAGGGATGGACAGGATGGATTGGCCAGGGAATTGGTTCTGTATGGATTCATCAGGAGATTGGGCTGGACAGACTCGGCAGGATGGGCTGGACAGACTCGACAGGGAAAGGGCTGTACAGTTTCGGCAGGATGAGCTGGACAGACTCGACAGGGATAAGGCTGGAAGACTGGGCAGGATGGGCTGGACAGACTCGACGGAAAGGGCTGGACAGACTTGGCAGGATGGGCTGAACAGACTCGACAGGGAAAGGGCTGGACAGACTCGACAAGGATAGGGCTGAACAACTCGGCAAGGATGGGGCTGAACAGACTCGACTGGGAAAGGGCTGGACAGACTCGACAGGGAAAGGGCTGTACAGTTTCGGCAAGATAGGCTGGACAGACACGACAGGGATAAGGCAGGAAGTCTCGGCAGGATGGGCTGGACAGACTCGACAGGGAAAGGGCTGGACAGACGTGGCAGGATGGGCTGGACAGAAGACAGGGAAAGGGCTGGACAGACTCGACAGGGAAAGGGCTGGGCAGACTCGACAAGGATAGGGCTGAACAGACTCGTCAGAGAAAGGGCTGGACAGACTCGACAAGAGATTGGAGCTTGGTCTGGACAGACTCGACAGGAAAAGGGCTAGACAGACTCGGCAGGATGGGCTGGCCAGACTCGACAGAGAAAGGCTGGACAGACTCGACAAGGATAAGGCTTGACAGACTCGGCAGGATGGGCTGGACAGACTCGACAGGAAGAGCTGGACACTCGACAGGGACAGGGCTGGGCAGACTCGGCTAGATGGGCTGGACAGACTCGACGGAAAGGGCTGAACAGACTCGACAGGGAAAGGGATGGACAGACTCGACAAGGATAGGGCTGAACAATTCGGCAAGGATAGGGCTGAACAGACCCGACTGGGAAAGGGCTGGACAGACTCGACAGGGAAAGGGCTGTACAGTTTCGGCAAGATGGGCTGGACAGACTCGACAGGGATAAGACAGGAAGTCTCGGCAGGATGGGCTGGACAGACTCGACAGGGAAAGGTGGACAGAAGACAGGGAAAGGGCTGGACAGACTCGACAAGAGATTGGAGCTTGGTCTGGAGAGACTCGACAGGAAAAGGGCTAGACAGACTCGGCAGGATGGGCTGGCCAGACTCGACAGAGAAAGGCTGGACATACTCGACAAGGATAAGGCTTGACAGACTCGGCAGGATGGGCTGGACAGACTCGACAGGAAGAGCTGGACACTCGACAGGGACAGGGCTGGACAGACTCGGCTAGATGGGCTGGACAGACTCGGCAGGTTGGGCTGGACAGACTCGGCAGGATTGGCTGGACAGATTCAACTGGGAAAGGGCTGGAAAGACTCGACAGGGATAGGGCTGGACAGACTCGGCAGGATGGGCTGGACAGACTCGACAGGGACAGGGCTGGACAGACTCGACTAGATCGGCTGTACAGACTCGACAGGGATAGGGCTGGACAGACTCGGCAGGATGGGCTGGACAGACTCGACAGGGAAAGGGCTGGACAGACTCGGCAGGATGGGCTGGACAGACTCGACAGGGAAAGGACTGGACAGACTCGACAGGGAAAGGCTCGGCGGGATGAGCTGGACGGACTTGAACTGAATTGTATAAGGGCAAGCAAGTTTGACAGTCTACAATAAATGTTTTCCTTTCATCTGTTTGTAAAAATCGTTTCCTACCATACATCAATTTCACCGTTTAGACAAAATAAAACTGGACAGTTGCTGAGTATCATTTTAGCACATACGTTATCTTTATCGCCCACAGCTCAGATGTTTCACTGTGTTGCATCTCTCATAAACACATACAAAATGTACCAGACACTCAGCCTTTCTTATACAAAACTTGTCACTTGAATACATATAACAAAAGGGAAAGAACTCTTTCCCACCTTTTACCTGTAAAATCCTAATCACGAACCCTCGGCTTCATTGACAAAATAGTACACTGTTATTTAAAGGAAAGAACATGTTTGAATACTTGAAAACCTTAATCTGACTGAAATCTCGAGGTAAAATCATCAACTTACCCAACACGGTCTATTGCAGTGCAGTTCAAAAACAAGTCGATTTCATCTGCAAAAATTACACAAACTACAGCATGACACTACATAATCTTCATATAAAGTGTTGACGGATCCTGTTTTCAACAGATTGGCGATAATAGGAAATACTCACTTATAAAATGAATGAGGAAATTCAATAAAGAATATGCCAGGCCGGGTAGCGCAATCGGTAGGGCACCTGACTCGTAAGTCAGAGGTCCTGGGTTCGAATCCCGGTAGGGGTGGTTGGGTGGTGCGATGGTGCTGCGTGTAACTTCCAGTGCCGTGGCGTCCTACTGATTTGGATAAAAGTAGGGCAAGGGCCTACTGTGCTGACAGTAGGTGCGGGTGGAGGTTGTTTGGACATTTTTTCTCTCATCTATCATTTCTCTCTTCTTTCTCCCTCTCTCTGGGAGACGGCCCGATATAGACTGAAATACTGTCTCAAAGGGCCGTTAAACCCAAAACACTCACTCACTCGAATCCCGGTCTGGCCACATACTTTCGTTTCTCCTTCCGCTGATTCAAGAAGGGCAGTTGTCAGTTACTGACGAAAGTATGTGCACTTAGTACTGGTTATCCGCTTAGGAGGTCTAAGCCTGCCCAGGAATAGTGTGGTTAGGTTAACTGACCGTCCCGACATGACCTTAGTTGTTTACCGTGGACGTTAAGCATCAAATCAACCAACCAACCAAATCAATAAAGAATGAGCGGCAGCTTGTTGCTTTATTGACATAAAAGTGGCGACTGAAACGTGAGTTTGAAGGAGCTATTGGCACATTGAACGCTCTATTGACACGGATATCATTAAAGTTTTGTGCCCCCTCCCGAAAACAGGTCAGCTCGCCACGCTCTCCCCCACTTAATTTGATGGCGCCCCGACATCAACAAGTACACAAATAAACATCAAGCAGAGCTGAAGGATATAAACATATATCCAACTTGGTTTCGTCCCCAAAAAATTAACATGGAAATAAATACTTTATACACTGCGAGATACCCAAGGTATGGTCATTACCCGAGGCTCCATGCATGATACAGATACCACATGGGATTTCCATTAACACAAATGTGCATTTAGGGTACTATCTATATATCACCACTATGACCAATAATCTACCCCGTGTACATCTTTCCCGTCACTCCACCCCATGTGCATGGTCTCATGTACATCTCAACACTTAGATTATCATTATAATCATATCAGTAACTTGGCCCCACTTAAAAAGAACAAGAACATAGAAACAATTTGAAAACAGCCGCAAAAATAAAAAAAAATAAAAATGAAACTCATTAGAGACAAAACCTACTGATTATTGAATGATCTGCGACCCACGGCATGTTAGTTGCTACCAGAGACAGGCGCCTCTATTCCCTTCACTTGGTTTAGAAAAAACCCATCCGGTCATAAGTCAAGATCTTAGGTGCTTGTCTATTCCTCACTGGTCTAGCCTGATGACCTGACTCATCTGAACCTGTGCTGCTGTCTGCACTAGTACCTGATCTAGCATCACTGAAGTTATCTTCTGTGCTGTCTCGAGATTGCTGTCCTTCAGTACCTGTACTCTCTTCCGAAACTGCTTTATCAACTTCAGGTTCTACTTCTATGGGCACATACCCTGAGGTCGCACCGGAGCTGCGAGTTCCTGGTACAAATGGGGGCGCTTCCCAATTAAGGGTGTACGTCTCATCAGTTGAAGAAGCATATTGCCCTACCTTTACAGGCATCTTTTGAGCTGTACCCAGTTCAGTAACATCTGAATCGGTCTCGTCTGCTTCCTGACCCCTGTGATTTCGCCTACCATTTCTCACCTTATTGCTAAGAAGCCTTTTCTGTTTTACCTGTCGAGTCCCCTCGAATGGTAGGAAGTCACACTGAAACAAAAGGTTTCTGTGAAGCACTCTCTTACGTCCTTGACCATCTTCCGGAATAACTTCATACACGGGAGAGTTTTCACCCATCCTTTGAGTAACTACATATATCTTTTTCTCCCAGAAAGATCTAAGTTTACTGTTACGAAATGGATCTAATCGTTCACTATGTCGTCGAGATTATTTTAATCCTTTCAATCAGTAAGGCTACAGTTTTTAGGGTAACTGTGGTAATAAAACATTTACGGAAATTGTGGCTACGTTATGCATGGGTTGTTTGTGAATACCTCTCGTGGACAGCGTATTGCATGATTTTAAGGTGAATACCTGCACGAGTCTTTTGATTGTGGAAAGCATGTTGCATGATTTTAATGTGAGACGCATAGTATTTATACGCCTATCTTTTAATGAAAAGTTAGACGTGGCTGTTTAATTCTTGATGGATGTTATATTGTTGTGTGCCCAGATTCTGTGTTAAGACCTAGAAGGGTAAGATTTTATTATATTTATTTAGAATAGTTTGGCTAAGAATGAAAAATGTGACTTCTGATTGATATGGTATGATTATATGTGTCGACTGATTTGATTTTGTTGGCAGTGATCAGGCTGCGCATGTGTCGACCGATTTTGTTAGTAAGCATGCTGCGCATAATATTTGTATATTAGGAAGTTTTGTAAATTTCGGAAATAGTTTATATCACTGAAGTTGGTTGCAATGGTGTGCGTCTATTTGACGTCCAGTGACGTCAGTTGCATTCATGTTATTCATGTGACGTCAGTTGCATTCATGTTATTGCGACGTCAACACTTTTTATATTTGTTTCACGTATACGTGGCCTATAGAAGTAGATTGATTTGTAATGGAACTAATTTATATACTCGTGACGTCAATTGACGCCATAGCATGCACCGCATTAAGGGTTTTTTCCATAAGTTATAATGGTAACATTTGGTCATCATGCGTTTGATTTGCCTTCATTAGACGGCGTCATATGGTATAACATCATTGATGTCATGATGTCAGATCAAACGTTATGATCCCAAATGTGTGAGAAACGCTTATTCAGCTATTATATTCTATGGCAAATGGTATTACGCTTAGTTTAAAGAAATGAATTAATACATAGGCGAGTTAGATTTTGGTCAATCAATTTAATGTAAATAGGTCATTGTTTAGATTATTCATGTTTTATGTGGGGTATGTCATGGTAATGCCTGTGGACGTCAGTATACTTCTTGACAATGTTTGACGTCAGATCCTTCGACGCACATGCGTAGTAGGATCTACGTTTCTTCATTGGCGGAAGTGGTAAGCACACTTTTAGCTTTACATCGTGAGCGCGAGTCGTGTCTAGTGACACGGCTGGCGTGTACACGTTATGCTCGGCATTCGCCGAGGGCGTTGTATGGTATTTCCAAGACAGGCCCAAGTCTTACGTATTGTTATTATGTAGTTACAATGTATTAAGTGTAAGTTCGTTATTTTTAGGCACATCAAGTCCGGCAGTCAGCTGTTAGGACTTAGAGCCACGTCTCACCTGGAGATTCGATTTACGTCTCCAGGTTAATACCAACCCGGGTAGAGGCAGTTACAACGCCGTTTGTGCAAGGTTCCTAAGCAGAGGCGGGAAGCACAAAATGTAGGCGGAAGTGGTTAGCTCAGTTTTGCCAGATTCTGTGATAAGATCTGAAGGTCACATCAAGTGTGGGACAGTGTTCGTCCACTAAGGTGTGTTAATATATATAGACTGGTCCCTGGTACGATCCAGGGAGCGACCAGTATATAATCGTGCACGTGTTTATATAAGTTGGTGTTCCTCATGATATATGGACTGGCCCATGACATGATCCAGGGAACGACGAATTGAAGTCTACCAACATAAGGCCTTGTTTTTTTGTATGAGCTCAAACTAACGTTTTTTGTCCTTTGTGTTTTCCTTTAGTTCATGGCGCTGAGCCGAGTACGGTGTTGACGTCAGACGGTAATCTATTTGCGTATTGTACGCAAATCGATTACAGATTTGAAACAAACACCTTACTTGGGCCAGCGACATGAACTGATATGTGTTGTATATTATTGTAATTGTGACAGTTGTAAATTGTATTGTTGTATATAGAATTTACATTATATATAAACTTAAAAAAATTCTAACGTTGTTAGAGTTTCCTTGTTAGTGTATTACACTAGTAGATAACCCTTTAACCGGAAGTCACCCTCCGCCGTCCTGGCGACGCATAAGGCTCTACACCCGTGTCGACCGTGTGTAAAACCTTCTGCGTAACATGGTGTCATGAAGTAACGGGATTTGATTTCCGGTTAATATCTGCCAGTGTAACACATTGACAATATATACAGAATCTAGGCACAATTTTGTCAGACATTTTTTTTTATTATTAGTGACTTTCTGATTGTTCTTTTCTAAGATGACGTAAGGCTATGAATTTTAGGGGAGCAATTTTGCCACTAAATTCTTTGTAAATGTAACCTACACTCAATTAAGGTCAACTATCCTTATTCCCTGCGTGATGAAGTGCGATAGCCCATGCATTAATTTGTGATAGAATTAACAGGTTGCATATCTGAGTGGGGAAACTGAGGTTATATAGACCTGAATTGTCTTGGCACGGATGATACATATTTAGTTTTAAGGTCCGGTTGAGTACCTTGGCACTGCTGTTGCATGACAATCTGTAAGTTTATTAACTTAAACGTTTTGTACGTTGTGTCGTAACCGTTACTGAGGTCCATTTTATGTCCTGATTTAGTAACGTAGGTTACCCGTAGCGTAATATAATATCGTTACAATGAATTAAACCTAATAGCAGAATCTTAAGTTTGATTTACCGTTGGTATCTTATAAGGTTTTATAATGTAAGACGTACAGTTGTCGTGTCAGTGTTAATACGTTGCGTTACATACGTTACGTTTGTATATCCGATACGCTAGCTCAAGTTGGGCGTAATTGTAATGTGGGTTATTTACGTCATCTAATTGTGTCATTTGAAAGTGAAAAATAATTCTCGGCAAAGTCAACGTCAGTTTTTGACGTCATTTCCGGTCTGTTATGAACGTAACTTTAATAGCTACGTCTAGATCGCGACTATACTAATTAATCAACGTTTTAGTTGGATTAGTTTGTTATTATTATTGTTAACGTTTTAGTTAACGTGTGTGACTATAAGTGAACGTCGGTTTCAGTTAGGTTAACGTGAGCTTTACGTTAAGCGGCATGGAACAGTTAGTTAAGACGGGAAAGGAGTTAGGTTATGAGGGGCAGGCAATGCAGGAATTTGTAAAGCAACAGCAAGAGACTGAAAGGGCAGAAAGGCACGCGGTAAGAGAACTTGATAAAGAGAAGATCGCGGCGGAGAAAGAAAAGATTGCGCAGGCCGAAAAAGACAGGGAAATTGAGTTAGCTAGGATCGCGCAGGCTGAAAAGGATAGGGAAGTAGAACTAGCTAAGATTGCGGCGGATAGGGAAATCGAGATGGCGCGGATTGAAAGTATAGAGCGGCAAGCCGAGAAAGATAGGGAAGCTAAGTTGTCTCAAGTCGAAAGCGATAAGGAAGCGAAGTTGTCGAGCGAGGTCGAGTTAGAAAAGTTGAAGTATAGTTTTGAATTGCAGCAACGCGAGTTGAAAAATCAGATAGATTTGCAGAAGGTAACGTTTAGAGTTGAATTAGAAAAAACAGAAGACTGAAAAGTTAGCGCATGCGCGAGATCCCAAGTTACCGTATTTTGATGAAAGTAAGGACAAAATGGATAGTTACTTATCAAGGTTTGAGAAATACGCGACGGCGAATAAATGGGATAAAAACGTTTGGGCTGCATATTTAAGCGCATTACTTAAAGGTCGCGCGCTTGATGTTTATGATAGATTGTCTGTAGATGATGCAGCAGATTATGACAAGTTGAAAGATGCGTTGTTAAAGAATTTTGATATGACTGAACGCGGATTTAGGAAGAACTTTCGCTATGATAGGCCTGAAAAGTCCGAAACGTTTATTCAGTTTAGTAGTAGACTTAGGTCGTATATTAATAAATGGTTGAAAATGGCGAAAGTAGACCAGTCTTACGAAGCTGTTTGCGATTTTTTCGCTGGGGATCAGTTTTTAGAATCCTGTAGTAAAGAACTATATGTTCATTTGAAACCGAAAACATTCACGAATCTAGGTGAGATGGCTAGGGAAGCAGATTTATTTGCAGAAGCACGTGGCGGTGTCTACGCTTGTGTTAATAAGGGGCAGCGTGATAGTAAGGGCGTAACTCAGAGTAGATCTGATAATAAGCCGAGTGCGAAGCCAGAGATAAAATGTAGTATTTGTGGTAAGGGACATTTAACATATAAATGTTTTAAGAATCCCGATAGGAAGCAAGCATATAGTGCGGAGGTAGGTGCAAGTGCAAGCGGGTATAGCGGAAGTAAGGGGAGTAGTTATGCACCGAAAGATGAGACACAAAGATCACAGAGTAAGAGCGATACTGTACAGACGAAGGGTAGTAATTCAGATCGTGGCCGTGGTCGGGGTTATTCCCGCGGACGTGGTCGGGGTGGCGGACATCAAATGAGCTTTTGTAAAACTACAATGAATAGGTCTCATGAAATTGAAGGTCTCTATAAGAGTAAGGAAGAAAGTCCCCTAATCAATGATAACGTGGATAGGGAAGGTGTCTGTTACTTTTTAAGGTCGCGATTACCAACAGCGCAGGGTACGGTTAATGGTAAGACTGTTGTAGTTTTAAGGGACACAGGTTGTACTGGGTGTGTCGTTCGTAGAAACTTGGTTTCTAATGATCAGTTACTTGGTAGAGAATCTGATGTAACTTTGATTGATGAATCTACCCAAAGGTATCCCTTAGCAATGGTTGACATAGATTGTCCATTTTTCACAGGAAAAACTGAGGCATTGTGCATGGAAGATACATTGTATGACCTGGTTATTGGAAATATTGACGGGTCAAAACTTCCCGATATGTCCCATTTTGCAATGGCGGCAGTGACTAGGTCACAAGCTAAGCAAGGTGAAGAGGTCTATAAGAAACTTAAAGTTCCTGATCAAATTATTGCTAGTGATAAGGAGGCATTGAAGCAGGCCCAAGTTGTTGACCCTAAATTGAATAGCATAAGGCAAAGAGTGGAATCTGGGAATGTGACTATTAGTCGTGGATTGAACCGAGGTGAAACTAAGTTTATCCGAAAGAAAGATTTATTGTATAGGCAGTTTACTAAGGGAAACAAGGTCACTTTGCAACTTATTATCCCTGAAGGTTTTCGTGGAAAGGTGTTAAGATTGGCGCACAAAACCTTGAAGTCAGGTCATTTGGGCATAAAGAAAACTATGGATAGAGTGTTAACTGAGTTCTTTTGGCCTGGAATTTGTGGTGATGTGGCAAGGTTTTGTAAATCTTGTGACATATGTCAAAGGACTATTCAAAAAGGTCGTGTCACTAAGGTTCCTTTAGGAAAGTTGCCACAGATTGATACACCATTTAAACGAGTCGCTGTTGATATAGTTGGACCGATAGAACCTCGTTCTGACAGGAAATCCCGCTATATTTTAACAATGATAGACTATGCGACGAGATATCCCGAGGCGGTAGCGTTACCCGGTATTGAAACGGAACGCGTAGCCGAAGCGTTAGTTGAGATGTTCAGTAGATTAGGAATACCGAGTGAAATGCTAATCGAGCATGATAGTAAGATCACGATTGACGTCATGAGAGAGGTTAGTAGGTTGTTGTCGCTGCAAGATCTGACAACTATTCCTTATCAATCTACTGGTAAAGGACCCGTGGAGAAATTCCATGAAACATTGAAGCAGATATTACGTGAAATGTGCGTAGAACGTCCGAATGACTGGGACAGGTATCTCCCAGCATTATTATTCGCAGTAAGGGAAGTTCCGCAAGAGTCATTAGGTTTTTCCCCGTTTGAACTGTTGTATGGACGTAATGTTAGGGGTCCTATGCAAATATTAAAGGAATTGTGGTCTGTAGAGGAAACTGACCAACGTGCGTTATTGACGTATCAGTACGTTATTGATCTAAAAGAACGTTTAGAGAGAACGTGTAAGTTAGCACAGGATATTGTCCGGAAAATGGACGTAAAGCAGAATGCTTATTATGATAAACGCGCGAGGTCGCGTAAGTTTGACGTCGGAGACAAAGTACTTTTGCTACTCCCGAATGAGTGCAATAAATTATTACTTCAATGGAACGGGCCATATGAAGTTGTCGAAGTAGTCAATGCAATGAACTACAAGATTAACGTCAAGGGCGTCGTGAATACTTATCCTGCTAACATGATTAAGCAGTACGTTCAACGTCAAAAGAACGTGTCGTCTGCAGTTGTTAATGCACGTGACAATGTTGGATCAGAGGATCACAGTGATCCGAATGTCCAAAGAGTTAACATTTGTACGTCAGAGGACGTATCCCAATATGACTTCATACGTGAAAACGTAAAGCCCGACGACGTAACGTCGACTCAGAAATCGAATATGGAAGAACATGGTGGCGATAGTAGATTAGAGGCAGAGGCAACGGATCCTGTGGGATCTGTCGTGCGAAGTAGGTGTAATGTCAAAGACAACGTTAATTTTACGTCTGATACACTTAAAGGTGGCGATTTCCATCTAGTGTTCGATCAGACTTACCCATACTTCCCCATTCCATTTGAGGCACGACAGGTACGACACAGAGAATTGATTGACTTTGGGATTAGGTAAATCCGTGGCCAAGATAATTTGGGGGCGGACTACCTTAGTAGATAGTTTGGCCACGTTATGCATCGCACCGTTGTTGTGTATATAGCTAGTTTTCCAGTTTTGACATAGCCTACGATTCGATCGCATTTCGTACTATTTCAGAAAAGAAACATTGTTATGTTTTTTTCTCCCTAAGGGGAAACCTATGTTACGAAATGGATCTAATCGTTCACTATGTCGTCGAGATTATTTTAATCCTTTCAATCAGTAAGGCTACAGTTTTTAGGGTAACTGTGGTAATAAAACATTTACGGAAATTGTGGCTACGTTATGCATGGGTGGTTTGTGAATACCTCTCGTGGACAGCGTATTGCATGATTTTAAGGTGAATACCTGCACGAGTCTTTTGATTGTGGAAAGCATGTTGCATGATTTTAATGTGAGACGCATAGTATTTATACGCCTATCTTTTAATGAAAAGTTAGACGTGGCTGTTTAATTCTTGATGGATGTTATATTGTTGTGTGCCCAGATTCTGTGTTAAGACCTAGAAGGGTAAGATTTTATTATATTTATTTAGAATAGTTTGGCTAAGAATGAAAAATGTGACTTCTGATTGATATGGTATGATTATATGTGTCGACTGATTTGATTTTGTTGGCAGTGATCAGGCTGCGCATGTGTCGACCGATTTTGTTAGTAAGCATGCTGCGCATAATATTTGTATATTAGGAAGTTTTGTAAATTTCGGAAATAGTTTATATCACTGAAGTTGGTTGCAATGGTGTGCGTCTATTTGACGTCCAGTGACGTCAGTTGCATTCATGTTATTCATGTGACGTCAGTTGCATTCATGTTATTGCGACGTCAACACTTTTTATATTAGTTTCACGTATACGTGGCCTATAGAAGTAGATTGATTTGTAATGGAACTAATTTATATACTCGTGACGTCAATTGACGCCATAGCATGCACCGCATTAAGGGTTTTTTCCATAAGTTATAATGGTAACATTTGGTCATCATGCGTTTGATTTGCCTTCATTAGACGGCGTCATATGGTATAACATCATTGATGTCATGATGTCAGATCAAACGTTATGATCCCAAATGTGTGAGAAACGCTTATTCAGCTATTATATTCTATGGCAAATGGTATTACGCTTAGTTTAAAGAAATGAATTAATACATAGGCGAGTTAGATTTTGGTCAATCAATTTAATGTAAATAGGTCATTGTTTAGATTATTCATGTTTTATGTGGGGTATGTCATGGTAATGCCTGTGGACGTCAGTATACTTCTTGACAATGTTTGACGTCAGATCCTTCGACGCACATGCGTAGTAGGATCTACGTTTCTTCATTGGCGGAAGTGGTAAGCACACTTTTAGCTTTAAATCGTGAGCGCGAGTCGTGTCTAGTGACACGGCTGGCGTGTACACGTTATGCTCGGCATTCGCCGAGGGCGTTGTATGGTATTTCCAAGACAGGCCCAAGGCTTACGTATTGTTATTATGTAGTTACAATGTATTAAGTGCAAGTTCGTTATTTTTAGGCACATCAAGTCCGGCAGTCAGCTGTTAGGACTTAGAGCCACGTCTCACCTGGAGATTCGATTTACGTCTCCAGGTTAATACCAACCCGGGTAGAGGCAGTTACAACGCCGTTTGTGCAAGGTTCCTAAGCAGAGGCGGGAAGCACAAAATGTAGGCGGAAGTGGTTAGCTCAGTTTTGCCAGATTCTGTGATAAGATCTGAAGGTCACATCAAGTGTGGGACAGTGTTCGTCCACTAAGGTGTGTTAATATATATAGACTGGTCCCTGGTACGATCCAGGGAGCGACCAGTATATAATCGTGCACGTGTTTATATAAGTTGGTGTTCCTCATGATATATGGACTGGCCCATGACATGATCCAGGGAACGACGAATTGAAGTCTACCAACATAAGGCCTTGTTTTTTTTGTATGAGCTCAAACTAACGTTTTTTGTCCTTTGTGTTTTCCTTTAGTTCATGGCGCTGAGCCGAGTACGGTGTTGACGTCAGACGGTAATCTATTTGCGTATTGTACGCAAATCGATTACAGATTTGAAACAAACACCTTACTTGGGCCAGCGACATGAACTGATATGTGTTGTATATTATTGTAATTGTGACAGTTGTAAATTGTATTGTTGTATATAGAATTTACATTATATATAAACTTAAAAAAATTCGAACGTTGTTAGAGTTTCCTTGTTAGTGTATTACACTAGTAGATAACCCTTTAACCGGAAGTCACCCTCCGCCGTCCTGGCGACGCATAAGGCTCTACACCCGTGTCGACCGTGTGTAAAACCTTCTGCGTAACATTTACCAGGTCCACCCCTCTCAGTTAGGTTTCTCACCAAGACCCTGTGTCCTGTCTGCAAAACCGAACACCTGAGACTCTTGTCATAGTTCTTCTTACCTTTTGCTGCTGCCTTCTTAGCATTCTGCCTGGCTATCTCATATGCTTCATGCATGCCTGCAGTCCATTCCTGCACAGACTTCTTACCTTCAGCGTTCAGTCCAAACACCACATCAACTGGCAACCTGGGTGACCTACCATACAGCAGGAAAAATGGCGCATAACCAGTCGCCTCACTCCTGGTGCAGTTGTACGCATGTACCATTCTATTTACGTGATTTTTCCAGTCAGCTTCATGTTCTGCAGATAGAGTACGAAGCATTGCTAAAATAATACGATTTTTGCGTTCGCATTGTCCATTTCCTGCTGGATGGTAGGGTCAGTCAATAAAAGTGAACAATACCACAATGCTTTAGCAAATGGGAGAACAACTCATTTTCAAACTCCTTCCCCTGATCATGATGTAACCTTCCAGAGAAGCCAAATCTTGGGATATACTCATTGAATATCTTATCGGCTGCAGTTTTAGCGGACTTGGTTTTGGTGGGATACGCGTGAGCAAATCGAGTGATGTGATCCACTATGACAAGCAGATACTCATACCCCCCTTTCGATCTCTCGAGGTGAAGATAGTCAATAGAGACTACCTCGAACGGAGAGGAAGTGTGAATGGGCTGTAATTCAGCCTTACTTAAGAAATTTGGTTCTTATCCTTCAGACCGGGACAGACCTTCGTCACAAAATGGGAAATGTCTTTAGCCATACCTGGCCAATGGAACCGGTCTCGGGCAAATGTAATTACCCGATCTGCACCCACATGACCCATTTCCTGGTGGAGTTCTTCGTAGACCACATGCTACATCTCCGGAGGCAGACAAACTTGCATGACCGTCTTACAGTCAGGTCTAGTGCAAGACCTCCTGAGCACTCCATCACTTCCCACCTGGAAACGATCCCAGTCTCTGAGCCGTGCCTTAAGCTTTACAGGTTCTCTTTTGAGTTGCGACTGATGGTTTTACCTGCTGTGATAAATGATGTTTCACCTTCTGAAGTAGGGGGTCCATGTCCTGCATTGTGGAAATATCAGCTGGGCTCAAAGTTTTGATACCTACCATCTCACACACTTCAGCTTCCACTTCCTCCGTGGTTTTCATATCTACCCATACTGCCTGTTCACCCTTCGGAACTGTAGCCGCCTCAACAATGGCCATAAGTTCATCCTTACTCGATGATTGAGTACAGCTTTGAATGTACTTTTCCACATCCAATGGCATCCTTGAGAGGGTGTCAGCATCAGAATTCAATTTACCTGGCTCGTAGTGGAGTTGAAAATTGAAATCAGCTAACTCTGCCACCCAGCGGTGTAGCTGTTGTCATCACATACGTCAAAGGGATATTGTCTGTATGGACATCGTAGGAAGTGGCGTAGTACAGATAATCCCTGAAACGTTCCGTTACTGCCCATTTAAAGGCAAGAAACTCTAGCTTACCAGAGTGTAAGTAGTACTTTTGCTCTGCTGGGGTTAATGTCCTTGACCATATGCAATACCTGCTAAATGACCATCGTCTTGAGCTTGGTATAATATCGCTCCCAGCGCATCTTGTGCAGCATCAGTATGAAGGACAAACGGTTCTTCAAAGTTTGGGAAAGCCATTACCTTTGAACTTGTAAGAACATCAATGAGCTCACACAACACTTGTTCATGTGTTTCGGTCCACTCAATTTCCTCTCTAGACAGTCTCTGACCTGTTTTATCTGCCTTACCTTTCCTCTTTCCTTTTGGAATCTGCTGTTCAGGTGATTTGAGGAGGTCATAAAGGGGTTTAGCTCTCCTGCTGAAGTCAGATATGTACTTCCAGTAAAATCCCAACAACCCAACCAGATGTCTTACCTCCTTAACTGTTGATGGTTATGGTCTTTGAGGTTTTCTATGGCCTGTATATCTGCTGGGATCCATACGGCAACCTCGCTCAGACACCAACGTGCCTAGAAATCTGACCTCCTCTTAAAGAGATCACATTTCGAAGGCTTCAGACGAATGCCCTTTTCTTTGAGCCTTTTGAGAACCTTTCTTACATCTTCAATGTGGTTTTCAAAACTAAAAACTAAACACCAGCACATCGGCCTAATATGGTATGCAAATTTCATCCCTCAGATCTGCAAAGGTTTCCTCAATGAAAGCCTGGAAGGCCCTAGGAGCCCCTGACAAACCAAAGGGGATACGAATCCATTCGTACAAGCCCCAATGTGTAGTGAAAGCAGTGTAGGGTCGGCATTCAGGTTTTACAAAACCTTGATGGTATGCTTTGCCTTGGTCTAGTGTTGAAAAACAACTCTTACCTCCTAGACTGCCCAAAGAGTCCTGAATCCTTGGTATAGGCCTACTGCTCTCATAGGTCTGCTGATTCAATGCACGATAGTTATGCATAGACGTAGGGTGGAATCTTTTTTTCTAACACAGACCATTGCACTCGAGTATGATGTTGTAGATTTCTTGATAAATCCCATATTTACCATATCTACAATGTAGTTTTTTACTTCCTGATAGAGGGGAGGTGGAACTGACCGATATGCCTGTCGAACAGGGGTGTTATCTTTCAACTGGATGTCTAGCTCTAAATCGGGTGCACAGCCTAGATCATTTCATCTCGAGAAAATCTTACTTACTTGATCAGGTGTGGAATGTGTCTCATCAAGTTTGATCTCAGGTTCCTACCTCGTTTCCTCCTTTGAACTATCAGTACTTACTTGACCTACAGAGTTTGCATTAACCTCAGCAGCCTCAGTGCCTCTGTCTTCCTTCTCTCGACTAGATGGTCTCATATTTATCACTGACGTCACCGGAGTAACCTTACCCAACAGCATCCCCGGTCTTAACACAATAGAATGCACCGTTGTGTTATTAACAGGTACCCGTATCATGCAAGTGGAACCTCGACTAAGACTGACCAGTGTTTCATGTATCTCCAACCCCCCCCCCCCCATCCCATCTGGGAATATCTATGGAAGGGTATCAGGGTCATAATTCAAATACGTAGTTGCATTTTCTATTCTGCAAGAACACAAAGTGTCTCTCAGAAATATCCATTCTGTATTTTACAAAATGCCCGGATGCCCGATTCCATTTGCATGTTATGGATGCTTATTATGCTTTAACACAAAGGGCTTCTCAGTAATATGCATTTTACACTCTACAAAAATCTATTTCCCATTAAATGAAAATATAACAGTGAATGTCTTTTTGTGATACGGAATCTGCTTTCTACAGAATGTCTTTCCGATTGGCTGTTTGAATATTCTGTTACAATTCAATCGCTTTTCCTGAACTTGCGTTTTGTTATGTTGGCTTACGGTAAATCTCGTAACCGCTATATGGCATTTGCCTTATCGCTTTCCGCTTTAACGTATTTCGACTACGCAACTAAATTTCTAGCTTCACAGTAAAATTAGAAGAAAAGAGTACATTTCTGCAAATAATTGCTCATTTTATAACGTTTAAATATTTACCTTTACAATGATTGACCTTGATATATGCAATGTTTACAATTTTGGTACCGGTGTCGAGGTAAAATGTATTCAGTATGAGAAGCCATGTTGACAACAGTTATGATTTATTTTCCATGCAGTAACCTTAACATTCACTGTGAAACCACCGAAACCCGAAAGATGACAGACCATCATACATGTCGGTGAAAGTTTATTATTAATATTTTTCACCATTCGATATTTTTTGCTGGTAAGGGCTAGCGAGCCTCGAACCCACACGGCAGAGGTTTGTCTCGAGGGGAGTGAGGTACTCAGAAAGTTTCTTACCACATAGGCAGGGATTATTTTTTGGGTTTGAAATTTCAAAATTTACTATTTTCATGGGTTTTGAGAAAATCATGCTATTTTTATGGGTATTATGGTGCTTTGAGCAACCTTTTATTTTTGTGGTGGGGGGGGGGGGGGGGGGAGGGTGGCGGGGTCACCTCAAAAACAACTATTTTTATGAGATTGTCAGCGGGGGTGTCAAAAGTTCTGTGCAGTTATCTTGGGCCAAAATATAGGCTCGCATTAGTGTTTACAGACCTCCTGTGGTTCCATGTACTGATGAAGCACAATATTTTATTGTTAATGTCTCGTTCATAGCATTTAGGATGCACGAATAAAATAAATACAATCATATTTTAGACTGAAAAGGAATAGAATTTACGCACGGAAGAATTATTTGGGCAGGCTATATTGCCAACTTCTTTCTGGGGTATATGGTATATAAAAATACCAGCTATTTTTTTTTTTTGTGGGGGTGCTATTTTTTTAAGCACTAGAGGCTAGGTCCCAAACTATGTAGCGAAAAAAAAAAAGGGAATCCCCACCTCCCCCGGAGGTTTGTAGCTAGACACGAGTCAAATATTCTATCATCTTTGGTATTCGGACGCCCAACCTTGTCTATTAATAAAAAAAAAAAAAAAAAAAAAAAAAAAAAAAACGATTGGCCCTTTGGATGTGACACCAGTAAATACTTCAGATTCAGAACTCTCACTCATGGAAGCTGCATTCTTAGAAATTGGGTGCATTGTTTGAAGTCCAGGAATTCCAACGACATGA
Source organism: Ctena decussata (assembly GCA_963989385.1). Lineage (NCBI taxonomy): Eukaryota > Metazoa > Mollusca > Bivalvia > Lucinida > Lucinidae > Ctena > Ctena decussata. Next base: position 75,390,907 of record OZ022509.1, read on the forward strand.
TCTATAAGCATCTTCAGTTGTTGTTGTGTTTTTCTTTTTGTCAGGAATTATATGATATTGATTTAATGCTGATCAAAAGTAGCCAGTGTAAGAATAATATCTATTGCAGCAGATACCCACAGGAAGTCAGAACTGGTACCTGGGTACAAATTTCTAACCGTCCCAGCCCGGCAGTTAACTCCATTTATTATTGTTATTTGAATAATTATCATTTCAGACAGATGTTTTTCATACATTTAAGCGTAGTTTACCCATTACATTCTTCTTGTAATCAAACTAGGCATTTCAGTTATTCCAGCAAAAATATGATCGTGATTGCATGTTGATAAAAACAACCAGTGTATAAGAATAAGATCCCGGGGATCGGGATGCTACATGTACCCATCTCAGTCCTATAGCGCACTCCATTAAATATTTTGAGATGGGACTATTTATACATTTAGCCGTGGAGCTAGCCTTTTTTTTCGTAGTCGTCAAGCGGAATGCATTTAATCGTAAATCGATTTGCAACGAAGCGATAAACAATGATCCGAAATACGCGGGGAAATACGGAAAGCGTTTTGGAATAAAGCCAATAAGTTATTGTGAAAGGGATAAAATTAATGTGATATTTTTTTTTTAAATATTCTAATCATAAAACATTAACAACAAATCAATAAGCCCAATGGTCACAGATTTAGAAAACCCACAAAGCATAATGGATTCAAGCGTAAAGGCATTTTCTATATTACCGAAAGACTCTGTGTTATCGCGGAATACAAAAACAAATCACATAAATAGAATTATGACCCTGAATCAAGCGTAAAGGCATTTTGTAGAATGCATAATGCTTATTATTGAAAAAGCACTTAACACAAAGGCATTTTGTAGAATGCATAATGCTTATTGTTGAAAAAGCACTCTGTGTTAAGACAAAATAGAAGTACACAAAACCTAAATGGAATTATGACCCCGATACCCTTCCATAAATATCTGCGGGAGCAAAGAGTGCAACATGAACAACACACTTAACAGCTTGAGTACACCCACTGGGGATAACAATTTTCAATTCCCCACTTTAACTTTCCCTATATCGCCAATCTGTTCAACCTGCAGTATGTTAATGACCATATTAACAGTTTTCTTATCTTGATTTTGAAAAATGTTCTTAACATCTGTATCATTCATAAATTCTTTGATCACATTAAAACCTAAAATGGGTTTGTCAAGTTCAACTCTTGTTACCAGGAATGGATCCTTCACTCCTTGCTTATCAGACCGTAAACTGACATTCATGTCTATCCAACCCATACGAGGGGCATTTCAGAAATAATGTAAATGATCTCTGGGTAGTCTATTGGCTGATATTTAGCAGTGGTTTTATATATCAGTGGAAAGGTAAATTCAAGTGCTTTTAGAATGACATGCATTAAAAGAATTTCTATGTCACTCATGCATGACAGCAAGTGCTTATACGTCATAAGGGTGTGGATACTGGAAACTGTCCATTTCCCCCGAAAGTCTCTTGTGTTCTATTGCTGTTTGCTCAATGAGAAAATGATATATCTTAAAAAAACACGTAATACTATCCTTTAAATGTAAACTTAGAAAGTTACACAGAAATTGTTTCCAGATTCTATACCAGTAATATAATAAGCGAGATTTTTTTCTCTGCTATGTGGTTATAAATGTAAAGTTATTATAAATGTATATCATACCAATAAATTGTGATTTTCGACTTATTTACATCCAATTTCGCCGGGCCGGGTAGCGCAATCGGTAGGGCACCTGACTCGTAAGTCAGAGGTCCTGGGTTCGAATCCCGGTCTGGCCACATACTTTCGTTTCTCCTTCCGCTGATTCAAGAAGGGCAGTTGTCAGTTACTGGCGAAAGTATGTGCACTTAGTACTGGTTAACCGCTTAGGAGGTCTAAGCCTGCCCAGGAATAGTGTGGTTAGGTTAACTGACCGTCCCGACATGACCTTAGTTGTTTACCGTGGACGTTAAGCATCAAATCAACCAACCAACATCCAATTTCAACAAATGACTGAAATGATTAGGTCAGTATATTTTGTTACAACTGGCATCAAGTCACTGATGAAACTGGATGATACACGTGCAAACTCCACGCCGGAAGTTGCAAAGTAGGGTTAATTCATGTAAAATACAAAACAATAAAATGAAATTATCTTCTAATAAAAAGACACAGGCTAAATACATTTAACTTTGCTTAATTTAAAAAATTAGAAGGACATATTGAAAGCTTAATTCATACACAAAGACTTGAAAAACTTGTTATTTCATATGACATACTGACATTGAAATATGTGTGTGGATGGGGAAACTTATCGTAAAAAATCAGGTAGGCCACTGACAAAAACGCATTTGGTGCCGTAACAGATTATTTGTAACAGAAAACAAGGATGACGAATTAAATTTTATTTATTTTCTCTTTCATATCTGTCATCAGACATTCACTGTCGCTTAAACTGAAGTTCAAATAGCATACTATACAGTTCAATTAATCACAGAAAGAGACGTCATCAGAAATGTGCATTGTTCCATGATGAGCCTTCTTTGCAAGGCAAATCTTATGTTTTAGCAAAGCTGATTCAGTGCTGTTTAAACTGGAATATTTGCAGTATTACAGATAGTATAGATATCAATCCAGAGCTGCTTGTATGCAGAGTTAAGAAAATTTTAATTTGTATTCACATAAATATTTCTTCCGTTTCTACTCAGTGTCTTTACCCTTACAACAACTGTCAAAGCATATTTTGAAGAGAATACCAGTGACTCAAAATTTTTGAGTGACGGCCATTGGGTGATATGTAAACCTAAAAGTTAAGACTTAAAATTTAAAAATCGGTAACATGTCAAGAAATGGCACTCATTTACACTATTTCTGAAATGCCCCTCGTATATGCCAACTCATCACCACTAGCAGACCTAATGACCAATTCTCTATCAAAGATTTCTTGTAATGGATGGACATGGTCCTCAAGTTTATTAACAGTAACCCATTTTTCATCTACTACAGAGACTTGGGCCCCCGTGTCCCATAAAACTTGTTCTGACTGATTCATTACCACACTAACCAAACACTTTTCCCCTACCAGTTCGCATATTTTAGCTTTAGTTTTAGGTGTAAGCTCATACAAATGACCTTTAATTGTTTCTTTTGTATGCACATTCTGATCCTTTTCAACAAAGTAAGTCTTAACAGAATAAGGAGGACTTGCTGTTTTGGTCACTGGGCCCCCTGGTGTCCCTCCAGCGACCTGTTCTCGTTTCCCGGACAGCGATACACGAAGTATCCTGAACCACCACACCCCCAGCAATGTGAACACTTCCCGGCTTTTCCCTGACAGTTGTCACATTTGTTTCTATGACCACTCTTATTAGACTGTTCACTCGCTTCTGTCCCCGTTCCCTGTTTCACTCGCTTCTGTCACCGTTCCCTGTTTCTTCTTAATTTCATCGACACCCAATCTCAAAGCTTTTAACTCCTTCAAGATCTCACTTTCTTCCACCGACGTAGCATTCACCTTTGAAGTTTTACTTTGAGTTTTTAGTTTACTTTCACGCTCCTGTTGTCTTCTAACGATATCATTGATGCCCTCAATCAAATGCTCGTCACTCTTGTATGTTTCAATTAATGCTGGATGTCATTTTTAATTGTTTCATCTCTTATTCCAGTCATTATACTGTACTGGAATTGCCTTTTAACAAGTTTCTCATAGTAACTGAGTTTACCTGGTTCTTTGGAAGCAAACACGATTTTCTGCCGGAGCTCCAACGCCCTAAGATTGAATTCTTGGGTTGACTCCTTTTGTGATTGGAGTAGGTTGCACAACTCCTGATAAAGGTCTGTGGAACTCTTTTCTGTGTAGTATGCTCTAATTATCGCCTGGAGTACAGCTAAATCTAGTTCTTCTCTGCCCTCGAGATAACCCCTAAGCTTAGAGCTCGAGTATATTGCTCTAATAACTCCGTCCACAATTTCCCTGTCCGAGTACCCCTTTTTCGTGGCACTATCTACCTGTCTCACGAAGCTCATGTAACCAATACATGAGGGTCCCTCTCCAATGTTCCCGTTAAGCTTGAACTCTTTCTTTGACGTAGCCACTGGAGTGGTTGAAGCCACTGGTACTGGGCCTGTTCTCACAGCTGAAGGTTTGATGCCCAGTTTTTCCAATATCTCTTTCAAAATACCCAAGCCTTTATCTGCTTCTTTGTCCAACTTTGGCAGGTATATCTCCAGTTCATGCAAGATCTTCGCCCTGCTGGCCGTATCACACTCAAACGCCGGTATGGCCTTCTTTGCCAACAACCCACTTTACACATGTTGTACTGAGACCGGGAGTGTCAAGCGTAATGTCATATCTTAAAATGCGGCCCATATCTAAGCTCTGAAGTACCTAATGAGCAATCAAATTAAAACGATGTCTTTTATGATTAATTGCATCCAGATCTGAGTTTCGTCTTGAAAACTTCCAACGAAGTCTTTATATGTCAGACCAGATCAGGATTGTAGAGAGGAATGTTTCAGATAAGTACATAAAGTCTCTCTGGATAATCTGTTTAATTTTTTGGTATGAGGTATTCAGGACATTATTGCCACCTAAATGGACCAGAATCATGGCAGGGGGTCTGTGAAGAGTGATCCACTGCATATCTTGTCTGAGATGATTCCAAGACAATCCCCGTCCACCATACCATCTAATAGTAAGATGTTGTGGCTCAAGATTCAAATGTGGTCTTGCTAGCCGCTTGGCTCTCTCACCAGATCAATACAGAATTGAATCATCTACATGCACACATCTGAAAGAAAGATAATATAAAGAACATGAATTCATACTCATAAAGTCAATACTCTATGGATTGGCACATCGAATATAGATTGAATGGCTTGAGATGATTGAAAGAAAATTCACTCATCCTGTCTAACGTTTTCTTCATAAAGTCAAGTTTTATGTATATTCTTTCTTTGACTAAGCCTTGTCATAACATCAGACCATAAAAGTCAGCTCCTGACACTAGAAGCTTGACATTGGACTTGGTAATAATAACAACGGTTTTCTCTGACACTTTTCTGATAGTTACACTTCTGTAAACAAAAGTCACGTATATTTTATGCTTCATCAGCTGATAATTCCCTAGAACTAAGGGCACTTCACTTCCACCAACCGAGTGAGTCTCCAGCATCACAAACGTTTCCATCAGGCGAGGCACCCAGGAAAGGGAATGCTGTATTAACTATAAGTTTACGAACATAATTGCCTATTGCCTTGATGTGTTTTCCAGTTGCCTTTTTTTCATTACATTTTCCATAACTTGTAGCTGCTGATGTAAATGTGATTGGATTTATAAGAGAACTAACAAACTTCTATGTCTCTTTCCTCCGATTCATAATTTTACCAAAATTTAAGGCAGTCAGCCGGGACTGATCACCAATAAACCATTTTCAGATGGGTCTCTAGTATTTTACGCTCACCTGAGCCAGCGGCTCCAGGGGAGCTTATAAGATAGGCCCATTTTCAATCGACTTGTTCTCTGCTCGTGAACGAACACTAAGATTTTAATTTTACCTCACTGCAGCTCGTGTTGTGCCGTGTGGCGGCCGTAAAAAGACTCCCCGTATACCATTCAAAGTGCAGATTATATTTTATTCGTCATTCGAGATCAGAGGAATAACTGAGAAATCTGAAATTTTAGATTGGTTTTGACTCATATACTAAATGAGGAGCCCCAGAAGGTTTAGACTCATATACTAAATGAGGAGCCCCGGAAGCTCTGGTTAAGCGCTGGCCTACTGATCTAGCGTACTGGGTTCAAATCCCGCTTGAGGCGAGAATCTTTCCTACCGTAAACGGGGTCCCATTGCACACAGCCTTTCATTATTATCCTCTCATCGTCCTGATATAACTGAAATACTGTTGAAAAGGACGTAAAATCACAAGTCATCCATCATCCATATACTCAGTCTTCTTTTATAGTATTTGCCCCGGAAGCTCTGGGTTAAGCGCTGACCTACTGATCTAGCGGACTGGATTCAAATCCCACTTGAAGCGAGAATCTTTCCTACCGTAAACGGGGTCCCATTGCACACAGCCTTTCATTATCATCCTCCCATCGTCCTGATATAACTGAAATACTGTTGAAAAGGACGTGAAATCAGTCACAAGTCATCCATCATCCGTATACTCAATCATCGTCTTTAATATTATTTGGAACCTTTTTGGTACTAATCAGTCTTTGAATCGACTGCCCAATTAAGATTAAGAAATGACAGTATGTTTTCCTCGGTTTCATCTCCAGATATTGTCAGGGTCACTGATGGGACTTTATTAGCCGCAACTACGTAGTTTGGCCAATGTTCCTTCTTCACAATGTGTTCTCTGCTCCTAACATTTTAATTTTACCTCACTGTAGCTGGTGTTGTGCCGTGTGGCGACCGTAAAACGTCTCCCCGTACATCATTCAAAGTGCCGATTATATATTTAATTTTCGTCCTTTGAGATCAGAGGATATGTTCTGAGAAATCTGAAATTTTAGATTGGTTTAGACTCATATTCTAAATCATCGTCTTTTATATTATTTGGAACCTTTTTGATACTAATCAGTCTTTGAATCGATTGCCTAATTAAGATTAAAAAAAAATTACAGTATGTTTTTCTCTTGTTTCGTCACCAGATATTGTCAGGGTCACTGATGAGGCTTTATCAGACGAAACTACGTAGTGTGGCCCATGTTCCTTCTTCTGAATGTGTTCTCTGCTCTTGAAGTGTTCCTTGAAGAGTTAATCGCTGGGCCGATAGTAAACAAATTTCATACAGAGGCTCTAGAAGACGGCGGAACGAAAAGTTGTTCAAACAGTCCTGTTCTCGTGACCAACATGGCCGCCAAGCCCATATATGGTAAACACCTTTAAAATCTTCTTCTCAGAACTTATGGGCCGATGGCCATGAAACTTGGTATGTAGCATTAGGTACTCAAGTACTACCAGGATAGTTCGAATTATGGCCCTGGGTTGACATTGACCTTTTTTACGGCAAGGTCAAATTTGCTTTCTGGAGCTTTTATATGGGAAAATGCTAAAACTTAAGATTTCATGGAAATCGTTGAAGCTTTTTGGGTTAAAAGTTCGTATAAACAGTCATCTTAATGAGTACGGGAAGATTTGAGAGTACAAGAGGTCAAGGTCAGTGTATGACCTTGATCCATGTCTCATATTTCGGCATTTTCAAACACCACCTCAAAAGCCACTAGGCAAATTGTAGCCAAATTTCATACCGAACCTCCAGGGGCTGAGGAATCAAAAATTTGTTCATACGGTCCAGGTCACATGACCAACATGGCCGCCATGCCCATAATATGGTAAAAACGTCTGCAGAACCAAATGACTGATTGCTCTGAAACTTTGAGTACCATCAAGATTCTTCAAATGACTGACCTTTTTATTGCTGAATTTTCAGGAGCCAGATATCATATGATTTGAATGCATGGTTTTATACGTCTTAAGTACACCAGATAATATTGCTCACGCAACATTCTCTTTTTTTATCGTGAAATGGTAGTACAATAGTGTTTTATCATTTCTTTGTTGTAAAAGCAGACCTGTGGCTCTCACTTGTTTGTAAAATAAAAAGAACCCATCCAGACTAATATTTGCAGAGAAGAGAACCGATATTCAAACAATTTAGAGTGAACCCATAAGAAGATATCAAGCAAACATACCCGCATGCTCCCCTCGCTGCGAGGTGATTACACTCCTGAAGTGGCCGTTACATAGAAACACGGGTAATCAACATGAAACAATAACAACGTCATTACGGCCGCTTTAGAATGACCTGTGAAGGATGTGATGAAAACAAATCGGTTCGTGCTATGTTTACAAACAAATCAGTGTCACAGGTCTGGTTTTACAACAAAAGAAAAAATATAAAGCACTATTGTGCTACTATTTCACGATAAAAAAAGACAATGTTACATGAGCAATATTATCTGATATTCTTTAGAAGTACGAAAACATGCTTTCAATCCGTTGCTACCTAGCTTCTGAAAAGTAAATTAAGCATTTTCTTCTTTTAAGCTGATTAATTTTTTCCATGTTAATCTGCATTAGTCAAATTGTTCTCATCGTGTTCAAATTGACCGCCGACGCAAATTGGGTAAGCATGTAGTAATAAAAGCATGCGTATTCTTGAAAGTATGTTTAGAACGAAGCTATACAAGCTACGTGTCTTACTGCATTGGTAAGATTTCACAGAAAGCCTGCAAATGCATTCAAAAGGCCGATTTAACTGTGCAGGACTCCTTCCTAGTTTCGTTTTCGGTACTGAACCTGTAGGACAAAAGTAATATAAAAAACACCGCTTCAAACTGCTCCATGTCATTTGGTCTCAATATACAACTGTAAAATATATATAGCATGACATTCTCCGATTTTTGGAATACCTTTTCTAGCGAGGAAAATCTTGTCTGAACCCTGTCAGTAAACCGCGAAAATTCATGACAGGATATATTCAAATTGCCTACCGGAAAATAGTCAAATTGTTTTTCAACAGACCTCCGCGGAGGTCAATTTGAAACTTTACCACCCGTGAGATAGGTATGAAATTTTGGGATAACATTCCATCTTCATACAAACAAATGTTGTTGACCTTCACTTACACTGCTTTGGCAAGCATTTTGAATGAGAGGCAATAGCGAATGGGTTCAAGGGGATTCAGTTATAAACAAATTAACCTGAAATACTTAGACTTATTGTTTATTCTTGTATATTTTTAAATTCAAAGAGTAACTTCACTTCAGGAACTGACAGAATCAGATCCAAAACCCCATCCCCAACATCAAAGGGAAAGATTGACAAAGACATTCCAGAGGGGTTACAACAGACTAAGCAAACTATACGAAAAACATTTAACAACTATTTTTGCCTATTTTCTGTTTTTATTATGGGTGAAAATGAAAACACAATAAATTAAACAGCACCTAACATAAAGCAAATGCAACCGTAACGAACGCACCGCCCTTGGGACGGTCAGTAATAACTACTGGGGGGTTTAAACCGGTTTTACTGGGCCCAAACCTTCACCCTCGCCCTCCGCCGCGGTGCAAACAATTAGTTGGTAGTTCGGTTCGTATGTACGTCCCCTAACTTATCAGAGAGTCATCACGGGCAACAATTAAAATCAAGAAAGGACTGTGATGAAGCAAAGGATGAGTATTCGACAGCCAAAACGACTTGAGACACCTCGAGATCCCTGGGGCGTCAGCAACCACTGGAACACTTGAGGAAAAGAAGACCACCAGTTGAACCCCGGTGGGCCAAGAAACAGACAAACATCCGGCCCCAACCAACTAATATATAGCTTTATGGAGGGGTTATCTTTCATCTGAACCCCGACCCGCCGGCTTGCAATTAAAGAGGACAGCGAAGTTGTCAACTGTGATTGGGTCAACCACTAAGCATGCAACTGTCGCATATCAAGGCAGTAGTTTTTTTAACCACAAGATTCTGTAGTAACTGAGGCAAACTGTGGAAATTTTGGTGTTCCCCCAGTTACCTTTTGTGGGAAGTACGTGATGAATTAGGCATAGAAACAACTGTGACTTCAGAACAGCAATGTGCACCAGGAGACTACTAGAGATCAGGCAAATTGTATGGTCTGGTTTGGGGCCAAAAAAAACCTTACAGCCTATATATTGGATTAATTGTATAACAAAACAAAAATTACAAAAAATTACAAGTTTCTGCAGACAAACGTAACCCAAAAGAATTTACATCAGCAGCAACATCTGGCGAAAAAGATGAGAAAAGGGCTATATAAAGATAGATACAACAGAGACAAGATGGTCCTAAATCGCTCACCTGAGTTTTAGGGTGTCGTCGTTCAACGTGTAAATGTTGTAAAAATTCAGTTTAGTTTACATGGGCTTTAACCAATATAGCATTGAGAACCACTTGTCGCGCACAATGGGCTCCTGAACCAGCTCTCTTGCTTGACTGTGGTGGACTGCTTGTAGAGGCTTCTTAAATTTAAAGAGTAACTACACTTCAGGAACTGACAGAATCAGATCCTAAATCCTATCCCCAACATCAAAGGGAAAGATTGACAAAGACATCCCAACAAACAATAAATTACAAGTGATAAGCCGAGTCAGCAGCTCTTTCCCAGATAGGTGGCAACTCAGCTATCTTTATTGAACTAAATAATTTAGACCAACAGAAGGGTTACAACACACTAAGCAAATTATACGAAAAACATTTAACAATTATTTTTACCTATTTTCTATTTTTATTATAGAAGGGTTTAAATGAGAACACAATAAATTAAACAACACCGAACATAAAACAAATGCAACAGCAACAAAAGTACCGCCTTGGGACGGTCAGTAATAACTACTGCGGGGTTTAAACCGGTTTTCGGTTTTACTGGGCCCAAACCTTCACCCTCACCCTCCGCTGCGGTGCACACAATTAGTTGGTAGTTCGGTTTGTATGGAGTTCTCCTCACTCATTTGAGAATCATTACGGTCAAAAATTAAAATCAAGAATAGGCTGTGAGGAAGCAAGGATAAGGACTTGACAGCCAAAACGTGTTGAGACACCTGGAGATCCCTGGGGCGTCAGCAACACCACTGGAGCACTGGAGCAAAAGAAAACCACCAGTTGAACCCCGGTGGGCCAAGAAACAGACAAACATCCGGTCCCAACCAACTAATATATAGCTTTTAAGTATGTTTTATTTCGAACCCAAAACCCCTCACTACAGAACTGTTTGGACACTGGGACAACCAACTGAACAAACTTCATAGAGTTCCAGTCTGCAATGCTTCATACCAAATTTCATTAATCTGAGCCGCGGTAATGAAGATTTTTTTTCAATATTTTCGTATGTTTTTTATGGTTAAACCCAGAACCCCCTATGGTCGGGCCATTTTAGACTCTTCGGCCACCATTTGAACAAACTTGGTTTAGGACCACAAGGCAATGCCACATAACCTCCGGCCACTTTCATTCCTCTTTCTGCTGATTCAAGAAGGCAGATTTCAGTTACTGGTGAAAGTAAGTGCACTTAGTACAGGTTAACCGCTTAGGATGTCTTAGCCTGTCCAGGAATAGTGTGGTTAGGTTAACTGACCGTCCCGACATGACCATAGCTCTTTACCGTAGACGTTAAACAATAACACAACAACAATACATACCAAATTCCAAGCATCTGAGCTGAGCCGTTCTGGACAGCCTAGTTTACTTTCGGACTCAAACCCTTCGCCGCAGGACCGTTTTGGACCCTTGGGCTGTTGGAGACTCGATGAACAAGATCCATTAAGCCATTATAATGTCCCAGATGTTTTCAAATCGACACAAAAAAATCATAATTGAGCCGCCACACGAGAAAACCAACAATGTGGTTGTGCACCCAGCCTAGACTCAGATCAGCCTAGGCATCCGCCCAGTCTGATCAGAGTCTTGGCTTTGCGCTTAAAGGTCAATTACGAAGAAATTGTATAGATGCTTAATTTTGAAGCAAATTGATAGTGGACAGAGAGAGGATTATAATGCTACAAACGGCATAGAAAAATTCCTATCCGTTCAAAAGTTATGCCAGTTTATAAATCCCATGGCTGTTTTTTCCTACATGACTTATCTCCCTTACTTTTCAAAGTATTTCTAACCACATTGCACTATTCTGTGATGTCATTGATGATTTTAATTTTTTAAATGAATTTTTAAACTAGTTAACAACCTTTATTCTAAAGAGTAAATGATTGTTATCTTACAGTTTTAATTATTTTAATCTTTGTTTATTAGCTTGGTAATTTATTGGGAATGTTCATCCACAAATTTAAATTTTATTCAAAATTTAAATTAAATTAAAAAAAAATTTAAAAACAGATTTTAAAACATTTTCTTTTACTTCAGTACACAAAAGTTATTGTCAGAGACCTAATTAAACAGATCTAAAACTACTAGGAGGACATGGATGCGGAGGAATCCCCATCCTGTCTCCCAAGGGGAACACTTAACAGAATACCTACTTCCTAAGAATAGATCTAACCATTTTGCTCCAATATATATTCATAATGAATAATAATGAAAAATAGAATTATACAATGGAATTGTCGAGGCTTAAAAGCCAACTATGAAGAAACATTGCTCCTTTTGAAGGATTATGAGCCTGCTGCTCTGTGTCTTCAAGAAACACATCTAAAAGACACCGATAACATTTCCATCAGAAACTATAGTTCTTTTCATACCTTTAGTACAAATAATGAGAGAGCCGCTGGCGGTGTCTCTATAATTGTCAACAATAACACTCCTCATAGCCAGGTGCAATTACATACGAATTTACAAGCAGTTGCAGTTAGTATAACTCTCCATCGCGTAGTAACTATTTGTTCTATATATATTCCCCCAAATTCGAGATTGTCTTTAAAAGAGCTTGATGATCTTGTTCCGCAACTCCCTTCTCCCTTCATATTGTTGGGAGATTTTAATGGTCATAATGTTCTTTGGGGTTCCAAAGATATTAATGACAAAGGCAGAGTAATTGAAAATTTTATCGACAACAATGGACTTTGTCTGTATAACACTAAAACTCCTACGTATCTCCATCCAGCAACTGGTACATACACTTCTTTAGACCTCTCTATTTGCACTCCCACCCTTCTTTTGGACTATGACTGGAAAGTTCATGATGATCTCTGCGGTAGTGATCACTTTCCTGTTTTCCTAAATAACATTGGTCCAGATATTGATGAGCCGGTTTCAAGGTGGAAACTAAATAAAGCTAACTGGGCCCAGTTTCACACTCTTTGTGAAACTCGACTTCTTGAAGACACAGTCCAGGAGGCTGATGATCCGATTGAGTCATTTGCATCTATTCTTATTAATATAGCAGAAGAAACAGTTCCAAAAACATCAACGAAATCAAAAAAGATTAAAAAGCCTTGGTTTACAGATGACTGTAAAAATGCTATAAAACAACGTAAAGGAGCACTGCGACAATTCAATAATCGCCCAACACATGATAATTTAAATAATTATCGTGTTTTCCGTGCAAAAGCTCGTCGTACAATAAAAGAATCAAAGAAAAAATCTTGGAAACAGTATGTTTCCAAATTAAATTCTCGAACTTCAATAAAGAAAGTATGGGACATGGTTCGTAAAATTCAGGGAAAAGGAAAATCTAGCTCACTGGGACACTTAAATGTAAATAACTCTAAAGTTACTTCCAAAAAAGATATTTCTAATACTCTCGCTGACGCTTTCTCGAAAAATTCTTCTTCTGAAAATTATAGTCCAAAATTCAAGAATATTAAAAAGCAGAAGGAAAAACAGAACCTAAAATTTTCATCCAACAACACAGAAACTTATAATCAATCTTTTTCTCTTTCGGAACTTAAAGATGCTCTTTCAAAGGCTCATGATTCATCTCCGGGGCCTGATGATATCCATTACCAGTTTTTGAAACATCTTCCAGACTCTTCTCTTTCGGTTCTTTTGAAAACATTTAATGACATTTGGGAAACTGGTAATGTGCCGAAGTCTTGGAAAGAAGCTACGATAATCCCCATACCAAAACCTGGAAAAGATAATACGAACCCAAACAACTACCGTCCTATTGCTTTAACGAGCTGCATATGTAAAACATTGGAGCGAATGATCAATAAAAGACTCGTTTGGTACCTTGAAACAAATAATATTATTACAGAATTTCAGAGTGGTTTCAGGCACCAACGCAGTACTAATGATCACTTGGTTAGATTAGAAACCTTTATACGTGAAGCCTTCATCAAGAAGGAGCACTTAGTTGCTGTCTTCTTTGATTTAGAGAAGGCTTACGATACAACTTGGAAGTATGGTATAATGAATGATTTACATGAAATAGGTCTTAAAGGCCGATTGCCACTATTCGTTCAAAACTTCTTATCCAATAGAGAATTCAAAGTACGTGTAGGTTCAACTTTGTCTGAGGCACATGATCAAGAACAAGGTGTGCCTCAAGGTAGTATTTTGTCTGTTACTCTTTTCAGTCTAAAAATAAACAATATTGTTAAATGTCTTAATCCTGGTGTTGACTGTTCCTTATATGTAGATGACTTTTTGATTTGTTATCGGTCAAAAAATATGCATACTATTGAACGTAAGCTTCAACAAAATCTAAATAAAATTCAAACGTGGGCAACTGAAAATGGATTCAAATTTTCGAAATCTAAGACAGTTTCCATGCATTTCTGTCACCTTCGAAAAGCGCATGATGATCCAGTGCTGACCTTGGACGGGACACCCATTCCTGTAGTAGAAGAAAATAAATTTCTAGGGGTTATCTTTGATAAAAAGCTTTCCTTTATTCCACACATTAAACAGCTTAAAGCAAAATGCCAAAAAGCGTTGAACCTACTACGAGTTGTTGCCCATACTGACTGGGGAGCAGATCGTAAAGTTTTACTTAATCTGTATAGAACTATTATACGGTCCAAACTAGACTATGGCTCAATAATATATGGATCCGCTAGAAAATCTTATTTGGAAATGCTTGATCCCATTCATCATCAGGGACTCCGGCTCGCCTTGGGAGCTTTCAGAACTTCTCCCTCGGAGAGTCTTTTAGCAGAGGCAAATGAACCATCACTTTATAATAGACGTCTTAAACTCTCCCTGCAGTATGCCCTTAAATTAAAGTCAAATCCATCAAATCCAACGTATGAGACTGTTTTTCGGCCACAATATAAAACATTATTTGAGAATAAACCAAATATGATTCCTTCCTTTGGCATTAGAATCTCTTCAGAATTACAAAATATGAATGTAGATTTAGACACAATTGAACAGTTTAAGGTTCCAGATGTGCCACCATGGACATTTACTCAGCCACGTGTTTTATTTTCTTTGCATACTGATAAAAAATCTCAAACTGACCCTCTTGTATTTCGAACTAAATTTAATGAACTGCTGTCTGACTTTTCTAACTATGAGACTTTATATACTGATGGTTCAAAGGATGGAGACACAGCTGGCTCTGCTTGTGTTGCTCCACCCGAAACATACAAACGTAGATTACCTGCTAATGCCTCAATTTTTTCAGCGGAGATCAAAGCTATTGATTTAGCCTTGGATCATATTGAACAGTCTAGGAATACAGATTTTATCATCTTTTCTGATTCCCTTTCTGTTCTGCAATCCCTAAATAATCGCCATATTGAAAATCCTCTTCTTTTAGATATCCTCTTGAAACATAATGACTTAGCTGAGCTAAACAACATTGTATTTTGTTGGCTTCCCAGTCACGTTGGGATTAAAGGCAACGAAAAGGCCGACATGGCCGCAAAATCTGCTTTAACTCTTCATATTTCTGATCTTAAAATTCCTTACACTGATATCAAACCTTGCATAAATACATATCTTCATGATAAGTGGCAGATATCATGGAATGCTGCTGTCTTTAACAAACTTCACTCTATCAAGCCTTCACTTGGTGAATGGCAACCATCTTATAGAATTGATCGTAAGGAAGAAGTAACTTTGGCTCGACTCAGAATCGGCCATACTTTTATTACTCATTCGTTTCTGTTGAAAGGTGAGGATCCGCCTTTGTGCATTCCTTGCCAGGAACCTTTTAGTGTTAAACATTTCCTTTTAGATTGCATGGATTTTCGTATTACGCGTGCTAGGTTTTTCCGTGTCAACAGTATGAAACAACTGTTTGACACGGTTGAACCGGCGAAAATCTTTTCATTTTTGAAAGAGATTGGCATATATAGTAAAATATAGTTTAGTTAAGTCGCGGTATTTTTACAACAGTGGATTTAAATTTGTGTTTACTCATCTCGCTGGCCGAGAGTTCGTTTTATGTTATCAGTCTTAAGCTAGCCGTTGATCGGCGTGTTTTACCACATACCCGACTTGATTCATTTTTATACTGTGCACTCATTTTTGACCTTATGCATATAACACGTTTTCGTTTATAGCGTTTTCGGCGCGAAATAGCCCTTTTGGTGCTGATGTGCCGTAAAATCCATATCACTCACTCACTCACTCACTAAAACTACTATGTTCAATAATATCTACTGATAAGCATGTAAATTGAAATTTAACAAATTTTAATTAAATATTTAAATTTGAAAATTTAACTGCTTAAATTGCAAATATAGGCAATATTTTGAATTTGGGCAGTTGTTATTAGTGTCACCAATAATACAATACATTTTTTTTTACCATTTTAGAATGTTCGACAAGAAAATATTTGACAATTTAGAAATTTTAAATAAATTTAAAATTTCAATGTTCATCGATGACGTCATCGAAGGCCTCATGAATATTAATGAGGCAGCTCGAAATGATTTTCAGATGTCATGAAATTTACAAATTCAACTCTTTATATCTCGAAAACTATGAAAGATAATTTATTGCAGTTTTCGATACTCACTTGCTTAGAAAAAACTGCTTTCATTTCTGTAATAAAAAAGCACCTTAATAATTGACCTTTAAAGGGTAGCTAAGGTTCTAAGCTACCTCCATGCGGACAGCGGAGACTCGGACCAGACTGGGCGAATGCCCAGGCTGATCTGAGTGTGCGCTGGGCGCACAACCACTTTGTTGGTTTTCTCGCGTTGCGGCTCATATATTCTTCGTTCTCATCGTGACATTCAATCTGATACGAAATATGGCTATATTCACAGGCTGACCTCTTTTGACCTCATTTAAAGGCAGGAATTCTCAGCGGGGGGTCGTGTTCCCAGCAATTGCATTCTTACCTGTAGAGGTAATGGTGTGAAAATTTATTCGACCAATCAGGGGACCAGAGTTACTAGTTACAATGATTTCCTTGGCTGATTGGAGGTGTTGACACTGTGTGATCAAGAGACAGAATGACACTGTGGTTCAGTTCAGTTCAGTTCAGTTCAATTCTCTTATCGACGTTACCCAAGTGGCTCAACGGTACGTAACCATAGTTGCACACACTTGGCGCCGTGTGTCCGTCCAATGATGACACTGAAAGTTTTAATTCTCCTTATATAGTCCACTCATGCCTTTAAGGTTGGGTTGGATGAATGAAATCTACAGAATTTTAATTTAATTTTCATATTTGTGAGTTATACCTACGATACATCTAAATATTGCTCTCCGGGGAATCACCCGACTACCGCAGAAAAATGAGTACCGGAACTTTTGTAACGGCATTTAGTAGAATACCGCACCGGTTGTTCGGTAATTAGAACGACCAGTGACCATAATTCAGTTTACCGATGCAAAAAAACTGATAAACTGAGGGGAGGTGGAGGGAGTATGATTTAGATGTATCGTAGGTATAACTCACAAATATGAAAATTAAATTAAAATTTTCTAGATTTGTTTCGTTCAAGCTACGATACATCTAGGCAAGGAAGAATCAGTGGAAATGGAGGAAATGCATATGCCCACATCCCGAGCCAACTCAGACTCAGTGCATCTGTTGCATATGCATCTGGATCCAGAACAGGAGACACGAACAGAGGTCCTGTTCAGACGAGTTGCGAATAGATCCAAATGAGGTTTGCCCCAAATAAGAAAAATCTGAGACGCCACTCTCGGACTGTGTTGATCTTTGAAAGACGGGGACTAAAAACCCTTTGGGACCCTTCTTTTTAAAACCAGATGACTGCGATTTACTTGCCCCCACTACCGCCATCTGGAGGGATTTATGGGTAAGTCCGTCTTTGTATTGCTTCACAATTTCAGGGAACTTTTCTCCAAATATTGTGGAAGACTCAGTGGGCTGAACTCTTAAAGATTGTTTGACCTCGGAATCTAAATCTGAAACAGCCAAGCAAGCATCTCTACGAGCCAAAAGAGGACCTGAAGCAAGTCTAGAAAAAATCTCAATTAAGTGCGACTGCGATACGGCTACAGCCTGCAGATAACGTGAGACTTCCATCATGTCATCCTTGGACAAAGAGTCCTGCTGCATCGTTTTAAGTGTTCCACACAGAAACAACTCAGAATGAGAGGCAAACTGCATCCCAGTTCTCGCCAATTTAAAGATTCATATGAAGAGACCTGAAAAATTTTTGGTTTGCTTTTCAAAAAAACAAATGAGCCGGTTTTAAAACCTTTAGGATATGAGGGAAGAGGTGTCATCGGAACCTCTTCCTCTCCTTTCAAGCGTTTGTTCATCTTAAAAAGAGAACTAGAAATGCTAAGTAGAGTAAAAATAGGGGTTTTACAATATACTATTAATAGTTAAGCCAGTACAAACCAAGACCAGGCTTAATTTCACAATATATGGTACATATGTTTTATGATTAAGCCAGTAGAGACCAAGACCAGGCCTGATTTCACAATATATCGTTTTCACTAACCTTCAAATCTGGATATCCAAATTCGCTAAGGTCACAATCAGACCACATGTGTTTTATAATTAATCCAGTACAAACCAAGACCAGGCCTTATTTCCATAGTATATCGTAATTTCCAAGGTTCGCGAATATGGATATCAAAATTTGAAGCCAAATATATTCCATAGTGGTATAATTAATCCAGTACAAACCATGACCAGGTCTTATTTCCATAATATACGGTATCCAGATTTGAAACGCATAAACAGAAAATTTTATTTGATATAACACATAGTTTATGTAGTGGATGAGATAACAGAAATGATTTATCTTAATAGTTTTTGGGGCAAATAAACTTTGATAGTGATTATCAGTTTACCCACTAAAGATATGAAGTCAGCTGATTATCTGTGTGCGCGCGCACAATTGATCATTTCCGTTTTTGGTAACAGGGCCTGTTACTTTTTATCTCATTATTAACATTGAAAAGGTATTTATCGAATGATCCGTCAAAAAAGCAGCCTTTATCTAATCAGTCCAAGGGAAGATACATACATTGATTTTCTTCAAAATATAAATCACTAGTTGTCAATCTTGACTATGCTGAAACAAGTAAAAAGGCTTACGGCCTATTTAGACAACTATTTTATATTTTAAAAGATGAAACACTGCAGACTTTGCGAACTTTTGAAAGACGAAGAATTGTTCACAAAAGGTAAAGCCGTATGCAAAAAATGTCGATCAAATCAGCAGAATATCAAAAACAAGAAGGCGCGTGCAGAGAAAAGGTTACTCAGACAAATACAAGATAATTGTGAACCAGCTGGTGTTGGCCTGTTTTGATAGAATTTTTTGTTTTGGATTTTCTAGGTAAAAACATAGACAACTATCCTATTAGACAACTGATTAGTATTAGAAAAAGAAATGTCAGAACACGTTCAAAAACTTCTTATGCTTTATGACAATGGAATTATTGACGGTGATGCCTTAAACAATGCATTGAAAGCATTGAACAATGCACCACAGGCGTCGCAGCCTCAAGAAAAACCCAAAGAAAAAACTCTAATAGACAAGGTGAGAGAAAAACGACGTAGAAAGAAGAAATTAAGAAAACAAAGAAAGGCAATTGCTGAGAAACAGAAAAATGTTATAAATGAACTTAAAGAAAAAATTAAAGCTATAGAATCGCCATTTCGGCTTGTTGACAAAACCAAATGTGGCTATCTCAGAGCGCATGAAATTTCCGTTACACGATACAAAGACCCCATGAAAATGTTTCAAGATAAGAAAACTATTATAAAAAACAAGCTCACCGCTGAATTGCAAGAACTATCCGGTCTGAAATGGCAATTTGGGCTTATTGTTGACTTTTTCAAGGATAAAAAGAATACACAGGGAACATTTTACAGCAATCAATATGCCACATTGTCTCCTCAAGAAATTCTCGCCTTTTACGATGAGGCAGTTTCGGCAATTGAGCAGAAAATCGAAAAATTCACTAAGGAAGGCTCAGGCTGGATGATTGATAGATGCAATACATTGTACCTTAACATCGCAAAATATGAGCCACTCAAGGGCTCATCATATTTTCCACTTCCTGAGGTCTTGGTAATAAAAAGGCAATAATCAATGTGAAAAATCAAGATCAAGAATGCCTTAGATGGGCCTTAAGGTCAGCTTTATTTCCAGCTAAAAATAATCTCAACAACCCATACAGCTATCCAAAACAAGACAATTTAAACTTTGAAGGAATTGACTTCCCTACACCAGTATCACAAATTTACAAAGTAGAGAAACAAAACAATCTCGCCATCAATGTATATGGTTATGAGCAGACAGTTGTCCCATATCATATATCTGGGCAGCCGAGTGAAATGTCACGGATCAACCTGCTGTTGCTCCATGACAAAAAAGACATTTACCATTATTGTTGGGTAAAATACCTTTCCAGGCTGCTATACGACCAGAACAAATACAAAGGTAAAACATACTTCTGCGACCGCTGTCTCTACGGGTTTTCCCGTGAAGACCTACTAATCAGCCACAAAGATGAATGTTACGGTATCAACGGCAGAGCAACTAAGATTGTAACGCCAGCCCCAGGGGAAAAAATAAAGTTTAAAAATTACCATAAACAGATGCAGGCGCCTTTCGTCATATATGCCGATTTTGAAAGCATAATAAAACCGCATCAAGTGGCAGCTGGGGATAAATCTGAAATCAAAAGCAAACACCAAGCATGCGGCTATGGATATCAGATTGTTAGATATGATGGTGCATCATCTGGTGTAAGAATTTACAGAGGTGAAGATGCCGTAGAGCAGTTCTTGAAATCCCTGAAACGGGAAGTAGTCGGAATTAATGCAAGATTTGCAAAGCCGAAGCCCCTACACATGTCGGAGAAAAATGAGAAGGATTTCCAGTCTGCAACGCAATGCTGGATCTGCCAGAAAGAATTCAACGATGAAAAAAATCCCAAAGTACGCGATCACTGTAGAATCCTAGGCCACTTTAGAGCTGCTGCTCATAAACTCTGCAACCTTAAACTTGCTATAAAACCGTGGGTAACACCCATCCCTTTTGTTTTGCACAATCTCAAAGGATATGACAGCCATTTAATCATGCAGCAGATTGACAAAATCTCGGGCAGATTATCGTGCATTCCAAATAACACAGAAAAATACATCTCTTTCAGCGTTGGTCAACTTAAATTTCTGGACAGCTTTCAGTTTATGGCATCATCTTTGGCAAAGTTAGTTGATGCAACTGACAAAAATGACTTTAAAATCACCCAGAAGACATTTAATCCCCAGCCAATCAAGAAAAGACTTTACGGCAGCTTTAGTTCCGAAGATGGTCGACCCATCGTTCTGCGGGAGTGTGTCGACAGGCGTAAGCTAGCCTACATATTAGATCACAGCAACCAGTTTGACCTCGGCAGCAGTTTCCAGGATGGACAAAATACTGACAAGGAAACTCAGCTGAGCTTGCTTCGTAATTATCTCTCCATGTTAAACCAGAATGGAGAACGACCAATGTCATACCGGCAGCGACATGGGTTTGGTCGATACTGGACAGCTGAAAAGCTAGGCATTCAAAATATGAGCCGGAAAATCCGTCATACAATATGCAAGGACAGCATGTTTGACATCGACATGAAAAATGCGCACCCAACGCTACTTTCCTGGTACTGTCACAAACACGGGATAAACTGCGCAGCCCTGGATGCTTACATCAAGCACCGTGATCCCATGTTGCAGGATATCATGAAGAACCGCGGCATTACCCGGGATGAAGCAAAAAAAATTCTCTTAGCAATAATGAATGGCAAGCAAGAAAATCTGCAGCCAGATGATCCACGGTGGTTCATCGATTATTATACTGGAATGTGCAGTATCATAAACGCTGTTGTCCAGCTTAATCCGGAGATGTATGAACATGCACAAAAAACAAAACATACAAATTACAATCTGGAAGGATCCACGATTAACCACATACTGTGCCGGTTGGAAAACAAAGCGTTGATGGCTGCTTTCGATTACTTAAATGGAAAAGGCATCGAGGTTGCTTCTCTTGTTTTTGATGGACTTATGATTTACAAGACTAATGTGTCCGATATTGCCGGTATTCTTAAAGGTTGCTCATCAAGTGTTGGCCATGTGTTAGAAGGTTGCGGCATCGAGTTCACCTTAAAAGAAATGGATGAAGGTTATGATATTCCCGGCCCAACCGGAAACCACCAGTCAACAGACATTGATATATTATTACAAAAGGGCGTTTACCCATACGAATATATGGATTCATTTGACCGGTTCCTGGAGACTCAGCTGCCGCCTATTGAGAAATTCCACAGCAGCCTAACAGATGAGGGTATATCCGAGAAAGATTACGAACATGCCCAGAAAGTATGGGAAACTTTCAGCTGCGAGACGCTGGGAGATTACCATGATCTCTATCTAAAAACAGATGTGACTCTGCTGGCAGACGTATTCCAAACATTCCGTAGAACTTGTATAAATGCATACAAACTGGATCCGCTGCATTATTATACAGCCCCGGCTTATCCTGGGACGCTTTACTCAAATACACCGGTACTGAACTGGAGCTCCTGACTGACTACGATCAGCATCTATTCATAGAAAAAGGGATGCGTGGCGGTGTCAGCATGACTTCAAAAAGACACGCTAAGGCTAATAACTCTGGCGTGCCTGGATATAATCCAAACGAACAGCACAACCACATAATGTATTACGATGCAAATAATCTCTATGGCTGGGCTATGAGTCAGCCCCTACCTTATTCTGGTTTTAAATGGGTTGATAAACCGCCGGATGAACCAGGCAAGGGCTGCATCTTAGAAGTAGACCTAGAATATCCAGCCGAGCTCCATGACTTGCATAATGACTACCCACTTGCCCCGGAGCGATTAAAAGTAAAAAAAGAATGGTTGTCTGATTACCAGTCATACCTTCTTGAAAATAACAGTATGCCCAACACCGAGAAGCTGGTCCCAAATCTCAGAGACAAAAATAAATATGTTTTGCATTACAGAAATCTGCAGCTATACCTGTCCCTCGGAATGAAACTCAAGAAAATCCACAGAATATTAGAATTCAACGAGGCGCCGTGGATGGAACCATATATTCGCATGAACACAGAATTCAGAAAAAAAGTCAAATCACCCTTTGAGAAAGACTTCTACAAACTCATGAACAATTCGGTATTTGGTAAAACTTGCGAAAACCTCCGGAAGCGAGTTGATATAAAAATTGTCCGAACAAATGGCGGTGATAAAGAAAAAGAGCAGATAAGAAAAATAATCGCTAAACCCAATTACAACCGGGCTGTCATATTTTCTGATGAATTATCAGCCCTGCATACACACAAGACTCGCTTGAAACTAAACAAACCAGTATATGTTGGCATGTGTGTCTTGGACTTATCCAAGCATCTGATGTATGACTGGTATTACAATACACTGAAACAGAAGTACGGCAGAAACTGTACTTTGCTGTACACCGACACAGACAGCCTGCTGGTCGACCTAAAAACGCCAGATGTATATGCTGATATGGCAACCATGAGGACCCAGTATGACTTCTCAGATTACCCCAAGGATCACCCGCTCTATAGTGAGCAAAACAAAAAAATAATTGGAAAGTGGAAGGATGAATGTCAAGGTACCCCAATAGCTGAGTATGTCGGGCTGCGTCCCAAGATGTACTCCATTTTGCGGGCTGATGAGCAGCTGATAAAAAAAGCAAAGGGTGTTAAGAAATATGTCATCAATAAACTAATCAACTTTGCAAACTACAAAGATGCACTATTCAACCGGAAAACATACAGCCACGAAATGAATATGCTGAGAAGCAAAAAGCACCAGATCTACGGCCTTACAATTAACAAAACAACACTCTCGCCGCTGGACACAAAACGCTGGATAGCCCCAGACGGCATCACAACATACGCGTTTGGGTATCAGCAGGAACAATAAGCAGTTCTTCTGTTACGAAACCTCTCTGCGGAGCTGGCGGCATTAAATAATAAACCCTGATGCCCTGCAGAACAATGTGATGACTTATGAATACTGACACTCCATATTGGGTCCGTGGCACGGCGTACGCCCCCTTCTTGTTCTCCAGGTTGATATAAATATCTTACAGTGGCATCAGGACAAATAGGGTTCCCTACAGTCCGTTTCTGTTTCACTGGAGGTTTTTTTTTCGTCTCCGCATTTATGGCTTTGATCACTTCCGGTAATCTTTTTACCCATTCTCTGTTGCGTTTGTGCGGATTTTCCAATTCCTTCGCATACTGATAACCAAAAAGCCTTTCAGCCAGTGTCCTGTTGAACCTCTCAACCAAAGCTTGGTCTCTGTGGATCTCTTTCCTGCCACGTCTGATACTTACGTTGTGTTTCGCCATCAGCTGTGTCACAGAGCCCATGAACTCCCTGCCCGGATCTACCTGTAGAAGCTTGGGAAAGTTCAGCTTTTTCGCTTGTAAATATACTGAACAAAAATAAAAACTTGACGGTTTTTATTTCTCAATTCCGGCCAACCTAGCAAACTTGTAATGTATATATGGCTGTTTTCGAGTTGGACAGACATCTGATTACTTAAATCATGAAAAATTATTGGTAAATGTTTGTCCTGTCCGGGGTTATCTAACTTATTCCTATTTTATTAATTCAGAAAAGAACTTTAATTTGCGCATGCGCAGAAGAAAGTTCTTTTGTACGCAATAAACAGTAGTTCCAGTATGCATAGAAAACACTTTAAACGCTTATGGTAATTGTAACCACAACCTGAAAATAACGTTTAAAGTTTCAAAACTTTCAGATTACCTCCCTTTGAATTAAACATATAGAGATTTATGAAATGCTGTATCTTCTATACCAATGCGTCTTTTTCGTTATTTTCTTCGTGATTAGTTTGCTTGTCTTGCAAACTCAATGTGTTTATTACTAAATTTATTTAAAAGCCATTTCTAAAACTGCCATAAAGACTCAAATGTGTAATGGGGATTCCATTGAAACTGAATTTCTGACTTCATAATGGCGTGGACTGAGGTTTTTCGTCTGGTCCTTACGGCCTCCTAGTCGACCGTGTATCGGCATAATTTAAGCTTATGAGTCCATACAGATTGGATTTACTAACGGCAAAGCGTTGCCAACAGATTTTTTTCATTTAAGCAGACTTCAACGATTTTAAATTTGGTATTTTTGTTTGGTTTTGAGCATAGAAAACAGAGAAGCACCCTTGTGACGTTTACAATAGCCTCAAATTTGCTGTATCTATGGAATCTTGAAATTTGTGTGATTATGATATGACAGAATAATTACATTTTCTTAAACTAAAAGAATTTTTATGTCTCATTATTTCCCGACTACCGTAGGATGAAAAATAGCGACTGTCAAGTTTTTATTTTTGCTAAGTATATTTTCAAACGCCTTCGCAACTTCTTTGCTGTCTTTTGAAGTCAGAGGCTCCGCCTCTTTATATCTGCTTTCAATATCAACGACTGTCAGCGCATATTTGTATGTCTTGCGGTTGACTGTATCATGCGGCAAAAACAACAAATCTGCCTGATGAATTTCATTTGGGGTGGACGCATCAAACCTGGGCCGTATTATTTTCTTTGGTGCGGGTAAATATATTTGCCACACCGCCTGCTTTTTTAAAAATTCAAGCGCCTGCTTTTTACTGACTTTTGCTTCTTTTGCTAGTTTCTCTACTGCGGGGAGCCCTTTCCAGAACCCCTTTGGGCTGTAGTAAATCTTTTCCATTATTTTTTTATTCCAATTTTAAGACTAAAAAAAATAATAAATTTATATCAACTTATAAGCCAAAAACCCGGTTGCTGCCATCCCCGCAACAATAAACAACAATTCACGGTTTTGCTGATCTGGGGATGGTGCATAATAATCACTCAACTTTGGCTCCTGAGGAAGTGGGTCAAGTTTTTTGCCAGTAATGTAATAGTATTGTTTCATAGCCTGATCAACATTGTCAAACGTCTGCTCAGCATGATGTTCTTTTTGTATTTCCTCATTGATAAAATCCAATCTCTGGGTTCTTTTTTTGCTCCAAGCTGCTTGTGCCGCTTCTAATTGTTCGACTGCTTTATCATGCCTTTCTCTTTCCGCCTCAGCATCGTTGTTTTTTCCCAATTTTGAGAATAAAAAATTACTTCCTGTGAACGCCAAGGCATTGACCACGGCACCTCCTAACATCATCGCTACTGCACTAGCCATTTTGTTTATCGTGATAAAAAAGTTTAAAACAGAAATTATTTCATAATATCCGCTGGAATAATACCCTGCTTAATCAACATATCGCGTGTGGCCATCGCCAGCAGTATATCAATAGAAAGCATTCCAATATCACCCATATTAAAATCCACTTTTGGTGCAGGTCTTCTCAAGAGTTTCTTGCCAAGTTCTGAGTACCCAACAGTGAGAAGAGTTTCTACTCCGGCATGATAAAGCATGTTTGCAATTTGTTTACCGTCAATGGCTGCCATTTTTTTGTGAAAATATAGTTTTTTTTTAATTTTAATTATCTCATTTCAAAAGGGTCTTTCGACGTTTGTATCTCAGGTATTTTAGGTTGTGATTTAGGTTGTGATTGAGGTTGTTTTATTTCAGTTTTACTGTAAATCATGTAAATACCAACGCCTACAGCTCCGATCATCACACAGAGCGGAATATAGTTCTTATAAACAGTCACTGTTGGTTGCCGCTCTGGTAGCTGTGGCTCTCTTGTTATTTTGATTGGTTCAGCTTCCAGGGTTTGGGTTTGTTTTTGTTTCCATCTGGCTTCAGCGCCTTTTTTAGCAGCCGCGACACGTTTTTGGTTTTTTTTCTTTTAGGGGTTCTTCATGTTTATGTGGACCTTCACTTTTCTGGGGTTCACGCTGGGGTTCACTCTGGGGTTCTTGAGTTTTCTGAGCTTCCTGAATTTCCTGATTCATTTTTTTCTATGGCATTTTTATTTTTGTTAAAATTAATATGCTTTGCAGTTGTTAGCATTGCTGTAAATGGAGCCAGGTACATCCCATACTTATAATACAGCTCACAGCAAACGCTTGTCAGAGCATGATTGATAAATGGGTCTTCTTCTAGATCTTCTAATAGCTTGGGTGGAAATACTTTAACACCCCCATGACATATAAATTAATAAAAGAATTGCCCAACGTCTTAGTCATACTTGCACCAAGCCTGGCTTCATATCTACAGTAAAGCTTATCAACTTCTTGTGGCGTCATTTCATCTATGTCTGAGAGTTGCAACTCACGCCCTAAATATTGCCGACTTCCACCTCCGGCTATAATGGCTGAAAGTCTCTCTCGTTTTGGCACATCTTGGCGTTCAGCTGGTGTATCTAGTGAAATATTTTCTAATAGATCTTCAGCGTTCATTTTTATATTTTGGAAAATATATTTTAACTTAAAATAAATGACAAAAATCAAACATCCGACTGAGATATTAACAGCGGCAGAAGCAATTGTTATTAGTTCGAGTATCATTTTTAGTATTGCTATTTTTGTTTTAAGCATTGCTTTTTGCTTAAAACATTGCTATTTTTGCGCTATGTTTTGCTTTAAGCATTGTTATATTTGCTTTTAGCTAATCCATTAACCAATACCCAGTTGGCTGGTCAGTTTTTAATATTAATTTACGGTGTTTAACCTCAGATAATTCTTTTTTTTATTTTCTGCCTTTCATCCGCAGGAACAACATCATTTTCCCTCAAGCAATGTTCAAAACTATCTCTGTCCTTGGTGTAAAACATACAGACCCATTTTGCCTGCTCTCGAAGGTCTTTCAAGACAGAAATATATCTTTGAGAAATGACCCAGACGCTTTGCTCTGCGTGTCTGCCGCAAAAATGCTAGCTGTGACAGCATGTCTTTTTTCTTTGTACCCCGGGAACTCTTCCCGCCTTGTCGTGGCCCCGGGGCTCAATTCTCACAGGAGACGTCTCTGGATTGATAGACAGTGATTGTCTCCTCTGGGAAGAGCTAAGTGGAGGTACCACCTGTCTGCCGTGGGTGGCGTCCCGTAAGCCGGATGAAGGGATCCTGGAGGTTGAGAAACATCTCAGGGATCTCCAGATGTTTCAACACACCTCTTTGGCCTCGATTTCGGTGTAGACGGGTGGCTGTGCGGACCCGGCACAGTCAATCGGCTGGTCGTGCCAAGCTCTAGGAACATCTATTGCTTTCTCTTCCTTGTCTTTCGTATCATACTGATACTCACCGTGTGCCCATTCATCTTTATTTAACAACCTTTCCAATCCTAGCAAGCGGCGGCTCAATGGGTCAATCGTGCAATATTTCAGTTGTGCGAGTATCTCTTCTGTGTATCTCTAACACTTGTGAGTAGGAGATCCACTCCGATAAAGTGTTCCCACGTAGGACTCCATGGCGGGTGGGGAGCACGGAAGATGAATTTCTTTCATTTCAATGATGGGGCTAAACAAGAGGAAAAAATCAAATCAGTCGTCACTGTCATCATCAGAAGCGGAGTATTCAGACACTGAACAAGACAATCACCCTGTACCTCAGATCTTTCCGCGCTTTATTATCATTGAATCTGCCGAAGAGAACGCCAGCATAACATCACTGTCCCCGTTTGTTATACAAAAAGTATTACAAGGCATTGCTGGAGAGCCTAAAAGTATCAAGAAATTAACACGGTCAAACCAGTTACTGATTGAAGTGTCAAGGAAGGCACACGCTGAAAACCTCCTTCGTACACAAAAGTTTTATGACCTGAAAGTTCGCGTCTTTCCTCACAGCTCACTGACCTCTTCAAGAGGAGTAATCCGTTGCCCCGACTTGAGGGGTTGTAGTGAGCAAGAAATTTTGGATGAGATGAGATCTCAAAATGTAACTGCAGTTAAACGTTTTCGAGTGAAAAGAGATGGTCAGTTGAAAGACACAAATACTTTTGTCTTTACATTTAACACTCCAGTTTTACCTTCAACCATCTAAGTTGCATTCCTCAGAGTTAACGTTGAAGTCTACATACCGAATCCACTTCGTTGTTTTAATTGCCAACAATATGGTCACCATGAGGATAAGTGTAAAAATGATCCCATTTGTACCAAATGTGGTGAACCAGCAAAACATCATGAAAGTTTATGCAAAAATCCAACGAAGTGTGCCAATTGCGGAGAAGGCCATGATGCTAATTCAAAGGAATGCAAAGTATGGCAAAAAGAAAAAGAAATACTCAGAGTGAAATTTACACGAAATATCTCTTTTCCTGAAGCGCGGAAAGTTGTTGAATCACCAGCTCCAGTTCCAGGGTCCAGTTACGCCAGTGTCATTAAACCATCCGTTAAGCTAGTTTCGTTTACAGATGCTACAACACAAACTGATCCAGTCACTATCCTCGATCCAGAGGAGAGTAATGATAAACAGTCGTCTCAATCAAAAAGCAAACCTGAAGCAACAACACAAACAAAACAATGTACAGCGGCTGCAAAAGGACCACCTCATGGTCAGGGTAAGCAAACATCGAAAGAGGAGCCAGTCCTGAAAAATGCTACCCTGGAGATGATCCGCAAGGACTGGCAAAGGCAGCAACGGAGAGAGCGACAGATGAACAATAAAGCTCAATCTCCAAACAAAACAAACTCAAATGCTAAAGATAAGTCAGAAAAAGAAAAATCAAGGAAATCAGTTTCATTAGACAGAGTATCCAAAGGTGAGATTCAACTTCAAAATAAATTTGAATCCCTGAGCGACGAAAGTGACATGGAGTTCGTTGATAGCCATGATCAACCTCGTGGTGGGAGCAGTACATCTTGGTCTCCAATACTTCCTCCATAGTTCCCAGTCTTTTACATTTCTCTCCAAACCAATCTAAATAATGGATTTTAAAAGTAAAATAATACAATGGAATTGTCGGGGTCTGAAACCGAATTACAATGAAATTATATTACTTTTGTCCCTGCTAGGACCATCAGTTTTTTGTCTTCAAGAAACCTTCTTAAAACCGGATGATAATATAACTTTTAAAGGGTTTGATTTATACAATTATATATACAAAGACGGTCTGAAACCATCCGGCGGCAGTTCTATACTAGTTAAGTCTTCCTGTCCACATCGAGAAATAAAACTTTCCACAGAACTACAAGCTGTTGCTGTTTCTGTCTCTTTAGAAAAAGAGATGACTGTCTGTTCTGTTTATATACCTCCTAATTTTACTTTACAGTCTCAACATTTAGATTCATTACTGCAACAACTTCCCTCGCCTTATTTGTTATTAGGCGACTTTAATGGTCATAATTTGCTTTGGGGATGTAATAAAACAAATGTTAGAGGTGAAATCATTGAACATTTCTTAACGGAAAATGATATTTGTCTGATGAACGATAAAACTCATACCTATCTTCATCCTGCAACAGGGAATTTTTCTTCTTTAGATCTTTCATTGTGTCACCCATCTCTTCTTCTCGATTTTGAATGGTCTGTTTGTGATGATCAGCATGGGAGTGATCATTTCCCTGTTTTGATTGAAAGTATTAATTTTTCAGCTGAAGATCATAATCCAAAATGGAAGTTAAACAAGGCAAATTGGGAACAGTTCCATTTGTTGTGTGGTCAGTCTTTAGACATAGATCAGTTTAAACTATCCACTGATCAGATCGCTGATTTTACCTCATCCCTCATTAATATATCCAATAAATGTATACCAAAGACCTCGACAAATCCAAAGAAAAGCAATCCATGGTACAATGACGACTGTAAAGGAGCTATTAGGCAGCGAAAACATGCATTATCAAAGTTCTGCAAATATCCAACTAAGGCAAATTTAAATAACATTAAAATTCAAAGAGCAAAGGCTCGTCGCACAATAAAATCCGCCAAACGAAATACCTGGAAATCGTACGTTTCTAAATTGAATAATAAAACACCAATTAAAAAAGTTTGGGATATGGTTCGAAAAATTTCTGGAAAGTCGAAATCACCAAGTTATACACATTTAAATACTTGTAGAGAAACGAAAGCAACTAATAAAGAAGACATAGCGAATACATTAGGTGAAACCTTTTTAATAAATTCATCGTCACGAAATTATTCAGAAAAATTCCAAAATATTAAAAGACAGCAAGAAAAAAACAATATTAACTTTAAATCTCTGAATAATGAAGCATATAACAATCCTTTTAATTTATCAGAACTTATAGATGCGATTCAAAAATCTCATGACACTGCTACAGGACCAGATGAAGTCCATTATCAGATGTTAAAACATCTACCTGATAATGCTCTCTCGACACTTTTACACATTTTTAATGATATTTGGACAACTGGCGTATTTCCAGAGAGCTGGCGTTTGGCTACAGTTATACCCATACCAAAACTAGGAAAAGATCACACAGAACCAACAAATTATAGACCAATAGCTTTGACAAGTTGTCTTTGTAAAACTTTGGAGAGAATGATAAACAAAAGGCTTGTTTGGTACTTAGAATCTAATGATCTTATATCACCAATTCAATCCGGTTTTCGATCTGAACGCAGTACCAACGACCATTTAATCAGACTGGAAACTTTTATTCGCGATGCATTTGTTAATAGAGAACATGTTGTTTCTGTGTTTTTTGACTTGGAAAAAGCTTATGATACCACTTGGCGATATGGCATATTGAAAGACTTACATGATTTAGGCCTTAAAGGTAGATTACCTATATTCATTAAAAGCTTCCTTGAAGATCGCACTATGCAAGTTCGTGTAGGCTCTACCTTGTCTGATCTTTATGATCAGGAACAAGGTGTCCCTCAAGGAAGTATTCTTTCTACTACTTTGTTCAATATAAAAATTAATAACATTGTAAATTGCCTAGATAACAAAACAGATGGTTCGTTATTTGTCGACGACTTCGGAATATGCTACCGTTCTAAAAATATGAGAACAATCGAGAGACATCTTCAACAATGTATTAATAGAATTGAAGACTGGGCCATGAATAATGGTTTCAAATTTTCCAAGTCGAAAACGCAGTGCGTTCATTTTTGTAAACTTAGAAGAATTCACAATGATCCAGTTCTTTATTTATATGGATCTCCAATACCTGTTGTGGAAGAATCAAAATTTCTAGGAGTAATTTTTGACCGGAAACTTTCGTTTGTTCCGCACATTCGATATATCAAAGCAAAATGTGAAAAAGCTTTAAATCTTCTTAAAGTTTTATCAAATACAAGTTGGGGAGCTGATCGCGCTACTCTTTTACATCTGTATCGTTCTTTAATTCGGTCCAAGCTAGACTACGGATCTGTTGTATATGGTTCTGCCAGGAAGTCCTATCTACAAATGTTAGATACTGTTCACCATCAAGGACTTCGTTTAGCTTTGGGAGCTTTTCGAACTTCTCCTATAAGCAGTTTGTACGTAGAAGCAGATGAGCCATCATTATATTTACGCCGAGAAAAACTTTCTCTTCAGTATGCTATCAGACTTACTGCTAACCCATCTAACCCAGCTTTCAAAGTTACATTTTCTCCACAGTTTTTAGAACTTTATGAACATAAACCTACTGCAATCAGACCGTTTGGACTTCGCATTTCACCACTTTTAGAATCTTCAAATATCAATCCTAACAATATCGAAAAACATTTTGTCACTGATATCCCGTCATGGTGCTTAAAGAAACCAAACATTTTATTTGACCTTCATACAAGCAAAAAGTCTGATTCCAATCCACATATTATGAAACAAAATTTCAATGTTCTTCAATCACGTTATACAGACTATCAACAAATTTTCACTGATGGATCCAAAGATGGAGAGAGAGTTGGGTGTGCATTTATATGTGGAAAACACTGCAATTCCTTGCGTATTCCTGATGGCTCTTCTGTTTTTACTGCAGAAGCAAAAGCAATAGATTTAGCTTTAGATTTTATTGATAACTCTGTACATTTTGACTTTATAATTTTTTCTGATTCTCTCTCAGTCTTAAAAGCCCTTAATCACACCTCCTCAAGAAATAGACAAATTCAGAAACTATTAGAAAAACACCATGAGATTGCAAAAACTAAAGAAATAGTATTTTGTTGGCTCCCAAGTCATGTTGACATTACTGGCAATGAAACCGCTGATAGAAAAGCAAAAGAATCTCTTAGACAAAACATGTCTATGTTTGAAACTCCCTTTAATAACTTTAAAACCTTTATCAACATGTACATTTTATCTAAATGGCAAACGTCATGGGACACAGCAACTTTTAACAAACTTCATGCTATCAAACCTATCATCGGGAAAAGCTCTTCAGTGACCCGAAGTTTAAGGAGAGAAGAAGTCGTAATCACTCGACTGCGCATAGGTCATACAAGATTTACTCATTCATATTTACTTAATCGTGAAGAGCAACCTTTCTGCGTAATTTGTAATCAGCCTATTACAGTAAAACATATACTTATCGACTGCATTGATTTTTCACAAGACAGAAATAGATATTTCCAAGTTAATGACATAATACAACTGTTTCAAGATGTACCTGTCGATTATATTCTATCTTTTTTAAAAGACATCCACCTTTTTAACAAAATATGAACCTTTATGTTTTAACTTATACAATTTCTATATTTTTCCATAAAAACTTGTTTTAAATCCTCATACATTACCAGTGCAATATGTATTTTTAAATCGTAAAACATAACCTTCTAGACGCAAATGACCCAGTGGTTTGACGCGTCGTTAAACCTTAAATCATCATCATCATCATTTTTCTTTGTAAGTTCTTTTGTTGCAGAGCAGTCATCGATGATGTACAATGTGGGTCGGCCAGCAAAATTATCAAAAAAATAACGCAGCAGTTCTTGGAGTCTTTCTGTTCCATCTGACATCACAGGATTTACTATAATTATGCTTTTGTCTTTTGGACGCCGCACGTCACCAATCCAGCTCCTGGTTTTGTAGGCCTTGTTCCACTCAATGGTGGGGCAAAGTATGACTATCTTTTCAAACACACCTCTGTATTCTTTTTCAAGTAAATCTAGGACAAACAAACTCTTACCACATCCCGTTTGACCCGAGATGACAGCTGAGTGTGGATATTTTGGAAACTCAATATTTGACTTCACTAAATCTTCCATCTTCAAAATGGATTTGCGCATCTTGTATTATAAAAAGGTAGATATTTAAATTTTCATCTGCTCCTTGTTCTTTTTCAATTTGGATTGTTCCCCGGGAATCTTCCCGCCTTGTCGTGGCCCCGGGGCTCAATTCTCAAAGGGGACATCTCTGGACTCAGAGACAGTGAATGTCCCCTCTGCGAAGAGCTAAGTGGAGGTACCACCTGTTTGCCGTGGGTGGCGTCCCGTAAGCCGGATGAAGGGATCCTGGAGGTTGAGAGGCATCCCAGGGATCTCCAGGTGTTTCAACACACCTCTTTGGCCCTGATTTCGGTGTAGACGGGTGGCTGTGTGGACCCGGCACAGTCAATCGGCTAGTCGTGCCAGCTCTGGGATCTTTTGCTTTCTTTTCCTTTCTTTTGTATCGTTCTGATACCGACCGTATGCCCATATGTCTTTCCTCTATAACCTTTTCATTCCTGGGAGCGGCGGCTCAACGGGTCAATCGTGCAGCATTTCAGTTGTGCGAGTATTTCTTCTGTGTATCTCTAACACTTGTGAGTAGGAGATCCACTCCGTTAAAGTGTTCCCTTGTTGGGCTCCAAGGCGGGTGGGGAGCATAGAAGATGAAAAAATTTCAGTGGAATTATGGGGTTAAACAAACGGAAAAAATCGAATCAGTCATCACTGTCTTCGTCAGAAACTGAGTGCTCAGACAATGAACCAGATAATTACCCTTTACCTCAGACAGTTCAAACATTTCCGCGCTTCATCATCATAGAAGCTACTGATCAGGATACCAGCATTACTTCACTTTCCCCTTTTGTGATTCAAAAAGTTCTGCAAAGTATTGCTGGTGAACTGTAACAAAGTGAAGGCAAAAGTCATTTATTTTAATATTGTTACCAGGACAACCAAATCTATATGTTTAAGGTTTACATTATGATTAGATGGGTTGATTATGTTTATTTGTAAGTAACACCTGTAAGATACGCTTAGTTAAGCTTAAATCAAGTGTTTCAACTTAAGGCACGTTTCTGAATACATAATGAGCTTATGTTTCAACTTAAGGCACGTTTCTGAATATTTAATGAGTTTATCTTATCATTATTCATTAAGTTCATGTAAACTTCAAAGGGTTTATGTCTAAGTAATTTAATTTCCCATTAGTTTATCTCTAATTTAGTTAATTTCTTATCTTAATTTATGCAAAAGCATGCTTTAGAAAGTTCTAGAACATAATTTGCATAGTAGGTTATTTGGTTATTGTAAAACGCGATTGTGTTTATCTAGGGGATTTTCAATGACTAATGTTAAACTATATAAGTGGCGGTTGTCCTGGCTCAGAGTCTTTCGTTTTTGGTCATCTTTGGGAACATGTTAAAATCTGAAAACTTGAAATAAAACTATACGATCACATTTGAAAAATAAATAGTTAAAAACTTATAAAGACTTGAGTGCTTTCCTTTGACTATGCCACACATTCTTTTTGGTGCCGTGACCAGGATATTAAAGAAAAAAAAAACTGTTTTTACTAATACGAGCGGGTTTGAACGGTCACAGGAAACAAATTTTTGAAGATAAAGTTAAAAGCGAAAACTAAAAAAAAAAAAAGAAGAAAAAAAAATGACAAATTAAAGTTGTTCCGGTCTGGCTAGGAGTAAAATGAACAGTGTTTTACATGGAATGTGGAACTAAGCAGTAAAAGAAAAAGACACACCGTCGACAATACTGGTTCTGTTTTATCTTGGAAAACGATAGTGAGATACATTTAAAACAACTGAAAGGTGGACAAAGCTTATGATACGAATGAGAAATCATAAAATAAGACTTCAGTGACTGTCAAGACTTCAAGGACGAAAAAAACTTCAGGACTTCTATTCCAATAAGCGAGAAAAATTGCCTTCAAATTATTCAAGGAGTAGGTAAGTGACATTTTGATTTCCTTGTCCTATACATAAAAATGGCTGACCAGGACATAGGTGCTGTTTTTAATAACCTTGCAGCTCAGATGGCAAATGTTTCATCGGCAGTAGGGGCGCAAGGTATTGCACATTTCATAACACCCTTTGATGGGAATGATAAAATGTTCAAAACGTGGATGAAATCGATTGAAAAATATGCTTGTTTGACGGGGTTAGGTCCTGATAAGGTTAAAATGGTGGCATATCAATCAAGTAGGGGAGCTGTAAGTGATTTTATTCATAGATACATAAATGACTACCCAAATAATTCGTGGGATCAATTAAAACGGGAGTTAACTTCCAGGTTTGCTGAAATAACAGACCCACAGCATGCATTTATGTTATTAAGGAAAGTTAAACAAACTCCAAATGAAAACGTGCAGCTCTTCGCAGAAAGACTGTTAGCACTGGCTGAAGAGGCCTTTGCAGATCAGCAAGGTGGTTTGCAAACTGTGGAGACACAGTTAGTGGGATTTTTTATTGACGGGCTAGCACATGATTATCTAAAAATGAAAGTAATGAGAGATAATCCAAATACTCTTGGTGCTGCAGTAGCGAGTGCCATGGGTGAACAAAATTTAAGGAAACGATTTGAGTTAAGGGCAGGTCAATCATCAAATCAACAACAGGAACCAATGGAAATTGATCACTCTCGACCGGATAGACGTTGCTATAAATGCAATAAGTTAGGTCATTTTGCACACAAATGTAAACTGAGGATTGTTAATTCATTAATGGACGGACGGCAGACCTACAGTATGACAAAAAGAGACATTGTCTGTTGGAACTGTGGCAAAAAGGGGCACATAAAGCGGTATTGCAAAGAGCCTCTAAAAGACAGTAAATCAGTGAATAAGCAAGAAAACTAAGGTCCTTCTTCTTTGATGAAGCCGAAGGAAGGAGGAAGAAAAATATGCCAGTTTATAAAATAGATTTATTAGGTAATCCAAATTCTTGTTTAGTTAAAATTGGAAAACAAGTATTTCGCTCTCTCGTCGATTCTGGAGCCGAGGTTTCATTGTTACATCGTAGAGCATATCAAAATTTGAAAGACAAACCAAAATTAATGAATAAAAAAGTTTATTTACAATCAGCAAGTGGTCAGTCTCTGATAGTTGATGGCAGCATAAACGTAGAAATTGAATTACGAGGAATTAAATTAAAGCAGACATTTTATGTGGTGAAAAATTTGAATAGAAATATTATCTTAGGAAGGGATTGGCTAAAACAAAACGGGGTTCGACTTTACTATGATTTAGGATGCCTCAGGTTAGGTCAGACATATATTCCTCTCGAGGAAGATATGCATGTCGCATCAATTGTGAGGATTGCATCAACTGTTACTTTGAAACCGCAGACTGCAAATGTTTGCATTGGACATTTAAGACATAAGTCTGATAAAGATGATTTAGGAATACTTGAAATGTCATCAATTGAAAACGGGTATATAAGTACTGAGCCAGGTTTAATGGTAGCCAATACTATAGTTAAACCAAATAAAGCGGGAAAATTTCCTGTCATGATAGTTAATAATACAAATTAAACTCTTAAATTAAAGAAGGGATGTGTAATAGGAAAAGTAGCAGGGGTTGCAGAAATAAATTTAATTGGTATCAAGGAAGAATTAACTCAAAGAAAATGTCAATTTGAAAAGAATGTAGATATTTCAGATATAAACGTATCACCAGAACATACAGAACTTATTTCCAAATTAATTGGTGAAAACCATGACATCTTTGCAGCCAAAGATGCAGATCTAGGACATACCAATACTGTTAGAATGAAAATAGATACTGGAGATCAAGCACCCATAAAATTAAGGCCATATAGGACTCCTCTAAACAACAGAAAAGTTGTAGACAATGCCATAGATGAAATGTTAGATGCTAAAATTATTTCCCGGTCAAAATCGCCATCGAGTTTCCCTGTCGTCATAGTGGATAAGAAAGACGGGTCAAAAAGGTTTTGCGTAGATTTCAGAATATTAAATAAGATCACAAAATTAAACTCATACCCACTTCCACTGATAGATGATATTTTAGCATTGCTAGGTAATGCAAAATACTTCACATCATTGGATTTGAAAAGTGGTTATTGGCAAGTTTTGATATTTGAGGCTGATAGCGAGAAAACAGCATTCACATGCCACAGAGGTTTATTCCAATTTAATGTAATGCCATTCGGCTTATCAAACGCGCCGGCTATCTTTCAAGAACTCATGTCTATTGTTTTGGCAGACCTAGACCAATTTTCAATTGCATATCTAGATGATATTCTAATTTACTCTTCAACTCTTGAAGAACATATGTCTCATATTCGGCAGGTTTTTGACAGACTGCGACAGCATGATTTGAAACTCAAACTAAAAAAATGTCATTTTCTTCAAATGGAAACAAATTATTTAGGTTTTGTAATCAATCAAAATGGAATAAAACCTGATCCAAAGAAAGAAGAAGCCATTTGCGCTCCGACGAGTGTTACAGAGGTGCGAGGATTCATTGGCATGTGTAGCTATTACCGAAGATTTATTCCCAATTTCTCGGAGATAGCAGAGCCAATTATTTCTTTGACGAAAAAATTCGCTAAGTTTAAATGGTCAGAAAAATGTCAAAACGCGTTTGAATATCTAAAGAACAGCCTCACTGTCATTCCACATTTGGCTTATCCTGATGTGAACAAACCGTATACTTTGTATACAGATGCAAGTGACACATGCATTGGAGCATGTCTGACACAGCCGAATGATGATGAGGAAGAAGTAATTCCTGGAATTAAGAATGAAAAACCAATATACTATCTTTCGCATAAGCTGAGTGATACTCAAACACGGTGGTCTACCATTGAGAAGGAGGCATTTGCTATTCATTATGCCCTTCAAAAGCTTGACCATTACTTGCATAATGATGAATTTACTGTAAGAACAGATCACAAACCTTTGAAATATCTTTTAGAATCACCAATGCAAAATAAGAAGATACAACTTTGGGCTTTAGGTATATCTGGATATAATTGTAAGATAGAGTATATCTCTGGACCAGAAAATACTTGCGCTGATTTATTATCTCGATTACCATCAGAGAAACAAAAAGAAAGCAATCAAATTCAGGCTGAAACAAACATTGAACCTGATATAAATGACAATACTTTTGAAATAAATGTGCTGAATTCAAATCAGTTCAACATCAAAGATTATGCAAGCTGTACCGTTGAAGATGAGGCAACTCAGAAAAAACCTATCATATCAGGTTTAGACATGATTGCTGAACAAGCAAAAGATGCTGAGTTGATGGAACTAAAAATGCAAGTATCGCATGGACGACCATCTAAATCGACTCAGAAATACTTCATTGTTGTAGACAGTATACTGTATTACATTGCAGACCCTGATAACGAGCCCATTTTAAGATTGTATGTCCCTGGGCATTTAAGGGAGAGGGTCGTAAAACAGTACCACGATAACAATGGACATATGGGAATAGACAAAACATTTGACGCAATTCGTCAAAAGTATTATTGGCCAAATCTCTACAAATTGTTATATGAGTATGTGTCAAGCTGTATAACTTGTCAAGAACGTAGCATGAAGAAAATTAAACCACCATTACAGGAGACCGACATTCCACCATATCCTTTTGCCAAAATAGGAATAGATCTGTCTGGTCCATATCCAACTACTTTGTCTGGCAACAAATACATTATTGGGTTCATTGATTTATACAGTGGTTGGCCTGAAGCCTTTGCTGTTCCAGACAAAAGTGCTGATAATATTGCTCACCTTCTAATTGATGAGATCTTTCCGAGGTTTGGAACACCTTTACAAATCGTTTCAGACAATGGTACCGAGAACGTAAATACTACTGTCCGAGAAACGATGGAGACTCTGAACATTGACCACTGTACAACTTCATTTTATCATCCTCAGGGTAATGCCAAAATTGAAAGATTTCATAGAACTATGCACGACATCCTCTCTAAAAAGTTAGATGAAAATGCAAATACCTGGGATTTGTACCTCAATCAGACTTTGGCAGCTATAAGGTTCAATATAAGTGAATCTTCAAAATTTAGTCCTTTCTTTCTATTGTACAACCGAGATGTCGTACTTCCCATTGATAATCTACTCAAACGTCGTCGGAAATATCAAGGCGAGGCTATGCATAAAATTGCATTAGAGCAACAGCATAAATCTTTTATGTTAGTACATAAACATCTCAAACGAGCTAAACGCAGACAAGCAAAATATGCTGACAAAAACAGTAAGGATGTAGAACTAGAAGTTGGAGATCCTGTGTTTCTTAAAAACCATACTAGAAAACACAAACTGGATCGTAGATGGAACCCTTATTGGAGAATAATTCGTAAAACATCTCCAGTAACCTTCCTTATAAGAAATCAGTTAGATGGCACAACAACTAAGACTCATGCTGAACATTTGAGAAAGGCTAATATAGAAGATTGGGATATTCCCAAGGATGATGTAGGCAGACCTAAAAGAAAGGCAGCCTATGCCATTCCTCCAAGTGAATCTGAAACTGATGAAAGTAGTTCTGAAGATTCTGAACCCTTGGCTAAGATTGCAAAAAAAATACCGTAAAGAAAGAGATAATTCAGATGATGAAGATGAAATTACACTTTTTGAATTACAAAGAAGAATAAATATGAGAAATAAAACATCTCATGAATCAGAAACTGAAGGTTCAAATAATGAAACCGAGGATTCAGAATCGATGGAAAATGAAACGCAAATTTCAAAATCCGAAATTAGGGACACTGAGAATACTATGGAGATAGATCCAATCACTCACGAAGTGAGAGATGAACGGTTCAATTTGAACCAGAAAAAGAAAATGAAAAAGCTTTTAAAATGCATAGTTGGCATATTGTAATTAGGCTTCATGAAAATTGGTACTAGTACCTGTTGAGAGAAGAACAGTTAACTGTTGAATTAAAATTATTGTGTATATTTTCAGGATGGCGATAGGTAGGGACAAACTATGTTACTCTGTCGCATTATTACTCTTTGGTGTTGCATTTGCAATTGAAATCAGAGAGAATGTTGTATTTAACAAAGTTAATGATATCATTCTCTCAAGGTCAAGATGGCTTATGACCTTTATTGTGGATTTGGATTCATATAAGAGTTTCCTCAACAAATTGTCAAAAGACATCGAGAATGCTAATAGCTTGGCGATCATTTTATCGGAAAGATATACCAGTACAGCGCATGCCAATTATATGTTGATCTTTCAAGGGCTAAGAAATGAAATAAGAGCAATTTGACAGATGTACGATGCTACTGTTAAGAGTTACACTGACTATAAT
Organism: Ctena decussata; assembly: GCA_963989385.1. Lineage (NCBI taxonomy): Eukaryota > Metazoa > Mollusca > Bivalvia > Lucinida > Lucinidae > Ctena > Ctena decussata. Next base: position 75,432,091 of record OZ022509.1, read on the forward strand.
TCATTGAGAGACAACTCCTCAAAAAGAGAAAAACGAGCTGTGTTTGGTTTTGGTGGAAAAATTCTTAATTTTCTTTTCGGTACATTAACTCAAAGTGACCTTGACATTGTACGAAAACATGTTTCAACTCTAGAAGCAAATCAGCAAAATATTGTACATGTTTTGGCTGACAGCATAACTATTCTAAATACGTCGAGAATAGAAATTAGCAAAAACAGACATACTATTAATCAGATATTAAAAACACTCTCTGACATTAATAATAAAATAAGTAATGTAACTGAGGAGCTAAGCAGCCAAATTTTAGAAATTGAAAATTTTCTGCAAATATATTTGAGACTTGACTTAATTGTTGAAGAACTTAAACAGTCCTCTCAAAATGCGTTGGTTTTACTAGAAAACCTTAAGTTGCAAATCAGCATGCTATCAGGTGGAAAGTTGTCTCCCTTGATAATTTCTCCCATGAACCTAAGAGCAACATTAAAGGATATTTCTACAAAATTACCTAGGGCATTTAGACTCCCTGATAGTTTAGATAAGAACCTGTGGAAATACTTTACTTACTTGAGATGTGCCACTCTTGTGACTAATAATCAGATTATGATAGTTGTATCTATTCCTATCTTGGATTTCAGTAGTCAATTTGAGGTTTACAATGCACATAATTTTCCAGTGGCATTGGCAAATACTTCTCAGGAGGCAGACAATAAATATTACATGACTGCCCAAATGGACTTGGATTCATCTATTCTCGCTTTGGATAATGAGAGAAGTAAATACATTTTATTAAATCATATTGAAGCCCAAACATGCTCTAATCCATGGTTGTCATTTTGTGAATTTCAAAGTCCCATTTATAATGTTGGTTTACATCAAAGTTGTGTTATTTCATTATTTCTTGAACAGAATGAAAACGTAAAGAAGTATTGTAAAACCATGGTTCAGTTGGATCCAAAATTACCAATAGCTGAGTTTATAAGCCACGATAATAGGTTGGTTGCGACGTCTAACCCATTAGACTTTTCGGTAGTTTGTCAGAACAAATCTGTATCTTCAGTACAAATTAATCCACCAATTGGTATTCTACAAGTACACACTTCTTGCATGGCTTCAAATAACTTCTTTTCTTTAGTTTCCCCGTTTGATGGTCGAAGTAAGTATAAACTAAAGGACAACATGTTGGAATTCATGAAAATTAAGTTTGATAAAATTCACTCAAGTCTTTGGAAACCATTGAAGCTTAAGTTTAGAAACATATCTGAAATTCGAATTCCGAACAAACTAAAAGACGTGAAACAAATACCCATGGAAAGTTTAATAAGGGAACTAAATACTGTTAAACCTTTGCAGTCCGAGAACAAGCATTGCCATCTTGGGTGTATTTCATGGTTATAACAATAATTGCCTTAATAATCATGGTACTTATTGTGTTGTATTGTAAATGTAAGCACCGAATGCACGCCTACTGGTTGGCCAGAAGAGTTACTAATGGACAGGGGAGGTCAGAAAGTCCCTTATCTAGTCCCCATGGTTCGGCAATGGACAATACCAAAAGCATGGATAGTGCTGATCGGCTGGCTAGGCCGATGCCGAAAGACGGTGATACGGTGAAGCTGGAAATATTATCTAAAACGGAGAAGAAGACTCCTAACATTGACATAACAAGTGCTTAATATAGTTTGTTTTTATATGATGTAGTTAGTGAAGTTAGATTGCATAAGTTGTTCTGTTAATATAGTGTATATAGGTCGTACCTTTAAAGTTTTGTTTTTTTATGTTCATTATGCAGTATTATTCAGGATTTCATTAAGGTTAATTGAGTTTAAATTAAGCAATTAGAAAAATCCGGATCAGAAAATTAAACAATTAAGCTTTACCAATAAAACAATTATTTTATAATTACAGTAATCGAAATATGCAAATACAAATTTGTATATTATGTTGTGTAAAGTGGAAACTGTTTAAATTGTTTTTGACTTTGCGTAAATAAACAGCTTAAAAAGAAAAAGAAATGGAATCTTTTTTAAGAAGCATTTTGATGGATCTAAACGTATGTATGGACAAAATATTATTGACTGAGTTGAAGGATAGGATAGAAAGGTTATGTGATGACCCAACTGCAGACCATCAATGCCGGGTAAGCGGACAAAGTGTGGCATATTGTCGCATGGGACTGCTCACAAATTACGTCGCTGCGTACAGGGATCTTTCGAGACAATTATCAGTTCCAGAATGTGCTGGATATTTCGAGACCTTATGCTACGGGCAGATGCGAGAGAGGGGGCATACCCATAACACGGCCCAGCTGTACGCGGACATCAGAAGAATAAGATTGCACCTGCAAGAAAATTATAGTGGGTTATTCGACAACCTGTGGTGTCAACACCCACAACCAATAGCTGAACAACTGCAAGGGGCAAATACTATCACCTTAATCGACATAGAGGTGGTACCAACGGGATCTGAAGATATTACAGCCATTGAAATTAGTGACAGTGACTCAGACTCAGAATAAAAGTACAAAAGAAACAAAAAGGGTGACTTGTATATAGTGAAGTGGTTATTATTATTTGTTAAATAAATTGTTGGTGAAAACAGACTTACTTAACAAGGTTTCTTAAGGTAATCTCTAGAATTATTGTTTATGTGAATATTCATTAATTGTATATTGTCCAAAATTAGTTAGAGCCATTGTTTTTATGAAATGTTTACTACTTGTATTTAATATTACTAAAATAGTGTGTATTGGTGCATATAAACTGTTATACTCTGAAGTTATGTATTTCCAATTACAAGCCAACGTGGGCTTGCACAAATTAAAAAAGTTAATAGCAAAATTAATTATTTTAACAGATAAACTAGTATTTTTTAAAGGTCGTACACGAAATAAATACCCATTCCGGTAGTAGAAGAAAATAAATTTCTAGGCGTTGTATTTGATAAAAAGCTTTCCTTTATTCCACACATTAAACAGCTTAAAGCAAAATGTCAAAAAGCGTTGAAACTACTACGAGTTGTTGCCCATACTGACTGGGGAGCAGATCGTAAAGTTTTACTTAATCTGTATAGAACTATTATACGGTCCAAACTAGACTATGGCTCAATAATATATGGATCCGCTAGAAAATCTTACCTGGAAATGCTTGATCCCATTCATCATCTGGGACTCCGGCTGGCCTTGGGAGCTTTCAGAACGTCTCCCTCGGAGAGTCTTTTAGCAGAGGCAAATGAACCATCACTTTATAATAGACGTCAAAAACTCTCCCTGCAGTATGCCCTTAAACTAAAGTCAAATCCATCAAATCCAACGTATGAAACTGTTTTTCGGCCACAATATAAAACATTATTTGAGAATAAACCAAATATGATTCCTTCATTTGGCATTAGAATCTCTTCAGAATTTGAACATATGAATGTAGATTTAGACCCAATTGAACAGTTTAGGGTTCCGGATGTGCCACCATGGACCTTTACTCAGCCACGTGTTTTATTTTCTTTGCATACTGATAAAAAAATCTCAAACTGATCCTCTTGTATTTCGAGCTAAATTTAATGAACTGCTGTCTGACTTTCCTAACTATGAGACTTTATATACTGATGGTTCAAAGGATGGAGACAAAGCTGGCTCTGCTTGTGTTGCTCCATCCGAAACATACAAATGTAGATTACCTGCTAATGCCTCTATCTTTTCAGCGGAGATCAAAGCTATTGATTTAGCCTTGGATCATATTGAACAGTCTAGGAATAGAGATTTTATCATCTTTTCTGATTCCCTCTCTGTTCTGCAATCCCTAAATAATCGCCATATTGAAAATCCTCTTCTTTTAGATATCCTCTTGAAACATAATGACTTAGCTGAGCTAAACAATATTGTATTTTGTTGGCTTCCCAGTCACGTTGGAATTAAAGGCAACGGAAAGACCGATATTGCTGCGAAATCGGCATTAGCTCTTCATATTTCTGATCTTAAAATTCCTTACACTGATATCAAACCTTGCATAAATACATATCTTCATGATAAGTGGCAGGTATCATGGAATGCTGCTGTCTTTAACAAACTACATTCTATCAAGCCTTCACTTGGTGAATGGCAACCTTGTAATGGAATTGATCGTAAGGAAGAAGTAACTTTGGCTCGACTCAGAATCGGCCATACTTTTATTACTCATTCGTTTCTGTTGAAAGGTGAGGATCCGCCTTTGTGCATTCCTTGCCAGGAACCTTTTAGTGTTAAACATTTCCTTTTAGATTGCATGGATTTTCGTATTACGCGTGCTAGGTTCTTCCGTGTCAACAGTATGAAACAACTGTTTGACACGGTTGAACCAGCGAAAATCTTTTCATTTTTGAAAGAGATTGGCATATATAGTAAAATATAGTTTAGTTCAGTCGAGGTATTTTTACAACAGTAGATTTAAATTTGTGTTTACTCATCTCGCTGGCCGAGAGTTCGTTTTATGTTATCAGTCTTAAGCTTGCCGTTGATCGGCGTGTTTTACCACATACCCGACTTAATTCATTTTTATACTGTGCATTCATTTCTGACCTTATGCATGTAACACGTTTTCGTTTATAGCGTTTTCGGCGCGAAATAGCCGTTTTGGTGCTGATGTGCCGTAAAATCCATATCACTCACTCACTCACACTATTATTGTCTTGCCATGAACATAGTTATACAACGTGGTTGCATTGAGTTTGTGGAACGCTTCAAATGGGCTTATTGTATTTCGCTTAAGATGCATTGCAGAACTTATTTGACAGCGTTCCATTATTGTAACGTTTTATGACTGTCATGGAATTATGTATATATTTGTAAATAATACTTTATTCAATTTATGGTAAAGAGTTAAGGTCTGCTCATATCTTGAAGTTTAAATAAATGTGAGTTGGAAACTTTATTAGCAGGTAGATGAATAATTAGAAATACTGGCTTCACTTTGTATGGTTTATTCAAAGATTTTCTCTGAAGAAAGAAAAAATCTTGGGTTGGATAAGCTGTGTAACAAAGTGAAGGCAAAAGTCATTTATTTTCATATTGTTACCAGGACAACCGAATCTATATGTTTAAGGTTTACATTATGATTAGATGGGTTGATTATGTTTATTTGTAAGTAACACCTGTAAGATACGCTTAGTTAAGCTTAAATCAAGTGTTTCAACTTAAGGCACGTTTCTGAATACATAATGAGCTTATGTTTCAACTTAAGGCACGTTTCTGAATATTTAATGAGTTTATCTTATCATTATTCATTAAGTTCATGTAAACTTCAAAGGGTTTATGTCTAAGTAATTTAATTTCCCATTAGTTTTTCTCTAATTTAGTTAATTTCTTATCTTAATTTATGCAAAAGCATGCTTTAGAAAGTTCTAGAACATAATTTGCATAGTAGGTTATTTGGTTATTGTAAAACGCGATTGGGTTTATCTAGGGGATTTTCAATGACTAATGTTAAACTATATAAGTGGCGGTTGTCCTGGCTCAGAGTCTTTCGTTTTTGGTCATCTTTGGGAACATGTTAAAATCTGAAAACTTGAAATAAAACTATTCGATCACATTTGAAAAATAAATAGTTAAAAACTTATAAAGACTTGAGTGCTTTCCTTTGACTATGCCACAGAACCAAAAAGTATAAAAAAGTTATCTAGATCCAATCAATTATTAATTGAAGTAACAAAAAAATCACACGCAGAAAACCTCCTTAGAACACAAAACTTTCACACCCTAAAAGTTCGAGTCTATCCCCATAGCTCACTGAATTCCTCAAGAGGTGTAATCCGTTGCCCCGACTTGAGGGGTTGCAGTGAGCAAGAAATCTTGGATGAGATGAAAACTCAAGGAGTAACTGCTGTGAAACGTTTTCGAGTGAAAAGAGATGGTCAACTGAAAGAGACAAACACATTCGTCTTTACATTTAACACACCAACTTTGCCATCTACCATCAAAATTGCATTCCTTCGTGTTAACGTTGAGGTGTACATACCAAATCCGCTTCGTTGCTTCAACTGCCAACAGTACGGTCATCATGAAGATAGGTGCAAGAGCCATCCCGTCTGTTCAAATTGTGGCGAACCAGCAATTCATCACGAAACGTTGTGTAAAAGCCCAACCAAATGTGTCAACTGTGGGGAAAGCCACAACGCTAACTCTAAGGAATGTAAAATCTGGCATAAAGAAAAAGAAATACTCAGAGTAAAATTTACACGAAACGTCTCTTTTCCTGAAGCGCGGAAAATCGTTAAGTCACCAGCTCCTGTCCCAGGTTCAAGCTATGCTAGTGTAATCAAACCCAGCGTGAAACAAGTATCTTTTACTGACGCCTCTACTCAAACGAATCCTGTCACTATCATAGATTCAGAAGAAAGTAATGAAAAACAAGTATCTGAAACAAACAATACTACGAAAACGACAACAGCACAAACAAAAACATCAACAGCGACCGAAAAAGCGAAACCATCATCCTCTCCAAATCAGGGTAACCAGGCATCGAAAGAAGAGCCAGTCCTCAAGAAAGCTACCCTAGAGATGATGCAAAAGGACTGGCAGAAACAGCAAAGGAGAGAACGACAACTAAATAATAAACCATCCTCTCCAAAACATAATTCGTCAAATGGAAAAGATAAGACTCAAAAGAAACCAGTTATTTCAGACAGACAACCTAAAGGTTCAAAAGATGAGCTTCAGCTTCAAAATAAATTTGAAACATTGAGTGACGAGAGTGAAATGGAGTATGTTGATACTCTTGATCACTCTCATACTAGTGATACAGCTTCTTGGTCACCAATCCTCCCTCCATCTCCATAGTTTCCAGTCTTACATATATATATATTTATCTCTCCAATCTATAATTAAACATGGAATTTAAAAATAAGATAATACAATGGAATTGTCGAGGCCTTAAACCAAATTTCAATGAAATTTTATTACTTTTAACCCTAGTAAGACCATCAGTTTTTTGTCTTCAAGAAACTTTCTTAAAACCTGATGATAATATAACTTTTAAAGGTTACAACCTGTATAATTATTTTTATACAGATGGTCAGAAACCTTCCGGTGGCAGTTCTATTTTGATTCATTCCTCTTGTCCGCAACGAGAAATAAAACTAACAACAGCTCTGCAAGCTGTAGCTGTTTCAGTTTCTTTAGAAAAAGAAATAACTATTTGTTCCCTCTATATACCTCCTCACTTCAAGTTACAATCTCAGCATCTAGATTCTTTACTGCAACAACTTCCTTCGCCATATTTATTATTAGGTGACTTTAATGGCCACAATATGCTTTGGGGTTGTAACAAAAATAATACTAGAGGCGAAATCATTGAGAATTTCTATACAAATAATGATCTTTGTCTGATGAATGATAAGTCCCATACTTACCTTCATCCTGCAACTGGTACTTTCTCTTCTTTGGATCTTTCTTTTTGCCATCCATCTCTTTTACTCGACTTCGACTGGTCTGTATGTGATGACCAGCATGGAAGTGATCATTTTCCTATCGTGATTGAAAGTATAAATTCTTCAGTTGAAGATCATAATCCCAAATGGAAACTAAACAAAGCTAACTGGGAACAGTTTAATTCTTTGTGTAATCAGTTTTTAAACATTGTAAAGTTTGATAATTCCACTGATCTTGTTGCTGATTTTACTTCTTCTATCACAGAAATCTCTAATACATGTATTCCAAAGAGCCCCGTGCTGGTCCCGGGATAGAATAGGCCAGACGTATCCCTCTGCGTGACGTAAAAGGCAGTCTAAAAGGGGGCGGCTCGTTTGCCGTGAGCTGCGACCCGTGTCGTTGGAAGAAGGGATCCTGGTGATTGAGTAGACTGCCTACGACGTATCCAGTCTGCAACACATCACTTTGGCCCTGATTTCAACTAGACGGGAGGTCATATGGGCCCGAATATGATCAATCGGCTTTGTCGTGCCATGCCCTGGGAACCAACTTTACCTTTCTCTTCCAATCTTTGTATCATTCTGATACTGACCATGTGCCCATGAATCCTTTTTCTCATCTTTTTCCATTCCTAGAAGGCGGCGGCTGATGGGTCAATCGTGTAGGCATTCTGTCCTATCCGAGTATATCTTCAGTGTATCTCTAGCACTTGGAGTTTAGGATATCCACTCTATATAAGTGCCCCCTTGTTGGGCTCCACGGCGGGTGGAGAGCACCGGAGATGAATCATTTTCTTTATCTTCTCATGGCCCCCCAACTTCAAACCCCAAAGCTTCTCAACATAATTCGAAACGGCCACGTGACACCGACTCTGATGACCCATCAGAGAATGAACTTAGTCAATCCGCTACGTTTGTACCAACTCCGCGCTTCTTAGTTATCTCATCGAAAGAAGAAAGACAAATGTCGAGCTTGTCTCCATTTGTCATCGAAAAAGCGCTTCATGGCATCGCTGGTGTGCCAAAGAGCATAAAGAAATTGCGCTCAGGTGACCCTCTGGTCGAATACGTTAACAAGAAATCAATAGAAAATCTGTTACGTATCAACAAATTTTTCGACCTAGAAGTGAAAGTCGCACTGCACAGCTCCCTCAATACTTCCAAGGGCGTTGTTCGCTGCCCCGATTTAAAAGGGGTCAGCGATCAAGAGATCCTTGAAAATATGAGGGAGCAAGGTGTAGTTGCAGTCCGTCGTATTAAAGTTCGTCGAGACGAGACGCTTAAAGACACCAACACTTTCGTATTCACCTTTAACACATCAGTTTTGCCCAAACAATTAAAAGTCGCATTTCTTCGTGTCTCCGTTGATCCCTACATTCCAAATCCACTGCGATGTTATCGGTGCCAAGTATTTGGGCATCACGAAGACAGATGCAGAAAAGAAACGATATGTGCTAACTGTGGTCAGCGGCAGCATTGTGCGGATGAAACAGATTGTAAACGTCAAGCGAAATGTTTCAACTGTAAGGAAGACCACCCCGCCAATTCGCGGAAATGCCAGGCCTGGCACACTGAGAAAGAAATTCTCAAAGTCAAGTACACCAGGAATATATCGTTTCCAGAAGCGCGGAAAATCGTTGACAGCTACACGGCAGCACCAGGTAAAAGTTATGCTAGCATTACGAAGACTGCTGGTGTCACGGTATCATTAGTCGATGCTACGACACAAACAGACCCTGTACTTATCACAGGAGCCCCCCAGTCTTCGTCTTACAATGTTACAGCAACTGAAGCATCTGCCGAAGCAACACGAGACTCGTCGGAAAGATTAAGTCAGAAAGAAAAAGAAAAACAACAAAAAGCAGACAAGAAATTACAAAAGATTGTTCACGACACGTTAAGAACAAACAAGAACTCTTCAGACAGGACTCCTGACCCTAAACCAAAGGTAAAGGAGAAACCTGTACCTGAATCAGATAGACAGCCGAAAGGATCTAATGATCCGATTAGGCAGCATAATAGGTGGGCCGCCTTGGATGACATGGATGCGGAGGAATCCCCATCCTGTCTCCCAAGGGGGACACTTAACAGAATACCTACTTCCTAAGAATAGATCTAACCATTTTGCTCCAATATATATTCATAATGAATAATAATGAAAAATAGAATTATACAATGGAATTGTCGAGGCTTAAAAGCCAACTATGAAGAAACATTGCTCCTTCTGAAGGATTATGAGCCTGCTGCTCTGTGTCTTCAAGAAACACATCTAAAAGACACCGATAACATTTCCATCAGAAACTATAGTTCTTTTCATACTTTTAGTACAAATAATGAGAGAGCCGCTGGCGGTGTCTCTATAATTGTCAATAATAACACTCCTCATAGTCAGATGCAATTACATACGAATTTACAAGCAGTTGCAGTTAGTATAACTCTCCATCGCGTAGTAACTATTTGTTCTATATATACTTAGCAAAAATAAAAACTTGACAGTCGCTATTTTTCATCCTACGGTAGTCGGGAAATAGTGAGCCCTAAAAATTCTTGTAGTTTAAGAAAATTTAATTATTCTGTCATATCATAATCACACAAATTTCAAGATTGCATAGATACAGCAAAATTGAGGCTATTGTAAACGTCACAAGGGTACTTTTCTGTTTTCTATGCTCAAAACCAAAAAAATACCAAATTTAAAATCGTTGAAGTCTACTTAATTGAAAAAACTCTGTTGGCAACGCTTTGCCATTATTAAATCCAATCTGTATGGACTCATAAGCTAAAATTATGCCGATGCACGGTCGACTAGGAGGCCGTAAGGACCAGACGAAAAACCTCAGTCCACGACATTATGAAGTCAGAAATTCAGTTTCAATGGAATTCCCATTACACATTTGAGTCTTTATGGCAGTTTTAGAAATGGCTTTCAAATAAATTTAGTAATAAACATATTGAGTTTGCAAGACAAGCAAACTAATCACGAAGAAAATAACGAAAAAGACGCATTGGTATAGAAGATACGGCATTTCATAAATCTCTATATGTTTAATTCAAAGGGAGGTAATCTGAAAGTTTTGAAACTTTAAACGTTATTTTCAGGTTGTGGTTACAATTACCATAAGCGTTTAAAGTGTTTTCTATGCATACTGGAACTACTGTTTATTGCGTACAAAAGAACTTTCTTCTGCGCATGCGCAAATTAAAGTTATTTTCTGAATTAATAGAATAGGAATAAGTTAGATAACTCCGGACAGGACAAACATTTACCAATAATTTTTCATGATTTAAGCAATCAGATGTCTGTCCAATTCGAAAACATCCATATATACATTACAAATTTGCTAGGTTGGCCGGAATTGAGAAATAAAAACCGTCAAGTTTTTATTTTTGTTCAGTATATATTCCTCCCAATTCGAGATTGTCTTTAAAAGAGCTTGATGATCTTGTTCCGCAACTCCCTTCTCCCTTCATATTGTTGGGAGATTTTAATGGTCATAATATTCTTTGGGGTTCCAAAGATATTAATGACAAAGGCAGAGTAATTGAAAATTTTATCGACAACAATGGACTTTGTCTGTATAACACTAAAACTCCTACGTATCTCCATCCAGCAACTGGTACATACACTTCTTTAGACCTCTCTATTTGCACTCCCACCCTTCTTTTGGACTATGACTGGAAAGTTCATGATGATCTCTGCGGTAGTGACCACTTTCCTGTTTTTCTAAATAACATTGGTCCAGATATTGATGAGCCGGTTTCAAGGTGGAAACTAAATAAAGCTAACTGGGCCCAGTTTCACACTCTTTGTGAAACTCGACTTCTTGAAGACACAGTCCAGGAGGCTGATGATCCGATTGAGTCATTTGCATCTATTCTTATTAATATAGCAGAAGAAACAGTTCCAAAAACATCAACGAAATCAAAAAAGATTAAAAAGCCTTGGTTTACAGATGACTGTAAAACTGCTATAAAACAACGTAAAGGAGCACTGCGACAATTCAATAATCGCCCAACACATGATAATTTAAATAATTATCGTGTTTTCCGTGCAAAAGCTCGTCGAACAATTAAAGAATCAAAGAAAAAATCTTGGAAACAGTATGTTTCCAAATTAAATTCTCGAACTTCAATAAAGAAAGTATGGGACATGGTTCGTAAAATTCAGGGAAAAGGAAAATCTAGCTCACTGGGACACTTAAATATAAATAATTCTAAAGTTACTTCCAAAAAAGATATTTCTAATACTCTCGCTGACGCTTTCTCGAAAAATTCTTCTTCTGAAAATTATAGTCCAAAATTCAAGAATATTAAAAAGCAGAAGGAAAAACAGAATCTAAAATTTTCATCCAACAACACAGAAACTTATAATCAATCTTTTTCTCTTTCGGAACTTAAAAATACTCTTTCAAAGGCTCATGATTCATCTCCGGGGCCTGATGATATCCATTACCAGTTTTTGAAACATCTTCCAGACTCTTCTCTTTCGGTTCTTTTGAAAACATTTAATGACATTTGGGAAACTGGTAATGTGCCAAAGTCTTGGAAAGAAGCTACGATAATCCCCATACCAAAACCTGGAAAAGATAGTACGAACCCAAACAACTACCGTCCTATTGCTTTAACGAGCTGCATATGTAAAACATTGGAGCGAATGATCAATGAAAGACTCGTTTGGTACCTTGAAACAAATAATATTATTACAGAATTTCAGAGTGGTTTCAGGCACCAACGCAGTACTAATGATCACTTGGTTAGATTAGAAACCTTTATACGTGAAGCTTTCATCAAGAAGGAGCACTTAGTTGCTGTCTTCTTTGATTTAGAGAAGGCTTACGATACAACTTGGAAGTATGGTATAATGAATGATTTACATGAAATAGGTCTTAAAGGCCGATTGCCACTATTCGTTCAAAACTTCTTATCCAATAGAGAATTCAAAGTACGTGTAGGTTCAACTTTGTCTGAGGCACATGATCAAGAACAAGGTGTGCCTCAAGGTAGTAGTTTGTCTGTTACTGTTTTCAGTCTAAAAATAAACAATATTGTTAAATGTCTTAATCCTGGTGTTGACTGTTCCTTATATGTAGATGACTTTTTGATTTGTTATCGGTCAAAAAATATGCATACTATTGAACGTCAGCTTCAACAAAATCTAAATAAAATTCAAACGTGGGCAACTGAAAATGGATTCAAATTTTCGAAATCTAAGACAGTTTGCATGCATTTCTGTCACCTTCGAAAAGCGCATGATGATCCAGTGCTCACCTTGGACGGGACACCCATTCCTGTAGTGGAAGAAAATAAATTTCTAGGGGTTATCTTTGATAAAAAGCTTTCCTTTATTCCACACATTAAACAGCTTAAAGCAAAATGTCAAAAAGCGTTGAACCTACTACGAGTTGTTGCCCATACTGACTGGGGAGCAGATCGTAAAGTTTTACTTAATCTGTATAGAACTATTATACGGTCCAAACTAGACTATGGCTCAATAATATATGGATCCGCTAGAAAATCTTATTTGGAAATGCTTGATCCCATTCATCATCAGGGACTCCGGCTCGCCTTGGGAGCTTTCAGAACTTCTCCCTCGGAGAGTCTTTTAGCAGAGGCAAATGAACCATCACTTTATAATAGACGTCTTAAACTCTCCCTGCAGTATGCCCTTAAACTAAAATCAAATCCATCAAATCCAACGTATGAAACTGTTTTTCGGCCACAATATAAAACATTATTTGAGAATAAACCAAATATGATTCCTTCCTTTGGCATTAGAATCTCTTCAGAATTTGAAAATATGAATGTAGATTTAGACACAATTGAACAGTTTAAGGTTCCAGATACGCCACCATGGACATTTACTCAGCCATGTGTTTTATTTTCTTTGCATACTGATAAAAAATCTCAAACTGACCCTCTTGTATTTCGAACTAAATTTAATGAACTGCTGTCTGACTTTTCTAACTATGAGACTTTATATACTGATGGTTCAAAGGATGGAGACACTGCTGGCTCTGCTTGTGTTGCTCCATCCGAAACATACAAACGTAGATTACCTGCTAATGCCTCATTTTTTTCAGCGGAGATCAAAGCTATTGATTTAGCCTTGGATCATATTGAACAGTCTAGGAATACAGATTTTATCATCTTTTCTGATTCCCTTTCTGTTCTGCAATCCCTAAATAATCGCCATATTGAGAATCCTCTTCTTTTAGATATCCTCTTGAAACATAATGACTTAGCTGAGCTAAACAACATTGTATTTTGTTGGCTTCCCAGTCACGTTGGGATTAAAGGCAACGAAAAGGCCGACATGGCCGCAAAATCGGCTTTAACTGTTCATATTTCTGATCTTAAAATTCCTTACACTGATATCAAACCTTGCATAAATACATATCTTCATGATAAGTGGCAGATATCATGGAATGCTGCTGTCTTTAACAAACTTCACTCTATCAAGCCTTCACTTGGTGAATGGCAACCATCGTATAGAATTGATCGTAAGGAAGAAGTAACATTGGCTCGAATCAGAATCGGCCATACTTTTATTACTCATTCGTTTCTGTTGAAAGGTGAGGATCCGCCTTTGTGCATTCCTTGCCAGGAACCTTTTAGTGTTAAACATTTCCTTTTAGATTGCATGGATTTTCGTATTACGCGTGCTAGGTTTTTCCGTGTCAACAGTATGAAACAACTGTTTGACACGGTTGAACCAGCGAAAATCTTTTCATTTTTGAAAGAGATTGGCATATATAGTAAAATATAGTTTAGTTAAGTCGCGGTATTTTTACAACAGTAGATTTAAATTTGTGTTTACTCATCTCGCTGGCCGAGAGTTCGTTTTATGTTATTAGTCTTAAGCTAGCCGTTGATCGGCGTGTTTTACGACATACCCGACTTGATTCATTTTATACTGTGCATTCATTTCTGACCTTATGCGTATAACGCGTTTTCGTTTATAGCGTTTTCGGCGCGAAATAGCCCTTTTGGTGCTGATGTGCCGTAAAATCCATATCACTCACTCACTCACTATTCCAAAGACCTCGACAAACCCCAGGAAAAGCAATCCGTGGTACAATGACGACTGTAAGAAAGCCATAAGACAAAGAAAACATGCTTTATCAAAGTTCTGCAAATATCCAACTAAAGAAAATCTAAATAACGTGAAAAATCAAAGAGCCAAAGCCCGCCGTACTATAAGGTCCTCTAAACGAAACACATGGAAATCATACGTGTCAAAACTGAATTATAAAACACCGATTACAAAAGTTTGGAAAATGGTTCGAAAAATATCCGGAAAAGTGAAATCACCAAGTTATACACAGTTAAACACCTGTAGAGAAACGAAAGCAACCAATAAAGAGGATATCGCAAATACATTTGGAGAAACCTTTTTGAAAAATTCATCATCCCGAAATTATTTAGAAAAGTTCAAAAAGACCAGAATACATCAAGAAAAGAATAAAATTAACTTTAAGTCTTCGAATAACGAAGAATATAACAGCCACTTTAATTTATTAGAACTTAAAGAAGCGATTAACAAATCTCATGGCACTGCTACAGGACCAGATGAAATACATTATCAGATGCTAAAACATTTACCTGAAAACGCTCTTTTAACACTTTTACACATATTCAATGACATTTGGACAACTGGTGTGTTTCCAGAGAGCTGGCGTTTGGCTACTGTAATACCAATTCCTAAACCAGGTAAAGATCACGCAGAACCAACAAATTATAGACCGATAGCTTTAACAAGTTGTCTTTGCAAAACGTTGGAGAGAATGATCAACAAAAGACTCGTTTGGTACTTAGAATCGAATGATCTTATATCACCAATTCAGTCAGGTTTCCGATCTGACCGCAGTACCAACGATCATTTAATCAGACTGGAAACTTTTATTCGAGATGCATTTGTAAATAGAGAACATGTTGTTGCTGTGTTTTTTGACTTGGAAAAGGCTTATGATACCACCTGGCGATATGGCATCTTGAAAGACTTACATGATTTAGGTCTTAAGGGTAGATTGCCTGTTTTTATTCAAAGCTTCCTTGAAGATAAAACTATGAAAGTTCGTGTAGGTTCTACTTTATCTGATCTTTATGATCAAGAACAAGGTGTCCCCCAAGGAAGTATTCTTTCTACTACTTTGTTCAATATAAAAATAAATAACATTGTAAATTGTCTAGACAGCAAAACGGATGGTTCCTTATATGTTGATGATTTTGGAATATGTTATCGTTCTAAAAACATGAGAACAATTGAAAGACACCTTCAACAGTGTATCAATAGAATTGAAGACTGGGCTACGAACAATGGTTTCAAATTTTCCAAGTCAAAAACACAATGTGTTCATTTCTGTAAACTTAGACGGATTCACAGTGATCCTATTCTTTATTTATATGGATCTCAGCTACCTGTTGTGGAAGAATCCAAGTTTTTAGGAGTAATCTTTGACCGGAAACTTTCGTTTATTCCCCACATTCGATACATCAAAGCGAAATGTTTAAAAGCTTTGAATCTTCTTAAAGTTTTATCAAATACGAACTGGGGTGCAGATCGTTCCACTCTTCTACATCTTTATCGTTCTTTAATTCGGTCAAAGTTAGACTATGGTTCTATTGTATATGGTTCAGCCAGGAAGTCCTATTTACAAATGTTAGATACTGTTCACCACCAAGGACTTCGTTTAGCTTTAGGAGCTTTTCGGACTTCCCCTGTAACTAGTTTGTATGTGGAAGCAGATGAACCATCCCTGTATTTACGCAGAGAAAAGCTTTCTCTTCAATATGCCACCAGACTTGCCGCTAACCCAGCTAACCCAACCTTCAAAGTCACATTTTCACCACAATTTGTGGAGCTATACGAGCGTAAACCGCATGCAATTAAACCGTTTGCTCTTCGAGTTATACCACTGCTTGAAGCTTCAAATATCAATCCTAAAAATATTGAAAAACATTCTACATCAGAAATCCCACCTTGGTACATGAAGAAACCTAACACTTTATTTGACCTAAACACAAACAAAAAGTCAGTTTCAAATCCTCACATTCTGAAACAAGATTTTCAAGACATTCAGACACGTTATACAGAATTTCAGCATATATATACTGATGGTTCCAAAGATGGTGAGAAAGTTGGATGTGCATTTATATCTAGGAAATACTGCAATTCTTTACGTATTCCTGATGGTTCTTCTATTTTCACTGCAGAAGCAAAAGCAATAGATTTAGCTTTAGACTTTATTGACAACTGTTACCTTAATGACAAATTTGTAATTTTTTCAGACTCTCTTTCTGTCTTAAAAGCTCTAAACCACACATCTTCGAGGAATTCACAAATTCAAAAACTATTAGAAAAGCATCATGAAATTTCAAGCACTAAAGGAATAGTTTTTTGTTGGATCCCCAGTCATATTAACATAGCTGGCAATGAAACCGCTGACAGAAAAGCAAAAGAATCTCTTAGTCTGAATGTGTCTATGTTTGAAATTCCATTTAACAATTTTAAACCCGCTATCAACAAGTACATCTTGTCAAAGTGGCAAACATCATGGGACACAGCTGTTTTTAATAAACTTCACGAAATTAAACCTATCATAGGGAATAACCCTTCATTTATTCGAAGTTTAAGAAGAGAAGAAATTGTTATTACTCGACTACGCATAGGCCATACAAGAATTACCCATTCGTACCTACTAAATCGTGAAGAACAGCCATTCTGTATAGTTTGTAACCAGCTCTTTACAGTTAAACATATTCTCATTGACTATGTTGACTTTTCACAAAACAGAAATAGATATTTTCGAGCTAATAACTTGACGCAACTGTTTCAAGATGTACCTGTCGACAGTATCTTATCCTTTTTAAAAGATATTAACCTTTTTAACAAAATATAAATCTTTTCTACATTTTTACCATGTATTACTTTCATTAATGCAAAGGTATTATTTATAAAGTGCCGTACCTTTCAGTTTTGTTTATATTTTAAGTAAGATGCAACCTTCATGACGCAAATGACCCAGTGGGTTGACGCGTCGTTAAATTTAAAATCATCATCATCATCATCAATTTGGATTGTTATCCCTTCACTGGCATTTTCAATCCTTCTGCCGCTGCCGTGCAAGGTGTTGTCATCCGTGGAACGCAAGTCAAGCCATAAAGCGAATCTTTTGGTGAGATATTTTTCAATGTTAGTGTCGCTGAAGTATAAGTCTTTTGCAACTTTATCGGTTTCTTTGTCGCGTTTGGATGTCAGCGCAAAGTATTTATTGATTTCGTCCCACTGTTGGTACTGCCGCATGCCTTGGCTGTACAGTTGATTCGGTATGCCTTCTATTGTCATTTCAACTTTTGTGATTTTTGGATTGTAAAAATCTTCAGTGGTTGTCCTGTCCGGGTCTTCAAACAACATTAAAATCCCCTTCATGCTTCTTGCTGGGACATTCAAGTTGATATTCCACAGGGTATCAGACTTTTTCTTTGTGATTTTTCTGTGCCGCAAAATACGGTCATACAATATCGCCATTCTGCCACTGACCTGTTGTCTGATTGTTCGTGCAAGTTCTGAGTCGGTTACCATGTCGAATTCTAAACAGATATTGCTGATGGCATAACTGCTGTCGGCATCCGTTGAGCTGATTACTTTGTAATAGTCATTAAATGTTAATTCATACTCTAGCCTATCACCGAGCCCGGCCTGGTAAAAAGGCATATGCGTCTCTAGCAGTTCAAAGTCCAGTGGGATGCAAAACCTGTTCTTGAAGGCGCCAGCAATGGCCTGGTCTTCAACGTCAGCTGATGCGTTTCCTGCCCCGACTCTGTGTTTTAACATGTTTGATTTGCCGATGCCTTGGTAGGCCATGTTTATCCGCTCAGATGGGGATTTCCATAAGTCAACATAACAGTGAAATATGTCGCTGTCATCTATTGACATGACTTCATTGCCGCTTATTTTAATGGTTGTTTTCTTCACGATGGCTCTACCAAGATTTTGATAGATTGTCGCATTGGGATCTTTGCTGGTCAGTTCAATAGTGAAAGCGAGACGTGCAGTTCTTGGGACGATGACATCATTATTACTTAGATTTGGAAATCTCACAAGCAACTGCTGGTTTTGGTCGATAGTGCTGGGGTTGTTAGTTATTACTACGCTTTGCCGAATTCCTTTCGCACCAAAAGGTTCTCCTAGTTTTCTATAGGGGTTCAGTTTACTTCCGTAGGCAGACATTTTTATTTGATAAAAATATATTTTTATTCAATAAATAAATAATGGCCGAAGGTTACGATTTTGAGAATCCTACATTCGACGAAAATTATGATGATGACATAGATGACAGATTACCGATGGTGCCGGATGAAACCGATCAGCGAATCATTTTGAATCAAAGTGGGGCAATTGATGATCTAAGGGTTGAACTCCGAAAGTCTGCAGTTGAAGACCACAAAAAACGACTTGTTAAAACATTTTATGATGAAATAGGAAAGCGATACAAAATGGCCCCGAGCAAGATAGATTACAACCAGTTTAGGATATCAAATGATGGCAAGACACTGTTATGGAGTGTTGGTGACAAAGAAATCAGAATTACTGCAAAACAAGATGGTGCAGAGTTTCTTTCTCTTGGTACTCTGGCAAATGAGTATAATAAGGTTGTTGGCTCAGGAGGCACATTAGCAGTGCGGCAGTATTTGAATTTACCAGATTACAGGAGTAAAACACAGCTATCTCAGCAAGTACGGCAGGCTTTGGAAAGCACACGAAATGACATGGATCTAGAGATGTCAGGTGGCACTGAACTGCAAGATTTAACAAATAAGGTAATTGGTGCAGAGACGGCCGTTAAGTCACTGGAAACATCTCTTACTGATTGGGTACACACTGACACACAAACAGAGGGTCTAACACTGCGGGAACTTCAAGGATTAGACAAGGCATTGCAACGCACCCGCGGTGAGCTTACAAATAATTTGGCAAAACTGACCGAGCTTGATAAAGACATTGCAAAAGAAAACAGGAAATTACAAGAGGCTGAGGATGAAATCAGTAAAAATGATATAAAGGCTCGTTTAAAAAACTTAGAAGATGAAAGAGCCGCAAGACTGGAGGCTGCCAGTGCAAACAAAGAAGCGTTGCGGGGTCAAATAAACAGGATAAAAGAAACAATTGACAAAGTCTTAAAAAAAGATACGACATTGCGTGAGCGGTTGAAAACATTGTTCAAAGAGCAAGGTATAACGATAGTTAGTATTTTGACGGCTCAACTTCATAATCTTGCTAGACTACAAGCAAATCTTGCTGGAAAAGCGGCTGCTGCGTTGCCGGGTATAATTGGATCAATTGTGTCTTGGCTGCTGTCTGCAACCGGTAAGGTTGTAAACTGGTTTGGTAATAATCTGTGGGCTGTTGTTGTGCTTGTTGCTGGGTTGGTATATGCGGCAGCCAAAGAATGGATTTTGAAAAAAAAATAAGTAGGTCAACCGGAAGTGTTTAATTTTGATATTTTGGTGGTGGATCATTCACAAACACAAATTTGTTGAACAAAATTATGTGGCGCTTTGTGGCGCTTATCTTTTTTTGATTAGCTCTAGCGCTTTGGCTTCTCCTTTGTCTATCAAAGCTTGTTTTTCTTGCTCACTCAGACCAGACTGTTTGGTGTGTGTTTTATCTTTTAAATCATTATATCTGTCCAGCTCATCAAGAACAATCTTAAATTCTTGTTCTGATATCTGTCCATCATTTAAGGCTTTGGAAATCAAATTTTTAACAGAATTCAACTTACTTTCTCCAAGAGTTTTAATCTCATAGTGCTTTTGTGCCTTTGACATTAATTTACGTCTCACCAATTTCACGCAGGCGCCCATGCATCCGCAGACAATTGCAACAATTTCTAAAGGCAGCATCACTGGCACTGCCAGGCCTATCCCAGCCATAACGACACTTGCAGAAATCAATGCAGTATCAACGCCGTCTATGAGGTTGACTCCGCGTTTATATTTTTTATATAAAGCCTTTCTAACATCTTTTTCTCTTATTAATTGCTTTTCTATTTCTGATATTTTTTGTAAGCGATAGTTTTGACAGTCTTTAGACAAATCCGGATAAATTTTCTCATCTCCCAAATCCTGATAAGGAGCCGTTGGCGGTTTCATTTTTTATTGTTTTATATTTTTTTCCAAATTATTAATACGTTTATTAAACTCGTTTAGTAAATTCGTTATGGTCTGCAACCTCGATGTAATATAGGCTTGATTTACTGCATCATCAGGATTAACAGGACTCGCAAGACCAGAAATTCGATGCTGGGTCATATCTAATCTGCCGTTCATGACATTATCAGTATGACGTTGTAACACTTCATGTAACAAATGTTTACTAAAATCATTTAAAGCCTTTGCTGTTACCACGTCACCGCCAAACGCCGCATTTTCATCTGGGTCTCGAGGGTAAGCTACATTGACTATGCGTTTACCATCCATATTTAGAGTTGTTTCTAAAACATCTTCTCTCTGTTTTCCAAAAATGCTCATTATTATATAAAATGAAAATTAAATTATTTCTAAAACACAACTCATGGGCAAACCATGATTGTCTACCGTGTTTTTATTTTCATCTTTAACAACTAGTTTCAATTCAGATAAGGCCCCCGTCTTTAACGGCTTGAGTTCTGGGTGTTCAAAGCGGACAGTGATAATATCACCAAAGCTTTTATTTTCAATGGGAATGACTGCTAATACATCACTCGGTGAGCCATTAAAGTAATTATATGATGAATTTATTTCCGACAAATGAACATACAAAGATTTTATAACAGCAAAGTCCAGCGGCTTTTCACCTTGATAAATGTGTTTTGAAAAAAAAACCGGCCTTTAATCTGGAGTCCAAGCATTGTCTTGAGTCTTTTGCTTATTTTTAACTCAATAGGTGTAGTCAAAGTCACTATTCCGTTGGTTTCATCTACAGACATACTGATTTTAGTGCTGTGAAATATATCTGCTAACTGCTGAAAACTATAATACCCAGGCGTTATGCGAACAGGAGTCTCGCCTTGTTTTTGAATGACTTCATTATGAACATTATACCAACCCAAACAGTATGTAAAATTGTTTAATCCCACCCGCTTGAATCCATCTCTGTTGTCAATATACTGTTGCAGGATTACAGGATTGCTCATATCAGAAATTATGAGATGCATTTTTTTTATTTGATAATATAAAAAATCATTGTTATAAAAATGGTGCAAATCAAAGCATTTTCATACAACCCCAACGCACAATATCAACCATCTGGAGTTTACAACACAAAAAACCTAGACATCATTAACCAAACAATAGAAGTCAAACAGGCCTCAGACAACCCAAGCGGCTTCAAGGTGAAATTTCCTGACATCTTCGCAAAATACGTGCTGCCCTACGTTGAAAGTGATGCCATCGTCCAAAATTGGCGTTCACGCCAAATGCAGTTTTGGCAAAACCAGATAAATTTTGCTTTGTGGTGCGCAACTACAGGATGTGGTGTTTCTATGCAGGACCACCTGACAGGCACTATTCCACTGTTTGCACGTTCATTGTTTTTGTTTCATGTGTATTATCAAACGCGAAGAATATTATTCGAAATGAAAGTGGCATTACCAAAAGATGACAGCTGGAATGCGTTTGACAACAGTTATGACAAGAAGGCCTACGAGAGGATCTGTGACGAGTTTGGAGTCTCAGTTCATACCGACTGGAGGCAAAACCAAGATGACAATGGCGGATTAGGGACTATATACTGGTATGTAACAAACACTGGGTACCAGGCGGTCAAAGGTGTAGGTGAATATAATAATAAAATATATTCATTCTCAAGGAATCATCCTGATAACGTTTATCACATTGACTACATTGCACAACATGTCCGAAATGCTTGGTCCACATTTATTCTCGACAAATCAGATGGCTTTACAAGACCCGGCGTTGAACGAATAAATGATTCCATAAGGACTTACTGTTGGGCCATTCTTGGCTCTCAGTCTCAGATTAAATCTGACATACTAGGGATAGGCTCAGCTTTTGATGTCCAGAAGGAATTCCTTGCAAACGTTGAAGATGGAGTCCAAAGGCCAATAGACTTACCAAGTCAAATTACCCGTTATCAAAATACTTTGAAGTACGCCCGGAGCAAGGTTGACTATGTTTTTGGCTATGGCCTTTACATGGCTCCAAGCAATATGGAATTGCAAATCGGGACAATAAAAAATTACAACAACGAGATTGTACTCTCTACTCATAATCAAAAGTTATGGTGGAACAAAACCGTAAACCTTCCTGCCAATGCCACATCTTACACTGATGTGAGTGGGACCCCAACACACAAACCAAAGGTTGATGTAGAACCTGGATCAATCCCTTTAGCTGCCCAGGGTAAAACCATAATAGGAGCACTTGGAATGCCAATAACGATACCCACCGAGAAACAGGCACAGAAGATATATAAAACAAAACATGAGGCTATCACAAAAAATGTCATGACTGACTCACATCAAAAGTCATTGAAAAAACCTGACGTACATCAAATACCAAAACCTGACACCCATCCAGTACTGAGTTCCACACCAAAAACTGTTGCTGAAGAACATGAAAACCACAAAACAGCACTGATAGTCGGGGGCGTCGTTGTAGGACTAGTTGCTCTACTTATTTACGAGATTTATTAATCCATTCAAATTTTGATATCCATATTCGCGAACCTTAAAAATTACGAGATACTATGAAATTAGACCTAGTCTTGGTTTGTACTGGCTTAATTATAAACACATTTACTATATACTATTGAAATAAGGCCTGGTCTTGGTCTCTACTGGCTTAATCATAAAACATATGTACCATATATTCTGAAATTAAGCCTGGTCTTGGTTTGTACTGGCTTAACTATTAATAGTATATTGTAAAACCCCTATTTTTACTCTACTTGCTACTAGACTGGGGCAGGGCTAATGATGTTTCTTCAAGCCTATCTTGGTCTCTGAAAAAATCCAAGGCAGAAGCCCCAACTGCCCTACCTTTTGCCTCCGGGATGGGACCAACATTAGGACCCAGCCTACAGCGAAGCTTGAATATAGCTTCCTTATGAGAAAGTGAATCTTTAGGGGATTCATCCTCTTTCTCCACATTGGTTTCAGAGTCTGAATCCCCTATTCGTTCGCCCTCCCGAACTTGCAGTTGATCTGGATTAGATTCATTCTCTGAATTATCCATACAGATCACCTTTTCAGCTCCCGGGCGGGTGACTTGAACCTTATCAGCTACTACCCGAGGGGCTGTTGTAGAAAGATTATCAATTCGACTCGATAAATCTTTCAGTGCCTGACCTTGCTGTTCCACTAATTTTGTTAATACAGAAACAGCAGGATCTTCTTTAGACTTTGAAACAGAACGAGCCCTAGAGTAACTACCTTGTCAAGGACTCGCATGTCTATATCTGTCTGACCTAGGTGACTTAGACCTATGTGGCTTAGATCTATGTGACCTAGACCTATAAGATCTAGTACCGTGGTACCTGGACTTACGGGCCGGGCCGGGTAGCGCAATCGGTAGGGCACCTGACTCGTAAGTCAGAGGTCCTGGGTTCGAATCCCGGTCTGGCCACATACTTTCGTTTCTCCTTCCGCTGATTCAAGAAGGGCAGTTGTCAGTTACTGGCGAAAGTATGTGCACTTAGTACTGGTTAACCGCTTAGGAGGTCTAAGCCTGCCCAGGAATAGTGTGGTTAGGTTAACTGACCGTCCCGACATGACCTTAGTTGTTTATCGTGGACGTTAAGCATCAAATCAACCAACCAACCAAAACCTGGACTTTGGTGACCTGGACCTAGGTGATCGGGCCTAGGTGACCTGGACCTATGGTGCCTGCTATATCCAGAATCTCTCCACCTAGGGTGAGGTGACCTAGACTTCTGCCTAGACCTATCGTTCTTAGGCTTTGAAAGTCTAGCTCCTCTTCTAGAAGAATTTGACCATCTATCCGATGAGACAGACCTAGACTCTCGCCTTGATCTTTTGTCTCTGTGTAAACTACTGCTATGTGATCTGACTGACCTAGCAGAAGTGTACTGCCTTGGAAGAGATTTATTTTGTGGAAAAGCCCTGTCCATTGGGGTGACTGACTTGGAATGGTTTCTCCCACTGTGCCCTTCAGGGGAAGAACTTCTCCTAGAGGGACTGCTAACAGTACCAACTTGAACCTGAGCCAAAGGGACCTTTGACCCATGATTCCTTTTAATGTCTTGATCACCAGGAGCTTGGTGGACTAAATCGGTTTCAAGCTCGTGGTAAAAATAATTCTCTGAAGTCCTTGTGGTAGTGGCAGCCGGCGCTGGAGTAGAGAAACAAATAGACCAGGACCTTTATCAGGAACCTGGGAATCCTCACTTCTAACAGGACCTTTTTCAGGAGCCTGAGAAGAAGTAACCTTGGATTTAACAGTAGCTTAAGCCAGTGAGGCTCTATGTAAACATCTGGAAAGCTTCTTCCACAGTTCATCAGACCACTCCTTACAAACTTCACAGGGAGTGGAAGGAGAACAGGAGTAACCCCTACAGGCTCTACAAATTTTATGATTATCCCAATATGGCATAATTTTGGCACACTTACCATAAATTCCAGGACATCTCTTTAACTGTGCAGACATTCTGTAATAAACAGTTCCGAACAAAAAGGAGAGATAAAGGAAAATAGAGGAATAACAGAAAATAAGGACGGAAAATAAAATCCGAATTACAGAATAAAAAACGGAAAGAAAATTCCGAACTAAGGTGCGTAACGAAATTACTTTCAACGAAGCCACGTAACTTCGAAACGAAAAATTGAAAATAAACGGAAATAAAGCAAAATGAATGAAGAAATAAATCAAACAAAAGAAAAAAATAAAGTGCGAGCGGGTGAAACCAGCGGATACCCTACAAACGGCTACATAAACTTCAGAATTCTTCGGAGGTTGATAAAACACGTTTGCCACCGGAAGCCGCAGAAGGTAAATTGAATTATGGTCACCAGTCGTTCTAATTACCGAACAACCGGTGCGGTATTCTACTAAATGCCGGTACAAAAGTTCCGGTACTCGTTTTTCTGCGGTAGTCGGGTGATTCCCCGGAGAGCAATATTTAGATGTATCGTAGGTTTAACGAAACAAATCTATTTAATAAATTTCATGTTCAGAACAAATACCTGATCCTTTAAAATACACTTCAAGATGTATATAAGCTACATAAGCATATGAGATCCTGTTAACTGCTCACACCGAACATAAAGCATTACTTTTAACCCTTCTGTTGGTCTAAATTATTTGGCACCTTAGCACCACCCGACACCCCCTCTATCTTTTTATGCCCCCAACTTCGGAGAAGTTAGGGGGCATATCTATGGCTTCTGGGTTGTCCGTCCGTTAGTCTGTCCGTCCGTTAGTCGGTGCGTCCATTCGTTACGCATACCATAACTCAGGAACCGTGCATGCTAGAGTTTTGAAACTTCACATGGCTTCGTCATCAAAAATAGCTGACACGTATTTTTTTCTGTCCGAGTTGTCTCCTTTTGGAGTTATAACCCTTGAGAAAAAATCAGACTGAAATCTTGTAAGATATCTAAAAAAAGTATTTTATTTAGCTAGAGCATTGAAACTATGCCAGCCTATTTGGACTGATGACTAGATGAACTGATTAACTTCTGAAAGAAAATCTTGAATTTTCGACCGAGTTATTCCCCTTTTTCGACTTAGTGCATTGTAAGCGTATGGAACCTTTTGAGCAAAATGTTTCTAAAGTCTATGGAACCTAGTGAGCAAGATATTTCTAAAGTTATTTTAGCTAGAGCCTTGAAATTTCAAAAGCGTATTAGGACTGATGAGTAGATGTACTGATTAAGTTTTGAAAACAATCATGAATTTATGACCGAGTTATGGCCCTTTTTCGACTTACTACATTGTAAGCCTATGGAACCTTGTGAGCAAAATTTCTCAAGAACCCCTGATGCTAGGACCATGATTTTTAAAGGAAGATATTGTTCAAGGTCTAGATGACTTATGATTATTTTTGGCCGAATTAAGCCCCTTTTTCGACTTAGTGCCTTGGTTGATTGATTTGATGCTAAACGTCCACAATAAACAGCTATGGTCATATCGGGACGGTCAGTTAACCTAACTGGGGTGGTCGGGTGGTGCGATGGTGCTGTGTGTAACTTCCAGTGCCGGGGCGTCCTACTGATCTGGATAATAGTAGGGCAAGGACCTACTGTGCTTGCAGTAGTTGCGGGCGGGGGTTGTTTGGACTTTTTCTCTTGTCAATCATTTCTTTTTTTCTTTCAAATAATCAGTCAGTAAAAAAACCTAACCACACTATTCCTGTGCAGGCTCAGACCTCCTAAGCTGTTAACCAGTACTGAGTGCACACGCTTCGCCTGCAACTGACAACTGCCCTTCTTGAATCAGCTCAGCGGAAGGAGAAACGAAAGTATGTGGCCAGACCGGTTTTCGAATCCAGGACTTCTGACTTACGGGTCAGGTGCCCTACCGATTGCGCTACGCGGCCCGGCTAGTGCATTGAAGCCTGTAGTAAAAAGGTACCCTGATTTATGGTCAAGAACGGTACAAGTGGATTGAAGCCTATAGTACAAAGGTACCCTGACATACGGGCAAGAACAGTAAGAGAGAGCTAAGATCTTAAAATTATACACATAATCTGTATGGAAAATAAGCGAAATTCATGTTATTCCAGAGTTATGCCCCATTTTCGCCTGTGGAACCTTGTGAACAAAATATGTCAAGAATCCTGATTCTATGATAATGGATTTCTGCAGGATGGCATTGCCTAAGGTGTAGATGACCAAACATTCGAAAAAAAAAAAAAAAAAAAAAAAAAAAAAACATGAATTTATTTTTGACCGAGTTATACCACTTTTTCAACTAATCCATTGTAAGAGTAAATGCACTTTAGGAACTGACTGAATCAGATACCAAACCCCATCCTCAACATCAAAGGGAAAGATTGACAAAGACATCCCAACAAACAATAAATTACAAGTGATAAGCCGAGTCAGCAGCTCCTTCCCCAATAGGTGGCAACTCCGCTATCTTTACTGAACCTTGTGAACAAAATATCTCGAGAACCCCTGACATTAGGGTCATGATTTTTTGCAGGAGGATATTGCCCAAGGTGTAGATGACATGATTAACTTTTGAAACAAATTTGTTGATTCTTGACCGCGTTATTAAAGTTGGTTGGTTGTCTTGGGTTTAACGGCCCTTTGTGACAGTATTTCACTCTATTTCGGGCCTTGTCCCAGAGAAAGAAGAGAAATGATAACTGAGAGAAAAAATGTCCAAACACCCCCACCCGCACCTACTGCAAGCACAGTAGGCCATTGCCCTACTACTATCCAAATCAGTAGGACGCCCCGGCACTGGAAGCTAAACCCAGCACCATTGCACCACCAACCCCCCCCCTTTTCCCCGAGTTATTAAAGCCCCTTTTTCAACTTTAAGCATATGATACAAAGGTACAAACATTATGGGATGAGCGTGCTTTAGAGGCAAGCATATGGTTGCGGGAAAAGTGTTTCATAAACACATTTTCTAGTCTTTTTTTCTCCCCCTCTTTGAGACACGACCAGGTCGGTTGCGTGGTGCTAGGTGTAACTTCCAGTGCCGGAGCGTCCTACTGATGTGGACCATAGTAGGTGCGGGTAGAGTTGTAAAAATGTCCAAACAACCATCACCACTAACTGCAAGCACAGTAGGCCTTTGCCCTACAATGTTCCAAATCGGTAGTCGGTTGGTTGGTTGATTAGATGCTTAACGTCCACGGTAAACAACTAAGGTCATGTCGGGACGGTCAGTTAACCTAACCACACTATTCCTGGGCAGGCTTAGACCTCCTAAGCGGTTAACCAGTACTAAGTGCACATACTTTCGCCAGTAACTGACAACTGCCCTTCTTGAATCAGCTGCCCCGATCTAAAAGGGGTAAGCGATCAAGAGATCCTTGAAAATATGAGGGAGCAAGGTGTAGTTGCAGTCCGTCGTATTAAAGTTCGTCGAGACGAGACACTCAAAGACACCAACACTTTCGTATTCACCTTTAACACATCAGTTTTGCCTAAACAATTAAAAGTCGCATTTCTTCGTGTCTCCGTTGATCCCTACATTCCAAACCCACTGCGATGTTATCGGTGCCAAGTATTTGGGCATCACGAAGACAGATGCAGAAAGGAAACGATATGTGCTAACTGTGGTCAGCCGCAGCATTGTGCGGACGAAACAGATTGCAAACGTCAAGCCAAATGTTTCAACTGTAAGGAAGACCACCCCGCCAATTCGCGGAAATGCCAGGCCTGGCACACTGAGAAAGAAATTCTCAAAGTCAAGTACACCAGGAATATATCGTTTCCAGAAGCGCGGAAAATCGTTGACAGCTACACGGCAGCACCAGGTAAAAGTTATGCTAGCATTACGAAGACTGCTGGTGTCACGGTATCATTAGTCGATGCTACGACACAAACAGACCCTGTACTTATCACAGGAGCCCCCCAGTCTTCGTCTTACAATGTTGCAGCAACTGAAGCATCTGCCGAAGCAACACGAGACTCATCGGAAAGATTAAGCCAGAAAGAAAAAGAAAAACAACAAAAAGCAGACAAGAAATTACAAAAGATTGTACACGACACGTTTGCAAAACAAAACAAGAACTCTTCAGACAGGACTCCTGACCCTAAACCAAAGGTAAAGGAGAAACCTGTACCTGAATCAGATAGACAGCCGAAAGGATCTAATGATCCGATTAGGCAGCATAATAGGTGGGCCGCCTTGGAGGAGATGGATGCGGAGGAATCCCCATCCTGTCTCCCAAGGGGAACACTTAACAGAATACCTACTTCCTAAGAATAGATCTAACCATTTTGCTCCAATATATATTCATAATTAATGATAATGAAAAACAGAATTATACAGTGGAATTGTCGAGGCTTAAAAGCCAACTATGAAGAAACATTGCTCCTCCTGAAGGATTATGAGCCTGCTGCTCTGTATCTTCAAGAAACACATCTAAAAGACACCGATAACATTTCCATCCGAAGCTATAGTTCTTTTCATACCTTTAGTACAAATAATGAGAGAGCCGCTGGCGGTGTCTCTATAATTGTCAACAATAACACTCCTCAAAGTCAGGTGCAATTACACACGAATTTACAAGCAGTTGCAGTTAGTATAACTCTCCATCGCGTAGTAACTATTTGTTCTATATATATTCCCCCCAATTCGAGATTGTCTTTAAAAGAGCTTGATGATCTTGTTCCGCAACTCCCTTCTCCCTTCATATTGTTGGGAGATTTTAATGGTCATAATATTCTTTGGGGTTCCAAAGATATTAATGACAAAGGCAGAGTAATTGAAAATTTTATCGACAACAATGGACTTTGTCTGTATAACACTAAAACTCCTACGTATCTCCATCCAGCAACTGGTACATACACTTCTTTAGATCTCTCTATTTGCACTCCCACCCTTCTTTTGGATTATGACTGGAAAGTTCATGATGATCTCTGCGGTAGTGATCACTTTCCTGTTTTTCTAAATAACATTGGTCCAGATATTGATGAGCCGGTTTCAAGGTGGAAACTAAATAAAGCTAACTGGGCCCAGTTTCACACTCTTTGTGAAACTCGACTTCTTGAAGACACAGTCCAGGAGGCTGATGATCCGATTGAGTCATTTGCATCTATTCTTATTAATATAGCAGAAGAAACAGTTCCAAAAACATCAACGAAATCAAAAAAGATTAAAAAGCCTTGGTTTACAGATGACTGTAAAAATGCTATAAAACAACGTAAAGGAGCACTGCGACAATTCAATAATCGCCCAACACATGATAATTTAAATAATTATCGTGTTTTCCGTGCAAAAGCTCGTCGTACAATAAAAGAATCAAAGAAAAAATCTTGGAAACAGTATGTTTCCAAATTAAATTCTCGAACTTCAATAAAGAAAGTATGGGACATGGTTCGTAAAATTCAGGGAAAAGGAAAATCTAGCTCACTGGGACACTTAAATGTAAATAATTCTAAAGTTACTTCCAAAAAAGATATTTCTAATACTCTCGCTGACGCTTTCTCGAAAAATTCTTCTTCTGAAAATTATAGTCCAAAATTCAAGAATATTAAAAAGCAGAAGGAAAAACAGAACCTAAAATTTTCATCCAACAACACAGAAACTTATAATCAATCTTTTTCTCTTTCGGAACTTAAAGATGCTCTTTCAAAGGCTCATGATTCATCTCCGGGGCCTGATGATATCCATTACCAGTTTTTGAAACATCTTCCAGACTCTTCTCTTTCGGTTCTTTTGAAAACATTTAATGACATTTGGGAAACTGGTAATGTGCCAAAGTCTTGGAAAGAAGCTACGATAATCCCCATACCAAAACCTGGAAAAGATAATACGAACCCAAACAACTACCGTCCTATTGCTTTAACGAGCTGCATATGTAAAACATTGGAGCGAATGATCAATGAAAGACTCGTTTGGTACCTTGAAACAAATAATATTATTACAGAATTTCAGAGTGGTTTCAGGCACCAACGCAGTACTAATGATCACTTGGTTAGATTAGAAACCTTTATACGTGAAGCCTTCATCAAGAAGGAGCACTTAGTTGCTGTCTTCTTTGATTTAGAGAAGGCTTACGATACAACTTGGAAGTATGGTATAATGAATGATTTACATGAAATAGGTCTTAAAGGCCGATTGCCACTATTCGTTCAAAACTTCTTATCCAATAGAGAATTCAAAGTACGTGTAGGTTCAACTTTGTCTGAGGCACATGATCAAGAACAAGGTGTGCCTCAAGGTAGTATTTTATCTGTTACTCTTTTCAGTCTAAAAATAAACAATATTGTTAAATGTCTTAATCCTGGTGTTGACTGTTCCTTATATGTAGATGACTTTTTGATTTGTTATCGGTCAAAAAATATGCATACTATTGAACGTCAGCTTCAACAAAATCTAAATAAAATTCAAACGTGGGCAACTGAAAATGGATTCAAATTTTCGAAATCTAAGACAGTTTGCATGCATTTCTGTCACCTTCGAAAAGCGCATGATGATCCAGTGCTCACCTTGGACGGGACACCCATTCCTGTAGTAGAAGAAAATAAATTTCTAGGGGTTATCTTTGATAAAAAGCTTTCCTTTATTCCACACATTAAACAGCTTAAAGCAAAATGTCAAAAAGCGTTGAACCTACTACGAGTTGTTGCCCATACTGACTGGGGAGCAGATCGTAAAGTTTTACTTAATCTGTATAGAACTATTATACGGTCCAAACTAGACTATGGCTCGATAATATATGGATCCGCTAGAAAATCTTATTTGGAAATGCTTGATCCCATTCATCATCAGGGACTCCGGCTCGCCTTGGGAGCTTTCAGAACTTCTCCCTCGGAGAGTCTTTTAGCAGAGGCAAATGAACCATCACTTTATAATAGACGTCTTAAACTCTCCCTGCAGTATGCCCTTAAACTAAAGTCAAATCCATCAAATCCAACGTATGAAACTGTTTTTCGGCCACAATATAAAACATTATTTGAGAATAAACCAAATATGATTCCTTCCTTTGGCATTAGAATCTTTTCAGAGTTTGAAAATATGAATGTAGATTTAGACACAATTGAACAGTTTAAGGTTCCAGATGTGCCACCATGGACATTTACTCAGCCACGTGTTTTATTTTCTTTGCATACTGATAAAAAATCTCAAACTGACCCTCTTGTATTTCGAACTAAATTTAATGAACTGCTGTCTGACTTTTCTAACTATGAGACTTTATATACTGATGGTGCAAAGGATGGAGACACAGCTGGCTCTGCTTGTGTTGCTCCATCTGAAAAATACAAATGTAGATTACCTGCTAATGCCTCAATTTTTTCAGCGGAGATCAAAGCTATTGATTTAGCCTTGGATCATATTGAACAGTCTAGGAATACAGATTTTATCATCTTTTCTGATTCCCTTTCTGTTCTGCAATCTCTAAATAATCGCCATATTGAAAATCCTCTTCTTTTAGATATCCTCTTGAAACATAATGACTTAGCTGAGCTAAACAACATTGTATTTTGTTGGCTTCCCAGTCACGTTGGGATTAAAGGCAACGAAAAGGCCGACATAACCGCAAAATCAGCTTTAACTCTTCATATTTCTGATCTTAAAATTCCTTACACTGATATCAAACCTTGCATAAATACATATCTTCATGATAAGTGGCAGATATCATGGAATGCTGCTGTCTTTAACAAACTTCACTCTATCAAGCCTTCACTTGGTGAATGGCAACCATCTTATAGAATTGATCGTAAGGAAGAAGTAACTTTGGCTCGAATCAGAATCGGCCATACTTTTATTACTCATTCGTTTCTGTTGAAAGGTGAGGATCCGCCTTTGTGCATTCCTTGCCAGGAACCTTTTAGTGTTAAACATTTCCTTTTAGATTGCATGGATTTTCGTATTACGCGTGCTAGGTTTTTCCGTGTCAACAGTATGAAACAACTGTTTGACACGGTTGAACCAGCGAAAATCTTTTCATTCTT
Source organism: Ctena decussata (assembly GCA_963989385.1). NCBI lineage: Eukaryota > Metazoa > Mollusca > Bivalvia > Lucinida > Lucinidae > Ctena > Ctena decussata. The sequence continues at coordinate 75,465,087 of OZ022509.1, forward strand.
GAAAGAGATTGACATATATGGTAAAATATAGTTTAGTTAAGTCGCGGTATTTTTACAACAGTAGATTTAAATTTGTGTTTACTCATCTCGCTGGTCGAGAGCTCATTTTATGTTATCAGTCTTAAGCTAGCCGTTGCTCGGCGTGTTTTACCACATACCCGACTTGATTCATTTTTATACTGTGCATTCATTTCTGACCTTATGCATATAACGTGTTTTCGTTTATAGCGTTTTCGGCGCGAAATAGCCCTTTTGGTGCTGATGTGCCGTAAAATCCATATCACTCACTCACTCACTTCTTGAATCAGCGGAAGGAGAAACGAAAGTATGTGGCCAGACCTGGATTCGAACCCAGGACCTCTGACTTACGAGTCAGGTGCCCTACCGATTGCGCTACCCGGCCTGGCTCCAAATCGGTAGAACGCCCATATACTGGAAGTAACACACAGCTGCCCTACAATGTTCCCTTTTGGTGCTGATGTGCCGTAAAATCCATATCACTCACTCACTCACTCACTACAATGTTCCAAATCAGTAGGACGACCCGGCACTGGAAGTTAAACACAGCACCATCGCACCATCCGATCACAAGATATGTTCGGACAAGCAAATATTGGATATTGATTGTTTTGGGTTTTAACGGCCCTTTGAGACGGTATTCCAGTCTATGTCGGGCCGTCTCCCAAAGAGAGGGAGAAAGAAGAAAAATGTCCAAACCTAACCGCACCTACTGCAAGCATAGTAGGCCCTTGCCCAATGTATCAAGTCAGTAGGACGCCCCAGCACAGTAGGCCCTTGTCCAACAATGTTCCAAATCAGTAGAACGCCCCGGCATTGGAAGTAGCACACAGCTGCCCTACAATGTTCCAAATCAGTAGGACATCCCGGCACTGGAAGCTACACACAGCACCATCCGACCACAAGATATGTTCGGAAATACTGGATATGGATAACGGCCTTTTGTGACAGTATTCCAGTCTATGTCGGGCCGTCTCCCAGATAGAGGGAGAAAGAAGAAAACAACCACAACCGCACCTACTGCAAGCACAGTTGGCCCTTGCCCTACTATGTTCCAAGTCAGTAGGACGTCCCGGCATTGGAAGTAACACACAGCATCATCGCACCACCCGACCACCCCTTTAATACTGGATGAAAAAAACCTAGGAACAGAACCTACTTCGTTAATACGTGTGGCAGGGTTATGGTTCCTGTGCAATTTAATCCCCCTCACTGTCCTCTTTCAATGTGTTAAGTTTCGTTTAGTTCCCCCAATACTATCCTTCCAGCACTGGGGCGGCGTCCTACAGATGTTGACAATAGTAGGGCAAGGACATTGTTTGGACATTTTTCCTTGGCCTATCGTTACTCTCTTCTTTCTCCCTCTGGGACATCCCGATATAGACTGAAATACTGCCTCAAAGGGTTTTTATGCCCTCGCCATTAAAAATTGGGGATGGGGGGTGAGGGGGCCGGATATAAAGTATGACCGCTGTCTGTAAGTACGTATGTAGCGTACGTCCCGTTTTCGTTCAATATCTTTTATTGGTGTATTGAATTCATATTTTATACACAGCTATATAATCATAAGATACAGGTCAAGTTCGATGTTGGGAAAAATCCGTCTATTATGGGAGTTCTGGCCCTTTTTCGACTTCATTTTGTATGAAAAAATGGTTTCCGTTCGATATCTTTTGAAAGCATTGGTGTATTAAATTCATATTTTATACACAGGTATATAATCATGAAATACAGGTCAAGTTGTTGGACAAAATCCGTCGATTATTTTGGGAGTTATGGCCCTTTTTCGATTTCATTTTGTTTGAAAAATTGGTTTCCGTTCATTTTTACTATCATCATATGCCTTCATTTTGTATGAAAAAATGGTTTCCGTTCGATATCATTGCACTGGTTTATTGAATTCATATTTCATACACAGGTACATAATCATAAAATACAGGTCAAGTTCGATGTTGGGCAAAATCCGTCGATTATTGTGGGAGTAACGGCCCTTTTTCGACTTCATTTTGTATGAACAATTGGTTTCCGTTCATTCTTACTATCATCAAATGCCTCCTCTGATCCAGAGCTCCGAAACAGACTATGAGAAAGCAATGAAAAACAGAAATAATTTTATTATCTTTTGAAAACAGTGGTTTTTTAAAACAGGTATATTATCATAAAATGCAGGCCAGGTTCTATGTTTGGTAAAATCCGTCTATTATTGTGGGAGGTATGGCCCTTTTTCGACTTCATTTTGTATGAAAAAAAAAATTGGTTTTTGAAATAAGTTGTGTATTGGATCCATATTTTATACACAGGTATATAATCATAAAATACAGGTCCATTTGGAGGTTGGGTAAAATCCATCAATTATTGTGGGAGTTATGGCCCATTTTCGACTTCACTTCATACAATAATGGTTTCCGTTTGTTAGTTTTTGAAAAGTTACTGTTTCCGGGCTATTTCTTTTGGAAAGTTGCATGGCATCCATTTCTGTGATAAGATACAGAATGTAATCACATATCAGTCCCTCCACCCCCCCCCCCCGGGAACTCTTCCCGCCTTGTCGTGGCCCCGGGGCTCAATTCTCACAGGAGACGTCTCTGGATTGATAGACAGTGATTGTCTCCTCTGGGAAGAGCTAAGTGGAGGTACCACCTGTCTGCCGTGGGTGGCGTCCCGTAAGCCGGATGAAGGGATCCTGGAGGTTGAGAAACATCTCAGGGATCTCCAGATGTTTCAACACACCTCTTTGGCCTCGAATTCGGTGTAGACGGGTGGCTGTGCGGACCCGGCACAGTCAATCGGCTGGTCGTGCCAAGCTCTGGGAACATCTATTGCTTTCTCTTCCTTGTCTTTCGTATCATAATGATACTCACCGTGTGCCCATTCCTCCTTATTTAACAACCTTTCCTATCCTAGCAAGCGGCGGCTCAATGGGTCAATCGTGCAATATTTCAGTTGTGCGAGTATCTCTTCTGTGTATCTCTAACACTTGTGAGTAGGAGATCCACTCCGATAAAGTGTTCCCACGTAGGACTCCATGGCGGGTGGGGAGCACGGAAGATGAATTTCTTTCATTTCAATGATGGGGCTAAACAAGAGGAAAAAATCAAATCAGTCGTCACTGTCATCATCAGAAGCTGAGTATTCAGACACTGAACAAGACAATCACCCTGTACCTCAGATCTTTCCGCGCTTTATTATCATTGAATCTGCCGAAGAGAATGCCAGCATAACATCACTGTCCCCGTTTGTTATACAAAAAGTATTACAAGGCATTGCTGGAGAGCCTAAAAGTATCAAGAAATTAACACGGTCAAACCAGTTACTGATTGAAGTGTCAAGGAAGGCACATGCTGAAAACCTCCTTCGTACACAAAAGTTTCATGACCTGAAAGTTCGCGTCTTTCCTCACAGCTCACTGAACTCTTCAAGAGGAGTAATCCGTTGCCCCGACTTGAGGGGTTGTAGTGAGCAAGAAATTTTGGATGAGATGAGATCTCAAAATGTAACTGCAGTTAAACGTTTTCGAGTGAAAACAGATGGTCAGTTGAAAGACACAAATACTTTTGTCTTTACATTTAACACTCCAGTTTTACCTTCAACCATCAAAGTTGCATTCCTCAGAGTTAACGTTGAAGTCTACATACCGAATCCACTTCGTTGTTTTAATTGCCAACAATATGGTCACCATGAGGATAAGTGTAAAAATGATCCCATTTGTACCAAATGTGGTGAACCAGCAAAACATCATGAAAGTTTATGCAAAAATCCAACGAAGTGTGCCAATTGCGGAGAAGGCCATGATGCTAATTCAAAGGAATGCAAAGTATGGCAAAAAGAAAAAGAAATACTCAGAGTGAAATTTACACGAAATATCTCTTTTCCCGAAGCGCGGAAAGTTGTTGAATCACCAGCTCCAGTTCCAGGGTCCAGTTACGCCAGTGTCATTAAACCATCCGTTAAGCAAGTTTCGTTTACAGATGCTACAACACAAACTGATCCAGTCACTATCCTCGATCTAGAGGAGAGTAATGATAAACAGTCGTCTCAGCTAAAAAGCAAACCTGAAGCAACAACACAAACAAAACAATGTACAGCAGCTGCAAAAGGACCACCTCATGGTCAGGGTAAGCAAACATCGAAAGAGGAGCCAGTCCTGAAAAATGCTACCCTGGAGATGATCCGCAAGGACTGGCAAAGGCAGCAACGGAGAGAGCGACAGATGAACAATAAAGCTCAATCTCCAAAGAAAACAAAATCAAATGCTAAAGATAAGTCAGAAAAAGAAAAATCAAGGAAATCAGTTTCATTAGACAGAGTATCCAAAGGTGAGATTCAACTTCAAAATAAATTTGAATCCCTGAGCGACGAAAGTGACATGGAGTTCGTTGATAGCCATGATCAACCTCGTGGTGGGAGCAATACATCTTGGTCTCCAATACTTCCTCCATAGTTTCCAGTTTTTTACATTTCTCTCCAAACCAATCTAAATAATGGATTTTAAAAGTAAAATAATACAATGGAATTGTCGGGGTCTGAAGCCGAATTACAATGAAATTATATTACTTTTGTCCCTGCTAGGACCATCAGTTTTTTGTCTTCAAGAAACCTTCTTAAAACCGGATGATAATATAACTTTTAAAGGGTTTGATTTATACAATTATATATACAAAGACGGTCTGAAACCATCCGGCGGCAGTTCAATACTAGTTAAGTCTTCCTGTCCACATCGAGAAATAAAACTTACCACAGAACTACAAGCTGTTGCTGTTTCTGTCTCTTTAGAAAAAGAGATAACTGTCTGTTCTGTTTATATACCTCCTAATTTTACTTTACAGTCTCAACATTTGGATTCATTACTGCAACAACTGCCCTCGCCTTATTTGTTATTAGGCGACTTTAATGGTCATAATTTGCTTTGGGGATGTAATAAAACAAATGTTAGAGGTGAAATCATTGAACATTTCTTAACGGAAAATGATATTTGTCTGATGAACGATAAAACTCATACCTATCTTCATCCTGCAACAGGTAATTTTTCTTCTTTAGATCTTTCATTGTGTCACCCATCTCTTCTTCTCGATTTTGAATGGTCTGTTTGTGATGATCAGCATGGGAGTGATCATTTCCCTGTTTTGATTGAAAGTATTAATTTTTCAGCTGAAGATCATAATCCAAAATGGAAGTTGAACAAGGCAAATTGGGAACAGTTTCATTTGTTGTGTGGTCAGTCTTTAGACATAGATCAGTTTAAAATATCCACTGATCAGATCGCTGATTTTACCTCATCCCTCATTAATATATCCAATAAATGTATACCAAAGACCTCGACAAATCCAAAGAAAAGCAATTCATGGTACAATGACGACTGTAAAGGAGCTATTAGGCAGCGAAAACATGCATTATCAAAGTTCTGCAAATATCCAACTAAGGCAAATTTAAATAATATTAAAATTCAAAGAGCAAAGGCTCGTCGCACAATAAAATCCGCCAAACGAAATACCTGGAAATCGTACGTTTCTAAATTGAATAATAAAACACCAATTAAAAAAGTTTGGGATATGGTTCGAAATATTTCTGGAAAGTCGAAATCACCAAGTTATACACATTTAAATACTTGTAGAGAAACGAAAGCAACCAATAAAGAAGACATAGCGAATACATTAGGTGAAACCTTTTTAATAAATTCATCGTCACGAAATTATGCAGAAAAATTCCAAAATATTAAAAGACAGCAAGAAAAAAACAATATTAACTTTAAATCTCTGAATAATGAAGAATATAACAATCCTTTTAATTTATCAGAACTTATAGATGCGATTCAAAAATCTCATGACACTGCTACAGGACCAGATGAAGTCCATTATCAGATGTTAAAACATCTACCTGATAATGCTCTCTCGACACTTTTACACATTTTTAATGATATTTGGACAACTGGCGTATTTCCAGAGAGCTGGCGTTTGGCTACAGTTATACCCATACCAAAACCAGGAAAAGATCATACAGAACCAACAAATTATAGACCAATAGCTTTGACAAGTTGTCTTTGTAAAACTTTGGAGAGAATGATAAACAAAAGGCTTGTTTGGTACTTAGAATCTAATGATCTTATATCACCAATTCAATCCGGTTTTCGATCTGAACGCAGTACCAACGACCATTTAATCAGACTGGAAACTTTTATTCGCGATGCATTTGTTAATAGAGAACATGTTGTTTCTGTGTTTTTTGACTTGGAAAAAGCTTATGATACCACTTGGCGATATGGCATATTGAAAGACTTACATGATTTAGGCCTTAAAGGTAGATTACCTATATTCATTAAAAGCTTCCTTGAAGATCGCACTATGCAAGTTCGTGTAGGCTCTACCTTGTCTGATCTTTATGATCAGGAACAAGGTGTCCCTCAAGGAAGTATTCTTTCTACTACTTTGTTCAATATAAAAATTAATAACATTGTAAATTGCCTAGATAACAAAACAGATGGTTCGTTATTTGTCGATGACTTCGGAATATGCTACCGTTCTAAAAATATGAGAACAATCGAGAGACATCTTCAACAATGTATTAATAGAATTGAGGACTGGGCCATGAATAACGGTTTCAAATTTTCCAAGTCGAAAACGCAGTGCGTTCATTTTTGTAAACTTAGAAGAATTCACAATGATCCAATTCTTTATTTATATGGATCTCCAATACCTGTTGTGGAAGAATCAAAATTTCTAGGAGTAATTTTTGACCGGAAGCTTTCGTTTGTTCCGCACATTCGATATATCAAAGCAAAATGTGAAAAAGCTTTAAATCTTCTTAAAGTTTTATCAAATACAAGTTGGGGAGCAGATCGCGCTACTCTTTTACATCTGTATCGTTCTTTAATTCGATCCAAGCTAGACTACGGATCTGTTGTATATGGTTCTGCCAGGAAGTCCTATCTACAAATGTTAGATACTGTTCACCATCAAGGACTTCGTTTAGCTTTGGGAGCTTTTCGAACTTCTCCTATAAGCAGTTTGTACGTAGAAGCAGATGAGCCATCATTATATTTACGCCGAGAAAAACTTTCTCTTCAGTATGCTATCAGACTTGCTGCTAACCCATCTAACCCAGCTTTCAAAGTTACATTTTCTCCACAGTTTTTAGAACTTTATGAACATAAACCTACTGCAATCAGACCGTTTGGACTTCGCATTTCACCACTTTTAGAATCTTCAAATATCAATCCTAACAATATCGAAAAACATTTTGTCACTGATATCCCGTCATGGTGCTTAAAGAAACCAAACATTTTATTTGACCTTCATACAAGCAAAAAGTCTGATTCCAATCCACATATTATGAGACAAAATTTCAATGTTCTTCAATCACGTTATACAAACTATCAAAAAATTTTCACTGATGGATCCAAAGATGGAGAGAGAGTTGGGTGTGCATTTATATGTGGAAAACACTGCAATTCCTTGCGTATTCCTGATGGCTCTTCTGTTTTTACTGCAGAAGCAAAAGCAATAGATTTAGCTTTAGATTTTATTGTTAACTCTGTACATTTTGACTTTATAATTTTTTCTGATTCTCTCGCAGTCTTAAAAGCCCTTAATCATACCTCCTCAAGAAATACACAAATTCAGAAACTATTAGAAAAACACCATGAGATTGCAAAAAGTAAAGAAATAGTATTTTGCTGGCTCCCAAGTCATGTTGACATTACTGGCAATGAAACCGCTGATAGAAAAGCAAAAGAATCTCTTAGACAAAACATGTCTATGTTTGAAATTCCCTTTAATAACTTTAAAACCTTTATCAACAAGTACATTTTATCTAAATGGCAAACGTCATGGAACACAGCAACTTTTAACAAACTTCATGCTATCAAACCTATGATCGGGAAAAGCTCTTCAGTGACCCGAAGTTTAAGGAGAGAAGAAGTCGTAATCACTCGACTGCGCATAGGTCATACAAGATTTACTCATTCATATTTACTTAATCGTGAAGAGCAACCTTTCTGCGTAATTTGTAATCAGCCTATTACTGTAAAACATATACTTATCGACTGCATTGATTTTTCACAAGACAGAAATAGATATTTCCAAGTTAATGACATAATACAACTGTTTCAAGATGTACCTGTTGATTATATTCTATCTTTTTTAAAAGACATCAACTTTTTTAACAAAATATGAACCTTTATGTTTTAACTTATACAATTTCTGTATTTTTCCATAAAAACTTGTTTTAAATCCTCATACATTACCAGTACAATGTGTGTTTTTAAATCGTAAAACATAACCTTCTAGACGCAAATGACCCAGTGGGTTGACGCGTCGTTAAACCTTAAATCATCATCATCATCAACCCCCCCCCCCCCCCCCCACACACACACACACTCACACACTTCTCTTGATCCAAGGGGGTGGTTGGGTGGTGCGATGGTGCTGGGTATAACTTCTAGTGTAGGGGCGTTCTACTGATTTGGATAATAGTAGGGCAAGGGCCTACTGTGCTTGCAGTTGGTGCGGGTGGGGGTTGTTTGGACATTTTTTATGTCGTCTGTCATTTCTCTTCATTCTCCCCCTCTATGGGAGACGGTCCGATATAGACTGAAATACTGTCTCAAAGGGCCGTTAAACCCAAAACAACCAACCAACCAACTCTTGATCCAAGAAGTACAATACATCTGCTCAAGGAAAACAATAAAACATGTACCATAGAAGTCTGCCATTGTGAACCTAGTTATGCTACAAGTGCCAGTACCTTAAACAAGGCGTCATCTTACTTAGGGCACTAGGCGGGAGCATCCGAGTCCTATGGACACATTTCTAGTTTATCGATTGTTTTGGGGTCAACGGCCCTTTGACACAGTATTTCAGTCTATCATTTCTTCTCTGGGAGACGACCCGATATAGACTGGAATTCTGTCTCTCAGTTTTTAGCTCACCTGAGCCGAAGGCTCAGAGGTGAGCTTATAGGATGGGAGTCGAGCCGTCGTCCGTCCGTGCGTGCGTGGGTGCGTGGTCGGGTGGGTGCGTCAACACTTTCAAACATAAATATCTCAGAGACCAGTTGGCCGATCGCAATCAAATTTTATCTGAAGCATCATTTGGGTGGGGGAAAGGCTGCATTATGTTTTGGTGCCGATCAGCTCAGAACTCTGGTTCCCATGGCAACAGATAGCCCCTATAGGCTTATAATGGGGAAAATGGCGTCATCACATTTTCTCGACTGTTTTCGATTAGATCCTTATCATACTTGCAGGTAATGATGACATACACAAGAGCTTGGATGAGTTCGAAATTTGGCCGGATTCGAGCACAGACTACGGAGTTAGCTGCCCTTGAGCGTTTGAAAAAATCCCATAGGGTTATAATGGGGAAAATGGCGTCATCACATTTTCTCGACTGTTTTCGATTAGATCTTTATCATACTTGCAGGTAATGATGACATACACAAGAGCTTGGATGAGTTCGAAATTTGGCTGGATTCGAGCACAGACTACGGAGTTAGCTGCCCTTCAGCGTATGAAAAAAATCCCATAGTGTTTTAAATGAGAAAACAACGTCATCACATATTTTTAGAAAAACTTTGTCATCGCTCTATTACTTACATTTCTCAACGGATTTTAAAATAACTTCACACAAATGTAGCGCATGACAATATCTTGAGCAAGTTTGACTTTCAGGATGCTGTGCCCAAGGTCAAGGTAACTGTGGCTATTTTTAGAATAACTTTGTCAGCGCTCTAGCACCTACATTTCTCAGCAGATTTTAAAATAACTTCACACAAATGTAGGGCATGACAATATCTCGAGCAAGTTCGACTTTCAGGATGCTGTGCATAAGGTCAAGGTCACTGTGGCTATTTTTAGAAAATCTTTGTCAGCGCTCTAGCACCTACATTTCTCAGCAGATTTTAGAATAACTTCACACAAATGTAGGGCATGACAATATCTCGAGCAAGTTCGACTTTCAGGATGCTGTGCATAAGGTCAAGGTCACTGTGGCTATTTTTAGAAAATCTTTGTCAGCGCTCTAGCACCTACATTTCTCAGCAGATTTTAGAATAACTTCACACAAATGTAGGGCATGACAATATCTCGAGCAAGTTTGACTTTCAGGGTGCTGCACCCAAGGTCAAGGTCACTGTTGCTATTTTTAGAAAAACTTGGTCATCGCTCTAGCGCCTACATTTCTCAACAGATTTTGAAATAACTTGACACAAATGTAGGGTATGACAATATCTCAAGCAAGTTCGACTTTCAGGATGCTGTGCCCAAGGTCAAGGTCACTGTGGCTATTTTTAGAAAAACTGTCATCGCTCTAGCACCTACATTTCTCAACCGATTTTAAAGTAAATTCACACAAATGTAGGGCATGACAATATCTCGAGCAAGTTAGACTTTCAGGGTGCTGCAATCAAGGTTTTTTATTAGATCCTTATCATACTTGCAGGTAATGATGACATACATAAGAGCTTGGTTGAGTTCGAAATTTGGCCGGATTCGAGCACAGACTACGGAGTTAGCTGCCCTTGAGCGTTTGAAAAAAATCCCATAGTCTTATAATGGAGAAAACAACGTCATCACATTTTCATTTTTCATCGGATCCTCTTCATACTTGCAGGTAATGAGGATATGCATAAAAGCTTAGATTAGTTAGCATTTCGGCTAGTTCCCACCACTGACTATGGAGGACCTGCCCTGAGCATCCAAAAAATCAATGTCGCCACTTTTTCTTGGTTTCTACTGATCCGATCCGTTTCAAACTTGCAGGTAATGAGGAAATGCATAATATCTTAAACAAGTTCAAATTTTGGCCAGATCAGACCAACCACTACGAAGTTAGCTGCCCTTGACAGCTCTGTCTATTGTGCTCTTGATCGGATACTTTTTAAACTTGCATATATTAAATGAGGGCATACATAATGTTTTGGATGAGTTTAATTTTCAGCCTGATTGGACCACTGACTGTGGAGTTAGCTGCCCTTGAGCATCTTAAATATCCCTACAGGTTTACAATGTCTCTCAGGTGAGCAATTGTTGCCCTTTGGGCTACTTGTTTATTGATTGTTTTGGGTTCAACGGCCCTTTGAGACAGTATTCCAGTGTATCATTTCTCCCTCTCTGGGAGACGGCCCAATAGAGAAGGAGAAAGAAAGAAGAAATGATAGACGAGAGAAAAAATGTCCAAACAACCCCACCGGCACGTACTGCAAACATAGTGGGCCCTTGCCTTACATTGTTCCAAATCAGCAGGGCTTGGGTTTAATGGCCCTTTGAGGCAGTATTTCAATCTATATCGGGCCGTCTTCGAGAGAGATGATGATGATGATTTAAAATTTAACGACGCGTCAACCCACTGGGTCATTTGCGTCATGAAGGTTGCATATTACTTAAAATATAAACAGAACTGAAAGGGAGAAACAAGAGAGAAAAGATAGACGACAGCAAAATGTCCAAAGAACCCCAACCCGCGCCTACTGCAAGAACAGAAGGCCCTTGCCCTGCTATTATCCAAACCGGTTACACTCAGGGAGGAAGTTACCCCCACCCGGTAGGAAGTTACACTCAGCACCATCGCCCGACCCGATACCCCCCCCCCCCTTCCCAAAGGGCCGTTAAACCCAAATCAGTCGATCCCCCAGTTCTTTGAGAGATACGCTCCGGCCAAAAGTGTGACTGACGGACAAAGCGACAACTATTTTCCACCCTTTGGGAAGCATAAAACTCTCAGGGGACTTAGCAGCTCCGAATGGAAACCACTCGTCAATCAAGTGAGTGAACAATTTTCACTCAGTTTCAGTCAAGTTGCCTTGAAGTTTGAAGGATGTATTAACAGACCGATATGCATAAGCGACGTCCATTTCAGGTTCTGTTAGAATTTTGAGTCACTAGGTTAGAGCACTGGTTGGGTTGTTGCTGTAGTTGCTATGGGTTTAACGGCCCTTTGAGAGAGTTTTTCAGTCTATATCGGACCAGAGAGAGGGAGGAAGAAGAGGTTATATATGAGAGGGAAAGAAATGTCATACAACCCCCACCCGCAAGTCAATCAAGTGAGTAGCAGCTCCGAAAAGAAACCGTTCGTCAATCAAGTGAGTGAACATTTTTCATTCATTTTCAGCCAAGCTGCCATGAAGGATGTATTTTAACACAATGAGGAGCCCCGGTAGCTCCGTGGGTTAAGAGCCGGCCTACTGATCTAGGGGACCGGGTTCGAATCTCGCTTGAGGCGAGAATCTTTCCTACCGAAAAACGGGGTTCCATTGCACACTGCCTTACATTATCATCCTCCCATCGTCCTGATATAACTGAAATACTGTTGAAAAGGACGCAAAACCACTAGTCATTCATCTTTTTTCGAACGATATGCATAAGCGACTTCCATTTCAAGAGTTGTTAGAATTTTAGTCTATACCAATGCGCACACTATGTTCAGTAGCTGAACGATAATCATCCACTAAAACGAATTTCGGGATCAACGATGCGAAAATCATTTTTTATTCCTATTGGCCAGAATTCAGGATGCTGTCGGTCTTCTCCTCCTAAGCTTCGTAATTTTTTAGCGCCAAGTTACATGTTTTGGTCCGAGACTAAGCAAATTGTGCGAAAAACATTTAACCATTATTTTTACCTATTTTCTATTTTTAGTATAGAAGGGATAAAATGAGAACACAATAGAAATTAAGTTAAACAGCACCGAACAAAAAACATATGCAACAGCAACGAATGTACCGCCTTTGGACGGTCAGTAATAAGTAATAACTACCGGGGGGTGTTAAACCGGTTTTACTGGGCCCAAACCTTCAACCTCACCCGCCGCCGCGGTGCACACAATTAGTTGGTAGTTCGGTTCATATGGAGGTCCCTAACTCATCCGAGAGTCATCACGGTCAACAAATAAAATTAAAATGTCTATGTCAATAGCGTACGCTTTAAAAACCAATAGCGAACGCTTTTAAAGACAATAGCGCCGTAGCGAGCATGCAGTTGCCATTTTTAGTCAGTAAAAGCAAGACGTAAGCCGTCAAAGGTCTTCTTTTCAAGTGACTTTTCGGACAGGGCGATGCTCAGGGTGTTACCGAAGGACGCTTTACTAACGTTGAAGTCAGATGAAGCCAGTAGTTGGAAAAGAATCTTGGGAAATTGAACATCTCTATACATTCGGGGCCAATAATATTTCATTGACAGCAGTGCAAAAGTCTTGTTGACCCCAAAATGATCATTATCATCATGATAGGCCTACATGGCCTTTAGGCTCAAATCAGTAGGTAAGCAAGTCTGAACTTTTTCGCGTGCTTCTGGGGGCAATTTTTTCCATAGAGACATCTGGCAATGCATTGGTCTCAAGGTATTGTGTTATGTGTTTAAAGTCTGGGCATAATTTTCATTTCTCAAACGATGGGGGCTGCTGTTCAATCTCCTCTTGGGGCTCATTATCAGGGATAGTTTTCTCCGTGTCCTGATCTATAGCGGCTATAAGAGGCTGACCAAACTCAAAATAAATCTTTAACCACTCTTTTTGGGCAACAGGTGTATGAAGAAGAGGAAAATGGTTCATTATTATGCTCCCCATGAGGGCCTGTATTGACTGAATCGGCCGAATGAAATGCTGGGGCTGTTTTTCAGCTATGTCAGAGCAAGAGACGACAGGCTCAGCGCAATGAGACATAAAGATAGAAGACGAAGGTTTTAGTTCTTGACTAGATGGGGTAATGACAGATGGATCTGGATCTGATAATGACTTAGCAGTTTCCAAGTGTTCCTGTGGTTTCACCGGGGTATTTATGCTAGCGGCTAAGACCTGGAAGTAGCATCAGAATGTGTGTTTGTTGTTGTTTGTTCCATCTGGTCTTGGAAAGGAAGACGCGATAAGGCATCCGCATTCTGATTGTTAACACCTTTTCTATGAAGGATTTCGAAATCAAATTCTTGCAGTTCCATGGACCATCTTGCCAGCCGTCCCTGTGTATTGGATGAGCGTTGTGTCTGGTGTTAATTCAGGGCCTTGTGATCTGTGAAAACTGAGACATTACCCGAAGAGAGGTAGGTACGATACTCTTTGATACCCTCTACAATCGCTAAACATTCAAGCTCTGTAACAGGGTAATTCTTCTCAGGCTGTTACCCCCCTAGTAGTTATTACTGACCGTCCCAAGGCGGTACTTTCGTTGCGGTTGTATTTGTTTTATTTTCGGTGCTGTTTAATTTACTGTGTTTTTATTTTAACCCCTCTACAATAAAAATTGAAAATAGATAAAAAATGTTGTTAAATGTTTTTCGTATAATTTGCTTAGTTTGTTGTAATCCTTCTGTTGGTCTAAAATATTTAGTTCAGGAAAGATAGTTGAGTTGCCACCTATTTGGGAAAGAGCTGCTGACTCGGCTTATCATTTGTAATTTATTGTTTGTTGGGATGTCTTTGTTAATCTTTCCCTTTCATGTTGGGGATAGGGTTTGGGATCTGATTTAGTCAGTTCCTGAAGTGTAGTTACTCTTTAAGGCTCTTCCACCATAGGCAATTATATGTTCCAATTTATCATCACCAACTTGGCCTAGAATGCACCCAAGTCCACTTCGCGAAGCATCGCAGCTGAGTGTAAATGGACGATTTATATCAGGGTTTGCTAGGATGGGCGAGCTTAGCAAAGCATGTTTTAGAGTATCAAAAGCCTATTGACAAGAATCAGTCCAGATAAAAGGCTGGTCTTTCTGAAGAAGACCCAAGAGTGGTGCACAAATTTTACTTTAGCCCTGAATAAATTTCTTGTAAAACTCAAAACGACCTAATATACTCTTGACATCTGAAGGGTCTTTAGGGACAGGGAGTGTTTGTGCCCTCTTAAATTTGGCAGGATCAGGCTGCAAACCCTCTTAACTAAGGTGTGTCCCAAATATCTGATTTGTTTCTGTGCAAAGATGCATTTAGACTGGGTCAATTTTAAGCCTGCATCCCTCAAAGGCTGAAACACATGCTGTTCAAAGGTTGGAGAAAAAATGACGATATCGTCTATATAACAAAGTACATATCGCCAGTTTATTCCCCATTAAACCTGAGTCATTAGGGCCTGAAAAGTTGCTGGGGCATTCAGTAAACCGAAGGGAATTGCGTTTCAGGCATATATGCCATCATATGTAATAAATGCTGACTTCTCCTTTGCTTCTTCTGTTAGTGGAGCCCCCGCAAGAAAGCTTTGCTAATATCTTCAGGAGTGAAAAAATAGCATTGCTTCCTCCAATTGCATCAAACATGTCTGATAATCTTGGTAAGGGAACCGACTGTTGTTTAGTGATTTTGTTCAGTTTACGATAGTCTAGGGGTTGTTGGGTGGTGCGATGGTGCTGGGTATAGCTTCCGGTGCCTGGGCGCCCTACTGGTTTGGATGATGGTAGGGCAAGGGCCTGCTGTGATTGCGGTGGGTGCGGGTGGGGGTTGTTTGGACTTTTTTTCTCTCGTCTGTCGTTTCTCTTTTCTTTCGCCCTCTCTTTGGGAGACGGCCCGATATAGACTGAAATACCGTCTCAAAGGGCTGTTAAACCCTAAACAACCAACCAACGATAGTCTATAGCAAACCTATACTCATTGTTTGGTTTCTTTACCAAAAGTACTGGGGAGTGCCATGCTGAGTTGCTAGGTTCAATGATGTTGTGTTTGAGCATTTCTTTTACCTGTTTTTCAGTTTCTCTCCGCAATTCAGGTGTTTGCTTGTAAAATGCTGACCTTACAGGAGGCGAGTTGCCGGTGTCTATATCATGACTTTGTAAATATGTTTACCCAAGATTATGCAAAACAGTAGTTAATATGTCCTTATTTTGCTTTAAAAAGATAAACAAAACTGCTTTCTGTTCCTCGTTTAAGTCTGAGTTTGTAAAGTCAAACTGAAGTTCCTCATCAGCACTTTTAGTATGGTTTGCGTTACTATTACCTGAAGCAGAGTTGTGCTCTGCTGTGATATGTGTGGACTTAAAGTAAAAACAGAGACATGTTGTAGTGGTACTACAATACTAATACCTTGTTGCCTGATATGTGGACAGGTTTTTTTGAAGGATTTAAAATTCGCATGCCTGCTTTGCCTTTTCTGACTGTTTCAATACATTTCGCACCCTGTACACTAAGTTTTTGGAGCCAAGCAACTGGGTCTATTAGAACTTCCGCTTCATTTTCACAACGGGATATCTTTACATTAACATCCGCTTCTCACAATGGCGGAATGGTGACTGGATTTGAAATTCGTGCATAGCCAGCATTGGTTGAAAGTGTACAAAAGTTTGTATCTAAAATGCTCATAGTTTCATTGCTTACATCAATGTTAACTCGGAACTTATCCATGAAATCAATAACCAAGATTAGAGAATGATGCA
Organism: Ctena decussata; assembly: GCA_963989385.1. NCBI lineage: Eukaryota > Metazoa > Mollusca > Bivalvia > Lucinida > Lucinidae > Ctena > Ctena decussata. Next base: position 75,481,444 of record OZ022509.1, read on the forward strand.
GGCTTTCAATGACATGGAAGGCATAAGCGATTGTTACACCACTGAAAAAAATATCGAGATCAATTTTGCCGGAGACAGTATGTTGCTCTCCACCCACTCCCACTACTGTTTTGAGAGGGTCTGATATCTGATTCAGTTTGTAGCACTTTGTGAAGAAAAGTTTTATTTATACATGATATGGAAGCGCCAGTATCACACAGTGGGGGTGGTGCGATGGTGCTGGGTGTAACTTCCAGTGCCGGGGCGTCCTACTGATTTGGACCATAGTAAGGCAAGGGCCTTCTGTTCTTGCAGTAAGTGCGGGTAGGGGTTGTTTGGACATTTTTTCTCCCGTCTATCATTTCTCCTTTCTTTCTCCCTCTCTTTGGGAGACGGCCCGATATAGACTGAAATACTGCCTCGAAGGGCCGTTAAACCCAAAACAATCAATCAGTCACACAGTGCATTGGTCTTCCGTCCATTGATACAAAGCTGCATCGTATTCTTATGCATTGGTGCAATTAAGTTAATTTGAGCACTACTGGGAGTTTGACAGTTGATGTAATCCAAGTTTTTTGAAGCACTTTTGGTGGATGTGTTTGTCAAGTTTTTATACTCAGCACTATTTGTCTTAGTTTTAAAATTGCCTACTTTGTGCCCATCCGCCGGTCGAGACCATTGGACAGGCCCGCACCCCTATTGTTTATTTTGTTCACGTTCACTTTTTGCTTGACGGCAAACCGGTTTAAAATGATTTAATTTGCCACAATGATCTAATGTTTTTCCCTTAGCTGGGCAAGAGCTTCGGTTATTACAAGACCTACCTCCACAGCCTTGACATGGGTCCATTCTTCGTCTGACATCATTGGTAGTAGTTTCTGGCCTCTGTTGCTGCTGTCATGGAGCTCCTGACGTGTTCTGAAGTGTTAGCTCCAGTAGCAACTCCAATATTTGTGACAGTGTCCCGTCTTGTTGGGCTGCCATTGCATTTACAGCTTTCACTGGTTGTTGCACCCTGTTGGCCAATTTTCCTACTTCATCCAGGTCCTTGGGTCAATGAGAGCTTTTGCTGATTGGAAGTTTGGTGTTACGAAATGAATCAGATCGTCGACTATGTCGCTGAAATTCTTTTTAATCCTTTCAATCAGTAGGGCTACTTTTTTCGGGTAACTGTGGAAGTAAAACATTTACGGAAATTGTGGCTATTTGACATGCATGAATTGTCGGTGAATACTTGCATGGTTAAAGGGAGTTGCATGATTTAAAGGTGAGATGCACAAGAGGCCCAAATGGACCTGATATCGCTCACCTGGCTTTTGTTCAACGGGACCATTCTGAAACAAAATTGGTCCAATTCCAGAGATTTTCTCAATTTCACATTTTGCTACTTTTAGGAACAGAGGCCAACTTGACTGGTCATTATATATTTACTTTTGAAACACCTCAATGCAAGAATCATTTTGCCAAATTTCATCAAAATCCATTCAGGGGTTACTGAGATATTGTCAGTTTTGTGTTCTGTAGGAACAGAGGCCAACTTGTCTGGTCATTATATATTTACTTTTGAAACACCTCAATGCAAGACATCACAAATTTCATCAAAATCCATTCAGGGGTTACTGAGATATTGTCAGTTTCTTGTTTTGTGCTATTTTTAGTAACGGCAGATGCAAAATGCAGAAAATCGAAAAAGCTTAATGAAAGGACCATTCTTAAAGAAAATAAGTCCAATTCCACTGAGATTTTCTTATTTTCACATTTTTCTATCTTTAATAACAAAGGCCATTATGACTTGTCTATATTTAGTTACGTTTGAAACATCTCAATGCAAGAATCATTTTGACAAAATCTATTCAGCGGTTACTGAGATATTATCATTTTCATGTTTTGTGCTATTTTTAGAAACAACAGGTGGTGGCCATCTTGGAATGCCATATTGCAATTAATCGAAATGGCTTCATGTAAGGAACATTCTGACACAAAATTGGTCCAATTCCATTCAAGGCTTCTTGAGTAATTGTCATTTTGTTTGTGCTATTTTTAGTAACGGAAGATGTCGGCCATCTTGGAAAGCCAAATTGCAAATAATCGAAACGGCTTCATGCAGGGAACATTCTGACGCAAAATTGGTCGAGTTCCATTCAAGGGTTCTTGAGTAATTGTCATTTTTATGTTTGTGCTATTTTTAGTAACGGCAGGTGTCGGCCATCTTGGAAAGCCAAATTGCAATTAATCGAAACGGCTTCATGCAAGGAACATTCTGACACAAAATTGGTCGAATTCCATTCAAGGGTTCTTGAGTAATTGTCATTTTTATGTTTGTGCTATTTTTAGTAACGGCCCCCATGGTGGCCATCTTGGATAGTCAACTGGCACAAAATTGAAATAATTCCTTTCAAGGACCATTTCTGACCAAATCAGACCACATTCGATTGCATTTTCTTGAGATACTGACATTTGAGCAAAATCGGTCTTGTAAACGCTAAGTAGGTCACTTTGACCTAATTCCGCTATAGATTTTTTTCTTTTTTACAATTTTAATCCCAAGGTCCCATTTATTTCCACGCAAACGTTCAACCAAATATACCAAATGGTTCTGGAGAAGAAGTTGATTTTGTTGTTTTTGCTATTTTTAGTAACGGCGGCCATCTTGTTTGTAATTTGTGATTATATATGTACATTTGACTGAAATAAAATATGTTTAAACGGCGGCCATCTTGGATTCTTGACCATAATCAAATTTTACAATTTTGAAATCCTGCAGTCTGGTCATGCTCGATGTGAAATTTGAGACCTATGGGTGCAGTGGTGTTAGAGAAGAAACTGTTTGAAGTCATTTGAATAAGTTGTTTTTTTGACATTGGCATTTGAGCAAAATTACACTCGTAAACAGAAAGTAGGTCACTGTGACAAAACTCCGCTACAGATTATTTTATTTTTACAATTTTGAATACCAAGGTTTCACTGATGTTCCATGCCAAAATTCAGACAAATATACCCAGTGGTTCTGGAGAAGAAGTTTATTTTGTTGTTTTTGCTATTTTTTAGTAACGATGGCCATCTTGGATTTTTAACCTGACCCAATTTTACAATTCTGAGACCCTGGAGTCAGGTCATGCTCCATGTGAAATTTGAGAACCATGGGACCAGTATTTTTACAGAAGATGTTTGAATATTTGTTTTTAGGTGTTGACGGACACATTTCGGGACGACGCACGCCGGACGCATACGTATGACAATGGCTCACTATGACCCTTCGGGCCAGGTGAGCTAATAATATACTACTCACAAAAAGTAGGGGATATTATGACATAGAAGCGTGAACAAAAATTAATAATAATGGCTTGGTTAGTTTATTGTTGTATATTGACAGAACACTATCCAGGTAACAATATTCAACTAAAACAGAAACAGTCAATGCAGGTCATGTGACCTAGAGCAGCACATAAATGACTACGGGGTCTAAACCTCAATTTCACATCGGCGAAAAAAATTCTTTTGGACCCTGAGATTCTGTGAATAATAAAATTCTCGATAATTTTCCGAACTGAAAACACCCACTTTGGTAGGCTTTATTGCGTTATTTAAGGTGTAGGGCTGTTACAAATGTCACCATATGTGAGACAATTCACCACACAATGGTATCTTTTACGGCTATCATTTTCTCCTGTGATAAAACCGCATGAAAAAAGTATCTGTATCTTGTTAACTGAGGCATTAGGCGTCTGTCTTAATAAAGTTTGCATAAAAATTATTAGTCATTACTGCGCTGGATTCATGTGAATTTGGGTGTCGACCCCTTGTCTACTTCCAATTTACTCTAGGTCACGTGACAAGCTTAATCGTTTCAATATTCATATTGTGGGTCTTCATGAATATTCTTTTAATGCCCCCGAAGGAACTTCGGGTGGCATATTAAAATCGCACCGTCCGTCCGTCTTTCCGTCCGTCCGTTACAAATCGTGTCTCAGCTATAACTTTAAAACTACTGAAGCAAATTTGATGAAACTTCACTGATAGATAAAGCACAATGTGAAGGTGTGTCGTGCACAAGACTTAGGTCCCTATGCCCAAGGTTAAGGCCACAATTGGGTCAGAGGTCAAATTGTGTCTAAAAATCGTGTCTCAGCAATAACTTTAAAACTACTGAAGCAAATTTGATCAAACTTCACAGCCCCGGGAAATCTTCCCGCCTTGTCGTGGCCCCGGGGCTCAATTCTCAAGGGGGACATCACTGAGAGATAGTGAATGTCCCCTCTGCGAAGAGCTAAGTGGAGGTACCACCTGTTTGCCGTTGGTGGCGTCCCGTAAGCCGGATGAAGGGATCCTGGAGGTTGAGAAGCATCCCAGGGATCTCCAGGTGTTTCAATACACCTCTTTGGCCTCGATTTCGGTGTAGACGGGTGGCTGTGTAGACCCGGCACAGTCAATCGGCTGGTCGTGCCAGCTCTAGGATCTTTACCTTTCTCTTCCTTTCTTTTGTATCGTTCTGATGCCGACCGTGTGCCCATTTGTCTTCACTCTATAAACTTTCCATTCCTGGAAGCGGCGGCTCAACGGGTCAATCGTGCAGCATTTCAGTTGTACGAGTATCTCTTCTGTGTATCTCTAACACTTGTGAGTAGGAGATCCACTCCGTTTTAGGCTTCCCCTGTTGGGCTCCATGGCGGGTGGGGAGCACGGAGGATGAAAGCCTTTTGAAGATATCATGGGGTTAAACAAACGGAAAAAGTCAAACCAATCATCACTATCTTCTTCGGAAAATGATTCAGATAATGAACCAGATAATATCCCTGTACCTCCGACAACTCAGACATTTCCGCGCTTTATCATCATAGAAGCTACAGAACAGAATACCAGCATAACATCACTTTCTCCTTTCGTAATCCAAAAAGTTTTACAAAGCCTTGCTGGCGAACCAAAAAGTATTAGAAAATTAACAAGATCAAACCAATTACTAATTGAAGTTTCACGTAAAGCTCATGCAGAACCTCCTCCGAACACAAACCTTTCATAATTTGAATGTTCGCGTCTATCCCCATAGCTCACTTAACTCCTCAAGAGGTGTAATCCGTTGCCCCGACTTGAGGGGTTGTAGTGAGCAAGAAATCTTGGATGAGATGAAATCTCAGGGAGTTACTGCTATGAAACGTTTTAGAGTGAAAAGAGATGGTCAACTGAAAGATACCAATACATTTGTTTTTACGTTTAATACACCAGTCCTACCAACAACAATTAAAGTTGCATTCCTTAGAGTTAGCGTTGAAGTTTACATCCCAAATCCGCTTCGCTGTTTCAATTGCCAACAGTACGGACATCATGAAGATAGGTGTAAAAGCCACCCCGTCTGTTCCAAATGTGGCGAACCGGCAACACACCATGAGAGTCAATGTAAAAATCCAGTCAAGTGTGTCAACTGTGGTGAAGACCACGATGCTAACTCAAAGGAGTGTAAAATTTGGCATAAAGAAAAAGAAATACTCAGAGTAAAATTTACATGGCATATCTCTTTTCCTGAAGCGCGGAAAATTGTAGAATCACCCACTACTGTTCCAGGATCTAGTTACGCCAGTGTGATTAAACCTACCGTTAAACATGTATCGTTAACTGATGCCACTACACAAACGGATCCTGTAATTATTCTTGAAGGAAGTAATGGTGAACAAACGTCTGAAACAAACAATAAACAACACACGTCTGCAACACAAACAAAACAACTTACAGCGGCCGAAAAACCAAACAATGCATCCTCTCCTAGTCAGGGTAAGCAGGCGTCGAAAGAAGAGCCAGTCCTGAAAAAAGCTACCCTAGAGATGATGCGCAAGGACTGGCAGAAACAGCAACGGAGAGAACGTCAGATGAATAACAAACCGTCATCTCCAAAACATCTAATGCTAAAGATAAGCCGCCTAAAACAAAGAAACCAATTACTTCAGACAGAGAACCGAAAGGATCAAGAGATGAGCTTAGCCTTCAGAATAAATTTGATGCGCTGAGTGATGAGAGTGAAATGGAATTCGTTGACTCTCTTGATCACTCTCGCAATAGTGATAAGGTGTCTTGGTCACCAATTCTCCCTCCATCTCCATAGTTTCCAGTCTTACATATATATATATTTATCTCTCCAATCTATAATTAAACATGGAATTAAAAAATAAGATAATACAATGGAATTGTCGAGGCCTTAAACCAAATTTCAATGAAATTTTATTACTTTTAACCCTAGTAAGACCATCATTTTTTTGTCTTCAAGAAACTTTCTTAAAACCTGATGATAATATAACATTTAAAGGTTACAATCTGTATAATTATTTTTATACAGATGGTCAGAAACCGTCCGGTGGCAGTTCTATGTTGATTCATTCCTCTTGTCCGCAACGAGAAATAAAACTAACAACAGCTCTGCAAGCTGTAGCTGTTTCAGTTTCTTTAGAAAAAGAAATAACTATTTGTTCCGTCTATATACCTCCTAACTTCAAGTTACAATCTCAGCATCTAGATTCTTTACTGCAACAACTTCCTTCACCATATTTATTATTAGGTGACTTTAATGGCCATAATATGCTTTGGGGTTGTAACAAAAATAATAATAGAGGCGAAATCATTGAGAACTTCTATACAAATAATGATCTTTGTCTGATGAATGATAAGTCCTATACTTACCTTCATCCTGCAACTGGTACTTTCTCTTCTTTGGATCTTTCTTTTTGCCATCCATCTCTTTTACTCGACTTCGACTGGTCTGTATGTGATGACCAGCATGGAAGTGATCATTTTCCTATTGTGATTGAAAGTATAAATTCTTCAGTTGAAGATCATAATCCCAAATGGAAACTAAACAAAGCTAACTGGGAACAGTTTAATTCTTTGTGTAATCAGTTTTTAAACATTGAAAAGTTTGATAATTCCACTGATCTTGTTGCTGATTTTACTTCTTCTCTCACAGAAATATCTAATGCATGTATTCCAAAGACCTCGACAAACCCCAAGAAAAGCAATCCGTGGTACAATGACGACTGTAAGAAAGCCATAAAACAAAGAAAACATGCTTTATCAAAGTTCTGCAAATATCCAACTAAAGAAAATCTAAATAACGTGAAAAATCAAAGAGCCAAAGCCCGCCGTACTATAAAGTCCTCTAAACGAAATACATGGAAATCATACGTGTCAAAACTGAATTATAAAACACCGATTACAAAAGTTTGGAAAATGGTTCGGAAAATATCTGGAAAAGTGAAATCAACAAGTTATACACATTTAAACACCTGTAGAGAAACGAAAGCAACCAATAAAGAAGATATCGCAAATACATTTGGAGAAACCGTTTTGAAAAATTCATCATCTCGAAATTATTTAGAAAAGTTCAAAAAGACCAGAATACATCAAGAAAAGAATAAAATTAACTTTAAGTCGTCGAATAACGAAGAATATAACAGCCACTTTAATTTATTAGAACTAAAAGAAGCGATTAACAAATCTCATGACACTGCTACAGGACCAGATGAAATACATTATCAGATGCTAAAACATCTACCTGATAACGCTCTTTTAACACTTTTACACATATTTAATGACATTTGGACAACCGGTGTATTTCCCGAGAGCTGGCGTTTGGCTACTGTAAAACCAATTCCTAAACCAAGTAAAGATCATGCAGAACCAACAAATTATAGACCGATAGCTTTAACAAGTTGTCTTTGCAAAACATTGGAGAGAATGATCAACAAAAGACTCGTTTGGTACTTAGAATCGAATGATCTTATATCACCAATTCAGTCGGGTTTCCGATCTGAACGCAGTACCAACGATCATTTAATCAGACTGGAAACTTTTATTCGAGATGCATTTGTAAACAGAGAACATGTTGTTGCTGTGTTTTTTGACTTGGAAAAGGCGTATGATACCACCTGGCGATATGGCATATTGAAAGAATTACACGAGTTAGGTCTTAAGGGTAGATTGCCTGTTTTTATTCAAAGCTTCCTTGAAGATAGAACTATGCAAGTTCGTGTAGGTTCTACTTTATCTGATCTTTATGATCAAGAGCAAGGTGTTCCCCAAGGAAGTATTCTCTCTACTACTTTGTTCAATATAAAGATAAATAACATTGTATATTGTCTAGACAGTAAAACGGATGGTTCCTTATATGTTGATGATTTTGGAATATGTTATCGTTCTAAAAACATGAGAACAATTGAAAGACACCTTCAACAGCGTATCAATAGAATTGAAGACTGGGCTACGAACAATGGTTTCAAATTTTCCAAGTCAAAAACACAATGTGTTCATTTCTGTAAACTTAGAAGGATTCACAATGATCCCATTCTTTATTTATATGGATCTCAGCTACCTGTTGTGGAAGAATCCAAGTTTTTAGGAGTAATCTTTGACCGAAAACTTTCGTTTATTCCCCACATTCGATACATCAAAGCGAAATGTTTAAAAGCTTTGAATCTTCTTAAAGTTTTATCAAATACGAACTGGGGTGCAGATCGTTATACTCTTCTACATCTTTATCGTTCTTTAATTAGGTCAAAGTTAGACTATGGATCTATTGTATATGGTTCAGCCAGAAAGTCCTATTTACAAATGTTGGATACTGTTCACCACCAAGGACTTCGTTTGGCTTTGGGAGCTTTTCGGACTTCTCCTGTAACTAGTTTGTATGTGGAAGCAGATGAACCATCCCTGTATTTACGCCGAGAAAAGCTTTCTCTTCAATATGCCACCAGACTGGCCGCTAACCCAGCTAACCCTACCTTCAAAATCACATTTTCACCACAATTTGTGGAGCTGTACGAGCGTAAACCGCATGCAATAAAACCGTTTGCTCTTCGAGTTATACCACTGCTTGAAGCTTCAAATATCAATCCTAAAAATATTGAAAAACATTCTACATCAGAAATCCCACCTTGGTACATGAAGAAACCTAGCATGTTATTTGACCTTAACACAAACCAAAAGTCAGTTTCAAATCCTCACATTCTGAAACAAGATTTTCAAGACATTCAGACACGTTATACAGAATTTCAGCATATATATACTGATGGTTCCAAAGAAGGTGAGAAAGTTGGATGTGCATTATATCTAGGAAATACTGCAATTCTTTACGTATTCCTGATGGTTCTTCTATTTTCACTGCAGAAGCAAAAGCAATAGATTTAGCTTTAGACTTTATTGACAACTGTTACCTTAATGACAAATTTGTAATTTTTCAGACTCTCTTTCTGTCTTAAAAGCTCTAAACCATACATCTTCGAGGAATTCACAAATTCAAAAACTATTAGAAAAACATCATGAAATTTCAAGCACTAAAGAAATAGTTTTTTGTTGGATCCCCAGTCATATTAACATAGCTGGCAATGAAACCGCTGACAGAAAAACAAAAGAATCTCTTAGTCTGAACGTGTCTATGTTTGAAATTCCATTTAACAATTTTAAACCCGCTTTCAACAAGTACATCTTGTCAAAGTGGCAAACATCATGGGACACAGCTGCTTTTAATAAACTTCACGAAATTAAACCTATCATAGGGAATAACCCTTCATTTATTCGAAGTTTAAGAAGAGAAGAAATTGTTATTGCTCGACTACGCATAGGCCATACAAGAATTACCCATTCGTACTTACTAAATCGTGAAGAACAGCCTTTCTGTATAGTTTGTAACCAGCTCTTTACAGTTAAACATATTCTCATTGACTGTGTTGACTTTTCACAAAACAGAAATAGATATTTTCGAGCTAATAACTTGACGCAACTGTTTCAAGATGTACCTGTCGACAGTATATTATCCTTTTTAAAAGATATTAACCTTTTTAACAAAATATAAACCTTTTCTACATTTTTACCATGTATTACTTCCATGTTAATAATGCAGAGTTATTTTTTATAAAGTACCGTACCTTTCAGTTCTGTTTATATTGTAAGTAAGATGCAACCCCCATGACGCAAATGACCCAGTGGGTTGACGCGTCGTTAAATTTAAAATCATCATCATCATCATCAAACTTCACAGATAGATAAAGCATAATGAGGAGGTGTGTCGGGCACTAGACTTAGGTCCCTACGCCCAAGGTCAAGGTCAAAGTTGGGTCAGAGGTCAAATTGCGTCTCAAAATCGTGTTTCAGTGATTTCTTATAAACTCTTAAAGCAAACTGAATGGAACTTCACAGAAAGATGAAGCATAATGAGAAGGTGTGTCACACATAAGATTTAGGTTGCCACGTTCAAGGCCAAGGTCACAATCAGGGGTCAAAGGTCAAATCTTGCCTCTGCGATAACTTGAAACCTGCTCAAGCGACTTTCATCAAACTTCACAGAAAGGTAAACCATAATGAGGAGGTGTGTTATACACAATATTTATGCTCCCAAATCCAAGGTCAAGGTCACAATCTTGGGTCAGAGGTCAAATCATGTCTCGGCAATTACTCAGAAAGGTACCAGATCAAACATTACAGAAAGATAAAGCCTACTGAGAAGATTTACCATTCACAAGAAATACATTTCCACATCCAAGGTCAAGGTCATAGCCAGACGTCAAAGGTCAACTCATTTATCCTCAATTACTTAAAAACTACTGAATCAAACTTCATTAATATTCATGCAAAGGTAAAAAATAATGAGATTATTCACAAACAAATTATGGTTTTGTTGCCCGAGGTCAGGGTCACAGTCATGGCTCATAGGTTAAATCATGTCTCTGAAATGGCTCAAAACTGCTGAGGCCAATTTCATCAAATTGCACTGAAAGGAAAAGCATGATAAAATGGTAACTTAAAGAAAAGTAAAGTATTAAGATAAGTTATGTAAGGTGTGACATGTAGGTTCCAGTACCCAATATCAAGGATACAACACAGTTTGGTGAGTGGTTGAATTAAGTCCCCATGAATTCTTCTAAACTTCCAAAGTGCATTTCATCACAGAAAAGTAAAACAAATGAGAATGTGTGTCATGTGCAAGACTCAGGCTCCACACTCAATGTCACGGTCACAACCAGGACTCACAGGTCAGTTTAAGGGGCCTTCGTGGGCATTTGTTACACACTGTAACATTTCTTGTTATGAATTATAACAGTTTTATATTCATTCACTTATTTTCCTTACTTCTGCTGCCTTAAATGTCTTAATATCCCTTACTTATTTTAAGCAGTATATTTGTAATCGTAAATTATTATTGATAATTTAGACGTGGCTTCAATTCAAAGTGGAATGTTATGATATTATTAGTGCCTGGATTCAGTGTTAAGACCCTGAGGGGTAAGATTTTATTATATTTTTTCAGAATAGTTTTGGCTAAGAATGAAAAATGTATCTACTTACTTTATTGATAATGATCATACTGCACATGGTATTTGTATATTATGAAGTTTTGTAAATGACGGAAATAGTTTATAACACTGATGTTGGTTGCAATGATGTGCGTCCATTTGACGTCGAGTGACGTTGCATTCATGTGACGTCATTTGCACTCATGTTATTGCGACGTCAGCTCTTTTTAAATGTTTCACGTATACGTGGCCTTTAGAAGTAGATTGATTTGTAATGGAACTAATTTACATACTCGTGACGTCAATTGACGTCATAGCATGCACCGCATTAAGTTTTATTTCATATGTTATAACGGTATCATTTGGTCGTCATGCGTTTGATTTGCCTTCACTAGATGACGTCATATGGTATGACATCATTGGCGTCATGATGTCAGATCAAACGTTATGATCCCAAATGTGTTAGAAAAGCTTATAAAGCTATTCAAAGGATATATTCTATGGCGATTGGTCGTACGCTTAGTTTAAAGAAATGAATTAATACATATGCGAGTTAGATTTTCGGTAAATCAATTTAATGTAAATAGGTCATTGTTTAGATCATTCATGTTTTATTTGGGGTATGTCATGGTGATACCTGTTGACGTCAGTATACTTCTTGACAATGTTTGACGTCAGATCTTTCGACGCACATGCATGGTAGGATCTACGTTTCTTCATTGACGAAAGTGATAAGCACAGTTTTGGCTTAACATTGTGAGCGCGAGTTGTGTCTAATGACACGGCTGGCGTGTGCACGTTATGCTCGGCATTCTTCGAGGGCGTTGTCTGGTATTTCAAAGACAGGCCCCAGTCTTACGTATTGTTATTATGTTGTTATAATGTAGTAAGTGTAAGTTCGTTATTTTTAGGCACTTCAAGCCCGGCAGTCAGCTGTTTGGGCTTAGAGCCACGTCTCACCAGGAGATTCTATATAAGGTTAGTACTAACACGGGTAGAGGCAAAATCACAACGCCACGTGCTCAAGAGTCCTAGCTAAGGCGGGATGCACGTATACTAGGCGAAGTCGGCCGATGTTGTCGAGGTGATTTGCTGTTGAAAGTGTGGGACGAGGTGAACCAGTAGTGTTCGACCACTAAGGTGTTTCCCATAATATATAGACTGGTCCCTGGTACGATCCAGGGAGCGACCAGTATATAAGTGCGTGCGCGATATGATATAAGTGGGTGTGTCCCATAATATGTGGACCGGCCCGTGGTAGGATCCAGGGAGGGACCAGTTGAATTCAGCCGGCATAAGGCCTTATTTTCTGTGAGCTCAGTTAACTTTTTTGTCATTGTATTTTCTTTTAGTTCGTGGCGCTGAGCAGAGTACGGTGTTGAAGTCAGACGGTAATTTATTTGCGTATTGTGCGCAGATCGATTACAGACTTGAAACAAACACCTTACTTGGGCCAGCGGCATGAACTGATATGTGTTGTATATAATTATTTGCGTATGTCACTTGCTTATATATAGAAAGAACTACGAAAACTTATACAATTTCCACATATATATTTGGCGGTATTTTGTATGTACACTAAACGATTTTGAGTATTTGCCTCCCTATGAAGTAATATTACAAATAAAATTACATTTAGAAATAAGGCCATCATCAAAAAGACATAACTGTCAAATCACCTCACCAAAACAAAATCATTTTGGGTGTGGTGGGTTGGGTAAATTCGACTAATATTGTCGATCTTATTTCGACTGAGCTTTGTCGATGACCGAAGTGCGGCGCATTTTCGCGCCACAAGAACAAAGAACATGCAAATGCATCATGTGATCAAAAGTAGCCAATATCTCTGTTTCGTACAATCAAAAACTGACCAATACAAACTACAAACAGGCTGGCATACAAAAGTATTTAATATTTACAAAAATGTAGTATGCGAGCTCAGAAGTATAAGTTACTGATAAGTGGGACCAGCTTAACTGACCCAGAAGAATAGTGTATTTGTTACCTTTTATTTATTACTTTTTTATTTATTTTTTTAGTGAAACAAAGAAGAGCTTACAAACAGTAGAACCTTGGCATGGTTTCCGCTGGTAAGTAGACCAGAACATCGACAGATGTAAGGCCATTAGACGTGAGCAATCTGCTTCTTTGGTTCTTTATTTTGCAATACTAGATGGTGTTTATCGAACAGCTCACCTTTCTGAAGATTTCCAAAATGGCGCTTGGACTGTTAACACGATATCCAATGAAAACACATTTCATGACCTTGACAACCAATCACGTTATCCATTACATTATACCTAACTAGTTCCTGCGGTAACCAATGAAAAACTCTTTGGTCTTTGGCAAATTTTATGACCCAACAGAATTAAACATGTTTTTACAAGAATGAGCAAACTGTGCCGACAGTTAAAACGTTTTATGGGAGACACTATGACCTCGTTGATCCCTACAATGTGGCTGTCTCTAAAACTAACTGCCGATTTAATGGCCTTAGCCAAAGCTCAGTTAAGCTTTCAAATACCGGATCTTCTTTTTCACTGACTTTTCCTACTGATACATAGATATGGCGGGTGTATTATAATGGGCAGGTGATCACAACTCAATTTGGAGGTCCCTATACGTGTAACCTAAATATTCCGGAATTGTCAATGTTAAAAGGACTTACGAGTTCGACCTTATTATTTGGTTACTTTGACCACATAATTTGGGTACTTTGACCACTTGCATCTAATCTTCTAGCGTTTGTATTAAAATCTTCTCACCAAGTAAAAGATCTGAATTAACAAAATAATTTATAATTTGCTGTTAATTATTTATGATAGAAAATGAACATAACTTGAGGGAACTGGAATCAATTTCATTTAAATTGTAACTAATTTCTAATTTCCAAATGAATTTGAAATGAAATTGATTCCAGTTCCCTCAAGTTATGTTCATTTTCTGTTTGCTGATTTAAATTATTATTAAATTTTACTAATCAACTTTTCAAGCAATTAAATTATTCAAAAATTAAATTATTTCAAAATCAGCTTAGCAGTTTTGGAGGAGAAGTCGTTTAAAGGTTTTTCTATTTTTAGCTCTGGCGGCCATATTGTTCAGCGGATCGGAACCTTTTGAGCAATTTTGGTAGAGGGTCTCCTAAGGAACATTTCTGTGAAAATATTTCAAAATCAGCCCAGCAGTTTGGGACAAGTCGTTTAAAGTTTTTAGCTCACCAGAGCCGAAGGCTGCGGGGGAGCTTATAGGATAGGCAGTGGTCCGTCGTCGTCGTCGTCGTATGTCGTCGTCGTATGTCGTCTGTCGTCGTCCATCAACACTTTTAAATGACATCTCCTCTAAAGCCACTTGGGTGATTGGGCCAAAATTTCATCTGTGGCATCCTTGGGATGGGGGATTGAAAGTTTATGTTTTTTATGAAAATTGGTTTTTTAGTTTGATTGCTATGGCAACTTAGAGTTCCCATTGACTTATAATGGGGAAAATTGAAAAATGTCATTTTCTGCCAAGCCATTGCAGCTATGTTGATAAAACTTTTATAGAAATGTTTCTTGAGATGTCTTCTATCAGCTATATGTTTTTTGGCCCACTGCTCCTTTTATTGGTTGCCATGGAAACCAAAATGCAGAAAATGGAAAAAATACTTAAAAAATTATCTCCTCTGAAACCAGTGGGCCGATAAGGCCCAGATTTCATCTGTGGCATCCTTGGGTTTGAGGATTGAAATTTTATGTTTTTTATGATCATGGGCCCTTTAGTTTGGTTGCTATGGCAACTTAGAGTTCCCATTGACTTATAATGGGGAAAATTGAAAAATGGCATTTTCTGCCAAGCCATTGCAGATATGTTGATAAAACTTTTATAGAAATGATCCTTGAGTTGTCTTCTATCAGCTATATGTTTTTTGGCCCGCTGCTCCTTTTATTGGTTGCCATGGAAACCGAAATGTAAAAAAAATGGAAAAAATATTTCAAAAATTATCTTCTCTTAATCCACAGGGCCAATAAGGCCCAGATTTCATCTGTGGCATCCTTGGGCTGATGGGTTGAAAGTTTAAGATTTTTTTTTATGAAAATCGGCCCTTTAGAGTTGGATTGACTTGTAATGGGGAAAATTGAAAAATGGCATTTACTGCCAAGCCATTGCAGATATGTTGACAAAACTTTTATAAATTGTTCCATGAGCAGTCTCTTATTAGCTATGTGTTGTTTTTTTGCCCACTGCTCTTTTTATTGGTTGCCATGGAAACCAAAATAAAAAAATGGAAAAAAATACTTAAAAAAAATTTATCTGCACAGAAGCCACTTTCATCTGTAGTATCCTTAGGCAGGATGATTGAAAATTTATGTTTTTTTTTTATAAAATCGGCTCTTTAGTTTGGTTGCTATGGCAACTTAGGGTTGCACTGACTTGCAATGGGGAAAATTAAAAAAATGGCATTTACTGCAATCAATATATGGAAAATAGTTATATATTTTGTTATCAACTCAACAGACTGTCAGACTGAGACTTTGTAGTTGTATATTTTGTATTAGCCTGTACGAATAGACAGCAATTTTGAGCCTATACAAATTTGATAGCAATTTGAGCTAGAGATCTGGTGAGCTTTGTGGCCTGTGGGCCTCTTGTTTTTTCTATTTTTAGGTTAGGCGGTCATATTGTTCAGTGGAGCGGAACCATTTGAGCAATTTTGGTAGGGAGTCCCCCAAGGTACATTTGTGTGAAATTATTTTGAAATCCGTCTAGTAGTTGTGGAGAAGAAGTCATTTAAAGCAAAAGTTGACGACGGACAAAGACCGATCACAATACCTCACCTTGAGCACTTCGTGCTCAGGTGAGCTAAATATAGAAAATTTCAATGTAACTGGACCAATTTATGTCAGAATGGTCCTAGCATTAAGGATTTTGATTTTTTTGCATTTTGGAATTCCAAGATGGCCTCCATCTGCCGTTACTAAAAATAGCACAAAACATGAAATGACAATATCTCAGTAACTGGCCTGTATTACTAAAAATAGCAAAATTTGAAAATTATAAAATCTCAATGAAATTGGACCAATTTTGTCAGAATGGTCTGTGGCAAAATAGCCAAGTGAGCGATGTCAGGCCCATTTGGGCCTCTTGTTAAATTGTCCTATAAAAGATTCGGCAAAAGAAGCTTTGCTATTACTGAGACTACAAACGTGGATGATATTGTTGTCTTTGCAAAATTTGGAAAAACAGATGTTTTTAAACTCCGACCCACCATCAGATCTAATAATGACTGTTTTTTTCCTTCTCAACTATGGGCTTAAATGCTTTTAGGATAGAGCTAGCCTTTTTGTCTTTCAACGGCGTCACCCACGCTTTTCTTGAAAAATCGTCTATGACAACCAACAAAAATATGTATCCAATGTTGTGAAATTTCACGTTAGACACCTCCGCCAAATCCGTTTCCCACATGTAGTTTACTCCATTGACTAAAATCTTCCTGCTTTTGAGTTTTCTACGCAACTGTCTTCTGACGCTGTAAGCGTCTTGATTCTGTAACCATCTCTTAATTCTGTGGTTTCCAAGCTTAAATTTGTTTTCCTTCCTAACCACTTTATATAAAGCACCAGGTCCAGCAATAACAAATTTTAGATAGATACTCCTGATACGTCGACATCGTTGCATTTGGACTTACATCTACAAGAAGACTTCTTTAAAATCAGTTCACAAAGTGCACGCAGACATTCAATTAAACTGTCCCGTCGGGATGATTCATGGTCCATTTTGTAAAAGTTTGAAATGATAAGCATCTATTTATAGATTTTATAGGGTTTCCTCTCTTAGTGCATACGCCTTTAAACCACAGAAATCAATCAGATTTACTACATTGCCAAATGCAACTGAGAGATTCAGCTAAATTTCATTTAATATTTCATTAACCGTATGATTATGACGTCACAGATCCTATATAAACCCCAAACATAAAACAAGAGGGCCATGATGGCCCTGGATCGCTCACCTGAGTATCCTGTGAACTTAACCTCAGAAACATCCATACGTCCAACAGACAGAGTTTCACGAAGATTCAATGGAAAATGAACTCTTTATTGTGTACCTTAGGTTTTTATAAGATTAAACCTACTGACCTTGTTTTTGACCCTACATGACCCAGTTTCAAACCTGGTCTAGGTTTCTTGGATATAAACATTCTGCAAAGTTTCATGAATATCGGATCAAAACTGTGCCCTCTAGAGCGTAAACAATGTTTTTCTAAGGTTTGACCTAGTTTTTGACCTTACATGACCAAGTTGCACCCTAACTCCAGATTTGTAGGAGATAAACATTTTGACAAAGTCTCATGAAGATTAGAACAAAACTGTGTCCTCTAAAGCGTTCACATGGTTTTCTAAGAACTGACCTAGTGACCTAGTTTTTAACCTGACATGGCCCAGTTTCAAACCAAGTCTAGATTTCATAAAAATAAACATTTTGACAAAGTTTCATGTAGATTATATCATAACTGTGCCCTCAAGAGTGTACACAACGTTTTTCTAAGATTTGACCTAGTGACCTAGTTTTAGACCCCACATGACCCAGTATCAAAGTTGGTCTAGATTTCATTAAGATAAACATTCTGACCAAGTTTCATGATGATTGGATCGTAACTGTGCCCTCTGAGTCATTCTAAGATTTATTTCTATTTTTAGCTCTGGCGGCCATTTTGTATAGTGGAGTGGAACCATTTCAGAAATTTTTGTTTAGAACCATGAGTCAAACACTTCTGTGAAATTATTTTGAAATGGAGCCAATGGCTTCAGAAATGTCGTTTAAAGGTTTTTCTATATTTAGCTCAGGTGGCCATTTTGTTCAGCAGAGCTGAACCATTTCAGCAATTTTGGTATAGGGTCTCCTAAGGAACATTTCTATGAAATTATTTCAAAATCTTCCCAGCAGTTTTGGTGGCGAAGTAGTTTAAAGATTTTTCTATTTTTAGGTTAGGCGGCCATATTGTTTAGCGGAAAGGAACCGGTAGAGCAATTTTGGTAGCAGGACTCCTTGGGAACATTTCTGTGAAATTATTTCAAAATCTGCCCAGCAGTTCTGGAGAAGTCGTTTAAAGGTTTTTCTATTTTTAGCTCTGGCAGCCATTTTGTTCTGGGGAGCGAAACCATTTGAGCAATTTTGGTTGAGGGTCTCCTAAGGAACATTAATGTGAAATTATTTCAAAATCTGCCCAGCAGTTTTGGAGGCGACGTCGTTTAAAGGTTTTTCTATTTTTAGCTCTGGCAGCCATTTTGTTCAGCGGAGCGGAACCGTTTTAGCAATTTTGATAGAGGGTCTCCTAAGAAACATTTCTGCGAAATTATTTCAAAATCTGCCCAGCAGTTTTGGAGGAGAAGTTGTTTAAAGGTTTTTCTATTTTAAGCTCTGGCGGCCATATTGTTCAGCGGAGCAGAACCGTTTGAGCAATTTTGGTTAAGGGCCTCCTAAGGAACATTTCTGTATAATTATTTCAAAATCTGCCCAGCAGATTTGGAGAAGTTGTTTAAAGGATTTTCTATTTTTGGCTCAGGCGGCCATTTTGTTCAGCGGAACGGAACCGTTTTAGCAATTTTTGTAGAGGGTCTCCTAAGAAACATATCTGTGAAATTACTTCAAAATCTGCCCAGCAGTTTGGGAGGAGAAGTCGTTTAAAGGTTTTTCTATTTTTAGCTCTGGCGGCCATATTGTTCAACGGAGCGAAACCGTTTGAGCAATTTTGGTAAAGGGCCTCCTAAGGAGTGAGTGAGTGATATGGGTTTTACGGCACATCAGCACCAAACGGGCTATTTCGCGCCGAAAACGTTATAAAAGGAACAAGTGTTTTATGCATAAAGTCAGAAATGAATGCACAGTATAAAAATGAATCAAGTCGGGTATGTGGTAAAACGCGCCGATCAACGGCTATCTTAAGACAGATAACATAAAACGAACTCTCGACCAGCGAGATGAGTAAACGCAAATTTAAATCAACTGTTGTAAAAATACCTCGACTTAGCTAAACTATATTTTACTATATATGCCAATCTCTTTCAGAAAAGAGAAGATTTTCACTGGTTCAACCGTGTCAAACAGTTGTTTCATACTGTTGACACGGAAGAACCTAGCACGCGTAACACAAAAATCCGTGCAATCTAAAAGACCAGAGGGCCAATGGCCCTATATCGTTCACCTGAGCACTGAGGTTACAGCAACAAAACACCATGCACAACAGCAATAAAAACACCATTTATGTAGAGGATAATATCACAAACATTTATGAAAAAAAAAGCTTCATCCCCTCTTCATGGCTTCTTAGATTGTGGTGTTATCAGGGTATTGGAGATGGTGGTGATGAAGAGTAGAAGATTGTTAACAGCAATATTTACCTAAACAAAACAAAAAAATGCCAATGAATATAAAGTAGAACAAACACAAATATTGAACATGGTTGCTTTTTATTAGTTTGTATTCAATGAATCTACATTTTAGTGGTAAATAATAGTAATTTACAGCAGTAGCAGAATACAGCAAGTGAAGAGGAAGTCACAGATTCCAAACCAGTACAATTGGTCAATGAAACCACCAGCTGATACGCAAGGTGGGGGATCACATGATTTTTGTTTATGGATGCTG
This sequence comes from Ctena decussata, assembly GCA_963989385.1. Lineage (NCBI taxonomy): Eukaryota > Metazoa > Mollusca > Bivalvia > Lucinida > Lucinidae > Ctena > Ctena decussata. Next base: position 75,501,315 of record OZ022509.1, read on the forward strand.
CAAAGGGAAATGATGATTTAGATAATCTTGTTTGTCTCATTCTTTCATGCTGTCGTTTAAGATTCAGTACTTCTGTCACAGACCTAGCTAAATGTAGTTTTTTTTTTGTTCAATCAATGTTGTTAGAATAGGGAAGATACACTGAAAAATGACTAACAAAGTACTCAATGTTAGTATTTTAACACATTCAAAGAGAAATACTACACTATTTAGCTTGATCATTAACTCAGACGTGTGTCTGCAGCATACTGAAAGATAAACCATGTGATTCCCTTCCTGATTCAATGTCGGAGTGAATTCTGGACATGTTCATTTTTTTAAAGCACAACTGTAACAAATAATAAAAGGGGTATGATCCATTGAATGTAAGAAATTTTGGCAAACGTTTGTTTCAGTTAGTTTGCGAGCTTTGTGGGTTTATTGAGCTTACCACTGTTAATTTGATTTTTTGTGTTGCCACAGAATATTGTAGAGCAAACTATGGAGTACATATGATCTTATATTTAACTGGACTACTAAATGTCAGTCAACACTTGTGCACATATATTTGGGCATAAGTAGCAAAATTTAGCATTAAATAAATGCATGCATGAAGAAAATTTCTATTTTAGATGTGTTTGTTCCGATGTAGGGTAAATTTTCTTTGTATGTGCATAGTTTTTGATTTCCCAGATTAATTTTTGCAACTATAAATAGAAGTAATACGTGTAAAATACATAGTATATTTAATGAGATCATACCCCTGTATGAAAAAAGATGATCTACAAAATCAATGGTAAGATATAATCACAGTATCCGAACTACATGTACAATCTCTTCCGGTTTTCATAGCGTTGAATCGAGAGTACAAACATTCGCTTATAGCCAGTAGTCGGAATTCATTATGTTTTGAGATTTTATCCGGAATCTGCCGCGTCATTTATAGCTATTCAGCTTCGAAAATGTAAAGAGGTAAGTTTAATATAATTTGCTGTTCGGTCTTTTACTTTATTACCCTGTACAATGTCGTGTATGGGTGGGTAGTAATTGGTACAGTATTCAAATCGCCCTTGGCATGATTCTTAAACATTTTGAGCATTTTCTTACATGTTTTATAAAAAAATCTTTAGAATAAACGGAAGGCGTTATCAATCTACAGTTTGTTAGTTTTGATAAAAGAATGATAGCTAAGTTTTGCCCGACACAATCTCGTGTTAAATTAAGCTGTTCGGAAAAAAAAAATCTGCGACGGCAAGGATTTTTTCATTGTACAGGGCAATAAAGTAAAAGACCGAAGAGAAAATTATATTAAACTTACCTCTTTACATTTTCGAAGCTGAATAACTATAATAACGCAGTAGATTCCGGATAAATACTCAAAACATAATGATTTCCGGCTACTGGTTATAAGCGAATTTTGTACTCTTGATTCAACGCTATGAAAAGCGGAAGAGAGGGTACAGTGCGTTCGGATACTGTGATAATCAATTGTATACATGCATTTGGCACTAATAGTAATGTATGTTAAAAAATGATACTAGAAAAATGGTAAGTAATAGGACCCCGTTTTGATTTATGGTATAGTTGCCGGCATTTAAATCATATGTACCAAATCAGAAAAAACAGTAACAGGCTTTAACAGCTTTCTATTATCAGGTTGTTCATATTTGATATGTTGTTTGGAATTAACCTCTGGTAGAGTCATGAAAATATGACCAAAATACAAAATCATGCTTATATGACAGTGGTTGCTTTGGGTCAAAATGTTAAAACTTTCCTCACAACTCAATGCAAATTCTTTAAAAGAAAACACATGCTGAGATGCCTCATTAGAAGTGTTTGAGGTGGTTCTAATTGGGAGATCTAATGAGGGGTCACAACATATGCTTTTATCAAAAATAAGGAAAATTATGCCTAAATTTTGTTAGCCCTTCTCAATTGGAACAATGAAAAATGCGACAGAAAATGATATGAATTAACAAAAGCAATGGCAAGACAAAATGAATTGTATACACGCATTTGGCTTTAATAGTAATCTACGTTTACAAAAATGATAAGATGTGATTATAAATTTGAAATAACTTCACAGAAACTTTCACCAGTTTCAAATTGAAAAATTTACAGGGCTGCAGATAAGAGGGGGTATTGAGGATTATTCAGGATTATTCAAAGATATTTTTTTTATTTCTCAATGAAAACAGATGTTGTGATGCTATATTAGAATTGTTGAGTGAGATGATTCTAATGAGCGGTCACAACATATGATGAAAAATTAAGGAAAATTACGCCTAAACATTCCTGTAAACCTTTTCATCTGGAACACTGAAAAAATTCTGTTGTAAAAAGATAGGAAATGACAAAAGGATTAAAGGAATGGTCAGATATTATCAATTGTATACATGCATTTGGCAGTTATGTTATCTACATTTACAAAATTTGTAAAATGTAGTTGAAGATGTAAAGTAGGACTAGGTTCAAAGACATGTTCAACAGTTTCATGGGGAAACAACAAGGGTCCAGATAAGAGGGGGTATTGTGATTAATTCAAAGGAAATTTTTCTTATTTCTCAAAGAAAACTTATGTTGTGATGACTCTTTAGAAGTGTTTAGTGAGGTGGTTCTAATTGAGAGATTTAATAAGGGGTCACAACATGTGCTTTTAGGGAAAATAAGGAAAATTATGCCTAAAATTTTGTTACCCCTTCATAATTGGAACAATGAAAAATGCGACAGAAAATGATATGAATTAACAAAAGCAATGGTAAGATAAAATGGAATTGTATACATGCATTTGGCACTAATAGTAATCTACGTTTACAAAAATGATAAAATGTGATTATAAATGTGAAATAACTTTACAAAAACTTTCACCAGTTTCAAATTGAAAAATTTACAGGGCTGCAGATAAGAGGGAGTATTGAGGATTATTTAAAGATAATTTTTCTTAGTTCTCATGAAAACATATGTTGTGATGTTATATTAGAACTGTTGAGTGAGATGGTTCTATTGAGCGGTCACAACGTATGATGAAAAATTAAGGAAAATTATGCCTAAATTATTCTTGTTACCCCTTTTTATCTGGAACGCTGAAAAAATCTGTTGTAGAAAGATAGGAAATGACAAAAGGAATAAAGCAATGGTCAGATATTATCAATTGTATACATGCAGTTGGCACTAAAGTTATCTATATTTACAAAATTAATAATATGTGGTTGCAGATGTGAAGTAGGTTCACAGACATGTTGAACAGTTTTATGGGGAAACAAGAATTCTGCAGAATGCAGCGTCTCGCCTGCTGGCGATTTGTTACAAAACAGAGCTAAATCAGCAAAGATGTATGCATGAACCAAGATTCTTGGCTCTAGCCCTTATCGTTTCTGAGAAACAGACCTAAATGCGTAAAGTTGCCAAAAACTTGCAAAGTCAGCCAACCATAAAATGTTGGTAAAGACTCAATATTGATGATGACTTTGAGTTTTTCTGTTCCAGATAAATGCATGACCCAAGTTTCATGGCTCTAGCTCTAATAGTTTCTGAGTAACAGACACAAATGCTAAAACTCAACAAAAAATTGCATGCAAAGTCAGTCAATTTTAAAATGTAGGTCAACACTCAATACAGATGATGGCTCTGAGAGTTATTCTTCCAGATGTATGCATGAACCAAGTTTTATGGCTCTAGCCCTTTTAGTGTCTGAGAAACAGACCTAAACGTGAAAACTTGACAAAAAATTGTTAAGTCAGTCAACCGTAAAATGTGGGTCAAAATTCAATGTTGATGATGGTTTTGAGATTTACTCTTCCAGATGTAAGCATGAACCAAGTTTCATGGCTCTAGCCCTTATCATTTCTGAGAAAATGACCTAAACCTGAAAACTCTACAAAAAACTGCATAGTCAGTCAACCATTAAAACTAGGTTAAGATGCAACATTGATGATGGCTTATAGCTGTACTCTTTCAGACGTATGCATGGCCCAAGTTTCATGGCTCTGGCCATTATAGTTTCTGAGAAAATGAGCTAAACGCAAAAACTTGACAAAAAATTGCTAAGTCTGTCAACTGTAAAATCTAGGTCAAACTCAACACTGATGATGGCTTTTAACTGTACTCTTCCAGATGTATGCATTACCCAAGTTTCATGGCTCTAGCCCTTATAGTTTCTGAGAAAATGACCTAAACGCAAAAGGTCAACAAAAAATTGCGAAGTCAGTCAACCGCAATACCTTGGTCAAGACTCAAAATTGATGATGGCTTTTAGCTGTACTCTTCCAGATGTATGCATGACCTAAGTTTAATGGCTCCAGCTTTTATAGTTTCTGAGAAAAATGACCTAAATGGAAAAACTCGACAAGAGTTTACGCCGCCGCCGACACTGGAAAAGCAATACATATGTCTCGCCTCTGCTTCGCAGGCAAGACAACAATAGGGCTCCAGATAAGAGGAGGTATTGAGATTAATTCGAAGAAAATCTTTCTTATTTCTCAAAGAAAACCTATGCTGTGATGACTCATTAGAACTGTTGATTGAGGTGATTCTGAGATGGTTCTAATGAGGAGTCACAATATATGATTTTAGAAAATAATGCGTAAATTATTCCAATCACCTCTACTTTATTGGAACATTGAAAAACTAGAGCAAGTGAGCAGGGGCTCACTTATACCCCTGGCCAGCGTCACCGCCTAATAAAAACACACTTCATATAAAACTTCAAAGTTAATTTTAACAAACAGACAGGCGGACAATTAATAAGAAACCAAGTGAAAGGCCTATAAACATTATATCAACGGGTTCCATTAAATATTTGCAATAAGAAAAGGAATATGCAAGTTAAACATAAAATTTAAACATTAATTTACACGAACTTCAATGTCTGTGACCTTGACCTAAAGTCAACAGCAGCATCCAAATGATGTCAACTAATGAGTTTCCACCTAGCAGCAAACCTAGGAACATAGCAAAAGGTTCCGTTCAAGTGTATTGAAAATATAATTAAAATAAGCAACAACATAACACAAAATTTAACACTAGAATTGTTTTTCTACGAAAAAACAGATGTCTCCTCCCTTTCTGATGTCAAAAGGATCAGTCATTAAATACAATTTCAAACGGAAACTTTAAATACAATTTCTAATGCAAATACTGGTCATTTTTCATGCAAACAATGAGCTCGCATCCAGTTAAGATGTTTTGTGATAGACTAATAGACAGATGCCAAGCGAAAAACAATATGTTTTCCTACCCTGAAGCAGGGATTCATAATAAGTAAAAAGTATAAATGCAAGAGTTATAGTTGTTATGCTCTGCATGTCATGTAATGTTGACTGATATTCATATTTAGTTTTTGTGAAAAAATGTAAATGCAAGAGTTACAGTGCTCTGCACGTCCTCTATTTATATGTTGACTGATATTGTATGAAGTTTCATGAATATAGCTTAAACGGTTTTCAAGTTATAGATCTTAGACGATTGAGACACGATTTTGTGAATGACAAAGTTCCAAGGGAAATAACTAAAATAGTATATATGCTGTGCTCTGCAGGTTGTCTAGTGTTGACTGACATTTGTATGAAGTTTTGTGAATATAGCTTGTTTGGTTTTCAAGTAATAAAGCGATTGAGACACGATTTTGTGACTGACAAAGGTCCAAGGAAAATAACTCAAGAAGTATAAATGCAAGAGTTATGGTTCTTGCTCTTCTAATGTATGAAGTTTCGTGAATATAGCTTGAATGGTTTTCAAGTTATAGAGCAGACACAACTGAGACACAATTTTGTGACTGACAAAGTTCTAAGGGAAATAATTCAAATAGTATAAATGCTAAAGTTATGGTTCTTGCAATGTGCAAGTCGTCTGATGTTGATTGATATTTGTATGAACTTTCATGAATATAGCTGCAAAATAATTAGTATCCATCCTCAGCTAAAATACAAAGCATCATTGAACAAGGTCTGGTTAACAGAAGCAAATGAAAAAAACTTAACATAAAACTTTAACGCAAATGTTAACTTACGTACGGACGGACAAACTAACGGACGGACGAATGGAAAGATGGACGAACGGACGGAAAGAGGAAAACTATATACCCCTCGACATATTTCGTTTGCCGGGGGTATAACAATATAAAATGGTTAGAAATGACAAAAGCAATGGTAAAATATAATCAATAGTATACATGCATTTGGCACTAATAGTAATCTATGTTTGCAAAAATAAAAATAAAAATTTGTTTGTAGATGTGAAATAATTTCACAGAAATTTCAAAAGTTTGATGGGGAAAAAACAGGACTCCAGATAAGAGAGGGTATTGAGGATAATTCAAAGATATTTTTTTTTTCATTTTTCAAAGTAAACGTATGTTGGGATGGCTCATTAGAAGTGCTTTAGTGAGATGACTGTAACTGAGAAGGTTTAGTCTAATGAGGGGTCACAACAAATACTGTTATGGAAAAGTAAGGCAAATTATGACGAAATTATTTTTATTACTCCTTCTTATAGACCCGTTGTTATAGAGAACACTGAAAAAGCTGATAGAAAATGATAAAAGCAATGGTAAGATGTGATATGTGGAATTCATGCATTTTGCATGAAATTAAGTTGTGTGTTTGAAAATGTTTAAATGTGGCAATAAGGACAGGGGTTTGCAAAGTGAAGGAAGTGTTGAACATCGTAGCTGCCAAGTATCAAGTACATCTACAGACCATGAAGAAGAAGGCTGCAAAGTTATACCAAGTATGAACCAAATCCATCAAACAGTTTGCAAAATGTAAGCTCTTAAAAAAACTTTTAACGTAAATGTGGTTGCTGATGTAAAAGATGGTGGACTTTTTACTGGACTTTGTCCAGGCGAGTTAAAAATTACAAAGCAGCAAGAGAATATCAGTTATATACATGCACTTGGTACAAAAAGTAATCTACGTATATAAAAGAGATACTATGTGAGTATAGATCTAAAATAATTTTACAGAAAATTTTAACTTTTCTTTGCGGAACAAATTTGGAATCCAGATAAGAAGGGGTATTTAGGATAATAAAAAGATACTGTTCTTTATTTCTCAAGGAAACAGTTTTTGTGACCCTCATTGGAACAGTCTCAATGAGATGGTTTTGATGAGGGGTCACAATGTATGTTTTTATGGAAAAAAGAGGAAAATTATCTTGAAATTATTCCTGTTACTCCTTCTTATTTGCAACACTGACAAATGATATAGAAAATGGCTCAAGATGTAATAAATAGTATACATGTACGTGGCATGTGGCACTGGAATTAAAGTTTGTGTAAGAAAATGATAAAATTTGGTAATACAGATAGATAAAAGAATTTTTTTTTTTTTTGTTAAGGTGGTGATTTATGATAAATGTAAAAATCTGCAATAAACCATAAAAAAGGAACGTATCGCCCTGAAAGTTAGCAGACTTCTTATTTTCGCTGTTCTTTACAGTTTAGAGTACAAAATAGACGTACATGCTGCTTAAAAAAGTGTTTTTATAAGGAAAGATCAAAGGGTAATTTTCTGCGAATAAATCTGAAAAAATAATATCGTTATTGAAAATTTACGTAATGCTGAAGGTGCAATATTGCATAATGAAGAGCGTCCTAGCAATTATTTATTCCAACTCTTTCTCAAATTGTAATGTAGACCAGATGAAAACGGAAGCTTTTTCTCAATGTTCAGCCATGTACAAAGTCAATGTACACTGGACGCATTTATTAAATATAGGGTAGGCAAGCATACCTATGTTAACACCTACAATATAGATAATACATTACTGACATGATCAGTGGTGTGTAGATGAAATTGTTCAACCTTGCTAAAATAGTATCACCTGTCTCACCTGTGTGTTTTGACAAAAAAATTTGGACACAGACTGCATCTTTTTTCAACTGCTCAGCCTGATAATGTGTGAAAGAGATGGAAAAAATAATTGCTAGGACGCTCTCCATTATGCAACAAGGTACTCAAAGCACTAAGAATATTTTCAAAAATGGTATTATTTTTTCAGATTTATTCGCAGAAAATTACCCTTTGATCTTCTCTTATAAAAACAATTTTTAACATTAACAAATGCTGAATTTTGGGATTCTAAATTATGAGAAACAACATAAATAAGGCATCTGCTAAGTTTTGGAAAGATCAGTGTTATTTTGAGTATTTTATGCAGATTTTTGTCTTTGTCCCAAATCAGTGATTATCACCACCTTAACAGTGGAAAAGCAATTTCCTTATGCTCTGCAGGCGAAACAACAATTAGCTATGTTCAGAACCTGGAAAAATGCCAGCTGAACAAGAGAGATAGATCATAACATGAGTAAACAAGAATCATCATATTTTGTTTGACTAGTTATCCTGACAATATGATGTATTAATCCTAATAAAGGTTTTTGCTCTAATTAATGTTCCCTGCCTTTTCACCAAAACTAATTTTCTATTAAATTGCATAAAAAATCCTGTTTGTTTCTATGGATAACGAAAGTCTTTTAAATGGGATCTACTATTAAAGGGAAGGAATAAATTTTTTGCTTTAATAGTTGATTCCTACTGAGAAGGGACCAAAAATAGCAGAGTTGGTTCCTATACAATACAATACAAATCTCTCTCAACATGACGTTTAATGATACAGGTTATAACAGAGGCATAAATGTGTATGATCCTTGAAGATAACAGATAAGGAATTATTACCCTTCGCACTTGAATGCAGAGAGATTGATCACACCAGGCATCCTGAGCCTCTCCACCAAACGCTCAATGCCAGTCCTAGAATTGGTTTGACATTGAGCGTGTGGAGGATCGCTCCAAACCCAGAACGCTATCTTCATGGATAGAGGCAGCTGAATCGTCTGTACTCGAATGTTCAGAGTAAAGTAATAATTATATTTATCTATATCGATAATCATATATTGCTGGACCATGAGTATAAATGTCTGCTACATGTACATACCCAGCAGGCATACAACCTTGGGTTGACACTGAATCAACGTTGATCAATGTGACGTTGAGTCAACGTTGGGTCAATGACGCCCCTATACTGCGTGCCTGCTGGGTAAACAATCACTATTCTGTTTAACAGGAGATAAATACCACGATACACATTGATGATTCGCTCGTTTTGACTATCCTTTGATTACCCTGAAGGGCTGACACATGCTTTTAAAATAAGACTAATCGGTCAAGTGCATGATTTTCGTACAAGGAACGTGCTAGTCTAGCGTAATGTGATATGAAAGTATATTTATTCAATTCACCTTAATATTGTTTATTAGGTGGTTTGGCAGTGGTTGATTAACTACACTTTAGGGTCAAATATATAATGTTGTTTTTTTTGTAAAGTGCAACATCACTGGGCATTTAATAAGATTAATATGGTACGTTATTAGTAAAGTTAATTAAAATATCTGAAATTGTTATGCAGTAACAGATAGATCAAGAGCTTTATGTGGGGGCAGGTAATTTAAAACTACAGCAAGTGAGCAGGGGTTCACTATACTCTTGGCCAGTGCCACTGAACAGTTTCATTGTCCACAGAAGGAAACATGAAGTAACACAAGAAATCCGCAGAACGCTATGTCGCACCTGTTTAACACCTTCACTTTATGAACTTAATAAAAGTGTCATTTTGAAACATATTTGGTCAAAATCCATTCAGTAGTTTACGAGATATTATCGTTTTCATGTTTTTCGCTATTTTTAATAACGGTGGATGGTTGCAATCTTGGATGGTCAATTTGAAAAAAATCATGAAACAGCTTCATGTAAGGATCATTTTGATATATATTTAATCTCAATTCCATTCAGGGGCTCTTGAGATATTGTCATTTTCATATTTTTCTATTTTTAGTAACGGTGGCTGGCGGCCATCTTGGATGTTTTCCATTCGCTTAAATTTCAAAGAACTCCATTTAAGAACCATTCTGACTAAATTTGACCTAAATCTGTTTAAGTTTTTTGAGATAATGGCATTTTTTTGCAAACTCGGACTCGTAAACGGGAAGTAGGTCACTGTGACCTAATTCCGCTACAGATTTTTTTTCATTTTGATAATTTTTAAAACCAAGCCCTCATTAATGCTCCACGTAAAATTTCAGCCAAATATACCAAGTGGTTCTGGAGAAAAAAGTGATTTTATTGTTTTTTGCTATTTTTAGTAACAGCGGCCATCTTGGATTCTGGACCAAGCTGCATTTTGTCATTCAGAAGCCCTGCAGTCTGGTCAAGCAGCATTTGAAATTTGTGAATTATGGATGCAATGGTTTTAGAGAAAAAGTCATTTGAATGGACATAAAATTTAGGGTTGACGTAAATGTAAACAGACGGACGAACATGTTGACGGACGGACAAACAGACGGACAGAAAAGTGGGCGCCTATATCGCACCTTGCTAAAGCAGGTGCGACAAAAAGGGGTTTCCCTTTTAATAAATGGTCTGTCTGCATCCTGACTAACAACAGGGGGCTATACAATGCCATCATACATGTTTGTCTTTATGTTTTTTTCAGGGCAGGGTGAAAACTGTCTGAGTATATGCTTATTATTTCTAAATATATTCAGAGACTCGATTGCCTGCGGCATAGAAAGCTACTCTGTCCAGCGTCAAGATATAATCTTCAAGTTCGTCAGGTTTTTTGGCCAATTGCTGCTGGTTTTTAGTGGATAGAAAAGAATGGATCTGAGATTCTGGAACGATATATTTGGTATCATTATCATCTAATTTAATGTTCATAGTAATGTTTTTTTTGAGGGAAGCAACTTTTTGTTTCATGTTGCAGCCATTACATTTAATGAGCAATTTTCCTTCCAGTGTTTCTGAAATATTCTTCAAGCATGATGCACAAAGTGTTGCCATCACAACTGACGCCATTTGTACGGAGCCTTCTATCTTAGTTCTAGTGTCTTCTTTTTCTGTTTCTATCACTGGGCCAATGTCCTCCATTTCTTTATAAGCAGTTTTTTTTACATTGTTACATATTTTCCGTCAAATTCTTTGACTATCAAATTCTCAGATGGTATGAATGTCCCAAAATTATTTTTGGAATCTCATCTCCCCATACGGCCAATTTAATGCTGCCCGTCTGGTCCGCAATAATGCAATTGCTCAGTAGCAGTGATGCCCCCTTGACAGTTCTTGTAACTGGATTTTCTTTACTCAAGATTTTAACTTCAAGAGACACCTGAAATATAAAGAATATGGAAAGTTATAGAGATTCTACTGTTATTCTCTAGAGGACTTAATTCACAGCTCAAAACTAGAACAGTTTTCTTTTTTTTACAGACATTATTACAACATATGTGGATTTTGGTTTTAAATTTAAATTATCTTAAAACCAAAATTATCTTAGACCTGGGTTTTGGAAATATGATTGAAAATAAACATCAAAATTGATATATATTCTGAGGGTGAAACCAACCAATGCAAGCATATATTTTTCAGTTGAATACTGCATTGCTTTGGAGGATTGGTTGTATATAACAAGTAAAGCAAACACTGACCTTAGTTAATGAGGTAATTATTTTTCATATCCAACCATCACTAGACATTATTGCTTTGAGCATTTGCTACGCAGGTATGACAAAAAACATGCTGGTTATACCAATTTCCCTATTTGTGCTGTTGTCAGAGCTCTGGATAAGAGGGAGTATTTGGTGATAAGAGTTAATTTTTGTTAATTCTGCATAAAAACATATGTTGTAACCACTGATTTGAACTGTCTCAACGAGATGGTTCAGATGAGTGGTCACAACATATGGTTTCGATGAGAAATAAGAAAAATTATCGTTAATTATCATCAAATACTCCCTCTTCCTAGAGCTCTGTGTTGTGCGAGCCAGTCAACTATTATATATGTGCAAAAGTGGCTGTCGACCGACCGAATTTTGCATTATTATCAGGTCTGTTGGCAATGACAACCATTAATAATATTATCGTTTACACTTATTGGTAATGTTTACAACAGAATTTTGGTTTATAGCTACTTTATAGAGTACTGCTCAGTCAACAGCACGAGTAGTTGAAATGGTATCACCTATGTGAAAATAAACAGTAGAATACAATGTTAAACTTACATTCTCCAGGAAAGAGGCAGTAAGTTTAACTTCTTCTATGGTGGTGACTTCCAGTTTTGGCGGGGGAATACATGTGAATGGGACTTCTGTGAAAAGTGTTGCTGTCTTGCTGTTGGCTTAGACATCAAAAGTAGATGGATTCTGGTAATCTGAAATAAGAAAAATGTAGCATGATAAGAACAAGTTACATGTGTCTGCATTATAAGCAGGTTATATATCATGTTAATTATCGGGTTGGTCATGATCAGGTGTTTATAGAACCTTACACTAAGTCTCTTGGTGTGTGTGCTGGTTTTCATTATTAACCTAAAAGGAAGTTGGTCTGGAAGTGCGGATGATACAGAAATCAGCTGCTCCTGCCCAAAAGTCAATGGTCGTGGACCAACTGACAGATGGTTAATAAATCCCTTGTATTGCACTATAGTTTTGGCATCTTCACTAATAATTACTGACAGTGCTGCTCCAGTTTTAAACATCAAAGCAGGCAGTTGGCATTTGATTAGAATCATGTAAAGACGGTTTGGTGGTTTTATGCATGTGGGCAAAGCTTTAAGACTATCATTCTAATATACACTTGTGACTGGACAATAATGAATTACATTATTAGGCAGAGCTAAATACCCGTCACTGAAAACCCTAGTGTCTAATGGACGATTGTTGTTGTGTTACTGCGGCTATGCATTTGATCTGCTGAGGTGCGGAGGATATGTCCATATAAGAATTGAAATACATACACCCTAGTGTCAGTCATTCAGCTTGTTAAGGTTTTATTGAAGCAAAGTCAGTGCTGGAAACAACCAGTGGTGCGGTGGCCAAATGTGCTTTAATTTTGTCTGGGGTTACCAAAAATCTTCAAATTACAAGCTTTTGTATGAGCTTCCATGGCCCAAAGGACCTGGTATGATAAGGCCCATATTTGGCCCCCAGAAAGCTCATTTTTCAAAAGTTCTATTTCGATAACTAAAATGCATTCATAGGGAAGTTCTAACCTAAAATGTAACAGCAAACACAAAATCAACCAGTTCTTGCATTAAATATTTGTGTTTTTAATCTTGAACATACCCATACCCCCAGCGGATTCTGGCGAAATTTGTGAATTTGGTAGCCTTTGCGGCTTTCAAAATATATGAGCCCGGCCTCCAGCACATTTTATATTTTATATGCAGACATAATTTTGATATATTTACATGCCATGAAAATATTAAATGTGCTGGAGACCGGGCTCTATGTTTATTTTTAACTTTTTCTTACCAAACTGGCAGCGTTTGGAACATTTTCTCGGTTTTCTAAACACAAAAACGCCCATATCTCCGCTCATAGACAAAATAAACATATGTTGTGGGTATTCATTTTCTTAGTTAGAATACAAGGAATAATTTGGTATACATTTCATTTTGATGTGTTGGAATTTTTTGGTTAGCGTCTCTGGACTTGCAAACTTGAGTGGGTGGGGTACCTTGACAGGCCTTGTGCAGTGCACAAGTAATTAGCCGTGGTACCCAATATATAAGCATTTCATCAAAAGCCTATTATCAAGAGCATTCAAAAGCTATTGTAAATGACTTGTTTCTTTAAAGGAACAATTGTTAAACTCAGTTATTCTTGCAATTTTCCTTCATATTATTGAGCCAACATAGGCATGTCCGAAATCGTGTTTTTCTGAGAATTAACAAAAATGAAACATATTATTTCTGTTTGTTCCCATACGCACAAATGATAAGCAATAGAAACCATGCAATTTTAAGAGAATTTGAATGGGGGCCAAAATGGCCCTTATCATACCAGGTCCTTTACCTGTTTGGCAATAATAAATGCATTGGATATTTAGCTAGTGGCTAATTTGGATCATAGAAAATTTGGCTCGCTAAACTTTTGAACCATTATATTAATCTTCGGAATGTCCAGCACTGGAAGTCTTTGGTGGTCAAAATTAGGCACTGTTAAGCAGTAGTCAAAATAGGTCATCTGTGAAAACTCAATACTTGAAATTTTGCAATTATAATTTTTTTTCTTTTTTTAATAAAATCTGAAGAATCAGGGGAGGATCCAGAAATTTTGGAAAGGGGGTTCAAATTAGCTGAGGGGTTTCGATTTGTGCAGTTTGAACAATTTTTTTTTGAAATTCCCCATAGGCTGAAGAGGGGGTTTGTTTGAACCCCATGAATCCCCGACTGAGAATCTTTTTATCCTAATGCAATTTGTATACTATGAAGAGTTTGATGCTAAAGAAATAATGCACCAGTCATTTGCAACCATGTCCCCCATGGGGCCGGGGATAGTGGGGGCATAGCGGGGCTTAAGTACTGTGTTTTTACCTAAGCGGTGTCCCGGCAGTGGTGTGGATATGCCGGGCTTTTGATTCCCGCCAAAACAGTGTCGAATGTAGTGGAGTGTTTTTAACGAAATTTACAGTGACACATTGTCAGAATATGGATTTTTAGCTCGCCTGTACGAATTAATGTACAGGAAGAGCTATTGCACTCCCCCAACGTTGGCTTTAGCAAAATGTTAAAATTTTATGTTAAAGTTTTTTAGGTGATGGGCAAGGCGCTGTCAGGCGAGCTATCCTGTCCCCTCGACAGGTCTTGTTGTATTTACATGATCCCCTGGGGGCTGAGACCTTGACTTGAAAGATTTTTCCACAGTGCAGGGCATATACCAGGGCTTTGCAGAGTGAAAAGTCAATATGCCTCCCTTCCGGCCCCAGGGGGGTTGTGTTATAAATGAATGGTGCATAATGTCTGTGTTTATCAAAACCCGTGAGCCCAGCATAGTATGGTACGAATAAAGTGATTACATATGTGACGGTAGAAGGTCACAGATATAAATAGATATGCAAATTACAAACTCGGTAGTTTGTGGTCGAGTAAATGTTGGGGTATATAAGCAAATAAACCGCCCTTGGTGGATGAGCATGCTTTCACTGACGGGGTTTGTTTGCAGGTCGGCCCACGTTACATTTGGTGGCAGCTGTGGGATAATGACAACTGCCAGATTGGAGTTGCCTTACCCATGTAATTCCCAGGCCAAGTCTCGGGACGAGACTTCTCGGAGGGGAACGGTAGAAGGTCACAGATATAAATAGATATGCAAATTACAAACTCGGTAGTTTGTGGTCGAGTAAATGTTGGGGTATATAAGCAAATAAACCGCCCTTGGTGGACGAGCATGCTTTTCCACTGACGGGGTTTGTTTGCAGGTCGGCTTACGTTACACATATATATATAAAAAAAGAGAATAGAGTTTGAAAAATGCAGAATAAAATATTGTTTGGTACTAACTCAGGTCTTTCCTTATATTGACAAGTTTCAGTCCCGTTTTCTCTTTTTATATATTGCACATCATGTTTCTCTTTTCTGGAGAGAAGTATAGCAGCTTGTGATAATCAGTTTGGGTTTGAAACGTTGCTTCAAAATATTTATTGTTTGAAGCACTGATTTTCACTGGTGACACATTGTGTATGTAGCCAATAACTGCAGATTCGTCCGAGACTTTAGGTTTCTTAGGGTTTGACGCCATTGTTGACTTTTACGCGGGAATAAAATAGACTGGTGTTGGTAAATGTTTATTTATTTGCAAATAACATAAAATATTTGAAAATGAATACATGAGAAGCGCCCATAAAAGGAAGAAAATAGTAAGAGCAAAACAAAAAACAAAAAAAATACATAATTATTATTTTGCTACACACAATCGGAAATCCTCGGGTCGTCCCGCTGATTTCCGGGATTAGCCGGGAAATTCCGCCTCGTTGTTGTTGTTGTTGGTATCTTCCTCCACTGTCTGGAGAACTTCACAAATGTGAATGTATTTTATATGTTTATCTTATTCGTTTTATAATGCACCCCACCATTTAATAATAACTGACTATTAGTAAATTCGTATGTTGTTACATCAATACTGGTCCACTTCGACTCGAACTGTAGTAGCTACTATACAAGTTTAGCTTTTGAAAAAGTTTGAGAGGTTATCCCTTAGCAAATGAATCTATAGGATGCAAGTGGTAAAGTAAAAAAATGGCAGCAATACAAGATAATTTTATTGTATTCTGGAATTTGTTGAAGTTGTAGGTAAGTGGCGAGTTTGACAGCTTTTTCTTTTTGTCTAGTGATTGCTTGTAACAGGTGAGCTTCAGTGCTATTAAGTTTTGTTATATGGCCTGTGCTGTTGAGTAATGGCTCTTCGTAAGAGGACTGTACTCTCTGGTAAGTGCTTGTATTAGGTGAGATTCTTATATTAGGCTAGATGAAGTTTTCAGGATAAGTTTTACAGTTCATGTCTTGGAAATGTTGGAAGGGACCCTGCAGCTGGGTGCGCCAAACTATGGGAGCAAGTACCGGTAAATAGTGGAACCTGCATTTAGCGTTAATCAAGTAGAACTTGTTATTGATCTGCACTGTATAATGCTAACTAAACTTTCAGGTAACTGTTTGTATAAGGTGACATAAAGGGTTTTAAGATATAAGCTATAAAGATCATGCATTAGCGATGCTGGCGAGAACCCTGTAGCAGGGTGTGCCAAATGTAGAAGTACCGGGAGATAGTGGGACCTGTAGGAAACGGCGAAAGCAAACCAAAAGGAAACGGCGTACAATCGAGTACGAATTCCTATCTTAATATGGTTATCCCCGAGGGGATAACCAATTAACTAAAGTTCCAATCAAAGTGCGATGGTAGCTACTAAAATGACGTCATGAACTTACTAAAGATCAACCGAGGTCTGGACCGCTGCTACTCTTTTTTTCACATTCTTTTAATCAACTAACACTTTCTCGCTTTATTTCCACCTTTTTTTTCTCACTGTTTTACTAATTTGCATGGCGCACATCCAGTCCTGCACGTAATCCTCGCGAGGGGGTGTTGCAGTATCAATAGATAGATACTCTAGTTGTAAGATGGCGGCCGCTGAAGACTCGCGCGTTTTGTGTAAAACAAGTATTTGTTATCATTTAATCTATAAAATTACAGTTTTTAAAGACGATATGCATGGAAAAGGCACTGTAATGCACAGTATTTATTTCCGTTTCCATGACAATCTACTATTATAGCAACTTTGGCGTTCGACTGGTAATGCGAGTGCGCATGCCCAACAATACTACTATGGTAGGAACTTTAGTTCGAGTCAAAAAGGGCCACTGTTGAAGCGGTCTGTGGAAACACCCCAAAGCACCCCCCCAAACACTTTCATACCTCCCCAAACCAGCCTTCCTGGATACAAACTAGAACCCCACCCCCTCCCCCACCAAGACACCAACATTTCAGGTAGGTACTCTAGTTCGATTCGAAGTGGGCCATTGGGTCACTGCGGTCTCATTAATGAGCGAGAAGAGTGCCAAGAAGCGTCAAAAAATGATCAAGTGTCGAGAAGCGTCAAGAAACGATAAAAAAAAAAGTCTGATGTTATTTTCGCCATTGCCAAATTTTATTAATAAACAAGCTTTGACATTAGACGGGCAAATGTATGATTATGTCCGTCGGATCCAGTTTTTTGTTTCAAAGTTTACTTGTTTCTATCTATGGAAAGTGACAGTCAAGTGAAAGAACAGTGTTAAGTGATACTGGAGACTTGTAATCAAAACTGGTATTCAGATGGGAATAGAATTCTTTCCCATATGTTAACTCGATGATACTGTGGAGATTTATTCAATAAAGGCTAATGTTAGCAGAGCCCTGAGTTTGTTGCCGCGAGGTAACTATGCTGCCCAGTGAAATTACAAACTGTTAAAAAGATAATTTGGCGTTGTTACGTCATTGGTGTATGTGTGTATTTCAATTCTCATATTGACATTCCTCCTGCACCTCAGTGGAACAGTTGTATGCTGCCTCGTATATGTATTTATAAAGATCAATAAGTTTCTAATAATGTACAAATCATGAAGACAATGTATATCATTACACAATTTTGGTCTTCGTCTTTCCAGATTTCGGTTAAGGATCATACTTTTGGAGAATGGGTCCTTAAAGTTCGGAATTTCAGAGAGTATTTCTTACTTCTTGTTTCTAAAGAAATGATCTTGAGACAAAATAAAGAGCCCAAACAGATCGGTGCCGTTAGATTAACATACCGATCTTAATTCTAAAAATTGGGACATCGAAACAGCTAAATTAAAAAACCAAAGTTTGTTCATTATTATTATCTGTTTCATTCTGCTGAATGCATCTGAAACATGCATACGAAAATGGAAAAAGTGTGTACTTCTATCAGACTGCTCTTATTCAGGAGCAGTCTGATGTGTATCTGTACTGTTTGCCTAGACGTATCTGACCCAATATTGAGAATTTTTTTCACGCACGTATTCTTGGATATAAAGTGCAGGTGGCCTGATATTTCGTTGAAAGACACCTCGACAGTTTTAAAAAAAGATTCCATTTAGAAGGAAAATTTTAGATAGTTAATCAAAATGTAATTGACATTTAACAAAATGCTTGGCAGACACTGTACACCCTGATCAGACTCTCCTAGATATGGAATTTGATCAGGGAGTATACCAGTATCAGTGTCTAGTAATGGTCAACACTTTGGTTTAGACAAGATACCCAATGCAATATGTACAGAAGAGTGAAAATAAAGTAAATGTATACTATTTCTGTGTCAGTTATTCCTGAAGTGGAAGATTTCAAATCTCTAGTAAGTGAACTAGGAAAGCCTTGAAACGAACTATGATTAGCAGAAGCCTACTTTCAATTTCAGAGGCTGGTGTATGTCTGGGACGGCCCTGGTTGTAACTGTTCTGTGTAAGCACCCTAATTTTTGTTTTGTTTCATATTGTGTTAGAAAATTTGTTATTCAAATTGATTTTTCATTACCTTGCTTATTTGCTTTCTATTACTAAGACACATAAAGATGTGTAGTGCTCTTTGTCACTTTCGTTTTGCTTTAAAATAAGGTTGAATTTTGTTACTTACCTATCTAGATTTCTGTTGATCCATTTCCACTGTGATCAATAATAGACTGCATATCTCCCATGTGGTTAGTAAATGACTATCATCTCCTTGGAATCAATCTTATATTGGTTGCTAGGCAACTGTCACAAACTATATCAAGCTCTTGCTGTTAAAACCAGTTGTAGTTAACAGTGAGTAAGTGAACTCGGGTTTAACGTCCCACCAACAACGAGGTCATATGGAGACGGGACCTCGACTCAGATCTGGTAAATAGGTAGGCTTTTGAAGAAACCCAGTCCAAATCCCGCAGTAGTGACATCACAATATCTGTTTCATGACATTATACATTCTCAAAAAGTAAGTGGTTTGACAGACTCAAGGAAAGATGTCTGCATTTCAGTGTTGACATCAATGTTGTTGAAAGAAATGTTCTGTAGTATTCTTCGTTTACATTTTGACCTTTCTGATAATATTCTTAGAAACACGCACACATATCAGCAATGTCTTTAAATATCCTTGTTTACATCAAAACGTTTCTGGTTTTAGGAAGTTTGGGATGTGCCAATGGGCTGATTGGGACTTAAATAGTCACTCGTAGCTATGTGTCCAAGTTCCATCAATGGATACAGCACAAAAGGAAAAATGAAAAAAAAAAAAAAAAGAGAAAAAAAACTTGAAAAAATAAATATTTTACTATATTCAATGGGTTTTTGAATGGTTTCTGTAAATTATTGAAGTTCATTTAAGAGACTTTCTGAAATAACTTCAAATATTATCCATAGATTTGTCATCCATTATTACATTTTTAAAACAGCATTCAAAGTCTCAACTTTCATGCATCTTCCTTGCAAACAGTGTGTATTTTTTCAACCCCAAATAACAAACAAGCTTTTACTTTGTTCATGATGATGATTTAGTACCAATATTTTTGACAGTGGAAGCCACAGAAATATTGATCAATACATAAAATTTTCATTGTATCTTCAAATTTTGAGCTCGTCATCTTTATAACATATCATGTATTTTCCATCTGTCCAATCAGATGACATGTCATGAAATAATCAGTAACTTACCAGTAAACAGTGTGCATTTTTTTAAAGAAACTTCTATGTAATTTCTTTTCAACTTTCTCAGTAACAATATTCTTGACAGTATACGCAAAAAGAATACTTAACTAATGTCTAAAATCTAACTTCATTCTTGAAGGTCTGGCCTTAATATCTGTATAACATGGTGAAAAAAAGGCTTGTAACATCCAAAAACAAGCTATACAACATGCTGTATAATCTGCTCTACCTTACATGCTGTACAACGTGCTCTTGCTCTATGTAAGTTTTAAATGGGTTTTCGAATAGTTTCTGTAAATTATTAAAGTTCGTTTAAGAAACTTTCTGAAATAACTTCAAATATTATCCATAAATTTGTCATCCATTATTACATTTTAAAACAGCATTTAAACTCTCAACTTTCATGCACCTTCCTTGCAAACAGTGTGTATTTTTTCAACTCCAAATAACAAACAAGCTTTTACTTTCTTCATGATGATGATTTAGTACCAATATTTTTGACAGTGGAAGCCACAGAAATATTGATCAATACATAAAATTTCCATTGTATCTTCAAATTTTGAGCTCGTTATCTTTATAAAATATCATGGTTACATGCGGTAATAATATGCTGTATAACATCCTGTCACAGATATTAAGCTGCACCTCTTAAACACATACAATGCTTCAACAATGCTTTTCAAGAACGTATAGAAACAATATATAAGTTTGTCATCTGTCAAATCAGATGACATGTCATAAAATAATCAGTAACTTACCAGTAAACAGTGTGCATTTTTTTAAAGAAACTTCTATGTAATTTCTTTTCAACTTTCTCAGTAACAATATTCTTGACAGTATACGCAAAAGGAATACTTAACTAATGTCTAAAATCTAACTTCATTCTTAAGGTCTGGTCTCATTATCTGTATAATATGGTGGAAAAAGGTGTATAACATCCAGAAACAAGTTATACAACACGCTGTATAATCTGCTCTACCTTACACGCTGTACAACGTGCTCTTGCTCTATGTAAACATTCAATTGGTTTTTGAATAGTTTCTGTAAATTATTAAAGTTCATTTAAGAGACTTTCTGAAATAACTTCAAATATTATCGATAAATTTGTCATCCATTATTACATTTTAAAGCAGCATTTAAACTCTCAAATTTCATGCAACTTCCTTGCAAACAGTGTGTATTCTTTCAACTCCAAATAACAAACAAGCTTTTACTTTGTTCATGATGATGATTTAGTACCAATATTTTTGAAAGTGGAAGCAACAGAAATATTGATCAATACATAAAATTCCCATTGTATCTGCAAATTTTGAGCTCGTTATCTTTATAAAATATCATGGTTACATGCGGTAATAATATGCTGTATAACATCCTGTCACAGATATTAAGCAGCACCTCTTAAACACATAAAATGCTTCAACAATGCTTTTCAAGAATGTATCTATGAAACAATATATAAGTTTGTCATCTGTCCAATCAGATGACATGTCATGAAATAATCAGTAACTTTCCAGTAAACAGTGTACAATTCTTTTTAAGAAACTTCCATGTAATTTCTTTTCAACTTTCTCAGTAACAATATTCTTGACAGTCTACGCAAAAGGAATACTTAACTATGTCTAAAATCTAACTTCATTCTTGAAGGTCTGGACTCATTATCCGTATAACATGGTGAAAAAAAAGGTGTATAACATCCAGAAACAAGCTATACAACACGCTGTATAAGCTGCTCTACCTTACATGCTGTACAACCTGCTCTTGCTCTATGTAAAAAAGTTTTACATTTAAAACAGATGAAATACACAAACAATGCTTCTGATTTAAACTGCTACGTATCTAAGGCACAATAGATAAGTTTATGGTCAGTCCAATAAGCTTCAATAATGTCACAAAATGCCTGGCAATTTGCAAAAATCAGATCTAATACTGATCCAGAGTCAAAAGTAGAGTGTTTGATTTGTTGCACACAGCTGAACAGTGTTCCCATGAAATCAACAAATTGTTAATTGCCGGAATCTATCTGAATATTGAAATCACCCAATATGACTAACTTTGCATTGACATTTACCACTGGTTTCAAATGGCAACGGATGTCGTCTTTAAAATCAGTCTGGGAACTTTTTGGGTATTTGTACAAGAGTACAGTTTGAAAATATCCTTTCGAAGGGCTTTGCAAGGCAGTCAGAATGAATTCACATGAATGGCAATGCATTTTTATGACTTTTTTTACAATTAAAATACTCTTTTATGTATACAGCAAGTCCATGGTGTGGCCTATTTAATGGTTCTGTCTCTGTATCATCTAATCTAATAAGCCTAAATCTTTTTAAAGCAAAATGAACATTTTCATCTCTTTTACATAACCGTGATTCTGCAAAACCAACAACATCTGCAGCCAACACATTTGGTTCAAATTCTATATCCTTAAAGTGGTTATGCAAAGACCTTGCATTGTTAAATGCAATTCTGATTTTGCCAGGATCAATTTTATATAATGGCACATAACAAAGTTTCAAAACTGCTTCAGTTTTCAATCTTTGCATTTCTTCAGTCACTTTTGCATCTAAAGCCATAGCACGTTCATTGAGATTCAAAATGTATAAATTTTCAAGCTTCTTTACTCTACTAAGTGCAACATAGTGAATATGTGGTACTTTTCTAACAGTTTTCTGAGTTAGATCAATCACTACTTTGTCTACTGTGGCACCCTGAGCTTTGTGGACCGTTTTAGCAGCAGCAGGTCTCAATGGAAACTGAAGTCTTTGATAGGTTTGGTACTTGTATATGAAAGTTCTTTCAGTATCAAACACTGGAGTCCATTCTCTCTGGATATTGACATTATAGAATCCTCTATTGAAGAACTTCTCTCGGGTTGACCTACCAATTCGAGAATCATCAAATAAAACCCAAATAATACTAGGACGATTTGTTCCTTCCATCTTGTACTCAATGAATTTTACAATCCCTGTAGCACCATTTGTTAAGCCATCTTCAACACTAACATTGACTGTCATAACATAAATCATACCTACAGCTACTGTCAACAACTTCAACAAACTGCCTGTTTTTGAGAAATCGTCTGGAAGTGAATTAATTAGCTCACGAGATCTTTTTGCAGAAATGTTTGCTAAAACAACGGTATCATGACAAGGTATAACAACTTTGTCTCCAGGCATCTGATTCAAAATTTTCTCATTATGATTATCCACACCCAAGTTTTCAGCAAACAAATGAAGGGCATCTTTTGGATACTCATCACTATGTCGGTCAACAACACGTGTTTGCAACTTGTTTTTGTCTTCTTCGGTCATTTCATTAAGTCTAAGTCGATTCAGTAACTGGGCTAACTCATGATCCTCTTTTTGTCTCATTATATCTACTAATTCATACATTTTGAATAGTTCTTTCCATAAGTTAGGTGCAAGCGAAGAAGCTTCCTTTTCCAAATCATGAAATATCATTGAATCACCTACTGGTTTCAGCTGGTAAAAAATCACCTACAGCAATTATGCTTAAGCCACCAAAAGTTCTTTTTGTTCCAGTCAGCTGCTGCAGTCGTGTGTCAATAAAACTGAGTAACTGTGTGCCAACCATAGATATCTCATCAATAATAACAACCTTAAGATGTCTGTATTTTATTCTAAATGTATTCAACTCATCAGCTGATAAAAGGTTTGTACCCTGATATATTTTTTTGTGGAACGCAGAGCAAATAGTTTGACCACCTATGTTGAATGCAGCAAAGCCCATATAAGCACAGAGCAGAATTCTTATATCCTCTGGGTTTTCTCCTTCCTTCAAATTCAAAGTTCTATACAGGCTTTGATAAAGTGCTCTTATGACTACAGATTTGCCAACACCTGCACCCCCTGATAAGAAAGCATAGATTGGTTCATCTTTACATTTTATCCAATGCACTACATGGTTGAAAAATTCTCTTTGTCTTAAATTCAGACTCCTCAGAAGAGTTAAATATTCTTCTTCTGGTAACATAATGCCAGTTGTTTCTACAGGCGGTACTGAACATGTGGACTGCAGTTCTATACCAATATCATACTGTCTGTGCTCCACTACTCTATCTGGATTAAAATATACGAAATTTTCAGATTCATTTACTCCTTCTTCTGCTGCTTCTCTATTTTCTTGTTCAGCATTTGGTGCAATCTGATCATATGCATTCTCCTCTTCTTCCATCATCTGTCTTGCAAGTTCAAGTTCTTCAGTGTGATGTTCATACCCTTTGCTTTTAGACTGCAGTGATTCTTTCATG
The DNA here is from genome assembly GCA_963989385.1 of Ctena decussata. Lineage (NCBI taxonomy): Eukaryota > Metazoa > Mollusca > Bivalvia > Lucinida > Lucinidae > Ctena > Ctena decussata. The sequence continues at coordinate 75,525,571 of OZ022509.1, forward strand.
AAGTTATAATGGTCCCGATAGGTTTCAAACGAACCTAACAGATCTTTTTCTTCATTGCGCCATGGCATGTAAAGCATTAACTGTTCCCTGAAGTAATTTTCCGGGTCCTTTTTTCTATTGTACCTTACAAACCGTATTATTCTAGAGACTTTTCTACTTCTATATTTTGTTCCATTCTTTGCTCTATATATCACGTCTGAACAATCTGTTTCATTTGGAACATTTTCTTCTTCACAGCTCCCCTCATTTTCATCACTTGAATCAGTTTCACTGCCACTATCATCATTTTTGTCTTCCACTTTCTCTGACAGTCTGTTTTCTTTAGGATAAATAACATCAACTTTTGAGACATAATCTGCCAAGCAATATTTCGGAAGCTGCTTAGGTCTTTTTGAATAACGTTGGATAATATTATCTGATTCTATGTTTGTAGACTCAGCAGGTAGCTCATCAAGAACAATTTTAGGTTTCAGCAGAAATACCCTTTCTTCAGGAGTTGATGTGTTTATGAAAACAATGTCCCTTGTGCATTTTGTCAAAGGAATTTGCAGAGCAAGGTAAACTGCTTCTTGAGCACTCACTTCAACAGAGTTTGAAAACACATTTCCAATATGTCTGACCTGCTTTTTAAGATCTAAATTTCCTTTTCGAGCTTCTTTGGCTGCTGCATCAAGCTGTGCACTCATTCCTCTTTGAGATTTACTTATATAACCAACAATGTATGATGCACGACCATATGGTTCGAGCACTATCTGAATGTCAAGATTTGCCCTCCATGCAAGAAGAACTTTTACATTAAACAGATTGACTCTCATTTCATTTGGTTTCCTTTTTAGAAATACTTTTGGTGCATTCAGTGAGCTTCGTATGCATTTGATATAATCTTCAAAATCCATTTTGGCTACTTTCTCCAAAAATTCATCAACTGTCATTTCTACATTGTCTTTATACTCGTTCATGGCCCTTTGAAGCTCTGTGTATTTCTTTGTGTACTTTTCGACTTCATCATCAAGTGGATATAGCAACAAAGTTCTTGGAAGAGGTAGTAATGGAAATCCAAATCTACATATTGGTTTTCCCTTCTTTCTGCATGTTCTCGAGTGTTTATGTGTTTGTAAGTTAACAAGGCTTGCAGTTTCCTCATTATCAGCATTACATGTAAGATATTGATCGACAAACTGAACTATTTCCTCTTCTGAATTTTTTTCTAGCACTGGACCATTTTCTATCCAAACAAGCATGTGGATATGAGGAGAACCACGCTGTTGAAACTCAACTCTATAGAAATAGTCTTTCAATTTTCCAACTGGCTGACAATCACTTTTAAGAACTGTTTTCAGAAATTCCTGTACACGATGATCAAAGTACCTTGAGCATGTTACTGGATCCTTCTGAACAAGTTTTGTTTTCTCTTGCCATGTCAAATTCTCTATATCTTTCTCTGAATATTCAACACCATCATTTAGTTTTGACAACATCTTCAAAAGATCTGTCCATCTAGTATCAGCTGCTGACAATGACATAAACCAAGTGGGCAAGGAGAGCTGCCTTATCATTGCAAAAATATCCTTTTTTCTCGCTTCAAGATAGGCAGGTGAATTTCTGAGCTGACGAAATATGTAATAGCCTTCGTCAAGTTTTACAAGCTTATCCAAATATGTAGAATCTCTAGCTTCAGCTGCTGTAATTTTCTTGCCTTTACTTCTACATCTTCTTACAGCTAAATTCACTTTGTCACTGATTTGTTTCATCTGTAACTTTTTATGTTTAAAAAAGATGTTTGGAACTGACTGTGCTGCTCTCCTATCAATACTTCGTAATTCCCACTTAACAATATCACTATAATGAACAGAAACAGGTCTTTCATCTTTGCTTGGTGGTCTCTGACCGCAAAAAATAGTAGGAAAGCATAAATATTCTGCATCTTTATCTTGATATAAACTAAGCGGATGTTGCCCTTCTCCAGGTGCAAAGGTAAATACCTGATCATATTTGTTTGCAATATTTGCATCATCCACTAATGTATCAACATTTCCAACATTATCATTGGCATCTATTTCACTGTAATGATCAGAATCATAGCCATCAGTTTCAGTACTGTCTTTAGCAAAAGTACCAATGTTCTTCACTTGCTCATGTACTGGATTCTCCAAGCTATTACTGTCCTTGGTTTGGTCTGTTGACATTTCCAAAAATTCTTTTACTGTGTCTTTTGCATTTTCAGTAACTTCCTGAAACCAACTATCATCAACTGATAAACCTGATTTTTTGTATAATTCACTATTATTTACTAACCAGTGTAATGCAGTTAAAACTTTTAATGGTCTAACATTTTCTTTAAAATCAACTTTTTTATACGACAATTTCTTTTTGAGCTGGATTGCAACTGTAAAGTTTTCATCCATGGGTCTTGGAAGACAGTTTACAGTAGGCTGAATATCAACTGGTACATTAATAACATTCCCTTTCAAGGAGTATTGACCACCACGTGGCAATTCTCTTATCTGCATAAATGGAATACGAAGTGCTATTAATCTTTCTTCAAGCTGGTGTAAATTCAGTTCTGGAGGCTTTTCTGGCCATTTCATTCCATTTGCTACAAATAATTTTGGAACTTTACCGTCTCTTAATGCACTCAAACAAGTATGACAAACCCACTCTTCATTATTAACAGATGTGAAATTTGTGCAGAAAAGTCTTTTACTTTGTGCTGAGATGTGGATGTTCTTTAATATTGAAACACTTTTTCTTAACCATGTCTGATGGCAGGATGTACACACAAATAATGGTCCAACAGCAATACTTGAATGAAACTGCTTTATACATTCATTAATAGTTGTCAACCCTTTTCCACCATGTAATTTATTTGAGTTATGGTCATGAACATTATCTTTGACAGTTTTACATTTCTTATTAGATTTTGAGTCATCTGAATCAGACAGCACATTCAGTTTTTGTTTCTGTTGCCTTTTTTGATGTTGCTTGATCCTTTCACACTCCAGTACATAAGGTTATTTTCTTGCTTTCTGTTTTGATTGAAGTTGATATACTACTTCCTTAGCTTTAAAGGCAAAGTCTTCCCTAGCTGACTTCTTTCCAGCACGTTCTTTGGATAGGATACCTGGCTTCTTTCTGGCATTTTGCTTAGATGCAAGCTGATATATTTTTTCTTTCTCTTTAAAAGCAGGATTTTTTCTTAAAGATTCTTTTTCAGCACATTCTTTGGATAGGACACCTGGCTTCTTTCTGGCATTCTGCTTAGATGCAAGCTGAAGTATTTTTCTTTCTCTTTAAAAGCAGGATTTTTTCTTGAAGACTCCTTTTCAGCACGCTCTTTAGTTAAGACTTCTGGATTTTTTCTAGCATTCTGCTTAGATGCTAGCTGATATACTTCCTCATTTCCTTTAAATGCACAATCTTGTCTTTTTTTCTGCTTTGATGCAAGCTGGCATACTTTCTCATTTACTTTAAATACAGGATCTTGTCTTTTTTTCTGCTTAGATGCAAGCTGACATACTTACTCCTTTACTTTATATACAGGATCTTGTCTTTTTTTCCGCTTAGATGCAAGCTGACATACTTTCTCATTTATCTTAAATACAGGATCTTGTCTTTTTTTCTGCTTAGATGCAAGCTCATACACCTTCTCATCTCCTTTAAAAGCAGGATCTAATCTTTGTTTCTTTTTGTATGCTGTATTGTACTCAGTGAGTTTCTTCCTTTTCTTACCATGTGAAGCTTCTTTAGACATACTTAAGTTACTTGCATGACTTTGCATTTTTTCAGCCTGTTTTAACAGTTGATCTTCAAAATAAGCTTCAAGGCTACATTCCAGGTATCCTTTATAGCTTTCATTCAGTTCATGTTTCCTGACAGCAACAGGCAAAAAGTCAAACTGCAAGCTCATATCTATTCTCATACTATTATAAAATGCATACAGGTAAGTAATTAGATCATTCAGACTTGAGAAAGATATCAAAATTGATGTACCATCTGCAGATGAAAGTCCATTTTCTCCATGTGAGTGAGAATAAAAAAATACATACAAATCATTCTTCTTATATACAGCTGAACATATTGCTCCAATCATTAAGAGGCCGGATGATTTAGCAGAAAAAGCTGTTTGTAAAGCATGATGAAGTGCTGGAAAACCATCATCTTGCTGAGTGTTCACCAATATGCCACTTATAACTGGTTGTTTCTCCACAATAAATGTTCCAATATCAACTTTAAAATTGTCAGGGATTTCTTCCAAACTCAACAATGGGTGAATGTCTTTTCCTTCTGCTTTCAACCTATCTGTCACATTTCTATATGAAGCATCTCCATTACAAAGAATTTTATCTAAGTTTGAACTATCCTCTACTTCCAGACAAGCTGAGTATGACAAAATACACAATGCATTGCATGTGCATTGAAATCCCCTTGATTCATTTGAAAATCTTGGATTATTTTGATGAAAAGTCCCATAAATTGTATCACAAGCATTCCAAGAGAAAGATGTCAATGATGCTTTCTGACTTTTTGTATTTAAATTGCTCATACCATCATTTTCAACATTACTAGACGGCTCTCTACTCATCCTAGAAACATCAGCAGGAATAATAACAGATTTTCTCTGAGTCTCACATCCTTGATTGCCTTTGCTAGTCTCTCTTTTATCCAGCAGGTTATTTGGCAGATTAGTTAGCAAATTATTTGGCAGATTTTTTGGCTCGGTGACAGAAGTCACTATGTCTTTGTTTTCTGTTTTTAGTGAGGCCAGCTCCTCAGTCACGTCATATTCACTACGTCTGTCCTCATACTTACCTGCTTCATACTTACCTGTCCTTGCGTTAGGATTCCCTAACATAGCCTTTGACTTCCTCCAACCCTTCTTTTTAGGCATTGTTATCTGTTACCTGAAAATAGAAAGAAAAATCTTTGAAATGATCAGTAAACAGAAGTTATTTAACAATAGAATTCTGCAGAATGCTATGTTACACCTGCTTTGCATTTTCACATTAACTCAATGGAATATCAGTTTGACACACATTTGGTCAACCCCATTTGGTAATTTATGAGATATTGTCTGTTTCATATTTTGGGCTTTCTTTAGTAATGGCAGATGGCAGCCATTCTGGATGGGCAATTTGCAAAAAAAAAAAAAAATCGAAATAGCTTCATGAGAGGATCATTCTGACACAAAGTTGGTTCACACTCATACGCAAGTTGTACAGAATTGTCCTTTTCATGTTTTGTTATTTTTAGTAACAGAAGCCGACACCCATCTTGGATTGCCCAGTCACATAAATGTGAATGAGCTCCATTTTTGGAATCTGACTAAAGCCTGAATCTGACTAAAACGTGTGTCTATATATTGGCATTTAAGCAAAAGTGGACTGGTAAACAGAAAGTAGGTCACTTTGACCTTATTCTGCTACATTTTTTTTTGGTTTTTAAATTATTAAAACTAAGGTCCCATTGATGCTTCATGCGAAATTTCACAAAAATATACTTAGGGGTTCTGCAGAAAAATCGATTTACATGTAATTGGAGTTGCTATTTTTAATAACAACAGCTATATCATTCTGAAGCCACGTAGTCTGATCATGTTGCATGTCTAGTTTGCCAACCATGGGTGCAGTTATATCATTTTGAATATTGACAGTGACCAAATTCTGCTATAGAATATTTTTCATTTTGATAATCTTGATTACCAAGGACACATTAATGCTTCAAATAAAATTTCAGCCAAATATACCAAGGGGTTCTGGAAAAAGGTGATTTTATCGGTTTTGCTATTTCTAGTAACAGCAGCCATCTTATTAAGTTCATGACCATCCTGAATTTTACCATTGTGAACCCCTTCAGTCTGCTCATGCTGCATGTGAAATTTGAGAACCATCTGTGCAGCGATTTACGAAAATTAGTCTTTTGAATGGATCTGATTGCTAGAGCGGACCTAAATTGTGAATAAACAGACTGACAGGTGGAAAGACAGACGGGAAACTGGACACGTATATCGCACCTAAAGCTAAAGTAGGTGCAACAAAATCCATGTGCCTTTTGAAATGATTGGTGAGCTCTGACTAGGCATCTTCTCCAGTTGAACTAAAATTGCATGGACTCTTGCATCTGGCCTGTCTCTGAATTATCACAAGGCAAAGTTAAACACAATAACCCCGATTCAAAGCTAACACTGGTAACACTGGAAAAGTAATACCTATGTTTTGCTTTAGCCAGACACCTATTCTATCCCATAACCTTACAAGGTCGTTGAGGCACCACAGATGACTTTGAAACAATCCCTTTCCACCTTGTCCTGTTTTTAGCTGCCCTGCAAGACACCAGCAAGACAAAAACACACACACACACACACACACACACACACACACACACACAAAGCAAGTTTTGCAAAGTTAGTGAACCGTAAAATGTAGCTAAATCCACACAAGATTGATGACAACTTTTATCCTCACACTTGCAGATGTATGCATGACCTGAGTTTCATGACTCTAGCCATTATGGTTCTTGAGAAACAGAGCTAAATCTGAAAACTCTATGCAAATTTTGCGAATTTACAAACCTTAAAATGTCGCTCTAGATGATATACTGATGGTGGCTTTGAGCTGTACCTTTCCAAACGTAGCAATAACCCAAATGTCATGCCTCTAGTGCTTTTACCTTTTTAGAAACTGGCCATAACATGAAAACTTGACAGAGGTTTGCAAACTCAGTGAATTATAAAATGTTTAGGTGGTTTTCTGCCGATCCTAGAAATATCAACAACAATAATAACAGACTTTGAGTCTCATGCCCTTGATTGCCTTTTCTAGTCTCTCTTTTATCCAGCAGGTTATTTGGCAGATTAGTTAGCAAATTATTTGGCAGTTTTTTTGGCTCGGTGACAGAAGTCACTATGTCTTCGTTTCTGTTTGTAGTGAGGCCAGCTCCTCAGTCACGTCATATTCACTACGTCTGTCCTTATACTTACCTGCTTGATACACTTAGCAAAAAAAAACAAACTTGACAGTCCCTTTTTCATCCTACGGTAGTCAGGAAAAGGTGAAACATAAAAATTATTGTAATTTACGAAAAAGTAATCATTTAGTAATATCACAGTCACATAAAATTCAAGATTCTTTAAATACAGCATTATTGAGACTACTGTAAATGTCACAGGGGTGCTTTTCCATTTTCTATGCTCAGAACCAAACAAATACCGAACTTAAAATTGTTGAAGTCAGCTTAAATGATAAAAATTCTGTTGGCAACGCCTTTCCATTATTAAATCTAATCTGTATGGACTGATTAACTAAAATTTTGCCAAATGCATGGTCGATAAAGAGGCCGCGAGGATGACATCTCAAATATCTCTAAATGTTAAATTCAAAAGGAAATAATCTGAAAATTTCGAACCTTTAAACATTATTTTGAGGTTGTGATTACAATTAACAGAAGCGTTTAAAGTGTTTTCTGTGCATACTGCAACTACTGTTTATTGTGTACAAAAAACTTTCTTCTGCGCATGCGCAAATTAAAGAACTGGTCTGAATTATCAAAATAGAAATAAGTTAGGTAACTCCAGACAGGTAAAAAATTATCCAATAAATTTTCATGATTTAAGAAATCAGATGTCCGTACATGAAAAAAAAAAACATAAATAAAAATGTCAAGCTTTTATTTTTGTTCAGTATACTACCTGTTCTAGCACTGACATTTACAGACATCCCCACTGATCTCCTCCATCCATTCTTTTTAGGCATTTAATGTCTAACATGAAAATAGAAAGGAACATCTTATTATCAGTATACATGATTTATTTCACAGAACTTTCATGGCTGTAATCCTTGAGAAAGAAACCTAAACACAAAAACTCAACAAACAATAAAGTCCCAATGCCGGGATAAGGTCAAATTTGAGCTATCTAAACACTCAAAGGCAAGTAACTCCAAGGCAAAATATACAATATAGCCAAATTCCAAACTTGTCAGAGAGTTTATGCATGTCCTGCTTATCAGCAAGTTTGATCAAGTTTCAAAAAAAAAATAATGTTGCTATGCAGATAGGTCAAAAATTATCCAATAAATTTTCATGATTTAAGAAATCAGATGTCCGTACATGAAAAAAAAAACATAAATAAAAATGTCAAGCTTTTATTTTTGTTCAGTATACTACCTGTTCTAGCACTGACATTTACAGATATCCCCACTGATCTCCTCCATGCATTCTTTTTAGGCATTTAATGTCTAACATGAAAATCGTCATGACCTGTTCTACATAACTGAAAAGTATCATTAAAATATTCCAAAGGATATTCAAGATATGGAGCGGACAAGAAAATGTTTACAGACAGACGAACGCCAGGCTCATCGCTATATCCCCTGAACCTTTTGGTCAGGCGGATAAAAACAACATCATTTATGTACTGGCTAATGGCATGAACATGAATGCAAAGAATCAGCTTCGTCCCCCTTATGGTTTCTGAGAAGAGTTTTTAATCATTTTATTTTTTTTCCTGCATGTTGCCATGGCAACCAATCAAATTCAGTGATTTAGACAAAATTCATTCTGTAGAAAAAATCCAAATAACTGTTGCAAGATAGCAAAAATTACAAATTTCCATATTTCCCATTATAAGTAAATGGAAACCATAAGTTGCCAGAGCAACCAAATTGCAAGAGCAACTGCCAAGAAAACCAGTAATTCTACAGAGGCTAGTGTTAAGATCCTTTCTGTAAAGTTTGAGCTTTATTGACCATATAATTTCTGCAGACATGATTTATAAATATTATTCTTTTTTTAATTATTCGGTTGCAATTGCAACCAGACAAATTGTACAATTTGCATAAATTTAATAAGGCTGGATGAGGACTACTCAAGGAACATTTCTCTGAAAGTTTTGTCAAAATATCTGCAGTGACATAGCAATAAATGCAAATTTTCCATTTTGCTATTATAAGTCAATGGCAGCTTTAAGTTGCCATAGCAACCAAACTGCTAGAGCGATTGCCAAGAAAACCAGTACTTTTATAGAAGCTAGTACTAAGATCATTTCTGTGATGTTTGAGCTTTATTGGTTGCGTAGTTTCTGAGGAGATGATTTTTAAATATTTTTCAATTTTAACCCTTTGGTTGCCATGGCAACCAGCCATATTTTGCAATTTACATAATTTAGTGTGGTTGATAGAGGACTACTCAGGGAACATTCTGTTAAAGTTTTGTCAAAATATCTGCAGTGACATAGCAATAAATGCAAATTTTCAATTTTTTCCATACCAGTCAATGGCAACTTTAAGCTGCCATAGCAACCAAACTGCTACAGCAATTGCCAAGAAAAACAGTATTTTTATAGGGGTTAGTACTAAGATCCTTTCTGTGAAGTTTGAGCTTTATTGGTTGCCTAGTTTCTGAGGAGTTGATTTTTGAATATTTTTCTATTTTTAACCTTTTGGTTGCCATGGCAACCAGCCAGATAGTGCAGTTTACATAAATTTCATGTGGTTGACAGAGGACTACTCAAGGAACATTTCTGTAAAAGACCTGCCAAAATATCTGCAGTGACATAGCAATAAATGCAAATTTTCAAATTTTCCCATACAAGTCAATGGGAACTTTAAGTTGCCATAGCAACCAAAGTTCTCATGCGATCTGGAATAAAAAACAGTATTATTGGTTCCCCCTACCTATAGATGCTATGTATGAAATTCGGTAACAATGGGCATTGTAGTTTCAGAGGAGATGTCGTTTGAAAATGTTGACGGACGGACGGACGGACGACGGATGCCTGCCTATACTATAAGCTCACCTGTGAGCCTTCGGCTCAGGTGAGCTAAAATGTTTAACATTAAAAGGTTCCTGACAAGGAATGCACAAAGGCGGATCCTCACCCTTCAACATAAACGAATGAGTATTAAAAGTATGGCCGATTCTAAGTCGAGCTAAAGTTACTTCTTCCTTACAATCACTTCTATAACATGGTTGCCATTCACCTAGTGAAGGCTTAATAGAATGGAGTTTGTTAATGACAACAGCATTCCACGATATCTGCCACTTATTATGAAGATTGGTATTTATGCAAGGAAGAACTAATGCTGATTTTGCGGCAATGTCGGCCTTTTCGTTGCCTTTAATCCCCACGTGACTGAGAAGCCAACAACATACAATGTTGTTAAGCTCAGCTAAGTCATTATGTTTTAAGAGGATATCCAAAAGAAGAGGGTTTTCGATATGGCGATTATTTAGGGATTGAAGAACAGAGAGGGATCAGAAAAGATAATGAAATCTGTATTCTGAGACTGTGCAATGTGATCCAAGGCTAAATCAACAGCTTTGGTCTCCGCTGAAAAGATAGAGGCATTGTCAGGTAATCTGCATTTGTATGTTTCGGATGGAGTGACACAAGCGGATCCAGCTGTGATTCCATCCTTTGAGCCATCAGTATATAAAGTCTCATAGTGAGCGAAGTCAGAAAGCAGTTCATTAAATTTAGTTCGAAACACTAGAGGATCAGTTTGAGATTTTTTATCACTATGCAAAGAAAATAGAACACGTGGCTGAGTAAGTGTCCAAGGTGGTACATCTGGAACTTTGAACTGTTCAATTCTGTCTAAATCTAAATTCATATTTTCAAATTCAGAGGCGATTCTAATGCCAAAGGAAGGAATCATATTTGGTTTATTCTCGAATAAACAGTTTCATACGTTGGATTTGATGGATTTGACTTTAATTTAAGGGCATACTGCAAAGAGAGTTTCTGACGTCTATTATAAAGTGATGGTTCATTTGCCTCTGCTAAAAGACTCTCCGAGGGAGAAGTTCTGAAAGCTCCCAAGGCGAGCCGGAGTCCTTGGTGATGAATGGGATCAAACATTTCCAAATAAGATTTTCTAGCGGATCCATATATTATAGAGCCAAAGTCTAGTTTGGACCGTTTAATAGTTCTTTTAAGATTAAGTAAAACTTTACGGTGTGCTCCCGAGTCAGTATGGGCAACAACTCGTGGTATGTTCAACGCTTTTTGACATTTAGCTTTAAGTTGTTTAATATGCGGAATAAATGAGAGTTTTCTGTCAAAGACAACACCCAAAAATTTGTTTTCTTGAACTACAGGAATCAGCGTTCCGTCCAGATTAAGAACAGGATCATAATGCGCGTTACAAAGGTGACAGAAATGCATACAAACTGTCTTAGATTTAAAAAATTTGAATCCATTTTCAGTCGCCCACGTTTGAATTTTATTTAGATTTTGTTGAAGTTGACGTTCAATTGTATGCATATTTTTCGACCGATAACAAATCAAAAAGTCATCTACATATAAAGAACAGTCAACACCAGGATTTAGACATTTAACAATATTGTTTATTTTAAGACTGAAAAGAGTGACAGACAAAATACTACCTTGAGGCACACCTTGTTCTTGATCGTGTGCCTCAGACAGAGTTGAACCTACACGTACTTTAAATTCTCTGTTAGATAAGAAGTTTTGAACGAATATTGGTAATCGGCCTTTAAGGCCTATTTCATGTAAATCATTCATTATACCATACTTCCAAGTTGTACCGTAAGCCTTCTCTAAATCAAAGAAGACAGCAACTAAGTGCTCCTTCTTGATGAAGGCTTCACGTATAAAAGTTTCTAATCTAACCAAGTGATCATTAGTACTGCGTTGGTGCCTGAAACCACTCTGAAATTCTGTAATAATATTATTTGTTTCAAGGTACCAAACGAGTCTTTCATTGATCATTCGCTCCAATGTTTTACATATGCAGCTCGTTAAAGCAATGGGACGGTAATTGTTCGGGTTCGTATTATCCTTTCCAGGTTTCGGTATAGGGATTATCGTAGCTTCTTTCCAAGATTTCGGTACATTACCAGTTTCCCAAATATCATCGAAAGTTTTCAAAGGAACCAAAAAAGAAGAGTCTGGAAGATGTTTAAAAAATGATAATGAATATCATCAGGGCCCGGAGATGAATCATGGGCCTTTGAAAGGGCATCTTTAAGTTCCGAAAGACTAAAAGACTTATTATAAGCTTCTGTGTTGTTAGATGAAAATTTTAGTTTTTGTTTTTCCTTTTGCTGTTTGATATTTTTGAATTTTGGACTGTAATTTTCGGAAGAATAATGTTTCGAAAACGCATCAGCGAGGGTATTAAAAATATCTTTTTCGGAAGTAACTTTAGAATTATTTACACATAGGTGTCCGATTTTCCTTTTCCCTGAATCCTCCGAACCATGTCCCATACTTTCTTTATTGAAGTTCGAGAATTTAATTTGGAAACATTGTGTCCACGATTTTTACTTGGATTCTTTGATGGTTCGACGAGCTTTTGCACGAAAAACACGATAATTGTTTAAATTATCATGTGTTGGACGATTATTGAATTGCCGTAGTGCTCCTTTACGTTGTTTAATTATACCCCCGACATACGAAGTACGAAGTATGTCGAGGGGTTTATAGTTTTCGTCTTTCCGTCCGTTCGTCCGTCTGTGTGTTCGTCCGTCCGTCCGTGTGTACGTGCGTCCGTCCGTTAACATTTTCGTTAAAGTTTGGCCTTAAGTTTTTATTCTTTGCTTATATTTCCAATATCCTTTGATGAAACCTTTTGGTATGTGACTAGGTATACTTCTAGGTTCATGCAGAATAGTTGACATTATCTGGATGCTGCTGCTTACCTAAGGTCAAGGTCACAGACTTAAACATTTGCGTTAATGTTTTGTGTTAAGTTTATATTCTTCTTTTATATTTCCAATATCCTTTGATGGATCCTTTTGCTATTTGACTAGGGTTACTTTAAGGTTCATACAGAGTAGTTGACATCATCTGGATGCTGCTGCTTGCCAAAGGTCAAGGTCACAGATTTGTATATATGTGTTAAATTTGCGTTAAAGTTTTGCGTTAAGTTTATATTCTTTGCTTATATTTCCAACATCCTTTGGTGAAACCTTTTGATATATGACTAGGTTTACTTCTATGTTCGTGCACAATGATTGACATCATTTTGATGCTGCTGCTGACCTAAGGTTAAGGTCAAAGGCTTTAACATTTGCGTTAAAGTTTTGCGTTAAGTTTACATTCTTTGTTTATATTTCAAGCATTCTTTGATGAAGCCTTCTGATTTATGACTAGGCTTACTTCTATGTGTTCATGCAGATTAGTTGACATCATCTGGATGCTGCTGCTATCCAAGGTCATGGAAACAGACTTATAGGTTTACATTAAAATTTTGTGCTTAGTTGGTTTTCTTTACTGATATTTGTAATATACTTAGATGGAAGCATTTGATAGGTGATAAAGTTTACTTCTAGGTTCATACCATGTATAAGATTGGTTTCATTAGGGTGCGATTTCATTAGGATGTGGTTTCATTAGGCGGTGGCGCTGGTCGGGGGTATACGTGAGCGCCTGCTCACTTGCTCTAGTTGCATTTTACAATCATCTGTAAACCAAGGCTTTCTAACATTTTTCGATTTTATTGATGTTTTGGGAACAGTTTCTTCTGCAATATTAATAAGAATAGATGCAAATGACTTAAACGGATCACCAGCCTCCTGGACTGTGTCTTCAAGAAGTCGAGTTTCACAAAGGGTTTGGAACTGATTCCAGTTAGCTTTATATAATTTCCATCTTGAAACTGGCTGTTCAATATCTTGACCAATATTATTCAGAAATATTGGAAAGTGATCACTACCACAGAGATCATCATGAACCTTCCAATCATAGTGTAAAAGAAAGGTGGGAAAGAAGATAGAGAGGTCTAAAGAAGTGTATGTACCAGTTGCTGGATGTAGATACGTCGGAGTTTTAGTGTTATATAGACAAAGTCCATGATTATCAATAAAACTTTCAATAACTCTGCCTTTGTCATTAATATCTTTGGAACCCCAAAGGATATTATGACCATTAAAGTCTCCCAGTAAGATGAAGGGAGAGGGGAGTTGTGGAACGATATCATTAAGCTCTTTGAGAGATAATCTCGAACTGGGAGGAATATATATAGAACAAATAGTGACTACGCGATGGAGAGTTATGCTTACTGCAACAGCTTGTAAATTCGTCTGCAAAGGTATTTGACTATGAGGAGCATTATTATTGACAAAGATAGAGACACCACCAGCGGCTCTCTCATTGTTTGATGAAAATGTATGAAAAGAGTTATAATTTCGAATGGAACTGTTATCGCTGTCTTTTAGATGAATTTCTTGAAGACACAGAGCAGCAGGCTCATAATCCTAAAGGAGCAACAATGTTTCTTCATAATTGGCTTTAAAGCCTCGACAATTCCATTGTATAATTCTGTTTTTCATTATTAATAATGATGAATATATATTGGAGCAAAATGGTTAGATCTATTCTTAAGAAGTAGGTATTCTGTTAAGTGTCCCCCTTGGGAGACAGGATGGAGATTCCTCTGCATCCATATCCTCCAAGGCAGACCACCTATTATGCTGCCTAACCGCGATTAGATCGTTAGATCCTTTCGGCTGGCGATCAGATTCAGGTTTCTCCTTTCCCCGTGATTTAGGGTCAGGAGTCCTGTCGGTCGAGTTCTGTTTATTTTTGTCGTGTTTCACAAGTGTGTCACGAACAATTTGTTCTAGTTTTTTGTCTGCTTTTTGTTGTTTTGCTTTTTCTTTTTGGTTCAGTTTTTCTTCGGCAGATGCTTCGTTTGATGCTACATTGTATAACGAAGACTGTGGAGCTGCTCTGATAAGCACAGGGTCTGTTTGTGTCATTGCATCAACGCATGACACTGTGACTCCACCAGCCTTCGTTATGCTAGCATAACTTTTACCTGGTGCTGCCGTGTAACTTTCAACAATTTTTCGCGCTTCCGGAAACGATATATTCCTGGTATATTTGACTTTGAGAATTTCTTTCTCAGTGAGCCAGGCCTGACATTGCCGCGAATTGGCGGGGTGGTCTTCCTTACAGTTATAACATTTGGCTGGATTTTTGCAATCAGTTTCATCAGCACAATGCTGAGGCTGACCACAGTTAGCACATATCGTTTGTTTCTTGCATTTGTCCTCGTGATGCCCAAAACATTGACACTGGTAACATCGCAGTGGATTTGGAATGTAGGGATCAACGGGGACACGAAGAAAGGCAACTTTTAATTGTTTTGGCAAAACTGACGTGTTGAAGGTGAAAACGAAAGTGTTTGTGTCTTTCAAGGTACCGTCTCGACGAACTTTTATCCTACGGACACCAATCACACCCTGTTCCCTCATGTTCTCAAGGATCTCTTGCTCGCTGACCCCTTTTAAATCAGGGCAGCGAACAATGCCCTTGCAGGAATGGAGGGAACCATGAAGGAACACTTTCACTTTAAGGTCGAAAAATTTGTCCAAGCGCAATAGATTTTCTATCTGCTTTTTATTGACAAACTCGACAAGCAGGTCACCTGATCGTAGCTTTTTTATGTTTTTTGGCACGCCAGCTATGCCATGTAAAACTTTCTCTATAATGAAGGGAGAAAGACTAGACATTTGCCTTTCTTCTTTGGACGTAATGACCAAGAAGCGCGGAGAAGCTGCAGTCATTGCCGGTTGAATAACTTCAGTATCTGACATGTCGTCAGAGTCGTTATCACGTGGCCGTTTCGTTGTATGTTGAGAAGCTTTAGGGTTTGAAGTTGGGGGGGGGGGCATGAGAAATAAAGAAAATAATTCATCTCCCGTGCTCTCCGCCCGCCGCGGAGCCCAACAAGGGAGCACTTAAATGGAGTGGATATCCTAAACTCCAAGTGCTAGAGATACACTAGAGATACAGTAAAGCCAGAGAAAGACTTGACACCCTTGTGCAACCCAGTTGCACATGAGTTGCACTACACCTGAGCTAGCTTTGAGCATTGAGTTGCACCCCATTCTCAAACCGTAGTGCACCTGAAGTTCAGAGTTCAGATTGAACCTTTACACATACTTTTATGATTAGCCAGTCATGGAATGGACATACAGTTTGTGCACTACCCAGATCATCTTCTTTTTTTTTAATTTGTATTGCAAGAGTAAAGAAAATATAACAATTTTAAATTTGTATTGGTTTTAATTTTCTGATGTCTTTCTTTTTTCTTTTTCTTTTCTTTTATTTGCAAAAGTGACAATTATCTTAGTTTGTGTATTTTTTGTCCTTTTTTCTGTCTTTAATTCTTTCTTTGAGTATTTTTAGAAGACAATTAAAATAATACACATATGTTAATTTATTCTTAATATAACAGAAATAAATATAAAATATTGTAATAATCTATTTCAAGTAAAGAGAAGCCATGTGTTGTAAGCTATTGAACTATCAACTTTGTTTTTAAAAGAAAATATAAGAATTTTAAATTTGTTTTTGCTTTAATTTCTAATGTCTTTCTTTTTTTTTTTTCTTTTATTTGCAAAAGTGAAAATTATCTTAATTTGTGTATTTTTTCTGTCTTTCTTCTTTCTTTCAGGTTTTTGAGAAAGCAATTAAAATGATTCATATCACATAATTTATTCTAAATATCATAGAAGACAATTAAAATATTATAATAATCTATTTTAAGTATCAGAAAAGACATATTGTAAGGTATTAAACTATCAACTTTATTTTATTCTTTTATTTGATCTTGAATCATGACAAAACTAACACAATGAGTTGTGGATCAAGCATATTCAAAGGTAAATCTGTTTGTTTGTTCTAAATCCACTTTCATTACGCGTTTGAATCCTAGTTTATTGTACTGTTGTTTTAACAATAAACTCTAAAACTGAGTAGATACATGTATTCACACTTCTGCGGCGTCTTAAGTTAACAAAGTCAGAAATAAATTAGCCGCGACACGACAAAACCAACAATGTGGTTGTTCGCTCAGCGCAGAATTGAAATGCATGGATAAGAATTCAAAGACTAGAGGGCAAACAATGTAGATTTGGATGATGCTGGTTATTATGAGCCGCATTATCTGGATCTACGCTATTTGCAAATTCCGCGCTTTTCGTTCTTTAGCGCTCTAGGTGTTTAAAAAAAAGGATAAGAATTCACAGACTAGAGAGAAAACAGTGTAGATCTAGAAGAGGCTGCTCATTCAATTGATTATGAGCCGCCACATGAGGATCTACATTATCTGCAAATTCAGCAATTTTCATTTTTGTTTCGCGCTTTAGAAAAAAAGTAAAAAGTATGTAAAGACCAGGAACTGAAACAATCAAAATCCAAATCCAGCCCTCAAACCATAGTTGGAAACAACTAAGATTACAAATAATCAAGATACAGAGAACATATGGCCAACCGAGTGAGCAGCTTGTTCCCAAAAGGTGGCCACTCAGCAACCCAAACCGAACCAAAAATAATAACATACATAAGGTAAAACATCACAGAAACTCTGACACCAAAAACAGGCAACAAAGAACCACAACAGAACTACCGCCTTGGAACGGTCAGTAATGAATTACTGGGGGGCTTAAATCGATTTTACAGGCCCAACCTCACCCTCAGTTTCTGAAGTGGTACAAAACATTTAGTTGGTTGTTCGGTTCGCATGATAACCCTCTAACTCGTCAATGAATCATCACGGTAAACACATAAATCAAATTTCAACACCATGAAGAAGCAAAGACGAGGACTCAACAGATACAACGGGCCGTCTGACAGGTGGAGATCCCTGTCCTGCCAAACAACCCCACTGGAAATCTGAAGCAAAAGAAGGTCACCAGTTGAGCCCCGGTGGACCAAGCAACAGACAAAAAGGCTCCGGTCCCAACCAACTAAAATATATAGCTTTAGGTCGGGGCCATCATAGAGTCTGACGACCGATCCCCCGGTGTGCAATTTAAGAGTGCAGCAAAGCTATCAACCGTGATTGGGTTAATCACTAAGCATGCAGACTGTCGCATAACATTTAAATTATAGCCAATACGTTTGTGACGTATTATTATTTTTCGGAATTGATAAGAAAAATCAGTCCTACCCTTAATCTTTTTGAATTTGTATACTAAGTCACCATAAAATTCTGGTTCCGATAGGCCTTGGTGTAAAAGAAATTTTAATCCGAGATGTTAAAGAAATAGTCAGGTGGTGGATTCGAGAAAAGTGCTCTAGAAAATGAGTTTGTGGGCACTTTCGCGGCATGATGGGCAACCATGCTAAAAATACTTACCGATATGTCCTCGTTTATTTTTTGGCGGTTGCCAACCCTGACTGGCCATTGTGTACCGAATAAATGAGGTCAAAGGTCATTAAGTGCAAAATCACGAAAAACTGCTTAGAAAATGATTATCGTACATTTGAGGTATAAATATCACCGCAGTTAAATGTTGAACATATTGAAAACCTCATGCGGCAATAGAAAAGCATACTTGAACAGTTTCTGTTCAATCAAACTGTGTATGTGTCCGTCCGTACACCTATTTTTCTGAATGTACATGCATTCATAGAGCTAACTTTAATAGTTTATAAATCGAGAACGGCACTGCATAAATATATGAACAACACGTTTCAATTAAGTAAATCATACCTTTTTAAGCAAGATATCATATATTTCTACCTCAACACTTACATTACAAATAGTTGGCTTCATTAGCATGTGTTGTTTACAATACATAAATTGTTTACAGTTGCCATCTGAAATCTAATGCAGAAAAATAGCCATAAAATTATTTGTAACGGTGTTTACACATAAAGATGCAAGAACTTTAACAGTATGAGCTGTGAAGCAGATAAAATTCAATGTAGATTAATCAATATCATGTAGTTTACGTTACCAAATTGGTAAATTAGTCATTTAAATTACTATTAAGCGATTCAATTAAATAGAAAAGCATAGTATAATGTATGTTCTGTGTTTATAGATGTTTTCTTGTTTGTAAAGTTGACAGTAATTCATTTTGCAAACTACTTTTAGACATACAATACACATCAGTATGATGTCGAGAAAAATTTTTCTGATATACAGGAGTATTTTAAATGTACAATCCAGAATACCGAAACTTGTCGACCGACATTTTGAAACTCATGGCCTCATGCTTTTGATTCTAAAGGGCATTGCTGATATACAAGCAAACTTGTTCAACTACTGTAACATATACGTTTTTGTATAAGTGTTACAGCATCGCATGTAATTTACGTTAAGACAGACAGGTCTGTGGGAAACAAATAAAGTCATTCGAATCTAAGTATTGCTATTACCCGTTTGACATTATGTTGGTTCTTACTTGAATCACCTCTTCTATACATTTCGCATGTGATTGATGACCATATAACTTGCATGAAAAAAAAAATATGAGAAAACTACATATTATAAAATCAAATGCTTTCATTTATAAGTATCCTGTCGTTAAGCGGCTTTGTAGAGGCTGCTAAGATGACTCCCATAACTTCATCAGAGTTTTGTTTTAGTTAGTTTTAATCCAGTGACTACAGAGCTCATAGAGGCTATCTGAAATAATGACAGATGCTCCAGGTTGCATGAGGCGTGTTTTGCACTTTACAGAATCTCTCAGGAAAACATCAAATCAAACCTAGTCTGCTGTATTCAAACCTTGTGCGTCATTATTAATTGAGAAGTTTCATATCATTCTGATCAATGCATTCAAAGCTGGTACATTTGCTCCTCACAACTAAGTCATCATATGGTTTGTTTTGCATAGCCATGTAATGGACTAAAACTGACTTCGTTAGCCTGTGTAGTTTACGTTATGGGAAGTGTTTAAATTTCTTACCTGAAATCTATTTAACTTTTAAAAAAAGGGGCATAGCACTGACTTGAAACTGTGTCTGCATATGAATATGCATAAGGTGCATGTAAAATATTTAACAATATGTTGCTTACTATACAAATGCAAATGGAACCAGATGAATTGAGGAGGTGGGGGAGGGAGGGGTGGAAATTGTAAAAATAGCGCCAGCCATCCCTAACGGCAAGATTTAAACTATATTACTCCAGCTACCTTAATACTACATTTGTCAACGGTTATGACATCATAAATGAATGAAACCAGTTATAATTCAAGGTGTTAATGTATATAGACTTTATGTAGGGGTGAAAATATTATGGCCACACTACAAATCACTAATGGGACTTAATCATCGACACAGTCTACTATGAAACATGTCTGAAACTGTTGTTCAAGCTCTCGTAACAACAAGACCTTTACTGTAGTGCAAGCTTCAGACATCAAATGGCCTACTGTTACACCAGCTCAGGTAACTCATCTGAATAGGTTGTGATAACAGTCAAAGCATTTAATGAAAACAGCAAAGGCGACTGTAGTGCGAGAGTACAGATAACGTTTGCCACTGATGTGCTGGCTAAGCACATTACAAGAAATCCATGTTTTACCATCTCATGCTTCTACTAGTCATCTTGTGTGATTAGCATGCCAGTTCTGGCTACCAAATGTCCTCTTTGCCAGTATGCTGAAATACCACTGTAGTGGCAGGCATAAACGCACATCCTATAATGCTAATATCCTTGTGTGGTAATACATATTTCGTAACGTACGTAACACTGCTGATAAGGCTTTACAAAGACGTCTATAGATAAAAGGGTACCATCTTAATCTACTAGACACGTCTGTAAACACTGTGGTGTCAAGTCAGGCGATTGAAAGACATCAGCATATATCATGGTACCTGCCTATGCCGCTGCCAAACCTGTGCATCGACTGTGGCACCTGCTCAATTTACCGAAATATTCCTAGAGATATGGTCATGGTAGTTGTCCCCCGCCTTTTCGAAGAAAAGCGGAGGGACATAGTTTTCGGCATTCCGTCCTTCCGTCCATCCGTCCTTCCGTCCGTCCGTCCGTCCTTCCGTCCTTGTTTCCGTCCTTGTTTCCGTCCTTCCGTCCCCCTGATGTAGTAGGTACCTTGTGTGCGCAACTCCTCCTACAGTTTTATGCCGATTCTTTCGAAACTTTACAGATGTTTTTGTCATGGTCTGAAGATACGCATGTGATTTGGATATAATCCTGAGATTATTTTTTGTCACTTTTTCCACAAGTTGAACTTAGTAATTTTTTAGGCATTTTTACTATCAAAGTGACTAGATAGTGGGTACCTTGTGTGCGCAACTCCTCCAACAGTTTTATGCCGATGCCTTTGAAACTTCACAGGTGTTTTGGTCATGGTCTGAAGATACGCATGTGGTTTGGATATAATCCTGAGATTATTTTTTGTCACTTTTTCCACAAGTTGAACTTAGTAATTTTTTAGGCATTTTTAATATCATAGTGACTAGATAGTAGGTACCTTGTGTGCGCAACTCCTCATACAGTTTTATGCCGATGCCTTTGAAACTTCACAGGTCTTTTAGTCATGGTCTGAAGATACGCATGTGGTTTGGATATAATCCTGAGAATTTTTTTTCTCACTTTTTCCTCAAGTTGAACTTAGTAATTTTTTAGGCGTTTTTACTATCATAGTGACTAGACAGTGGGTACCTTGTGTGCGCAACTCCTCATACAGTTTTATGCCGATTCCTTTGAAACTTCACAGGTGTTTTGATCATTGTCTGTAGATATGCATGTGGTTTGGATATAATCCTGAGATTATTTTTTATTACTTTTTTCGCAAATTGAACTTAGCCATTTTTCATACATTTTTACTATCAAAGTGAATAGATAGTTGGTACCTTGTGTGTGCAACTCCTCCTACAGTTTTATGCCAATTACTTTGAAACTTCACAGGCGTTTTGATCATGGTCTGAAGATATGCATGTGGTTTGGATATAATCCTCACATTATTTTTTTTATTACTTTTTTCACATTTTTAACTTAGCCGCTTTTCCAGCTCAAACACTTAAGTGTATATACAGTGGAGACCTAGTTTCCAAGGCGGGGGACATAAATTCGTCAAATTTGCTTGTTGTTTCTTTTATATTAATATGGGTAGAATTCAGTGCCAGGCAGTGTATTGCCAGACATCTACAAAGTCTGTGGTACCAGCACAGGATAAGAAAAAAAGATATATTGAAATGGTTTCAGAAATTAAGGCTACAACAAAGCCCCTTGAGAGTCATTGCTCTCTGTTATATGATTCCATATTATATTCTGTCTGCATCTTTATCTTGTTCGACTACCTAAAAACCACAACTAAAGAGACAGTTATATCTGTTCTTCAGCTAAGTTTGCTCTCTGTCAACACTGTAGAACACGTTCAAATTCTGTCGATAAATTGTCACTTTCAATTATGTAGTGCCAGCTGACTGACTAAAATACTTCAGAAGAGGCAAATGTACTGTCCCCGGCATCTACAAAATTGCCTAGCAGACCATTGTTCAGGCTCTAATAACCAAACATCTATATTTAGAACATTGCATCGCCTCATAGGTTAAAGATAAAAGTAGATCTTTTAGTGCCAGCTCGTAAAATGCTGTTTATGATATCAATGGCCATGTATCTGGTTTATGATTTTTGATTAGATATGCCCGGTAACGTATGTAATGGTGTAATTTCTCTCATTCAGACTGGTGGGGCAGGTCTATGGGCTATTGGTAACTCAAAAGACTGCTTTTAGAATAAATGATATAATAAGCCACTATACAAAAGTGTACTTAATGACCTTTGACCCAGTTATGATTAGATATGACGTCGGCAATTTAGCAAAAGCTTTTGTAGCATGTTTACTTACTTCCTTTGCCAAAGCTGCCTTTCATTTCGCGAAAGTGCACATTAATTCAATAATTCACTCACAAACTGGTATATAGAAATGCACCAAATGACCTTTGACCCGATTTTGACCTTATATGACGTCTGTTGAGCTGGCAACCGGGCAAAAAGGTTTTAGGTAGGTTTACTGACTTCAATGAGCCCGGTTGCCTGTCATGCCGCGAACGTGCCCACAAATCCAAAATTTCTCTCATAAACCATCGGACTAAAATGGATAAGAATTCAAACACTAGAGGGCTAACAGTGCAGATCTAAATGAGGCTGCCCACTATGAGCCGCCTCATCAGGATCTACACTATTTGCAAATTCAGCTATTTTCGTTTGTGCGCTATATTAAAGAAATGGAAATGAATTCAAAGACTAGAGGGCAAACAGTGAGGCTTATTATGAGTCGCCTCATCAGGATCTACGCAATTTGCAAATTACGCTGTTTTCGTTCTTCAAAATATGAGATGCCTTGTCTGCAAGGCTAAAGACATTTATCACGTTTTTTCCGCATTTTTTTTAAATGGGAAACGATTTTGTGGCTTTCTTGTTTGCTTTCCTAGACAAAATAAACTCATATAGGAAAGAATTTGATCATAGGGGCTCACTTCAATTCTTTCTTGGGTTGAACCCTACATGTATATTGAAACAAAATGAAAATGATAAGAGTTGCTTCCTCTGAAAGTGTATATGGTCACCAAAAGTAGACAAAACCCTCCTTTAGTTTATAAACCCTCAAAGCACCTAAAAGGCAGACGACAATTTACTTTTGCAAAATTTCGAAAAAGCATCACAAATACAGAGTTCCAGACTGCAACCCCTTATTAGAACCGTCTCGGTGAATCGATTCTAATGAGGGCTTACAACTTACTTTTCTATGGAGAAATGTGATAAATTATCTGTAAATTACCACACTCTTATCTGAAGCACTGCAAAACAACTATGTCTACCCCTGCAAATAGTTGAAGTGTCTCTAAATTCTCTCATCAAGCAAATTCTTTAGTAAGTTAATTCGATCAAACAGGTATCTGTTTCACGATCGCAATGTTTGTATATGAAGTGTGCCGACACTTCGCTTCACACCCTCAGGCATATCAATAGTTGACTCCGGCTGATAACAAGATTTCATCGACTATTATGAAAAAGGGTTGGTGTTTTCCGAACGCTCTTAGTTAAGATTTAAAAAAAAATGAGGGAAAGAGAACACACATGGAAAAAAGGGGGTTGGGGGGGATAAGATTCATATTATGCTTCTCAAAACAGTGGTCCATGGCCGGTCCGGATCTGCCGCGACGGCCTTGAATACAGTTTGAATTGGTGATCATATGGATTTTGCATAAGAGATATGTGTAAACGTTAAACTTTCACGCAATACGGTATACAGTACTAAAGTTCATGGGTACACTTTCAGGAATAGCAACTCTGCAATTTTCATTTTTTACTCATTTCTCAAGTGGGGTCAATTCATCAAGAAACTAGAAATAAGCCGCGACACGAGAAAACCAACAGTGTGGATGTTCGGCCAGCGCAGACTCAGATCCGCCCAGTCTGAGCAGAGTCTTCGCTGTCCGCATGAAGGTAGCTTAGACCCTTAGCTACCCATTAAACGCTAAACGAAGACTCTGATCAGACTGGGTGGATGCCCAGGCTGATCTGAGTCTGCGCTGGACGCACAACCACATTGTTGGTTTTCTCGTGTCGCGGCTCAAATGTGTCCACAGCCTGGTCAGAGTCTACACAATTTTCAACCCATTACGACACATAATGCAACAGGAATATTTCCTTTCCACGGTGACTACATGTGATACAAAGAATTAAGATGTCTTTGTAGATTTTTTCATTTGTATTATTTTTTTCATACCTTATGTCTTAATGTGGACTAGTTGAGGGAAATCAATAACAGATACCTTGCTTTAATCACTCAACTTATTTCCTCAAACTGATTATCAATGATTTTCAAAACATATGTTTCACAATCTAATTGTAGTCTTAGGGATCTGTGCAGCGAGCCTTGAAACAAAAATTTTATCTTTACAAATTGCGTTGTCTTTCTTTATTTGAAAATTCAAAATTCATTAAATTGCAGAATATTTCAACTACTAAACCAATAAATAAATAAAATAAAATAAAATAAAATAAAAAAATAAAATAATGAATTAAAAAGTTAATAATATTAAAATTGAAAATTATAATGGCGAAATATGTAAAATGGTAAAAAGTAAAGTAAGTACGATTTGTAAGTGATATACAAGAAAATATTAATATATACTAGTCAAAATAAGTTCCGCCGCATTTACATTAGCATCTTTTTCAGTAAAGGTACCATTATGAATGAACTTAAAGAGTCATTGTAGTGCTGATATGACCTTTTTATATTGCTAGACAGACAGGTTTCAAAATTTTACTATAAACCGAGAGTTTGCGCAACTTTCAGTTTAAGTGGGTGCTTTTTCTAATTTCCCGAGATTTTTCATGAAAAAAAAATCGCCTTTTCTTTTAGTTTTGCTCTTATTTTCTCTTCTGTATATCTTAGACACATCTTTGGATTCCAAATGTGTCATATACAGAAGAAAATCGAAATTCAAAACGGTTTTCACGATAACGTCTCACCTCTAAATTTCAACGTTAAGGCAGAAAAGCCAAACTTTCTAAAGTTGCTGTGTCATTGTCATAAACATTTCAAAACTGCATGACTGACACAATTTTGCGATAAACTGATGCATTCTCATTTTAAAATGTTGCAAAGAAGCGTATTCACATGTCCGGAAAAGCAGAACTAAAATTTGTGACTGATAAGCCCATGATCTGAAGTTCAAATTTCCTATAATTTTGATTCAAAGGGAGGTAATTTACCGTCTCGCACACTTTAAGATGCAACCTTCGCCATTTGAAAGTTTGTTCAGATTTGATTTAGATGTTTCTAGAATGTACGGTTTCTCGAGAATTAAACGAGACAAACATAATGGTACTGCGCATGCGCAGTAAGCGCCTAGTCGCAGTTTCTATGGTTTACTAGTTACGCGAGATAACTCTGTACACGCAAGCAGGAAACCGAGACATTAAAAAGTTTTCCGTGGACAAATGTTGTGGCAACTAATTAAAAGCAAAATAATTTGACAGTGATATATTTAAAACCGTCAGTATCACGATTAAAATTGCGGCGGAATTTGTTTTGACGAGTATATATATATATATATATATATATATATATCAAAATTTCTTTCTTCTAAATTTCCTTTTTCAGTTCAGTTCTATTTTTCTATCTTTTTTATTTTATTTGCATTTTCTGCTTTTTATGTATTTTTTTTCCAAAATATATGGTTCTGATCTCCATTTGTTTAAGGTTTTAATGGATTGATTCATGTATATACACCACCGGGAACCCTGAAGCTGGCAGCGGTCTTAGCTCTTTAATATTTTATGACTCTAATAATGAGGAGATTCAGAGATGCATTTGATATTCTTATTACCCGTTTATTGAAGAAGATTCCATTATGGGTTTGAAGAGCAAAATCCAGACCTTTAAGTACACAGTAATCAAACATTTACACAAACAAGAAATCTTCTTGCCCAAGGATACATGTATTGACAGATGCCTTATTCAAATCCATCTCATTCGAGCCGCTGCGTGACAGATCCAACAAAATGACTCAGCAAAGACTCAGATCGGCCTTAGCATCAACCGAGGCTGATCAGAATCTTCTCTGACTGCATGAGCAAAATAAAGACAGATCAGACTGGACGGATTCCCAGGCTGCAATGCGTCTTCGCTTGGCGGACAGGGAATGCCATGGTTTTGTCAGATAGATAATCAGTGATTATAGAGTTGTAATGATATAAAATTATATATATAAGTCCACAAATTTCTGTAATTATTTCAGAAATAGTGATAGAGATAATTAGCCAAATTTATTATCGTGTAACGTTATGTAAATAAATATATTGAAATATAAATAATTAAATACGCAGCGTTAAGCAAGCTCTTCCAAAACATCGATATACTAAAATAAACATATTTAAATGAGCATTACTAAACGAGGTGCTCTGCAATAAATAAGGTAACAATTAGATAAATACTTACCTGAAAGAGACTTCTGTCTGGCTGTCATCTTCTATTGTCTTATAACAACAAAAGCATTAAAGAAGTGTGTTGGGAATAACGCATTATATACTTTTAAATATTATGGCACTTCTCACTCCACCTACTCATAATTTTGTCACCAGGAAAAACTACTGACCAATTAAAGAAAGGGGTATTAGAAAAAATCATTGTTTGCGCACCTTTAAATTACTTTGATAGAATGTTCTATTTAATGTAATTATCCCAACCTTTTACCACTATTTTAATTGATTGGTTTTCATTAATAAATAGATGGTGATTACAGACTTCAAATGACATAAAAAGATCAAATTTGATATGTTTGGTTAAATAATAAGAGGGATGAAATAGATAAATAAAAAGAAAATAAAAAAGAAAAATCAAGAATAAATGGTGTCTTACAATGTAGTACTAAGAACTGTAGAGTAGGTTTATAGCAAATATACTGAACATGAATGTGCACATTGAATTCACAGGTGATTGCTGAGTTGGAAATTTGTCTAGTGCACTTGGGGCGCAAAGTCGAGTGCACCTGTGTCTCTGAGCTTACTCAAAGTCATGTGCACACCTCTCTCTGGGCTAGTGCACATCAGTTGCACTTTATGTCAAGTTTTTCTCAGGCTTTACTGTATACTCGGATGGGACAGAATGCATACACGATTAACCCATCAGCCGCCGCCTTCTAGGACTGGAAAAAGGTATGAAAAAGTGTTCATGGGCACATGGTCAGTATCAGATTGATACAAAGATAGGAAGAGAAAGTAAAGTTGATTCCCAGGGAATGGCACGACAAAGCCGATTGATCATATTCGGGTCCATATGACCTCCCGTCTAGTTGAAATCAGGGCCAAAGTGATGTGTTGCAGACTGGCTACGTCGCAGGCAGTCCACTCAATCACCAGGATCCCTTCTTCCAACGACACGGGTTGCAGCTCACGGCAAACGAGCCGCCCCCTTTTAGACTGCCTTTTACGTCACGCAGAGGGATACGTCTGGCCTATTCTTTCCCGGGACCAGCACGGGCAGCCTCCTAAGGAACATTTCTGTGAAAATATTTTAAAATCTGCCCAGCAGTTTTGGAGAAGTCGTTTAAAGGTTTTTCTTTTTTTAGCTCTGGCGGCCATATTGTTCAGCGGAGCGGAACCGTTTGAGCTATTTTGGTAAAGAGTCCTCCAAGGAACATTTCTGTGAAATTATTTCAAAATCCGTCCAGCAGTTTTGGAGAAGAAGTCGTTTAAAGCAAAAGTTGACGACGGACGGACGACGGACGACGACCGATCACAATACCTCACCTCGAGCACTTCGTGCTCAGGTGAGCTAAAAATCATTCTTCTTTTCAGAAAGCAGTAACAGCAGACCTGTTTTTCAATATGGAGAATTATTTGAAGACTTGAGTTATGAGGAGGAGTTAACCAGAAGATTAATGTAAGTTACCATTTTGTTGTCTCATTTCTTGTTTTGTTACTGTCTTGTTTGGTGTAATGAACTGTATATAACTTAATTTTGTCTCAGTTCCTGATCATTGCCACTTTACACTATTGTGTCACTTATATTATTAAAATAGAAGTTGATTTTTCATATATATGATATTTTTCACATGCGTTATATATATATCTATTTCAGAAAAACAAGGCAAGCAGGAGAGAGGGCTTTGCATTTCGGGAGATACTATCCACGAGGCAGGGAGTAAAGAGACGTGGCAAAGAAGAAGAAGAAATCGAATGTAGGTAGTTTTCCAAATTGTGATCATAGATATATTGCAATGACATTTGTTAAATTTTCGCAAACACTGATATGTTTTGTTGATATTTCAGAACGTCAACATTTCGTCGGAGTTAAGAGATATTCCATCACAACAAGGACCGAGCGGTTTACAACGACAAAGAGACAATCAGTCACAACGAGGACAGAGTGGTGTAGAACAACAAAGAGATAATCACTCACAGCCAGGACAGAGAGGTGTAGAACAAACAGGTGATCAACAGCCTCAACCAGGACCCTCTGGTATTCAGCTGCCAAGAGATCCTCAACGGCAACCAAGCCAAGATGAAGATGAATTAAGGGCAAGTACTTTTTATATTACTCTATCATTCAACTTTTCAGTAACTATTGTATCCACTTTGTAATTAAATAAGGTCACTAGGGATTCCATTTTTCTTTCGTTGTAGGAGTCAAATGTCAGAGAATCGGGATGAAGAACTTTTGCAAAGTCGAAGGCCATGGAAATAAAATACAATGTTAATCTTGGTGACAGCTGGAGAGGCAAGAAGATCCGAGATATTCACAGGCGTATGGGAAGAATGTTTCAGAATGTATTAAGTAACATACACACTAATCCTAACGATAAAGTAAAATTTACACTCAAACATCCCGATTTAGAAAATCCAGTTGTTATTCCACCTATGCCAGCCAACCCAATGGATGCAAATATAATTTCTAATATAGAAAATACTCTCACCAGTCACCAAGATCTCAGCATCGTCGATGATATGGAAATGACTGTGGTGTAATGGAAATGCCAGAAGGTTCTGCAAGGCGACAGTATGTCACGAATATCCATAGAGATTTATCTACCAAACTTCGATTCGATTGTCACCTTTAACAATACCGACAACATGTGTGCTGCTCGATCCGTAGCCGTCGCATACACCAAACTGTGTGTGGTAGACGACCAGGAGTTTGATGAAGCCGTCAAAGATCTCTCTCCAAATATGTTAATGACATATAAAGTCTTGAAAGTTGGTAAAGCCAAGAAACGTTTCTATAAACATATAACAGAAAACAGTAGAAACGAACAATCACATATGGCTATAGAGTTATGTAACAGGGCAGGACTACCTTTGAATGAACCCATTTCAATAGAGGATTTGAAGAAATTCGAAGAGGTTTTGAATGTAGATATTTGTGTGATACAAGCCGAACTTGGAAATAAATTTGTAAAATCCAGTAACAAATCAATACCTAATATCTACTTGTATTTACACGACAACTATTACGATGCCATAGTCAATATCACCGGCTTTTTTAACAGTGCATACTTTTGTGATCACTGCTTACAACCGTACGGAGATAAGGCAAAACACGTGTGTGACACCTGTTGTTCCGTGTGCACGTCTACTACCTGTTTTTTAACAATTTATACTTTTGTGATCACTGCTTACAACCGTACGGAGATAAGGCAAAACACGTGTGTGACACCTGTTGTTCAGTGGTTGTACGGAGATAAGGCAAAACACTTGTGTGACACCTGTTGTTCCGTGTACTCGTCTACTACCTGTAAAGAAGACCAACCTATAGAATGCCCTGACTGCCATCAAATCTGTAGAAATACCCAGTGTTTGAACAGACATAAAAATACAACATGCAAGAAAACATCCAATCTCTGGAAGGCCTTTTACAGATGAGATAGATGCCATAAAACCATGGATTGTTCCAGAAAATCGGTGCACAAATCGGTGCACAATTGTAACGATTGGTTGGTTGGTTGTTTTGGGTTTAACGGCCCTTTGAGACAGTATTTCAGTCTATATCGGGTCGTCTCCCAGAGAGAGGGAGAAAGATTGATTGATTTGGGTTTAACGGCCCTTTGAGACAGTATTTCAGTCTATATCGGGCCGTCTCCCTGAGAGAGGGAGATAGAAAAGAAATGATAGACGTGAGAAAAACTGTCCAAACAACCCCCACCCGCACCCACTGCAAGCACAGTAGGCCCTTGCCCTATATTGATCCAAACCAGAAGGACGCCCCGGCACTGGAAATAACACACAACACCATCGCACCACCCGACCACCCCCGAGGCCACAATCTGCCGTTACTAAAAATAGCACAAAACATGAAAATAACAATATCTCAGTAACCGCTGTATAGATTTTGACGAAATTCATGTCAAAATGATTCTTGCATTGAGGTGTTGGCCACTGTTACTAAAAATAGAAAAATATGAAAATTAGAAAATCTCAGTGGAATTGGACTAATTTTCAATCTGAATGGTCCTTTCATTAAACTTTTGCATTTTGGCATTTCAAGATGGCCGCCATCTGCCGTTACTCAAAATAGCAGAAAACATGAAAATGACAATATTTCATTAACCGCTGAATCGATGTAGACGAAATTTGTGGCAAAATGATTCTTTGAGTCGTTTAAAAAATTATGAAATATAGACCCGTCAAGTTGGCCTCTAGATCTGTTACTTTAAATAGCAAAATATGAAAATTAGAAAATTACAATGGAACTGGACCAATTGTGTGTCAAAATGGTCCTTGCATGAAAGCTTTTTGCATTTTTGCATGCCAAGATGGCCGCCATCTGCCGTTACTAAAGATAGCACAAAACATGAAAATGACAATATCTCAGTAACCCCTGAATGGATTTTGATGAAATTTATGGCAAAAGGATTCTTGTATTGAGATGTTTCAAAAGCAAATATATATTAAAGACCAGACAAGTTGGCCTCTGTTACTAACAGTAGCAAAATGTGAAAATGAGAACATCTCAACGGAATTGGACCAATTTTGTATTAGAATGGTCCCGTTGCACAAAAGCCAGTTGAGCGATATCAGGCCCATTTGGGCCTCTTGTTCAGCGTTTTTGACTGTTAGAATCAAAATAGTTCAGTTCTAGCATTGAACTGTTGAGTAATAATTCACTGTTTGTCGGTCAGTTGTAAGTAGATATATCACTCGCGCTCCGCGCTCGTGATATGATCTACTTTACAACTGACCTCCAAACAGTGAATTATTACTCAACAATTCACTGCGAGAGCTGATCTATTTCTTAATCAATCATCACTCAATCTTTCTTGAGATGGTGGTAATAATTTATACACCATGCCGACTTTTGACGCAATGACTGCCTTTTTTTCAATGTTGTTACCCCCATTTGCCTCAAACTGAAAATTTCTATAGAGTTCCAAACTTGTGCGTTAAAGTATCACTTGAACATTAAAACAACTGCACCTAGTGACAAAAAGGGAAAAAAATTCTATGCCCCCAACTACGGAGAAGTTGAGGGGGGGCATAATGGTTTGGGCCTGTCTGTCTATCCGCTACCCATCTATGAGTCAACAACTGTTAGAGACTTGAAATTTTATACAGATGATCAGTATGGAAAGTAAGCGAACACATGTTTTTCTTTCTTCAACGCGTCCATATTTCCAGATTTATGCCCTTTTTCCATTTAGTGCATTGTAAGCCTAGTGAACAAAATATCTCTAGAACCCCTGATGCTAGGATCATGAGGTTTTGCAGGATGACAGTGCCTAAGGTGTAGATGACCTGATTAACTTTTGAAAAAAAGTTTGTGAATTTTTTACCGAATTATGCCCCTTTTTAGGCTTGAATTGTAAGCCTATGGAACCTTGTGAACAAAATGCCTCAAGAACCACTGGTGCTAGGATCATGATTTTTTGTAGGAAGATACTGGCTAAGGTGTAGATGACCCGATTAACTTTTGAAAACAAAATCGTAAATTTAAGACAGTGCATTGAAGCCTATGGTACAAAAGTACCTTTATATAGAGTCAAGAACCGTATTAAAGAGCTAGGAATTTGAAATTTTATACTGTTCTATAGTGCTTGGGATGGATTTAGTTTATACTTGAACTGATGTTAGGTACTGGCTTGATTTTTCACAAAATACTGACCCGCTCTTCTGGGTGATACTGCAGTCAAGGTCATTGATATAGAATTTTATCTTAAAGCTTTTGTTTATGAATATGTTGACAATACATGGACCTGCTTGCATGACGTTTTATGTAGCTGAGCCATTATAAAAGACAAATGTCTGTGAGATGGGCAAGCACTAGTTCAGGCAAGCTGTGTTGCTGGACGACAGCTCTTGTTTCTTAATGTTTTCATTTTGTCCATTTCTCATTGGCTTCAGCCTTTATTGAAGAAATTTTGATCCAAAACATCCAAATGTAAGTCTGGTGTTACCTCAACCTAGAGTACAAAAGAGGAGGCAACTTAAAGCAGCTTCCCTGCGAAACAAACATATTTAGAATAGAATAGAATATTTAAGGGAGATAACATCTAATTCGGAAAACTTTGGTTTTCTAAGCCCTTCTAGTAATGCTAACTAAAAGACAAATTGAATTAAGGCCCTGACTACAGCCACGCAAATTGCTGTGCTCACTTCCTCAATGTAGTAAGTACAAGTATCAGAGCTTTGTCATATTCAAACTATAAGAGCTATTGAATAAAAGCTATTTACCTCAAATTGTGGTAGGAAAGACGGAACAGTTGTCTTATAATGAAGTGATACCAGAAATCCGGCGTCTCTGGTATTCGGACAAAAGTGAGCCAAAAGTACTTTATGGCTCATCAACATCAATCATGTCACTATAAATCAAAGTGACCCTGCATCTACGGACGTTAACAAATAAAGTCAGTTTTCCTATACTTCTAAAAGTTGTGATCAGGCGCTTTAATTCCCAAAAGGGAAATCTCTTCTATCTGCTATTTATCTAGAGGACAATATGAACCCATAAACCAATCAGGGCCAATGCGCGGGGGATATAATTCACCAAATTTGCTTGTTTGCCCGAATTTGACATTTTTAGCGCGCCTTTGCGAAGCAAAAGAGAGCTTATGCTATAACCCCGGTGTCGTAGTCCGAGTATGCGTTAGCGTTAGTGTCAGCGTTAGCGTACCCGTCAGCGTCCGTGATCAGGTTAACCAATGTTAACAATTGCGTTTAACTCGATGTTCAACTCTGTATCTTAGAAACTACAGCAGCTACAATCATCAAACTTGGTACATATATATATCCATATGACTGCAGCAGCTGCATGACACAATTGTATGTCCTTGACCTATATGTTACGGTTGACTGACTGCTGTTTGGCACCGTTTTTAAGGCAAAATTTTTAGTTTTGATGAAACCTTTGACAGAAGAGACTTGATACTTGGTCAAATAGCATATCCCTATAATTGCAGCAGCTGCAAAGCTACCATGCTGACTCCTGTGCCCTTGACCTTTGTTCGTGGTCCTGTGATTTTGTCTAATATTTCAAGCACTGTTTGATGGATTAACATCATGTCTGGCATAGTGGATCAGTCTGACATTGCGAATGCCCTCATATTATTTAAAGATCACTGTGACCTATATTTCATGGTTCAGTGTTTTTGCCTTGTGGTTCCAAAACTGTTTGTAGATTAAGATCATATTTGGGAATTTGAGGTCACTCTGACATGAGCTTTATCATTCAGTGATTTTGCTGCATATTTTGAGGTATATTTAGTATGCATTCATCATATACCTGGGATAATGGCTCAGTCTGACACTGCAGATGACTTGATATATTTGTAGGTCTTTGTGACTGTGAGAATCAGGCACCCATAAGGCGCGCTTTGTTGTCTTCTGACAACTCTTGTTCCAACTTCTGAACTGCTAGACATAAGAAGCTGCTTTTTGGTATATTGGCTCTTCCTGATATGTAAAATATTTAGGCAAGGGGTAGATAAGCCTGCATTCAGTAATTACGGAATTATTCCTATAATAGTCAGTACTGACCAGTTACTTAGCACCACTGCCTAACGTACCCTTACCATTCCTTCCGTTTTAGACTTAAGCATTTAGCTAAATCAAGAATTTTAACAATTGTTAGAGAATGTTTGAGCTAGGATATTTCCCATGCAGCTGGGAATAAGTGTGTAGATTTTGTGAATAACTTAAGAGGCATTACAATAAAAAGTGACAGTAATGTGCCCGAGTTCAGACTGTCTAAAGTTAGACACACTCAGTGGCAAGCATATGGTTGGGCGCATAGTGTTTCACAACTCACCTTCTATTTAGTCACCTGATCATGAAGAGCTCAAGGTGAACTTTTGGGATACCGTAATGTCCATCTTTTGTCGTACTTCCAGCAACTTTTGCTTTTGTACATTCTAGAGGGCACAGTTTTGATGCAATCTTAATGCAACTTTTTAAGAATGTTAATATTTATCAAATCTGGGTAAATTTGAAACTGGGTCATGTGGGATCAAAAATTAGGTCACTAGGTCAAATCTTAGAAATACCTTGAACACACTCTAAAGAGCACAGTTTTGATCCAATCTTCATGAAACAAGTTAAATGTTTATCTCCTTAAAATCTTAACCATGTTTGGCATTGGGTCATGTCTGATCAAAAACTAGTACCAGGCTAAATCTTAGAAAAAACTTGTGTACACTCAGAGACTCTAGAGGGCACAGTTTTTGATTCAAGCTTAATGAATTTATAAATTCCAGAAAAATCTAGATAAGGTATGAAACTGGGTCATATTGGGTTAAAAAGAGAGCACAATTTTTTATTCAACCTTCACATACTTTTTTCAGAATGTTTATTTTCATAAAATCTAGACCGAATTTGGAACTGGGTCATGTCAGATCAAAAACTTAATTCATTTAGTCAAATCTTATATTGGCTTTGTAAACACTAGAGCGCACAGTGTTGATTCAATCTTCATGAAACCTTGGCAGAAGTTTTATCTTTAGAAAATATAGGTAATGTGTGAAACTGGGTCATGTCAGGTCAGAAAGTAGGCCACCATGTTAAATGTTAGAAAAGCGGTTTATACACTCTGAAAGGTCACAGTTTTGATCCAATCTTCATGAAATTTTGGCAGAATGTTATGTCTATAAAATCTATGCCCATTTGAAACTGGGTCATGCTGGGTAAGAAACTAGGTCACTAGGTCAAATCTTATAACACTTGTGTCTACTTTAAAGGGCACAATTTTGATCAGATCGTTGTGTAACTTTTTATACTTATACTTACAGTATAGCCTTGGTCCGTCGTCTGTCGTCGTCGGCGTTCACATCTTCAAACATCTTCTTCTCAGAAACCACTGTGCCGATTGAAACCAAATTTCATATACAGACTTATTAGGATGGGGGAACGAAAGTTTATATATTTGGTCATGGTCACATGACCAAGATGGCCGCCATGCCCATATATGTTAAAACCTTAAAAATCTTCTTCTCTAGAACCAATAGGTCGATTGCCATGAAACTTGGTATGTTGCATCTTGGACTCTAGTACTACAACGTTTATATAAATGATGACCATGGGTTGACATTGACCTATTTTATGGCAAGGTCAGATTTGGTCCCATAGGCTTTTGAATGGCAAAAATTGAAAAAGTGCATTTTTCTGTGGCTATTATGCTCTTTGATATGGAAATGCAGTCAACTTCAACCCCTATGAATACTAGAGGTCAAGGTCATATAGTGACCTTGACCAAAGATCATTTGTTCATTGCTGCGTGTCAACATTTTCAAAAATCTTCTCCTCAGAAACCATTTGGTCCATTTGAGCCAAATTTCATATGGAGCCTAAACAGGATAAGGGAACGAAAGTATATATATTTGGTCCAGGTCGCATGACCATGATGGTCGCCATGCCCATATATGGTAAAAACCTTAAAAAGTCTTCTCTAGAATCAATAGGCCGATTGCCATGAAACTTGGTATGTAGCATTTTGGACTCTAGTACTACAAAGTTTATATAAATGATGACCATGGGTTGACCTTGACCTATTTTATGGCAAGGTCAGATTTGGTCCCATTGGCTTTTGAATGGCAAACTGAAAAAGTGCATTTTTTTTTGGCTATTATGCTCTGTGATATGGAAATGCAGTCAACTTCAACCCCTATGAATACTAGAGGTCAAGGTCATTTAGTGACCTTGACCAAATAAATGACCTTGACCAAAGATCATTTGTCCACTGCTGTGTGTCAACATTTACAAACATCTTCTCCTCAGAAACCATTAGGCGTATTGAAGCCAAATTTCATATACAGACTTAAAAGGATAGGGGAACGAAAGTTCATATATTTGGCCCCTGTCACATGACCAAGGTGGTTGCCATGCACATATATGGTAAAAACCTTTAAAAATCTTCTTCTCTAGAACCAATAGGCTAATTGCCATGAAACTTGGTATGTAGCATCTTGAACTCCAGTACTACAAAGTTTATATAAATGATGACCTTACATTGACCTTGACCTATTTTACCACAAAGTCAATTTTGGTCCCTTAGGCTTTTGGGTCGGAAAAGCTGAAAAGTGCATTTTTCTGTTGCTGTTGTGCTCATTGATATGGAAATGCAGTCAATTTCACCCCCCTATGGATACTAGAGGTCAAGGTCATTTAGTGACTTTGGCCAAAGGTTATTTGTCTGTTGTGTGTCAACATTTTTAAAGGACTTCTCCTCCGAAACTACTGGGCCAATTATAATTAAATTTCATATGTAGCCTTCAGGCAAAGCAGGAAAGAAACTTTATGTATTTGGTCCAGGTCACATGACCAAGATGGCCACCATGCCCAAATATGGCAAAAACCTTAAAAATCTTCTTCTCCAGAACCACTAGGCCAATTGCCTTGAAACTTGGTATGTAGCATCTGGGACTCTAGTACTACCTATTTTATATAAATTGAGCATAAACTGACAGGTGAGCGATCGTTGCCCTCGGGCTACTTGTTTAGTGTTAATCTCCATGAAATTTAGGCCAAGTTTGAAACAGGGTCCTGTCAGGTCAGAGACAAGGTCACTATGTCAAATATAAAAAACACCTTTTGAACACTCTAAACGGCACAGTTTTGATCCAATCTTAATGACCTGTTGTCAGAATCTCTCATATTTTTGACTGTTTCAAACTGTCAGGTTTGTTCAAATCAAGTTTGTAGTTTGGCTTTTTACTCAGGTGAGTGATTCAGGACCTCATGGCCCTCTTGTATGTTTATGTATTGTTTTTCAGAGTTCTTCTGAGATGTGAAAATTGCAGAAAAGTGTTTCATGCCAAATGCTGCATATATGATCTAAGTGACATACTAACTAGGACCTATACAGAATAAAAATCATAAAAAGTTCCTTCAAGAGCAGAGAATACATACAGAAATAGGAACATGGGCCAGACTACGTAGTTTCGGCTAATAAAGCCTCGTCAGTGACCCTGACAATATCTGGTACGAAGTTTATTGTGAGATCTGTGCCTAATAGGTAAATATTATGTCCCCCACCCAAGGGGAGTGGGACATACAGCTTTCAGTGTGATTCCGTTAGTGTTGGGTGTGAGAGTTCATCCACACGATCTCTCATGAATGTGAGTGGATTTTCACCAAGCTTGCAAGGATATGTACTATTGAAACAAGTTTTATAACTGATTTGATTTTGGTTACCTTGACCTCATTTTGAGTCCACAGGAGGACTTACAAAGTTATTTTTTTATTAAAATTGTGTGAACTTAATTGTTGGGTGGATTTGTATCCAACCTTTTATGGACATATCCTTTGGACATGTTGCAAGCATAAGAGCTGATTGGATTTTGCTGAACTTGACCTAATTTTCACCAGAGGACTTAATTTGTGCATTTCACTAAAACAGTGATATATCCTGAACCACTTAACAAATTTCCCCGAAATTTGCAAGAATAGTATAAGTGAAACAATTTATTTAAGTGACTTTGATCTAAAATTGACTGAAAACATGATACTTCTGATTCACCCATTAATGCCTAGTACCCCAAAACTGGGATATAGCCAAACAGTGCAGACCCAGATCAGATGCTGCAAAACGTGGCATCTGATCAGGGTCTACACCTTTTTGCATACGACAAATGGATATTTTTCCTCGAACGAGCCCATTTGACATTTAAGGGGGGTCAGGTTCAGTTTATGTTTTTTTAGATCACCTGAGCCGAGGCTCACAAGGTGAGCTTAAAGTATAGGCTTGGTCCGTCGTTCGCCGTCCGTCCTGCGTCGTACTTCGTACGTCCACACTTTTAAACAGTAATATCTGCTAGAGAAGCTGGTCAATCTTGATCAAATTTTATGTGTAGCATTGTTGAGGTGGGGGATTGATTGCATAAAGTTATGGGACAGATTGGTTTAAAACTGGTTACCATGGCAACAAAAAGGTCCTATAGACTTATAATGGAGAAAATGTTGTCCGGGCCCTAGCTTCTTCAATTTTGATTGAAACTTCTTGTAACTTGCAGGTATCCAGGACAGCCAAAACATCTCAGACAAGTTCGAAATTGGGTAAGGTTGGGTCATTCTGTTCATAGTTACTTGCCCTTGAGCCATGAAATATTTTCCCATAGACTTATCATGGGGAAAATGTCGTCCGGGCTCTAGCTTCTTCATTTTTGATTGCAACTTCTTGTAACTTGCAGGTATCTAGGACAGTCAAAACATCTCTGACTAGTTCGAAGTTTGGCCAGGTTGGATCATTTTTTCAGAGTTACTTGCCCTTGAGTGATAACATATTTTCCCATAGACTTATAATGGGGAAAATGTTGTCCGGGCCCTAGCTTCTTCGTTTATGATCGCAACTCCTTGAAACTTGCAGGTATCCAAGACAGCCAAAACATCTCGGACCAGGTAGAATTTGGGCCAGGCTGGAGTTTTGGTTGATTTGATGCTTAACGTCCACGGTAAACAACTAAGGTCATGTCGGGACGGTCAGTTAACCGAACCACACTATTCCTGGGCAGGCTTAGACCTCCTTAGCGGTAAACCAGTACTAAGTGCACATACGTTCGCCAGTAACTGACAACTGCCCCTCTTGAATCAGCGGAAGGAGAAACGAAAGTATGTGGCCAGACCGGGATTCGAACCCAGGACCTCTGACTTACGAGTCAGGTGCCCTATCTTTTCAGAGTTACTTGCCCTTGAACGATAAAATATTTTCCAATCGACATATAATGGGAAAATATTGTCCGGCCTATAGCTCCTTCATTTTTGATCGCAGCTCCTTGAAACTTGCAGGTATCTAGGACAGCCAAAACATCTCAGACCTTTTCTACTGTGGGCCAGGTTGGATTATTATCCCCTCGCACAACGAAGTTATGGAGGGGATATAGGATCTGTCCCATACATATGTATGTATGTACATATGTTAACCTTTTGTCATCGCTATACATGTAGCTACCTCAATTGATGATGATCATTTTAAATTTAAAGACGCGTCAACCC
The DNA here is from genome assembly GCA_963989385.1 of Ctena decussata. Lineage (NCBI taxonomy): Eukaryota > Metazoa > Mollusca > Bivalvia > Lucinida > Lucinidae > Ctena > Ctena decussata. The sequence continues at coordinate 75,565,230 of OZ022509.1, forward strand.
ACTGGGTCATTTGCGTCATGAAGGTTGCATCTTACTTGAAATATAAACAGAACTGGAAGGTACGGTACTTTATAAAAATAACTTTGCATTATTAACATGGAAGTAATACATGGTAAAAATGTAGAAAAGGTTTATATTTTGTTAAAAAGGTTAATATCTTTTAAAAAGGATAAGATACTGTCGACAGGTACATCTTGAAACAGTTGCGTCAAGTTATTAGCTCGAAAATATCTATTTCTGTTTTGTGAAAAGTCAACACAGTCAATGAGAATATGTTTAACTGTAAAGAGCTGGTTACAAACTATACAAAAAGGCTGTTCTTCACGATTTAGTAAGTACGAATGGGTAATTCTTGTATGGCCTATGCGTAGTCGAGCAATAACAATTTCTTCTCTTCTTAAACTTCGAATAAATGAAGGGTTATTCCCTATGATAGGTTTAATTTCGTGAAGTTTATTAAAAACAGCTGTGTCCCATGATGTTTGCCACTTTGATAAGATGTACCTGTTGATAGCGGGTTTAAAATTGTTAAACGGAATTTCAAACATAGACACATTTAGATTAAGAGATTCTTTTGCTTTTTTGTCAGCGGTTTCATTGCCAGCTATGTTAATGTGACTGGGGATCGAACAAAAAACTATTTCTTTAGTGTTTGAAATTTCATGATGTTTTTCTAATAGTTTTTGAATTTGTGAATTCCTCGAAGAGTTGTGATTTAGAGCTTTTAGGACAGAAAGAGAGTCTGAAAAAATTACAAATTTGTCATTAAGGTAACAGTTGTCAATAAAGTCTAAGGCTAAGTCTATTGCTTTTGCTTCGGCAGTGAAAATAGAAGTAAAAAGTATGCAAAGACCAGGAACTGAAACAATCAAAATCCAAATCCAGCCCTCAAACCATAGTTGGAAACAACTAAGATTACAAATAATCAAGATACAGAGAACATATGGCCAACCGAGTGAGCAGCTTGTTCCCAAAAGGTGGCCACTCAGCAACCCAAACCGAACCAAAAATAATAAGAACATACATAAGGTAAAACATCACAGAAACTCTGACACCAAAAACAGGCAACAGAGAACCAAAAAAATCAGGAATACGTAAAGAATTGCAGTAATGCTTAGTTATAAATGCACATCCAACTTTCTCACCATCTTTGGAACCATCAGTATATATATGTTGAAATTCTGTATAACGTGTCTGAATGTCTTGAAAATCTTGTTTCAGAATGTGTGGATTTGTAACTGACTTTTTGTTTGTGTTTAGGTCAAATAAAATGCTAGGTTTCTTCATGCACCAAGGCGGGATTTCTGTTGTAGAATGTTTTTCAATATTTTTAGGATTGATATTTGAAGTTTGAAGCAGTGGTATAACTCAAAGAGCAAACGGTTTTATTGCATGCGGTTTACGCTCGTACAGCTCCACAAATTGTGGTGAAAATGTGACTTTGAAGGTAGGGTTAGCTGGGTTAGCGGCAAGTCTGATGGCATATTGAAGAGAAAGCTTTTTTCTGCGTAAATGCAGTTATGGTTCGTCTGCTTCCACATACAAACTAGTTACAGGAGAAGTCCGAAAAGCTCCCAAAGCCAAACGAAGTCCTTGGTGGTGAACAGTATCTAACATTTGTAAATAGGACTTTCTGGCTGAACCATATACAATAGATCCATAGTCTAACTTTGACCGAATTAAAGAACGATAAAGATGTAGAAGAGTGGAACGATCTGCACCCCAGTTCGTATTTGATAAAACTTTAAGAAGATTCAAAGCTTTTAAACATTTCGCTTTGATATATCGAATGTGGGGAATAAAAGAAAGTTTTCGGTCAAAGATAACTCCTAAAAACTTGGATTCTTCAACAACAGGTAGCTGAGATCCGTATACATAAAGGATAGGATCACTGTGAATCCTTCTAAGTTTACAGAAATGAACACATTGTGTTTTTGACTTGGAAAATTTGAAACCATTGTTCGTAGCCCAGTCTTCAATTCTATTGATACATTGTTGAAGGTGTCTTTCAATTGTTCTCATGTTTTTAGAACGATAACATATTCCAAAATCATCAACATATAACGAACCATCCGTTTTACTGTCTAGTAGTAGAAAGAATACTTCCTTGGGGAACACCTTGTTCTTGATCATAAAGATCAGATAAAGTAGAACCTACACGAACTTGCATAGTTCGATCTTCAAGGAAGCTTTGAATAAAAACAGGCAATCTACCCTTAAGACCTAAATCATGCAAGTCTTTCAATATGCCATATCGCCAGGTGGTATCATACGCCTTTTCCAAGTCAAAAAACACAGCAACAACATTTTCTCTATTTACAAATGCATCTCGAATAAAAGTTTCCAGTCTGATTAAATGATCGTTGGTACTGCGTTCAGATCGGAAACCCGACTGAATTGTTGATATAAGATCATTCGATTCTAAGTACCAAACGAGTCTTTTGTTGATCATTCTCTCCAACGTTTTGCAAAGACAACTTGTTAAAGCTATTGGTCTATAATTTGTTGGTTCTGCGTGATCTTTACCTGGTTTAGGAATTGGTTTTACAGTAGCCAAACGCCAGCTCTCTGGAAATACACCTGTTGTCCATATGTCATTAAATATATGTTAAAGTGTTAAAAGAGCGTTTTCAGGTAGATGTTTCAGCATCTGATAATGTATTTCATCTGGTCCTGTAGCTGTGTCATGAGATTTGTTAATCGCTTCTTTCAGCTCTAATAAATTAAAGTGGTTGTTATATTCTTCGTTATTCGAAGACTTAAAGTTAATTTTATTCTTTTCTTGATGTATTTTGGTCTTTTTGAACTTTTCTAAATAATTTCGGGATGATGAATTTTTCAAAAAGGTTTCCCCAAACGTATTTGCGATATCCTCCTTATTGGTTGCTTTCGTTTCTCTACAGGTGTTTAAATGTGTATAACTTGGTGATTTCACTTTTCCGGATATTTTTCGAACCATTTTCCAAACTTTTGTAATCGGTGTTTTATAATTCAGTTTTGACACATATGATTTCCATGTATTTCGTTTATAGGACCTTATAGTGCGGCGGGCTTTGGCTCTTTGATTTTTCATGTTATTTAGATTTTCTTGAGTTGGATATTTGCAGAACTTTGATAAAGCATGTTTTCTTTGTCTAATAGCTTTCTTACAGTCGTCATTGTACCACGGATTGCTTTTCTTTGGGTTTGTCGAGGTCTTTGGAATAGATACATTAGATATTTCTGTGAGAGAAGAAGTAAAATCAGCAACATGATCAGTGGAATTATCAAACTTTTCAATGTTTAAAAACTGATTACACAACGAATGAAACTTTTTCCAGTCTGCTTTATTTAATTTCCATTTGGGATTATGATCTTCGACTGAAGAATTTACACTTTCAATCACGATAGGAAAATGATCACTTCCATGCTGATCATCACAAACAGACCAGTCGAAGTCGAGTAGAAGAGATGGATGGCAAAAAGAAAGATATAAAGAAGAGAAACTGCCAGTTGCAGGATGAAGGTAAGTATGAGACTTATCATTCATTAGACAAAGATCATTATTTGTAAAGAAATTTTCAATGATTTCGCCTCTAGTATTATTTTTATCACAACCCCAGAGCATATTGTGACCGTTAAAGTCACCTACTAATAAGTAAGGTGAAGGCAGTTGTTGCAGTAAAGAGTCTAGCTGCTGAGACTGTAACTTGAAGTTAGGAGGTATATAGACAGAACAAACAGTTATCTCTTTATCTAAAGAGACTGAAACAGCAACAGCTTGCAGAGCTGTTGTAAGTTTTATTTCTCGTTGTGGACACGATGTATGAATTAAAATAGAACTGCCACCGGACGGTCTATGGCCGTCTGTATGAATATAATTATACAAATGCTAACCTTTGAAAGTTACATTATCATCAGGCTTTAAAAAAGTTTCTTGAAGACAAAAAACTGATGGTCTTATCAGAGTTAAAAGTAATAAAATTTCATTGTAATTTGGTTTAAGACCACGACAATTCCATTGTATTATCTTACTTTTAAATTCCATGTTTATTTATAGATTGGAGATAAAGACCTTTATGTAAGACTGGAAACTATGGAGATGGAGGGAGGATTGGTGACCAAGAAACAGTATCACTAGTGTGAGAGTTTTCTTGAGTGTCAACAAACTCCATTTCACTCTCGTCACTCAAAGTTTCATATTTATTATGAAGCTGAATCTGATCTTTAGCCCCTTTAGGTTGTCTGTCTGTAACAATTTTCTTCTTTGAGGACTTCTCTTTACCATTTGATGTATTAGTTTTTGGAGAGGGTGGTTTATTATTTAGTTGACGTTCTCTCCTTTGCTGTTTCTGCCAGTCCTTACGCATCATCTCCAGGGTAGCCTTTTTTAGGACTGGCTCTTCTGTCGATGCCTGGTTACCCTGAGCTACAGAGGATGCTGTTTTCGTCTTTTCATTCGCTGTAGGTGTAGTAGTTTGTGTCGTTTTTGTAATGTTTAGGTCAGACGTTTGTTTTTCGTTACTTTCCTTCGAATCGAGGATAGTAACAGGATCTGTTTGTGTAGTGGCATCAACTAAGGACACGTGTTTAACGGTGGGTTTGATAACACTGGCGTAGCTAGAGCCTGGAACAGGAGTTGGCGATTCAACGATTTTCCGCGCTTCAGGAAAAGAGACATTACGTGTGAATTTTACTCTGAGAATTTCCTTTTCTTTGTGCCAAAGTTTACATTCCTTAGAGTTAGCATTGTGGCCTTCTCCACAGTTGGCACATTTAGTTTGGTTTTTACATAAAAGTTTCATGATGTATTGCCGGTTCGCCACAGTTTGCACAGACAGGATGGCTTTTACACCTATCTTCATGATGACCGTATTGCTGGCAATTGAAGCAGCGAAGCGGATTTGGTATGTGAACCTCAACATTAACTCGAAGGAATGCAATTTTGATTGTTGAGGGTAAATTTGGTGTATTGAACGTAAAAACAAATGTATTTGTATCTTTCAGTTGACCATCTCTTTTCACTCTAAAGCGTTTCACTGCAGTTACTCATTGAGGCTTCATCTCGTCCAAGATTTCTTGTTCACTGCAACCCCTCAAGTCAGGACAACGGATTACACCTCTTGAGGAATTCAGCGAACTATGAGGATAGACACGAACATTTAGGTTGTGAAAATTTTGTGTCCTTAGGAGATTTTCTGCATGTGCTTTTTTGGTCACTTCAATTAATAATTGATTTGATCTTGTTAATTTTTTTATACTTTTTGGTTCTCCAGCAATACTTTGTAAAACTTTTTGAATAACGAATGGAGAAAGTGAAGTAATGCTGGTATTTTGATCGGAGGATTCTATGATGATGAGGCGCGGAAATGTTGGAGCTGTTTGAGGTAATTGGTAATTATCCTGTTCATTGTCTGAGCAGTCGGCTTCTGACGAAGAAAGTGAGGATTGATTCGATTTTTTCCGTTTGTTCAACACCATGATTTTATTTAGAAGTTTTCATCCTCCATGCTCTCCACCCGCCTTGGAGCCCAACAGGGGAACACTTCAACGGAGCGGATATCCTGCTCACAAGTGCTAGAGATACACAGAAGAGATACTCGCACAACTGAAATGCTGCACGATTGACCCGTTAAGCCGCCGCTTCCAGGAATGGAAAGGTCAAAGAATAAAGACAAATGGGCACAAGGTCGGTATCAGAACGATACAAAAGAAAGGAAGAGAAAGCAAAAGATCCTAGAGCTGACACGACTAGCCGATTGACTGTGCCGGGTCCACACAGCCACCCGTCTACACCGAAATCGAGGCCAAAGAGATGTGTTGACGCACCTGGAGATCCCTGGAGTGCATCTCAACCGCCATGATCCTTTCATCCGGCTTACGGGACGCCACCCACGGCAAACAGGTGGTACCTCCACTTAGCTCTTCGCAGAAGGGACATCAACTATCAATCGAGTGACGTCCCCTATGAGAATTGAGCCCCGGGACCACGACAAGGCGGGAGGATTTCCGGGGAGCTACCTCAATTATTAACCGATTTTGACGTAACTTCACACAAGTATTGGGTATGACATTACTTCAAACGAGTTCACGTTTCAGCATGATGGGGTCAAGATCAGAGTGGCTATTTTTAGCAAAAACATTGTCATCACTCTAGCGTCTTCATTTGTGGACCGATTTCGATTTAACTTCATACAAGTGGTTAGTATGGCAATATCTCGGATAAGTTCGCTTTTCAGCATTCTGGGGCAAGGTCAAGGTCACAATGGCTTTTTCAGAAAAAACTGTCATCGCTGAAGCACCTTTATTTAAGGACCAAATTCAATTTAATTTCACATAAATGTTTAGTATGACAATATCTTGAATATGTTTGTGTTTCAGCGCTCCAAGGTCAATGTCAAGGTCATAGTGGCTATTTTTAGAAAAAAAAGCACTTTGTCAACGCTCTGGTGCCTTCATTTATAAACCGATTTCGATTGAACTTCACACAAGTGATAAGTATGACAATATATTTGACAAGACCGCGTTTCAGCATTCTGGGGTCAAGGTCAAGGTCACAGTGGCTATTCTTAGAAAACTTTGTCATCGCTCTAGCGCCTTCATTTGTGGACCGAATTTAGTTTTATTAGTATGACAATATCACAGACAAGTTCCCGTTTCAACGTTGTGGGGTCAAGGTCATGGTGACAGTAACTATTTTTAGAAAAAACATTGTCATTGCCCTAGCACCTTCATTTATGGACCGATTTTGATTTAACTTTGCACAAATGTTTAGTATGACTATATCTTGAACAAGTTCGCGTTTCCGCATTCTACGGTCAAGGTCACAGTTGCTGTTTTTAGAAAAACTTTGTCGTCCCTCTGGTGACTTCATTTATGGACCGATTTTGATTTTAACTTCACACTAATGTTTAGTATGACAATATCTTGAACAAGTTCGCGTTTCCGCATTCTACGGTCAAGGTCACAGTTGCTGTTTTTAGAAAAAACTTTGTCATCCCTCTGGCAACTTCATTTATGGACCGATTTTGATTTAAATTCTTACAAATATTTAGTATGATAATATCTTGAAAAAGTTTGCGTTTCTGCATTCTACGGTCAAGGTCACAGTTGCTGTTTATCGAAAAACTTTGTCATCGCTCTGACGACTTCATTTATGGACCAATTTTGATTTAACTTCACACTAATGTTTAGTATGACAAAATCTTGAACACGTTCCCGTTTCAGCATTCTAAGGTCACGGTCACAGTGGCTGTTTTTAGAAAAACTCTGTCATCGCTCTAGCGCCTACATTTCACACTAATGTTTAGTATGACAAAATCTTGAACAAGTTCCCGTTTCAGCATTCTAAGGTCACGGTCACAGTGGCTGTTTTTAGAAAAACTCTGTCATCGCTCTAGCGCCTACATTTATGGATCAATTTTCATTCAACTTTGAAAAAATGTTTAGTGTGACAATATCTTGAATAAGTTCCGTTTTCAGCATTCTAAGGACAAGGTCACATGGCTGTTTTTAGAAAAACTCTGTCAACGCTCTAGCGCCTTCATTTATGGACCAATTTTCATTCAACTTTGCAAAAATGTTTAGTATGACATTATCTTTGACAAGTTCTCATTTCAGCATTCTAGGGCTAAGTCAAGGTCACAGGGGCTATTTTTACTGTCTGTGCAATTATCTCACCTTCCTCTTAGCTTATTCTGTGACACACAGGTAGGCCTAATTTTTCAATTACACCGCATGTTGGTTCGTTGATTTGATGCTTAACGTCCACGGTAAACAACTAAGGTCATGTCGGGACGGTCAGTTAACCTAACCACACTATTCCTGGGCAGGCTTAGACCTCCTAAGCGGTTAACCAGTACTAAGTGCACATACTTTCGCCAGTAACTGACACTGCCCTTCTTGAGTCAGCGGAAGGAGAAACGAAAGTATGTGGCCAAACCGGGATTCGAACCCAGGACCTCTGACTTACGAGTCAGGTGCCCTACCGATTGCGCTACCCGGCCCGGCCTACTCCGCACGTGCTGTCCGCAATGCTTCCTTTGTCTTTGATCAGCAACGACTAAAACAAGTTGCCGATTGTGATGAAACAATATTCTCATATAATATGTGTAATAGTTTCAGGTTTTTCTTGATACACTTTGTGTTGTAGACTTCTTTTCATTCCATACTGGAACAGAACAATTTTGTACCGGTTGGTTGACGGAGAAACCGTTGGTTTGGTTAGCACCGGTGATTTATGCTTACAAGGGAGGTAGTTCCTATAGAACTGAATTTCCTTTTCAACTTAGAGGACTTTCACTCTATTGGAATTACTTTAATATTATATTTCGAAGTTTCTCTGATGTTTTAGGATGGAATCTTTGATTATTTGTGTACAGACAAATTATACACTATGATTTACATTGTTAAGTGAATATTTCACTTTCCCTGTTCTTCTTTTATGCAAATATGTATTCTTATTATTTATAATATCTGCTTTATATGTTCGGAGACATATTTGGCAGGAGACATGAACGGATTGGTGGCAAAGCTCTTAAGATGGACAGAGCTTCCGGTAAAAGGAACGAATAAATACTGCACGTTGGGTGGTTATTCTACCCTTGGGTATGGAAAATTCCCACAAAAACATTTTGTACGACATGTAAATGGGTATTTGCATTTCTTTCTTTTAATCATAAGTCATGTTTCTTTAGAAACAAATTGAATTCTCTGAGAAGTAATATTTCTGTCGAGTAAAACTACTCTGAAAATATAATTTGAGATAATTTGGAAAATAAAACAAGAGGTCCATGATGGACCTAAATCGCTCACCTGAGTTATGATGAAATAACATGTAAGATCATCGATTTGATGATGGTTTCAATTGGAGCAGTTTTGCACTTTCTACTCTATATTCTGAAACAGTTTCATGAAGATTGGATCAAAACTGTGCCCTCTAGAGTGTACACAATGTTTTTCGAAGATCTGACCTGGCGATCTAGTTTTTTTTATCAGTCATTATTCAGTTTCAAACTTGGCCCACATTTCATGAAGATAAACATTCTGACAAAGTTTCATGAAGATTCAATGCAAAATAAAGCCACAACTGTGTACACAAGGTTATTCTATGATTTGACCTAGTGACCTAGTTTTTGACCTGACAAGACCCAGTTTCAAAGTTGGCCTAGATTTAATTAAGATAATCATTCTGACAAAGTTTCATGACGGTTGAACCAAAACTGTGCCCTCTAGAGTATCAACAATGTTTTTCTAAGGTTTGACCTAGTAACCTAGTTTTTGATCCACCCTTGCACCCTTGGTCTAAATTTGTTGGAGATAAACATTTTGACAAAGTTCATGAAGATTGGAACATAACTGTGCCCTCTAGAGCATTCACATGGTTTTTCTAAGATCTGACCTAGTGACCTAGTTTTTGACCTGACATGGCCCAGTTTCAAACCCGGTCTAGATTTCATAAAGATAAGCATTCTGACAAAGTTTCATGAAGACTGGATCATAACTGTGCCCGCTAGAGTGTACACAAGGTTTTTCTAAGATCTGACCTAGTGACCTAGTTTTTGACCCCACATGACTCAGTTTCAAGCTTGGCCTAGATTGTATAAGGATAAACATACTGACAAAGTTTCATGAAGATTGGATCATAACTGTGTCCTCCATAGTGTACACAAGTTTTTCTAAGATTTGACCTAGTGACCTAGTTTTTGACCTCACATGACCTAGTTTCAATTTTGGTCTAGATTTTACTCAGATAAACATTCTAACAAAGTTTCATGATGATTGGATTATAACTGTGCCCTCTGTGTCATTCTAAGATTTATTTCTATTTTTAGCTCTGGCGGCCATTTTGTTCATCGGAGTGGAACCGTTTTAGCAATTTTGGTTCAGAGCCATGAGTCAAACATTTCTGTGAAATTATTTTGAAATCGAGCCATTGGCTTCAGAGGAGATGTCTTTTAAAGGTTTTTCTATTTTTAGATTTCTATTTTTAGCTCTGGCGGCCATTTTGTTCAGCGGAGTGGAACCGTTTTAGCAATTTTGGTTCAAGGTCATGAGCCAAACATTTCTGTGAAATTATTTTGAAATCGAGCCATTGGTTTCAGAGGAGATGTCGTTTAAAAGTTTTTCTATTTTTAGCTCTGGTGGCCATTTTGTTTAGCAGAGCGGAACCATTTTAGCAATTTTGGTTCAGGGCTATAACAGAAACATTTGTGTGAAATTATTTTAGAATTGGCCCACTGGTCTAGGAGGAGATGTCGTTTGAAGAAATTGTTGACGGACGGACGGACAGACGGACAGACGACGGACGACGGACAAATATCGATCACAATAGCTCACCTTGAGCACTTCGTGCTCAGGTGAGCTAAAAAACTGACTTCCTGTATGCAATTCAAAGGGAGATAACTTAGAATGGAATTAGTGACTTCCTGAAAAGTACATTTCTCAAAAGGAAACTCTTCTGCCGTGCAATATAAATTCAAGTTGAAATTCAAATGTTAAATCTTTGAACTAATTTCTACACTTAAATATCTACAAAGTATTCTCAAATCTCATTAAATATTTGTTAATCAATTAAAATATCTTGTGTTTATTTACTCAGAACACTAAGGAATTACCCACACCCAGTGTACGAACCTGAGGGAGCTTCTAACCAGCTCCAGGGTGGGAAACTGGATTACCCCGCCTGACCCCACGGGGTCAGACTGCCGAAGACCAGTAACTCTATCTTACTGACAAGCTCTTGTGATTGGATAGAGGTCAGTAAAGCCTAGGCATCGAACTTGTGCAAACGTACGCTACTTGAACTTAGTGTTCAAGGAGCCTAGGTTTGAATCCAAACCCTTGGACGTGTCGACCCGCACGTCAACACTTGCCAAGCTCGGCCTTCACAAGCCAATTTGGTTACATATGTACTTGATATTGGTTTGCATAAGAATACACAGAATTTAGAGTATAAAGATTTAGATGTTTCTGAGGACGCCGTCAAGTACATTAAAATAGACTACTATAGCTCTTCTGCAAATTTCAAAAACTGTTTACACTCTCTAGTTCAGTGGTGGTAAGGTTTATTCACTGAATAAGGGATGTTACACCTGTATTGTTTAGCATACTATGCATGTGCAATCAGTGCACTGTTAAAAATCTTGTGCGTAAATACATGCTAAGAAGCTGTCCTATGACTCCTTAAAATGAAAGCACGGAAAAGACCAAATTCTGAACTTTATGATTCGAATGCCAATACTCTGCTGTTGAAATATTTGAAACTGTTTTCGTAACTAAAACTAGATACTTGTGGAGACTGGACCTAAAAACAGCTATTTAGAAGACCTTGAAAAATGGCATGCAAGCAATACACTGTACAAGGTCTTGAGACAGTTTTCAAACTATAAGAACTTGTTGACTGGCTTTCACCATGGCAGTTTAGGCTTTCCAGAACTGATGCTTATTAATATATCTCTTTGCATAGACATAATTTGATTCTGATATCTTTCCCTCTTCATCTTATTCATTTTACTATTTACCATGTACATGCATATAGTTGGATTTTAACTCAAAGTGATATATAAACAGAGGTACGAATGTGGTCTGACAAGCAAATAAATATCCCAAAATGATCTGTAAAATTTGCACTACCTCACTAAATATTGGGACAGGAATGCCTGGGCAAACACTGTAGACTAAGGCCAGACTGTTCAGGGACTGCAGTAGTATTTCCCATTCTGCAATTTGTGTTAAATTGATAACAGTCGAATCAGTGAAGGTAAAATCAATGTAATTTAGGTCTACGATGGCATCTGCTGCAGAGATGGCTTCAGCTAATATTAAAGCTGCCATGATAAGGTGTTATATCAGTAAGCAGTCAGCTGTAGCAGAATAGGTTTAAATGGTGCTAAAATGGGCAGTCAACCTTAGCAAAAAGTGGACTTGTCGGTTACGCATCAGACATGTTCTTAAAATTTGTATAAGACCTATACTGACTACTCTAAGATATTTCACTATGATGGCGGTCTAGCACTTGTTCAAGTTCGGTTAAACGATATGTAAATTTTATAAACGTGTATCACTTAAACAAGAACCGTTACCGTTTAGCTGTGTTCACATAGAAGCCCTAGGTGTAAGTAGTGGCACTATTCAGATGAAAGCGGTGCAGGTCAAAAATTACTTTTTAGGTCACTACGTCAAATCTTAGAAATTCTTAGAACAATCTTGTGTACACTCTAGAGGGCACTGTTTTTATCCAATTCATGAAACTTGAACTTTTTATTTTTAATGAAATCTAGGGCAGATTTGTAAGTGGGTCATGTCAGGTCAAAAACTAGGTCACTAAATCAGATATGAGAAAAAGCTTGAATACACTCTAGAGGGCACAGTTTTGGTCCAATCTTTGTTCAGAATGTTTATCTCTGTATACTTTAGGACAAGGTGCTCTAGTGACTTCCTTAATTAACCAGTTTTGTTACCAGTATAACTTCACAGCTATATTGGATTTGTTTGACATCAAAATCAGCACTCTTCTAAAACCACTGGTATAAAATTTGTAAAAAATTAGTGAAGTGACAAAATGTGTCTGTTGACAGTAAGATGCTGGGTGAGCTACAGGACCATTGGTCCTCTTGTTTACTAACTGATTTTGTTTTATATCTATATATTTTTATTTCGAGGAAAATATCCATTTATTTTACTAGAAACAAATAAATATTAACACACTTGGGCAACTAGACCCTGTTCAGGCTGCCATGAGCAAACATAGACCTTGATCAGACTGCCACCCAAACAAATATTGTCGATGCCAGAGCACTGCTAACCCAGATCAGTGAGCCCCAGCAGACATGATACATATAGTTTATAAAATTTGAATTTAGTAAAATTTATGTTACTCTGGAAATTTAAGGGCTGCATGAATATAGGCTTTGTCCAGGTAGTTAAAAGGAGTAATTATACATTGTAAAAATGATAAAAATCGGGGCACCAAAAATAATTACCACAGCTGTCTTAAATAAGGAAAAGTTTGGATTTGAAGATGCAGATGGAATGAACAGTGTAAAGCCTGATTGGATTGCCAGGCCAAGTAGCGCAATCGGTAGGGCAACTGACTCATAAGTAAAAAATCCTGGGTTCGAATCCCGGTCTGGGCACATACTTTCGTTTCTCCTTCCGCTGATTCAAGAAGGGCAGTTGTCAGTTACTGGCGACAATATGTGCACTGAGTACTGGTTAACCGCTTAGGAGATCTAAGCCTACCCAGGAATAGTGTGGTTAGGTTAACTGACCATCCCGACATGATCATAGCTGTTTACCGTGGACGTTAAGCATCAAATTAACCACCTAACCCTTATTTGATTGTTGCTTTACACCAGTCAGATCTGGGTATACACTATTTTCTGATCTATCCGTCCCAAATAGTTGAAATTCATTATATGTCATTATTTTGGTATTGATTATGTACCTGAAGAGTTCAGCTGCTTAATTAGCATCATTTCTTGTCTCTTCATTTTCAGGTATATAATTAATACCAAGGTTTTTGTCAGTGTTTCTGGTATATCTACTGTATTCTGCATTTAGCTAGGGTTCAGGCTTAATGAAGGACTTTGAACCTAAAATTCATGCAAAGTGCACTACAAGGACACTTTACAGGCAGTGCTAGTTTGCATGTTTGTCTGAATACTGAAGATACTTTTTATTAGAATTCAGCACATGATCATACCATGAGAAAAATTTTATTTCGGCACTATAACTGCATCATTAAAAAGGGTAGCAAATCATTTTAAATGTTTTAGACATTTTTATGATGTCCTTCCAATGTTTCCATGTAAAATGGAAATTACTGTTTCACCCTTTCCATGATTTCATTTCATTAGCAGCCTAATTTGCATATTTCACCCATTTTCAGTGGTGGTCCAATGCTGCAATGAGATAAGGGTAATCAAATGGAAGTTCAATGATTAATACTAATTGTGTTTTATGGTAGCAAAGCATTGCTTACCCTTGCTATAAAATGATGGAAGAATGAAACATTAATGGTTAAAAAGAAATGCAAGCTAAATAGATATCAATTGCATTTCTTTTTGCTAAGGGGTACCATCAAAGATGGCCATGTGCACCACTGTCATTAATGGATTTTGAATATTTTGTGTCAGAATGTTCCTTGCATATGGCTATTAAATTTTTTTTTTTTGGGGGGGGGGGGGGGGGGGGTGTAAATTGGCCAAACAAGATGGCTGCTATTCACTGTTACTGAAAATAGCACAAACATGAAAATGGCAGTAGCTTAAAGAACCACTTGGTGGATTTTGACAAAATTTGTGTTAGAATAACGGCTGATACTATTTTGTTGTTTTTTAATTTTTCAATTTTTGCTTTCACTTCCTTCTTAACATGACCTCTGCTACTGTGGAAACACAATGCATGTGCAACATAGCATTCCGCAATTTTTTTTGTTTTTCTTGGCCTCATAGCTGTAGCTCAGGGATAATTGCGGGCCTGGCTTAGATTTGTATGAGAGAAAATATCACATCCAGCCATTTTCGCAAGAAATTCTCCATATTCAGTGAGAATTTTGGTACTGTCCATTATAGAAATGCATTTTTGCATTAGATTTTATCTTCCACTGAACAGATTTTGGTGAGAAATCTCCCAAAGTCTTGCTAGAAAATGATCCCTGTAGCTCCATTTAGCACTTCAGACAAATGAAATTTGTCAGGTACTTAACAGAAAAGTTGAGAATTAAGTATAAATTTCTTTGATCATGTATTTTCATCTGTCTTTCAGAAAAATGGATAAAGAGTCAGATATGCCCCTCCCATTGAAAGTGTTCACGTATGACCGTCGTGAGAGGAAGGGAGTTATGGCCAGAACCTATGAAGATCTTCTTACGAAATGTAAGTATTAAATCAGTATGAATATTTAGCAGTTCATTATGCCTTCTTTCAGTTTAGGGAGATATAGAACACATACTATCCCATACAAAATAAATCTAACAACTTTCTCATTAGATTCAAAGTTACTGATTCTACTGTTACCCACGGGAATAAATCTGCATAAGAAAGAGAAAAAAACATTAATTAAAAGAAAGCGGTACACGATTTCACGTGTCAATTCTTTTAATTCCGGAGATAAGTCAATTGACAACCGAACCTTGATTTTATGAAAATCTTGGGGTAGTTATGTCAATAAGGCTCACAGTGGTAGCCTTGAGTGATACCATTAGTATTTACTCAACTGAGTAAAACTATTAAAATCAAAGAACAGCGGTCCAATAACGTGACGACGCAAAAGTTGGTTTGGCATAACTCACCAGCAATCTATAACCAGGCAATCTGACTAGGCAACATGTGACAAGTTAAAAGTAAAGTAATAGTATTCAGACACTGTGCAGGGTGCAAATCTTTTGGTTCATATAGGGTTACACATGGTCAGACATATTCTGTTATAGTTCCTAACTAGTAGGCCTAGGCCAACCTGCACCGACCCAGCAGTGAAGCCCCCGAACAAACAACACGAAAGTGTTGAGTGATCTGAGTCTTCACTCCATACACATCATTTGATAGTGCAGCTGAGCCCAAGCCCACCAATAGAAGAACCTAATTATGGTTAGCATCTTGTCATTTAAAAACCAATTTGCACATTACATCCTGTTGGAACCTTTGTCCCCAGACTAACTATCCATTTTTCTTCTACCAACTGTCTGTAAGCCTTTCCCTCTTTTCCTACACACTGCAAGACGACAAATCTGACATCAGCAACCGAATGACCGCTGAAATGTCTCATCATAGGTTTCTCTGCCTGATTCTTCACGTCTCTCATATACTCACCAATCCGCTCCTAAACTGATCTCTCTGTCTCTCCAACATATACCGTCTTCTTGCAAGGTTCACATAGTAGAGCATACACCACATTCCGTAGAGAACAGGCTGGTTTTGACATAGGTTCATAAGCTTCCTTCCCTGCTGTATCCAGGATGTCACGCTCATGTAATGCCTCACACCTTACAGTTACATTGACTTTCCTCTGAACCAGCACGGATAAGTTTCGCTGTTTTACCAAGGACGAGAGTGTCACACAGGTTCTTGTCCCTCCTGTATGCTAGTATAGGAAGCTCGTCAAATACGTCCTTCATTCTGTCAGATCTGTAAAGTACCTTGGAATGCTTCCGCAGGATATTCCTAACATCTGGTAAGAGCTTTGTTGTTTGTTCGGGGGCTTCACTACTGGGTTGGTGCACATGGGCCTAGGCCTACTAGTTAGAAACTATAACAGAATATGTCTGACCATGTGTAACCCTATATGAACCAAAAGATTGACTTTTACCCTTTGTTTTTTTTATATATAAAAACAAAGATTTGCTCATGGCGTGGCTTAAATGGAATTAACCAACTATAACAGAATATGTCTGACCATGTGTAACCCTATATGAACCAAAAGATTGATTTTTACCCTTTGTTTTTTATATATATAAACAAAGATTTGCTCATGGCGTGGCTTAAATGGAATTAACCACTGTATTTATTTGAATGTAATTCTTTAAATGGTATAGCCTTATTCATTTACTTAATTATATAATTATATGTTCACAAAAATAGATATTTTTGAACTATTATTATTATTATTATTATTTATATTTTTTATTTTCATTGATGGATTTATTTATTTATTCATCTATTTATTTCTGTTTGTGTTTTGTATGGTAATTAATTATTTTTAATGTAATTGTTTATTCTTTTATTCATTGTATTCATGTATTTATACTGGTTTGTTTGTTTATTTATTTATGTATATTTATCCTGATTTATTTAGTTATTTATTTATTTATACTTAATGATGAAAGTGTAGTTGTCAATGTGGAAATGAGAATTTTGTGCCTTTTGGTCAATTGTGACGTGACGTCGCTTGGCGGTTAGGATTCTGTATGCCTTCATTTGGCGTACTGGAAGTGACGTCACGTCATCATTGTCTCCCATATCATAACAACTTTTCAAAATGATTGTTTAGTCATGTAGTGTCTGTATAAATTGAATTTGTTTCTTGAAAAAGGCCAAGTGGCCGAAAATTTGAACAGAGTGACTGATGAAATAAATTAGCAGAATTTAATTCCCTGTGGAATATTTTATTCATTGAAACTTCTCATTATGATTTACATTTCTGTGAGATCTGGTGTTTGAGTCAGTATATGTTACAAACCTTCTCATTATGATTTACATTTCTGTGAGATCTGGTGTTTGAGTCGATATATGTTACAAACCTTCACATTATGCTTTACATTTCTGTGAGATCTGGTATTTGAGTCAGAATGTGAGATCTGGTGTTTGAGTCAGTATATGTTACAAACCTTCTCATTATGATTTACATTTCTGTGAGATCTGGTGTTTGAGTCAGTATATGTTACAAACCTTCTCATTATGCTTTACATTGCTGTGAGATGTGGTGTTCGAGTCAGAATATGTTACAAACCTTCTCATTATGATTTACATTTCTGTGAGATCTGGTGTTTGAGTCAGTATATGTTACAAACCTTCTCATTATGATTTACATTGCTGTGCGATCTGTGAATTTCAGTTATGTAGCTTTAAAGTAATTGCAGATATACTATTTGACCTCTAACTCCCGACAGAGTTAGAGGTCAAATAGTGTATCGGCAATTACTTGGAGATTAGATTACTTCTTACAGATTCCTTCGATTGCAGAGAACACATTCTAAAGAAAAACATGGGCCATACGTCGAAGTTTCGACTATTCAAGCTTCATTAGTGTCCCTGAAACTATCTGTCGATGGAAGCCAGAGGTAAGCAACCTGTAATTTCTTAATTTTAATAGGGCAGTAGTAGTATGCAGTGTAGTTGATAAATAGGTGGCATATTTTTGCGTGCGCAACTTTTGTTGATGACCTCATCTGTCAGTCTTGACCCATTAACCCATGTTGAAATTCATAATTTATGAATTTATTGTTTAATAAATTTTTTCAAACCATTTTGAATTGATCCATGAATTAAACTTGAAAATTTTATAGAAACGTACTGGTTAATCGGAGTAAATGATTTGCTATACTTTTAATTGCAAGGGATACATAACAGACTGGCTTTGTTTTCCCGGGATGAAATGGAGTCAAACTGACCTCGCGCTTTTCAAATTGACCACAATGTCAAAACTTTTCTAATATAAAATAATCATGAATAGTGAATTTGGTTTCAATTGCACATATTAACCTGCATCGGTTCGTGCTGTGTTAACAAACAAATCAGTGTCACAGGTCTGGTTTTACAACAAAAGAAACAAGAGGGCCAAGAGGCCCTGAATCGCTCACCTGCGCTAAAACGTTTAAGGTCAAACTAGGGTCATAGTTTGAACAAACCTGATAGTTTGCAACCATTGCCAAATGGTTCTGAAGAAGAAGATTTTTGAATATTTTTCTATTGCTATGGTTCAAACCCTGCACCCCTTGGGCCGGGCCATTTTGGACCCTGGGGCCATCATTTGAATAATCTTGGTAAAGGACCACTAGGTCATGATAGAAGCTAAATTTCAAGCCTCTGAGTCAAGTGGTACTGAAAAAGAAGATTTTTGAACATTTTTCTATGCATTTCTATGGTTCAAACCCTGGACCCCCTGGGGCGGGGCCATTTTTGACCCTGGCACCGTCATTTCAACAAACTTGGTAAGGGACCACTAGGCAATGCATCTTTCAAATTTCAAGCATCTGCACTAAGGTGTTCTGGAGAAGAAGATTTTTAAGTACATTTTGATTTCAAACCCAAGACTCCCTGCCCCAGAGGCATTTTGGATCCCAGGGCCACCATTTACACAAACTTTGCAGGAGTCCACCAGGCAATGCATCATACCAAATTTCAAACATCTGAGCCAAGTGGTTCGGAACAAGAAGATTTTTGAATAGTTTCCTATATGTATTTCTATGGCTCAAACTCAGGACTCCCTGCCGCAGGGCCATTTTGGACCCTGGGGCCATCATTTGCGAACTTGATAAAGGACTACAAGGCAATGCATCATACTTATTTTCAAGCATCTGAGCCATGTGATTCTGAAGAATAATATCTTTGAATATTTTTCTATGTATTTCCATGGTTCAAACCCAGGACCCCCTGGGGCGGGCCATTTTAGACCCAGGGGTCATCAGTTAAACAAACTTGGTAAAAGACTACTAGGCAAAGCTACATACTAAATTTCAAGCATCTGAGCCAAGCAGTTCTAAAGTAAAAGATTTTTGAATATTTTTCATGTATTTCTATGTTTCAAACCTAGGACTCCCTGCCCCGGGGCCATTTTGGACCCTGGGGCCAAAATTTGAACAAACTTGGTAGAGGACCACTAGGCAATGCATCATACCAAATTTCAAGCATTCAAGCCTTGCGGTTCTGAAGAAGAAGATTTTTCAATATCTTTCTTTACATTTCCATGGTTCAAACCTTGGACTCCATGCCAAGGGGCCATTTTGGACCCTGGGGCCACCATTTGAACAAATTTG
Source organism: Ctena decussata (assembly GCA_963989385.1). Classification (NCBI taxonomy): domain Eukaryota; kingdom Metazoa; phylum Mollusca; class Bivalvia; order Lucinida; family Lucinidae; genus Ctena; species Ctena decussata. Next base: position 75,584,683 of record OZ022509.1, read on the forward strand.
GTAGACGACCACTAGGCAATGCTAAATACCAAATTTCAAGCATCTGAGCCAAGAAGTTCTGGAGAAGAATATTTTTAAATATTTTTTAGTTTCGAACCCAAGACCCCCTGCCCCAGGGCCATTTTTGACCCTGGGGCCACCATTTGAACAAACTTGGTAGAGGACCACTAGGCAGTGCTACATACCAAATTTCAAGCATCTGAGCCAAGCAGTTCTGGAGAAGAAGATTTTTAAGTATTTTTTTTAGTTTCGAACCCAAGACCCCCTGCCCAATGGCCATTTTGGACCCTGGGGCCACCATTTGAACAAACTTGGCAAAGGACCATTAGGCAATGCTACGCATCTGAGCCAAGCAGTTCTGATGAAGAAGATTTTTATGTATTTTTTAGTTTCAAACCCAAGACCCCCTGCCCAAGGGTCATTTTGGACCCTGGGGCCACCATTTGAACAATCTTGGTAGAGGACCATTAGGCAATGCTACATACCAAATTTCAAGCATCTGAGCCAAGCAGTTCTGGAGAAGAAGATTTTCAAGTATTTTTTCAGTTTCGAACCCAAGACCCCCTGCCCCAGGGCCATTTTGGACCCTGGGGCCACCATTTGAACAAACTTGGTAGAGGACCACTAGGCAATGATACATACCATATTTCAAGCATCTGAGCCAAGCAGTTCTGGAGAAGAAGATTTTTAAGTCTATTTTAGTTTCGAACCCAAGACCCCCTGCCCAAGGGCCATTTTGGACCCTGGGGCCACCATTTGAACAAACTTGGTAGAGGACCATTAGGCAATGCTACATACCAAATTTCAAGCATCTGAGCCTAGCAGTTCTGGAGAAGAAGATTTTTAAGTATTTTTTAGTTTCGAACCCAAGATCCCCTGCCCCAGGGCCAATTTGGACCCTGAGGCCACCATTTGAACAAACTTGATAGAGGTCCACTAGACAATGCTTCATACCAAATATCAAAGCCCTAGGCCTAGCGGTTTCAGAGAAGATGTCATTTATAGCAAATTGTTGACGACGCACGACGGACGACGGACGACGCACGACGGACACTTGGTGATCACAATTAGGCTCAGGTGAGCAAAAAAATATAAAGCACTATTGTGCTACTAGTTCACGATAAAAAAAAAGACAATGTTTCATGAGCAATATTATCAGATGTTCTTTAGAAGTACGAAAACATGCTTTCAATCCGTTTCTACCTAGCTTCTGAAAAGTAAATTAAGTATTTTCTTCTTTTTAGCTGATTAAATTTTGCATGTTAATCTCCATTAGTCAAATTGTTCTCGTCGTGTTCAAATTGACCGCCGACAAAAATTGGGTAAGCGTGTAGTAATAAAAGCATGCGTATTCTTGAAAGTATGTTTAGAACGCAGCTATATAAGCTACGTGTCTTACTGCATCGGTAAGATTTCACAGAAAGCCTGCAAATGCACTCAAAATGCCGATTTAACTGTGCAGAACTCCTTCCTACTTTCGTTTTCGGTTCTGAGCCTGGAGGACAAAAGTAATTTAATTAAGAGGGCCATGAGGCCCTGAATCGCTCACCTGAGTATGGTGGCCATGTAGGTCATCTGACCTGGACCGCTTGAATAAATTTTCGTTCCCTCAGCCCCTGGAGGCTGTGTATGAAATTTGGTTACAATAAGCCCAGTGGCCTTTTAGGAGATGTGTGAAATTGTCACAATATGAGAGACCAGGGTAAAAGAATGACTTTGACCTTTTGTACATATTAATTTTCATATACTCATTAAGATGACTGTATATACCAATTTTCAGGTCAAAATCTTCAACAATTTCCAAGAAATCTTATGTTCTAGCATTTTCCTAAATAAAAGCACCAGAAAGCAAGTTTGACCTTGTTGTACAAAAGGTCAAGGTCAACCCAAGGTCATAATTTGAATAATCTTGGTATTATTTGCATACCCAATGCTACAAACCAAGTTTCAAGGCCATCAGCTTACTGGTTCTGGAGAAGAAGATTTTTAAAGGTTTTTATCATATATGGGCATGGCGGCCATCTTGGACATGTGACTAAGACATTTGAACAAATTTTCCTTCCCTTGCCCCCTAGAGCCTCTACATGAAATTTGGATACAACTTGCCAAGTGGCTTTTGAGGAGAGGTAATATGAGAGACCAGGGTCAAAGGTCAAAGAATGTCCTTGACCTCTTGTACATGTAAATTTTCATGTACTTATTAAGATGACTATATACCAATTTTCAGGTCAAAATCTTCAACGGTTTCCATGAAATCATTATCTTCTAGCATTTTCCCATACAAAAAGTACCAGACAGCAAACTGACCTTGCCGAACAAAAGGTCTAGGGCAAACCAAGTTCATAATTTGAACAATCTTGGTAGTACTTGCCTACCCGATGCTATATACCAAGTTTCAAGGCCATTGGCCTATTGGTTCTGCAGAAGAAGATTTTTAAAGGTTTTTACCATATATGGGCTTGGTGGCCATGTTGGTCATGTGACTAGGACCGTTTGAACAAATTTTCGTTTCCTTTTCCCCCCTAGAGCCTCTAAATGAAATTTGTTTACAATTTGCCCTGTGTCTTTTGAGATGTGTGTAATTGTCACAATATGAGAGACCAGGGTCAAAGGTCACACAATGACCTTGACCTCTTGTACGCATAAATTTTCATGTACTCATTAAGATGACTGTATATATCAATTTTCAGGTCAAAATCTTCAACAGTTTTCAAGAAATCTTATGTTCTAGCATTTTCCCATATAAAAGCACCAGAAAGCAAATTTGACCTAGCCGTAAAAAGTCAAGGTGAACCCAAGGTCATAATTTGAACAATCTTGGTAGTACTCTCATACCCGATGCTACATACCAAGTTTCAAGGCCATCGGCCAATTGGTTCTGGAGAAGACTTTTATAGGTTTTTACCATATATGGGCGTGGCGGCCATGTTGGTCATGTGACCAAGACCGTTTGAACAACTTTACGTTCCTAAGTCCCCTAGAGGCTACATATGAAATTTGCTCACGATTGGCCCAGTGGTTTCAGAGGAGAAGTCGTTTGAAATTGTGGACGGACGGACGACAGACGCCGGAGCCTTACCATCCTATAAGCTCCCCCGGAGCCGCTGGCTCAGGTGAGCTAAAAACACCGCTTCAAACTGCTCCATGCCATTTGGTCTCAATATACAACTGTAAAATATATAAAGCATGACATTCTCCGATTTTTGGAATACCTTTTCTAGCGAGAAAAATCTTGTCTGAACCCTGTCAGTAAACCGCGAAAATTCATGACCGGATATATTCAAATTGCCTACCGGAAAATAGTCAAATTGTTTTTCAACAGACCTCCGCGGAGGTCAATTTGAAACTTTACCACCCGTGATGATACATATAGTTTATAAAATTTGAATTTAGTAAAATTTATGTTACTCTGGAAATTTAAGGGCTGCATGAATATAGGCTTTGTCCAGGTAGTTAAAAGGAGTAATTATACATTGTAAAAATGATAAAAATCGGGACACCTAAAATAATTACCACAGCTGTCTTAAATAAGGAAAAGTTTGGATTTGAAGATGCAGATGGAATGAACAGTGTAAACCCTGATTGGATTGCCAGGCCAAGTAGCGCAATTGGTAGGGCGCCAGACTCATAAGTCAAAGATCCTGGGTTCGAAACCCGGTCTGGGCACATACTTTCGTTTCTCCTTCCGCTGATTCAAGAAGGGCAGTTGTCAGTTACTGGCGAAAGTATGTGCACTTAGTACTGGTTTACCGCTTAGGAGATCTAAGCCTACCCAGGAATAGTGTGGTTAGGTTAACTGACCATCCCGACATGATCATAGCTGTTTCCCGTGTACGTTAAGCATCAAAGTAACCACCTAACCCTGATTTGATTGTTGCTTTACACCAGTCAGATCTAGGTATACACTATTTTCTGATCTATCCGTCCCAAATAGTTGAAATTCATTATATGGCATTATTTTGGTACTGATTATGTACCTGAAGAGCTCAGCTGCTTAATTAGCATCATTCCTTGTCTCTTCATTTTCAGGTATATAATTAATACTAAGGTTTTTGTCAGTGTTTCTGGTATATCTACTGTATTCTGCATTTAGCTAGGGTTCAGGCTTAATGAAGGACTTTGAACCTAAAATTCATGCAAAGTGCACTACAAGGACACTTAACAGGCAGTTCTAGTTTGCATGTTTGTCTGAATACTGAAGATACTTTTTATTAGAATTCAGCACATGATCATACGATGAGAAAATTTTTATTTCGGCACTATAACTGCATCATTTAAAGGGTAGCAAATCATTTTAAATGTTTAGACATTTTTATGATGTCCTTCCAATGTTTCCATGTAAAAAGGAAAGTACTGTTTCACCCTTTCCATGATTTCATTTCAGTAGCAGCCTAATTTGCATATTTCACCCATTTTCAGTGGTGGTCCAATGCTGAAATGAGATAAGGGTAATCAAATGGAAGTTCAATGATTAATACTAATTGTGTTTTATGGTAGCAAAGCATTGCTTACCCTTTCTATAAAATGATGAATGAATGAAAAATAAATGGTTAAAAAGAAATGCAAGTTAAATAGATATCAAATGCATTTCTTTTTGCTAAGGGGTACCATCAAAGATGGCCATGTGCACCACTGTCATTACTAAAAATGTCAGAAAAAAATAAATATATTTCAGGAACTCCTTTATGGATTTTTGAATAATTTGTGTCAGAATGTTCCTTTCATATGGCTATTAATTTTTTTTTTTGGGGGGGGGGGGGGGGGGGGGGGGGTAATTGGCCATCCAAGATGGCTGCTATTCACTGTTACTGAAAATAGCACAAACATGAAAATGGCAGTAGCTTAAAGAACCACTTGGTGGATTTTGACAAAATTTGTGTTAGAATAACGGCTGAAACTATTTTGTTGTTTTTTAATTTTTCAATTTTTGCTTTCACTTCCTTCTCAACATGACCTCTGCTACTGTGGAAACACAATGCATGTGCAACATAGCATTCCGCATTTTTTTTTGTTTTTTCTTGGCCTCATAGCTATAGCTCGGGGATAATTCTGGGCCTGGCTTAGATTTGTATGAGAGAAAATATCACATCCAGCCATTTTCGCAAGAAATTCTCCATATTCAGTGAGAATTTTGGTACTGTCCATTATAGAAATGCATTTTTACATTAGATTTTATCTTCCACTGAACAGATTTTGGTGAGAAATCTCCCAAAGTCTTGCTAGAAAATGATCCCTGTAGCTCCATTTAGCACTACAGACAAATGAAATTTGTCAGGTACTTAACAGAAAAGTTGAGAATTAAGTATAAATTTCTTTGATCATGTATTTTCATCTGTCTTTCAGAAAAATGGATAAAGAGTCAGATATGCCCCTCCCATTGAAAGTGTTCACGTATGACCGTCGTGAGAGGAAGGGAGTTATGGCCAGAACCTATGAAGATCTTCTTACGAAATGTAAGTATTACATCAGTATGAATATTTAGCAGTTCATTATGCCTTCTTTCAGTTTAGGGAGATATAGAACACATACTATCCCATACAAAATAAATCTAACAACTTTCTCATTAGATTCAAAGTTACTGATTCTACTGTTACCCACGGGAATAAATCTGCATAAGAAAGAGAAAAAACATTAATTAAAAGAAAGCGGTACACGATTTCACGTGTCAATTCTTTTAATTCCGGAGATAAGTCAATTGACAACCGAACCTTGATTTTATGAAAATCTTGGGGTAGTTATGTCAATAAGGCTCACAGTGGTAGCCTTGAGTGATACCATTAGTATTTACTCAACTGAGTAAAACTATTAAAATCAAAGAACAGCGGTCCAATAACGTGACGAGGCAAAAGTTGGTTTGGCATAACTCACCAGCAATCTATAACCAGGCAATCTGACTAGGCAACATGTGACAAGTTAAAAGTAAAGTAATAGTATTCAGACACTGTGCAGGGTGCAAATCTTTTGGTTCATATAGGGTTACACATGGTCAGACATATTCTGTTATAGTTCCTAACTAGTAGGCCTAGGCCAACCTGCACCGACCCAGCAGTGAAGCCCCCGAACAAACAACACGAAAGTGTTGAGTGATCTGAGTCTTCACTCCATACACATCATTTGATAGTGCAGCTGAGCCCAAGCCCACCAATAGAAGAACCTAATTATGGTTAGCATCTTGTCATTTAAAAACCCATTTGCACATTACATCCTGTTGGAACCTTTGTCCCCAGACTAACTATCCATTTTTCTTCTACCAACTGTCTGTAAGCCTTTCCCTCTTTTCCTACACACTGCAAGACGACAAATCTGACATCAGCAACCGAATGACCACTGAAATGTCTCATGATAGGTTTCTCTGCCTGATTCTTCACGTCTCTCATATACTCACCAATCCGCTCCTAAACTGATCTCTCTGTCTCTCCAACATATACCGTCTTCTTGCAAGGTTCACATAGTAGAGCATACACCACATTCCGTAGAGAACAGGCTGGTTTTGACATAGGTTCATATGCTTCCTTCCCTGCTGTATCCAGGATGTCACGCTCATGTAATGCCTCACACCTTACAGTTACATTGACTTTCCTCTGAACCAGCACGGATAAGTTTCGCTGTTTTACCAAGGACGAGAGTGTCACACAGGTTCTTGTCCCTCCTGTATGCTAGTATAGGAAGCTCGTCAAATACGTCCTTCATTCTGTCAGATCTGTAAAGTACCTTGGAATGCTTCCGCAGGATATTCCTAACATCTGGTAAGAGCTTTGTTGTTTGTTCGGGGGCTTCACTACTGGGTTGGTGCACATGGGCCTAGGCCTACTAGTTAGAAACTATAACAGAATATGTCTGACCATGTGTAACCCTATATGAACCAAAAGATTGACTTTTACCCTTTGTTTTTTTTATATATAAAAACAAAGATTTGCTCATGGCGTGGCTTAAATGGAATTTACCAACTATAACAGAATATGTCTGACCATGTGTAACCCTATATGAACCAAAAGATTGACTTTTACCCTTTGTTTTTTTATATATATAAACAAAGATTTGCTCATGGCGTGGCTTAAATGGAATTAACCACTGTATTTATTTGAATGTAATTCTTTAAATGGTATAGCTTTATTTATTTACTTAATTATATAATTATATGTTAACAAAAATAAATATTTTTTAACTATTATTATTATTATTATTATTTATATTTTTTATTTTCATTGATGGATTTATTTATTTATTCATCTATTTATTTCTGTTTGTGTTTTGTATGGTAATTAATTATTTTTAATGTAATTGTTTATTCTTTTATTCATTGTATTCATGTATTTATACTGGTTTATTTGTTTATTTATTTATGTATATTTATCCTGATTTATTTATTTATTTATTTATTTATACTTAATGATGAAAGTGTAGTTGTCAATGTGGAAATGAGAATTTTGTGCCTTTTGGTCAATTGTGACGTGACGTCGCTTGGCGGTTAGGATTCTGTATGCCTTCATTTGGCGTACTGGAAGTGACGTCACGTCATCATTGTCTCCCATATCATAACAACTTTTCAAAATGATTGTTTAGTCATGATGTGTCTGTATAAATTGAATTTGTTTCTTGAAAAAGGCCAAGTGGCCGAAAATTTGAAACAGAGTGACTGATGAAATAAATTAGCAGAATTTAATTCCCTGTGGAATATTTTATTCATTGAAATTTCTCATTATGCTTTACATTTCTGTGAGATCTGGTGTTCGAGTCAGAATATGTTACAAACCTTCTCATTATGCTTTACATTTCTGTGAGATCTGGTGTTTGAGTCAGTATATGTTACAAACCTTCCCATTATGCTTTACATTGCTGTGCGATCTGTGAATTTCAGTTATGTAGTTTTAAAGTAATTGCAGATACACTATTTGACCTCTAACTCCCGACAGAGTTAGAGGTTAAATAGTGTATCTGCAATTACTTGGAGATTAGATTACTTCTTACAGATTCCTTCGATTGCAGAGAACACATTCTAAAGAAAAACATGGGCCATACGTCGATGTTTCGATTATTCAAGCTTCATTAGTGTCCCTGAAACTATCTGTGAATGAAAGCCAGAGGTAAGCAACCTGTAATTTCTTAATTTTAATAGGGCAGTAGTAGTATGCAGTGTGGTTGATAAATAGGTGGCATATTTTTGCGTGCGCAACTTTTGTTGATGACCTCATCTGTCAGTCTTGACCCATTAACCCATGTTGAAATTTATAATTTATGAATTTATTGTTTAATAAATTTCTTCAAACCATTTTGAATTGATCCATGAATTAAACTTGAAAATTTTATAGAAACGTACTGGTTAATCGGAGTAAATGATTTGCTATACTTTTAATTGCAAGGGATACAATTAATTTCAAAGACACAGCATGTTTAACATCTTATTTCTTTAAGCTGCTAGTTAAATGTCTTAAGGTAAATAGGGTTTCTTATTGGCGGTTACTAGACAAATCCAAAAGTGCAAACATTTAAGCACTTGCGCATGCGCATCGAGCATTTCACATCGTCTGTGGAGTTTTCAGTCAAAGTGGAATAATTCCGTAGCAATTAACGCAAATCGAAAACCGGTTAGTTCATAAAGTTGTCTGACGTCTGGCGCATGGGAAAATAACGTATTATTATTAGAAATTGATTGATTTGAGTTTAACGGCCCTTTGAGACAGTATTTCAGTCTATATCGGGTCGTCTCCTAGAGAGAGAGGGAGAAAGAAAAGAGAAATGATAGAACAGAGAAAAAATGTCCAAACAACCCCCACCCGCACCCACTGCAAGCACAGTAGGCCCTTGTCCTGCTATTATCCAAATCAGTAGGACGCCCCGGTACTGGAAGTTACACGCAGCATCATCGCACCACCCGACCACCCCCTATTATTTTTTTTATATTGTTCTTAAGCTTAAAACTCATGAATCATCTATGTAATTTTGTTGAGTATATATTCTGATATGTGAGGGACATTTATTGCATCTAATCATAATTACTCATGTGTGTCTCTCTCTGATCTTGATTTCACTTACCTTTATGTATCAGGTGCCATATACCACTGAACCTCTGAGTAGCAGTGCACTCTCCTTGCGATCGGTATCTGAGCTGCGACACGAGAAAACCAACAATGTGGTTGTGCGCCCGTCGCAGACTCAGATCAGTCTCGGCATCCGCCTAGTTTGATCAGGCCCGTCGCAGACTCAGATCAGTCTCGGCATCCGCCTAGTTTGATCAGACTGTTCATTAAGTGCCCAATAGGTAGCTAAGGGTCTGGGCTACCTCCATGCGGACAGTGAAGACTCTGATCATACTGGGCGGATGCCCAGGCTGATCTGTGTCTGCGCTGGGCACACGACCACATTGTTGGTTTTGTCGTGTCGCGGCTCATCTGTCAAAGTTTCTACAACCAGAACCAAAGATGAAATGGAGGATCCGTCCAATAGCACTACCTTTTCCAACACTTTTTCCCACTCTTGACTACTTCTGCAGGAATGCTGTATTTATAAAACGACTTAAGAGGTTGCTATGCTGTTGCTAAAGCTAAATTTCTATGAAGGAGATTCCCTACAACTACGAAGTTTGCTCTGGAGGAACAGTCTTTTTTAGACTGTTCATCTAGAGGAAATTTCATAGTTGTAGGGAATCTCTTTCGTAGAAATTCAGCCCTAGCAACAGCATAGCAACCGCTTAAGTCGTTTTATAAATAGGGGCCCTGATCATCATAATTATTCATCGGGTATGCAATTTAAAATTAACATGTTTTTACTTTCAGTGTTACACAGAGCTCCATATCAGAGGGGGTATTGAGGATTATTCAAAGATATATTTTCTTATTCTCGACGAAAACATGTTGGGACCCCTCATTAGAACCGGCTCGGTTCATCACAACATATGCTTTTATGGAGATGTATGGAAAATTCCCCATAAATTATCCATGTAACCCCTTCTTATCTGGGGCACTGAACTGTGTAGCTAAAGAGGTGTAAAATGTTGAAAACATTGGTTATGCGGTCATATTCACAATGCAGAAGGTGTTAAACATAGAAACCAGAATCTGTCATCGATTTCCAGAGAATGGTGGCGTTAAAAATAGAAACTGACATTTAGGTAATCGAATATCGAGATTGAGTGGCGTTAAAAATAGAATTTTGGAAACCGAAGGTCATTCGGTCTTAGCGGAAAATAGTTATCTTAAGTTGATGTCAAATATTTGTTGAAATAGGAATACCATTAATTATCATAGCACAAAAGATTCTAATAAAATTAGTGAGTGAGTGAGTGATATGGATTTTACGGCACATCAGCACCAAAAGGGCTATTTCGCGCCGAAAACGCTATAAACGAAAACGTGTTATATGCATAAGGTCAGAAATGAATGCACAGTATAAAAATGAATCAAGTCGGGTATGTCGTAAACACGCCGATCAACGGCTAGCTAAAGACTGATAACATAAAACGAACTCTCGGCCAGCGAGATGAGTAAACACAAATTTAAATCTACTGTAAAAATACCGCGACTTAACTAAACTATATTTTACTATATATGCCAATCTCTTTCAAAAATGAAAAGATTTTCGCTGGTTCAACCGTGTCAAACAGTTGTTTCATATTGTTGACACGGAAAAACCTAGCACGCGTAATACGAAAATCCATGCAATCTAAAAGGAAATGTTTAACACTAAAAGGTTCCTGGCAAGGAATGCACAAAGGCGGATCCTCACCTTTCAACAGAAACGAATGAGTAATAAAAGTATGGCCGATTCTGATTCGAGCCAAAGTTACTTCTTCCTTACGATCAATTCTATAAGATGGTTGCCATTCACCAAGTGAAGACTTGATAGAGTGAAGTTTGTTAAAGACAGCAGCATTCCATGATATCTGCCACTTATCATGAAGATATGTATTTATGCAAGGTTTGATATCAGTGTAAGGAATTTTAAGATCAGAAATATGAAGAGTTAAAGCCGATTTTGCGGCCATGTCGGCCTTTTCGTTGCCTTTAATCCCAACGTGACTGGGAAGCCAACAAAATACAATGTTGTTTAGCTCAGTTAAGTCATTATGTTTCAAGAGAATATCTAAAAGAAGAGGATTTTCAATATGGCGATTATTTAGGGATTGCAGAACAGAAAGGGAATCAGAAAAGATGATAAAATCTGTATTCCTAGACTGTTCAATATGATCCAAGGCTAAATCAATAGCTTTGATCTCCGCTGAAAAAATTGAGGCAATAGCAGGTAATCTACGTTTGTATGTTTCGGATGGAGCAACACAAGCAGAGCCAGCTGTGTCTCTAATAAAATTATGAGCATAAATAAAAGCAGGTAGGAGGTAGCGAAGAATATGTTATTGTGTGATTATATATTAATGTTTTGGGGCACTCTAAAGTACATATATAGTGTTTCTAGATTGTGTAGGATGCCACCAAAGCGCAATCCTTTGGGCACCAGATCCCAAACAGTGTAAGCCAAAAGACGGCCGCTGGCTTCAAAGCAGGCAGAGGACACTTGGCAGACAAGTCGGTCGATTTCAGAGTCAGAGACCACAACTGTGTCATTAGAATCATCGCCTTCAGTTTTTTTGCCATCTTTAGCTACGGTGTTTGCATCTGTGAATGCAGAAAACTCTTATACTCCTCAGTCAGGTCCAGGACGGCATGTGGGCTGCGGCCGGCTGCACAAACAGGTGAGGATCCAATTCCTGTTGTAACTTACAATGACCAGGATACTTTTAGGAGTGGCTGTAGTGTAGTGGATAACACACCGGACTACCAATCCAGGGGTCGCAAGATCGATCCCCCGCTTCTCCGGTCTTTCGGATGAGACTTTAAACCGAGGTCCCGTCTGCATATGACCTCGTTGTTGGTGGGACGTTAAACCAGAGTTCACTCACTCCTCACCCCAGGATATTTTTATCACGGACGCAACTAAAATATGGAATGGTCAGTATTTTGAACTGGCCCTATTACTAAAGCAGAATTTTTCACTATCCCAGTGGGGTGGTCGGGTGGTGCGATGGTGCTGTGTGATAGGAACACTGTAATGCAAGGGCCTGCTGTGCGGATGGGGTTGTTTGGACATTTTTTCTCTCGTCTATCATTTCTCCTCTTTCTCCTCTCTCGGAGATGGCCCGATATAGACTGAAATACTGTCTCAAACGGCCGTTAAACCCAAAACGATCACTCAATCAATCACTATCCCAGTCAATTAGTGGTACGTTAGCTATTATTGACAACCAGTTGTCTAGTAAGCCAGCCACAGCTAAAATCAAACCTTTTAATAGCATCGAGACATGGTCTGACGCTTTCATTGATTTTTCTTAAGTTTATATACAAAAGCACCCACAAAAAGGTACATACAAACGCAACCACAAAAAGCTGCAGAGTTACTAAAATACATGTCACTAAGAAAGGGAGCAGTTGTCGATAGTCAAATCCATAAATGGCTGGTGTATGATACACAATTTCGGCTTCGCAAGGCCGAATATCCTAATAAGTCGAGGTCCCAGATTAATGGACATTTACGGCTTTCTTGTGGTTCGCTGGATGACCTTTCTTAAACTATACAGGCCAGTGTACCTTGCTATGAATTCAATTTTAAAGGCTCCTGCAATAAAATGATGTGCACTTATGGTAATATATGTATAGAATGCAAAGTTCCACACCCTGCGTCTACATGTATAGGCCATTTGCTGTCTATAAAACAGGTCGTTTTGCTAAATATCTCTAAAACTACCACAACTATCACTGTAAAAAGCGCATCTTTAATGTCTATCTTATACATAACTAATCTATAATTTTCCTCAAAATTATATTTTGAAACCAAAAAGTTTCTTTTGAAAATCTATAATTTTCCTCAAAATTATATTTTGAAACCAAAAAGTTTCTTTTGAAAACCGCCCATTTTTAGAAGATATTTCAACTGTATTTTACAAGGGAGTAAGTTTATTTATGTAACCGCCTTAGACTGGTCAATATTTACCTATGTCAATTGTTAGTTAATTGTATAGAGTTACTCAATGGCACCTGAATACCTGTTAATCTTTTCATCTGAGTAAAAATGAAGGTCACTTATTTATTGGTAGCGAAGAGAATTGATTGGTGATGAATAGAATTAATTTATCTATAGAAACATTTCTTGTTTGTGATGCATATATGGGCATTGGTTATAGCTATTACATTAAATTATTGTACTCCCCTTTACTTAAGCTGAAAATTTTGTAATTTTTTGTAAAGGATTTAAAAGACAAAAGCAAAAAATCGACAAGATAAAATTCTGAAAGTCAGTTTCCAGTTATGTATTAGCTTGACAATACTAGTGGAGAAAAAACATCAATTTTATCACCAGTAATAAAAAAGAAAATCTGCAAAATGACCTGTTTTATAGACAGCAAATGGCCTATAACCTCTTTTAAAGACCAAATGCAGCAAAGCGGGTTGGGGTATAGCCTCAATAAGCCGGTAAGCAATTTGCAGTTTAGTTTCTTTGCCGAACCAATGGCACCAAGGCCTGCGAGGATAAACTTCAATTACATAAGGCCATCACCTCGGCAACAATTCTATTCTCGGCCCTTTCGTCAACGCATGCCATCATGACTTCTGGGTTCCTTGAGAAACCTCAATTAAAGTGGACAAATTGCACCAATACTTGGTAAATTATCCAAATCAATCGGACGCAAGAGTTCTTGCGGGAAGGGTTTTTTTCAGGCGTCGATCTAGAACACGAAAGTCCTCGTTCGTGTATCAGTCGAATGTAAAAAATTTAAAATCTGTCTTGCAGAATGAAGACATTGCATGGCAAAATGTGTTGCAAGAGGTTCAGCTGGGAAGAATTGCCGGTCCGTTTCCTTGTTAACCTGGGGATGGTTGGGTGGTGCGATGGTGCTGTGTGTAACTTCCAGTGCCGGGGCTCCTACTGATTTGGATTTTTCTCTCGTCTATCATTTCTCCTCTTTCTCCCTCTCTGAGAGATCGCCCGATATAGACTGAAATACTGTCTCAAATGGCCGTTAAACCCAAAACGATCACTCAATCAATCTCTATCCAAGTCAATTAGTGGTATGTTAGCTATTATTGACAACCAGTTGTCTATTAAGCCAGCCACAGCTAAAATAAAAAAAAACCTTTTAATAGCATCGAGACATGGTCTGACGCTTTCATTAATTTTTCCTTAGTTTATATACAAAAGCACCGACAAAAAAAAAACTACATACAAAAGCACCCATAAACAGCTGCAGAGTTTACTATAATACATGTCACTGATAAAGGGAGCAGCTGTCGATATTGCTGGTGTATGATACACACTTTCGGCTTCGCATGGCCAAAGATTCTAATAAGTCGTGGTCCCAGGTTAATGGACATTTATGGCTTTCTTGTGGTTTGCTGGGTGACCTTTCTTAAACTTTTCAGGCCAGTGTACCTTCCTATGAATTCAATTTTAAAAGCCTCTGCAATTATGTAATACATGTATAAATACAAAGTTCCACACCCTGCGTCTACATGTAACCTCTAAAATTTTAAAGACCAAATGCCGCATAGCGGGTTGGGGTGTAGCCTAAGTAGGCCGGTAAGCAATTCGCAGCTCAGTTTCTTTGCCGAACCAATGGCACCAAGGCCTGCGAGGATAAACTTCAATAACATAAGGACATCACCTCGGCAACAATTCTATCCTCGGCCCTTTCGCTGTCGGTGTTGATTTCGAGTTCTCCAGTGTTGGAATAGTGTATACAGCTTAAAAAAGCACTTTCGCCTCAGTATGACTGAAACACTATTGTCAGGTATGTCCATTTGTAATGCATACTGATATGACCTAGTTCTTTTTATGCATGCAGTCTGACCATGTCGTATATTTCACGGTCACATATATCATCCTAGTACCAGCTCAAACTGTTTTTATTTTCAGATTCGCATTTCAATTTATTATTTTCTCTTATTCAGCATTCCTGTGCTGCTGACACCTCTGACAGGTCTTCTTCCATGACAACAACAGCTTCTTTGGTCTCTACTGAAATTCCCAAGGTATTGATAAATAATAAAAAAAGGCAGTCATCTCGTTTTATCATTGTGTCACAAAATATATTTGGTTGGTTGGTTCTCTTGGGTTTAACGGCCCTTTGAGACAGTATTTCAGTCTATATCGGGCCGTCTCCCAAAGAGAGGGAGAAAGAAAAGAGAAATGATAGACGAGAGAAAAAATGTCCAAACAACCCAACCCGCACCTACTGCAAGCACAGTAGGCCCTTGCCCTACTATTATGCAAATCAGTAGGACGCCCCGGCACTGGAAGTTATACCCAGCACCATCACACCACCCAACCACCCCAGTCACAAAATATAAGCCAATAAATTATATATTGTGATAATGCCAGCCAAATTTTCTTCAAGCTCATAACAAAATTAAAATGACTCATTTTTTTATATAAACCAAAGAAAGAAACGGTTAAAACATACTTCTCACCGCATTGTTATATGACCCAGTTCTTTTTTATGCATGCAGTCTGACCATGTCCTATATTTTACGGACTCATATGCTGTTCACACATTTCATTCTTGTACCAGCTAATACTGTTTTAATTTTCAGATTCGCATTTCAAGTTATTTTTTTTCAGCATTCCTCTGCTGCTTACACCAATGACAGCACTTCTTCTGTGACAACAACATCGTCTCTTCTGAAAATCCCAAGGTATTGATAAATTGTTTATAAAAAAAGCAGTCATCTGTTTTTTCATTGTCACAAAATATAATATATATATAATATATATAGATGTCACCCCTGTACACTTTCCTCTTCAAGTTCAACAAAAAAGACGACTATTTTTTTTTACAAACAAAGGAAAAATGATTAGTAAGAAACAACAGTGTTTATTATATATTTTGCTTAGTTTTTAAACATATGACTAATTTAGTCTTAAAAGCATAACTATACAATATATATCAAATAAATTCAGCTTATATATACAAGTATGGAAGGCTTCTGCTCTTAGTAAAAGGCTGATCAATGTCTTTGTTGTTGACATATGCAGTGCTGGAAAACCACCAGTGGCCTTGTAGCCATATGCGGCTAATTTTTCTCTGGGGCCACCGGAAAGCTCCAAAATATGACTAGTGGCCCAAATTTATCCTTCTAGCAATTAAAAAACAAATAGGATCTTCAGCCTGTGGACAATTGGGTCACTGAAAGTTTGACCTATTAAGCGTTTGGGCCACCACATTAAGGTTGGAAGTTTCTAGCACTGCATTTGTGAAGAGTTTCAAGTTTGTAAACAGATATATAAACATCCTTACACTTTTTTTCTCGTTTTTGGAAACAAGAACAGCCTCTTCTCAGAATCAGGAATCATATATGATAATAGGTGTGCTTAACATAACATTTATTTTTCTGCTGATTATAGTTTCTGTTATAATTTATGTATATAAGACAAAAAATCCGAAAGTATAATAAAAACAGCATTCCATTCATTGGCTTTACCTGCAAATATGAAAATATTATAAAGTTAAACAAAAACAGCATTTCATTCATGGGCTCCCTGTAAGAAAACAGTATTAATAAGCCAACATCAAGTAATATGAAAATATTATAAAGTTAAACAAAAACAGCATTTCATTCATGGGCTCCCTGTAAGAAAACAGTATTAATAAGCCAACATCAAGTAATCTACTTGGCAGTTTTACATGTGAGCCGCGACACGAGAAAACCAACAATGTGGTTTTTTGCGCCGAAGACCAACAAAGTGGTTTTGCGCCCAGCAAAGACTCAGATCAGCCTGGATATCCAACCAGTCTGATCAGACCCTTTACTTAGCCCAGGCTGATCTGAGTCTGCACTGGACGCACGACCACATTGTTGGTTTTCTCATGTCGCGGCTCATGTAATTCTTCGTATGCTAATATTTTATCAATGGCTTTTATATCCATATATACTAAGCACAACTTCTAACCGACCACTTGCTTTGTCTTGAACACTGTCGTTTGAAGATGGTATCCGGACATAATTTTCTTATATTCAGTATTCCCAATGTGTCATGTTAAGGTTGTAAAATGTTTTAGCTCAATACCTTAAGAATCGTTTTCCTGGCAGCAGAGGATGCACATGTACCCCCATTTTCGAACTTCGCAAGGATTATGACTGTGGTGGTGAAGGTTTTTTCATTGTGACTAAAATTTTGAGTTCTGTATCAAAATAATGCCTTATTATGAATTCTCAAGTTCATTTAAACATTTTCTAGATATTCGCACAAATCATAAGCGTATGCCGACAAGATTCCGAAATGTGGTTCTATCCGAATCGTGAAAATCTGCTGAAATGTTGTGATTTTCGGAAACAGGGGTATCATTATCTTTCACTTATTCAATGGTATACTGATAAGATTTTTATTTCAGGTTACCTAATTTACTTTACCAATATCACAAGTTAATTAAAGATGGAAACATATGTTCGAGTGTCCTTTTTATTTAGCGGAAAACATGCTATAAATAAGTGGTCGGTTAGAAGTTGGTTCTAGTATATATGAAAATATACAGTCAAACCTGCTCATGTGGTCACATCTATTAAGGGATCACCTGTCTTCTAGCGCCACCTTTCCTGGATCACCTGTCTTCTACAGCCACCTTTCCTGGATCACCTGTCTTCTACAGCCACCTTTCCTGGATCCTGTGAGCCAAAATACAATGCAAAGGAACCAGTATTAAAGGGTCACCTGTGTTAAGCAGCCAATTTTTGCCCTTCCCTTGGGTGACCTCTTTAGACAGGTTTGACTGTTTTGTAAATTACAAAAAAAACAGCATTTCATTATTTCTTTTCTCAGAAGACTGATTGATTGTTTTGGGTTAAACTGTCCTTTGAGACAGTATTTCAGTCTATATCGGGCCGTCTCCCACAGAGGGAGAAAGAGACGAGAGAAAGATGTCCAAACAACCCCACCCGCACCCACTGCAAGCACAGCAGGCCCTTGCCCTACAATGTTCCAAATCAGTAGGACGCCCTGGCACTGGAAGTTATACACAGCACCATCTGACCACCCCATTTCTCAGAAGACCTGGCACTGGAAGTTATACACAGCACCATCGCACCACACGACCATCCCATTTCTCAGAAGAAGAATTAGTTATCAGCATTAGTGTAGTCATACCATCCTCCTGCTTCATTATCATACTGGCCACCATCATTGCGAAAATACTCAGAAGACGACGACGTGAAAGACAGCCTCATGTTCTCTGTATCTTGATTATTTGTAATCTTATTTGTTTCCAACTATGGTTTGAGGGCTGGATTTGGATTTTGATTTTTTCAGTTCCTGGTCTTTGCATACTTTTTACTTTTATTATCAGAGTTTTTGTGGTTGTACTGTGTGGCGGCCCCAAAAAGTCTCCCCGCACATCCATTTAATGCTCTTATTCTTCCAATCCTCAGGGGTTGTTTGCAATCATTTTCCATTATTCATGTCCCTTAATACTTCTGTTGTGGTTCTCTGTTGCCTGTTTTTGGTGTCAGAGTTTCTGTGATGTTTTACCTTATGTATGTTCTTATTATTTTTGGTTCGGTTTGGGTTGCTGAGTGGCCACCTTTCGGGAACAAGCTGCTCACTCGGTTGGCCATATGTTCTCTGTATCTTGATTATTTGTAATCTTAGTTGTTTCCAACTATGGTTTGAGGGCTGGATTTGGATTTTGATTGTTTCAGTTCCTGGTCTTTGCATACTTTTTACTTTCATGAAGCTGAACCAGCTCTTGAACTGTCCGTTTTATCATCATCTTCAGCACGCTCGACTTTGTTGCCATGTGTGGCGGCCCCAAAAAGTCTCCCCGCACATCCATTTAATGCTCTTATTCTTCCAATCCTCAGGGGTTGTTTGCAATCATTTTCCATTATTCATGTCCCTTAATACTTCTGTTGTGGTTCTCTGTTGCCTGTTTTTGGTGTCAGAGTTTCTGTGATGTTTTACCTTATGTATGTTCTTATTATTTTTGGTTCGGTTTGGGTTGCTGAGTGGCCACCTTTCGGGAACAAGCTGCTCACTCGGTTGGCCATATGTTCTCTGTATCTTGATTATTTGTAATCTTAGTTGTTTCCAACTATGGTTTGAGGGCTGGATTTGGATTTTGATTGTTTCAGTTCCTGGTCTTTGCATACTTTTTACTTTCATGAAGCTGAACCAGCTCTTGAACTGTCCGTTTTATCATCATCTTCAGCACGCTCGACTTTGTTGCCATCAGCCACATCTTCACCCGCCATATTAGTTATCTGATCATTCTCCTATGGCAAACAGGACAAGCTCTGCAATGAGAAGAAAATCTTTGAAGTTCTAACAGCCACTGTATCTCGCATACCAGTTTTTTACAGATGTCGGGACACTTTATGGATATATAGAGTTTGTAAATCAAAGTTCTCAAAAAGTGATAACGTAACCTAATAAAAAATAGAATTTCTGGTATGTGTGGAGTTTCTCACTATGGCTTTTGGTATTTCTGGTTCAAAGAATGTCTGGTATTGTAATTTTTCTGCAAAGATCTGGTATTTCTGGGATACTACTCTTGACACTATGAACAGTATTGTAAATGAATACCAATATTGTAAATGATTCATTAACCTAAAAACAGAATCATGTTTAGAGACTGATAGCTTAAAGTAAAAAGTATGCAAAGACCAGGAACTGAAACAATCAAAATCCAAATCCAGCCCTCAAACCATAGTTGGAAACAACTAAGATTACAAATAATCAAGATACAGAGAACATATGGCCAACCGAGTGAGCAGCTTGTTCCCAAAAGGAACCCAAACCGAACCAAAAATAATAAGAACATACATAAGGTAAAACATCACAGAAACTCTGACACCAAAAACAGGCAACAGAGAACCACAACAGAACTACCGCCTTGGAACGGTCAGTAATGAATTACTGGGGGGCTTAAATCGATTTTACAGGCCCAACCTCACCCTCAGTTTCTGAAGTGGTACAAAACATTTTGTTGGTTGTTCTGTTCGCATGATAACCCTCTAACTCGTCAATGAATCATCACGGTAAACACATAAATCAAATTTCAACACCATGAAGAAGCAAAGACGAGGACTAACAGATACAACGGGCCGTCTGACAGGTGGAGATCCCTGTCCTGCCAAACAACCCCACTGGAAATCTGAAGAAAAAGAAGGTCACCAGTTGAGCCCCGGTGGACCAAGCAACAGACAAAACCCGGAAGAGACGTAAAAATAAGATGGTGACTCTGCTCATGTAACATCGCATAAAGATGCTTAATTTCAAAGTCCTCGGCCATCAGATTTTGAAACGAAAAGGAAAGCGCACACCAACTATTTGGAAAAGGAATAGGAGAAGAACTAAATAAGCAATGTGCTTTCGTTCTAATCCTAAAATCATGTTGTATTGTATATATATGTTGTGAAAAACTGAAAAATAAATATGTTTAAACCAAAAGGAATGTAAGGAAACAAACAAAACGGAGCATACAGGGTATTTCTCAGAAGGATAAAAATGTCTGCTCGTCAGGTTTAAGCAGTAAATTGTTCAACATGAAGATACAAATGTTCTGAAAAAAAATTACTAGCAAATGTCGGAAGTATTTTGTATATATTGGGCTTTACAAGACTACACAACACGTGACTTTATTTTACATTATGTGTCTTCTTCACAAGCTTAACGGGAGTGGTCGGGTGGTGTGATGGTGCTGCGTGTGACTTCCAGTACCGGGGCGTCCAATTGAATTGAAGAGTAGTAGAGCAAGCGCCTACTGTGCTTATAGTAGGTGCGGGTGGGGGTTGTTTAGACACTTTTCTCTCCTCTATCACTTCTCTCTTCTTTCTCCCTCTCTCTGGGAGACGGCCCGATATAGACTGAAATACCGTCTCGAAGGGCCGTTAAACACAAACCAACCAACCAGCCACAACCTAAACGCACATAAAAACTGTCTCATACACATATTTCCTGACATCTGATAAGGGAAATGTTCATGTGTGCAGGTCATTCTTCATTAAGACATTCGACATTAGGAAAAAGACACTCCAAAATGCCATAAAAATGAAGTCTCATCGAGTTTTTGCAGCTAGAGATGAGCGCGGCAGATTCCCGTCGGCTAATAAGACACCACCAGAGCGGATAGCAGAAGTCAGAATACATATCTTTTTCACGAATGGAGTCTCACTGTGTGAAAAAAACATAAAAAGGCAATACTTAGCACCAGAAATTTCAATAAGACAGACGTGGGATTGCTATAATGATAACTGCAAGAAAACAAAATAGAGCCTGTTGAAGAAATTCGTTACATAGGAACTGTAACATATGGCTTCTTTTTTCTAGCCTTTAAACAAAATAGAGCCTGTTGAAGAAATTCGTTACATAGTGCTGATTATATTTCATTTTCGTCCTTTGAGATCGGTGGATATATTTTGAGAAATCTGAAATTTTAGATTGGTTTATACTCATATTCAAAACTATCGTTTTATATATTATTTGGACCCTTTTTGATACTAATCAGTCTTTGAATCGACTGTCCAATTAAGATTAAGAAATTACAGTGTACTTTTTTCTGGTTTCGTCGTCAGATATTGTCAGGGTCACTGAAGAGGCTTTTTTAGCCGAAACTACGTAGTCTGGCCCATACTCCTAATCCTGAATGTATTCTCTGCTCTTGAAGGAACTCTTTAAGATTCTAACTCTAACATATGGCTTCTTTTTCTAGCCTTTAATATTACTGTAATTTATTGCGCAGGGACATAAACCAAGTTATTTTCCTTTGCATATATCAACAGAAGTAGGAATTGTATCACTCTCCATATCGAAACTACTAAGCTTGAATTGTTTCTGTTACTCTTTATGAATATTCATACTCTAAAATATTATGAATATTCATCCATACGGACCGATCAGGAAACCGCATTATCTATGAGTCATGGTTTCGTGCGAGGCATGAATCATTTTCAAAGGATTTTAATTGCCACGTTAATTCTCGTTATTTAGAATAAATCCTAAATTTTTACGGAATGGGCAAGGCTTTTGGAACTCGGTAATGCAGCATAGTCATATCGAAGCTTTGTTTAGAAATTTACCTGAATGAAATTGTTCGATATATGCATAAAATGTTTCAAATAATTGCTACGAGTATTTAGATGGAAGGGTTAGGTTTTATGTCCATGCTTCGCGCAGAAATCAATGTTCAGTAAGTCGTAAGTATGTATGTATGTTTTCTCTATTTTCTGTAGACAAGTAGTCGTTCTATCAGCCGTATTGGCCGAAAAGGTCGCTTCGCCAATTTCCTAGCAGGCACATGACACTGAAATGACGTCGATGCAAGACCATCAAAACATCATTGCGAAGGCACATGGGTCGAAATTGACGTTGTATTAACGATGTGATGTCATAACGCCTCATCAATGTCAATTCGACGTCACATGTCCGCTGGATTAACCCATCCAGTGAGGTTTTAAGCGCAATAAAATTGCGACTTGCACATCGTTGACTATGGTAATCTAAAGAGTAACTACACTTCAGTAACTGCCTGCCAATAACAGGACGCCTCTATAGCAAAAAATGAAAAATTGGGACAATTATAATAATGACCATTACGGTCCTAAAACTGGACATTTTCATTTTTAACGCAGTAATGCATCGGAACGGTGCAGATGAAATGGTAAAGTGTGTAGACTCTGATCATACTTTCCTTGAGATGCAGTCTGAGCTGGGGCTGCATTCTTTGTCAGCTCTATCCGTTGCAATATTTATAATCGTTTTCAGTACATTGATTGATTGTTTTGGGTTTAACGGCTCTTCCAGACAGTATTACAGTCCATATCGGGCCGTCTTGACAGAAAGAGGGAGAAACGAGAGAAATGATAGACGAGAGAAAAAAGTCCAAACAACCCCGACCCAGACCTATTGCAGGCACAGTCGGCCCATGCCCTACAATGTTCCTAATCAGTAGGACCCCGGCACGTTTTCGGTACATTTAGGCTTACGTAACAGGTGAGGTAAGTTTTCCTCTCTTTTATAATGGGCGTTGCTTATCCTCTAGGATATATATATAAACAAGAGGGCCATGGTGGCCCTGAATCGCTCACCTGCATTAATCAGTTCACTGGCTCTGGTGAAGATTTAAAAGAGTTTTACCATACATGGGAATGGCGACCACCTTGGTCATGTGACCAATATCATTTGAAGAACTTTCAATCCCTTGACCAATGTGCAGGCTCCATACGAAATTTGAGTTTAGTCTGCCCAGTGGTTTCAGAGTTGTTTGAAAATGTTTATGGATGGATGACAGAGGCAGCGAACACCAATATTATAAGGCTCAGGTAATCTGAAAATGGCAGAGTTGCTTCTCCAAAAATTACCTGTTCATGTTGAGTTCCTTTGATGGATTTGAACTAGACTGAACTAGGCAAACACAGATGATAGAATGGCAGCATCGTTATCTCACTGTGGTGAAACTAATGTATTCCAAGGAGTTTGTGGCTGGCATCGTTGCAATGTTAGTTCTGATTCTTGCAGCATAACTTGATTTAGATTTGACCTAGTGACCTAGCTTTTGACCCGACATGACCCAGTTTCAAACTTGACCTAGATGTTATACAGATAAATATTCTGACAAGGTTTCATGAAGATTGGATCAAAACTGTGCCCTCTTAGGTGTGCAAAAAGTTTTTCTAAGATTTGACCTAGTGCCCTAGTTTTTGACCTGACATGACCCAGTTTCAAACTTGGCCTGGATATTGTGAGGATAAACATTCTGACAAAGGTTCATGAAGTTTGTATCAAAACTGTGCCCTCTAGAGTGTAAACAAGGTCGTTCTTATATCTGACCTAGTGACGTAGTTTTTGACCCGACATGACCCAGTTTCAAACTTGGCCTAAATATTATGACAATAAATATTCATAATTTTTTTTAAAAAAAACTGGATCAAAACTGTGTCCTCTAGAGCATACACAAGGTTTTTCTAAGATCTGACCTAGTTTTTGACCCGACATGACCCAGTTTCAAACTTGGCCTAGATATTGTGAGGATAAACATTCTGACAAAATTTCAATAGGTTTGGATCAAAACTGTGACCTCTAGAGCATACACAAGGTTTTCCTGATATTTGACCTACTTTTTGACCCGACATGACCCAGTTTCAAAGTTGGCCTGGATATTGTAAGAATAAACATTCTGACAAAGTTTCATTGAGATTGGATCAAAACTGTGCCCTCTGGAGCGTATACAAGGTTGTTCTTATATTTGACCTAGTGACCTAGTTTTTGACCCGACACAACCCAGTTCCCAACTTTACCTAGATTTCATAAAGATAAACATTCTGTCAGAGTTTCATGAAGATTGGATCAAAACTGTGTCCTCTAGGGTGTACACAAAGTTTTTCTAAGATTTGACCTAGTGTCCTAGTTTTTGACCTGACATGACTCAGTTTCATAGGGGGCTTACATATACCGTGGACAATAAACATTTTGACATAGTTTCATGAAGATTGGATCAAAACTATGCCTTCTAGTGCGTACACAAGGTTTATCTAAGATTTGACCTAGTGTCCTAGTTTTTCACCTGACATGACCTACTTTCAAACTTGGCCTGGAGTTTATGGAGATAAACTTTCTGACAAAGTTTCATACAGATTGGATCAAAACTGTGTCCTCTAGAGCGTACACACGATTTTTCTATGATGTGACCTAATATCCTAGTTTATGACCCATGACCCGTTTCAAACTCCTCCTACATATTTTAAGGATAAGCATTCTGACAAAGTTTCATGCAGATTGGATCAAATCTGTGCCTTCTAGAGCTTACACAAGTTTATGCTTTGATTTGACCTAATGACCTAGTTTTTGACCTGACATGACCCAGTTTCAAACTCGTCTTACATATTATGAGGATAAGCATTCTGACAAAGTTTCATGAAGATTGGATCAAAACTGTGCCTTCTAGAGCATACACATGGTTTTCTAAGATTTGACCTAGTGACCTAGTTTTTGACCCGACATGACCCAGCTTCTAAATCGATCTAGAGTTTATGGATATAAACATACTGACATAGTTTCATAAAGATTGGCTCAAAACTGTAACCTCTAGAGCGCACTTAAGGTTTTTCTATGATTTGACCTAGAGACCTAGTTTTTGACCTGACATGACATAGTTTAGAATCTGACCTATATATTATAAGGATAAACATTCTGACAAATTTTTATGAATTTTGGATACAAACTGTGCCTTCTAGAGTGTACACAAGGTTTTTCTAAGATATGACCTAGTGACCTAGTTTTTGACCCAACGTGACCCTGTTTGGAACATGGACTAGAGTTTATGGAAAAAAGCATTCTGACAAAGTTTCATAAGGATTGGATCAAAACTGTGTCCTCTAGAGCATACACAAGGTTATTCTATGATTTGACCAAGTGACCTAGTTTTTGACCAAACATGACCCCGTTTCATACTTGTCCTAGATATTATGAGAATAAACATTCTGACAAAGTTTCATGAACTTTACAATCTGTGCCTTCTAGAGCGTACACAAGGTTTTTTCTAAAATTTGACCTAGTGACCTAGTTTTTGATCTGACATAACCCAGTTTCGAACTTGGCCTATAGTTTATGGATATAAACATTCTGACAAAATTTCATAAAGATTGGATCAAAACTCTGTCCTCTAGAGTGTACACAAGGTTTTTCTATGATTTGAAGTAGCGACCTAGTTTTTGACCCGACATGACCCAGTTTCGAACTTGATCTAGACATTATGAGGATAAACATTCAGACAAAGTTTCATGAACTTTGGATACAAACTGTGCCTTCTAGAGTGTACACAAGGTTTTTCTAAGATTTGACCTAGTGACCTAGTTTTTGACCCGACATGACCTTAATTCAAACTTGGCTTAGCGTTTATCAAGATAACATTCTGACAAAGTTTCATAAAGATTGGATCAAAACTGTGTCCTCTACAGCGTACACAAGGTTTTTCTATGATTTGACCTAGTGACCTAGTTTTTGACCCGACATGACCCAGTTTCAAACTTGATCTAGATATTATGAGGATAAACATTCTGACAAAGTTTCATGAATTTTGGATAGAAACTGTGCCTTCTAGAGCGTACACAAGGTTTTTTCTATGATTTGACTTAGTGACCTAGTTTTTGACCCGACATGACCCAGTTTCGAACTTGGCCTAGAGTTTATGGAGATAAACATTCTGACAAAGTTCCAGAAATATTGGATCAAAACTGTATCCTCTAGAGCGTACACAAGGTTTTTCTATGATTTGACCTAGTGACCTAGTTTTTGACCCGACATGACCCAGTTTCGAATTTGTCCTAGACATTATGAGAATAAACATTCTGACAAAAGTTCAAGAACTTTGGATGATAACTGTGCCTTCAAGAGCGTACACAAGGTTTTTCTAAGATTTGAACTAGTGCCTAGTTTTTGACCCGACATGACCCAGTTTCGAACTTCATCTAGACATTGTGAGGATAAACATTCTAAAAAAGTTAAATGAAGTTTGGATACAAACTGTGCCTTCTAGAGTGTACACAAGGTTTTTCTAAGATTTGACCTAGTGACCTAGTTTTTGACCCGACATAACCCAGTTTCAAACTTGGCCTAGACTTTATCGAGATAAACATTCTGACAAAGTTTCATAAAGATCGGATCAAAACTGTGTCCTTTACAGCGTACACAAGGTTTTTCTATGATTTGACCTAGTGACCTAGTTTTTGACCCGACATGACCCAGTTTTGAGCTTGATCTAGACATTATGAGGATAAACATTCTGACAAAGTTTCATGAATTTTGGATACAAACTGTGCCCACTATTGTGTACACAAGGTTTTTCTATAATTTGACCTAGTGACCTAGTTTTTGACCCCACATGAGCCAGTTTCGAACTTGGCCTAGAGTTTATGGGGATAAACATACTGACAAAGTTGTGTCCTCTAGAGCGTACACAAGGTTTTTCTATGATTTGACCTAGTGACCTAGTTTTTGTCCCGACATGACCCAGTTTCGAACTTGTCCTTGTCATTATGAGGATAAACATTCTGACAAAGTTTCATGAACTTTGGATACAAACTGTGCCTTCTAGAGTGTACACAAGGTTTTTCTAAGATTTGACCTAGTGACCTAGTTTTTGACCCGACATGACCCAGTTTCAAACTTGGCCTAGACTTTATCGAGATAAACATTCTGACAAAGTTTCATAAAGATCGGATCAAAACTGTGTCCTTTACAGCGTACACAAGGTTTTTCTATGATTTGACCTAGTGACCTAGTTTTTGACCCGACATGACCCAGTTTTGAGCTTGATCTAGACATTATGAGGATAAACATTCTGACAAAGTTTCATGAATTTTGGATACAAACTGCCTTCTAGAGTGTACACGAGGTTTTTCTATAATTTGACCTAGTGACCTAGTTTTTGACCCCACATGAGCCAGTTTCGAACTTGGCCTAGAGTTTATGGGGATAAACATACTGACAAAGTTGTGTCCTCTAGAGCGTACACAAGGTTTTTCTATGATTTGACCTAGTGACCTAGTTTTTGTCCCGACATGACCCAGTTTCGAACTTGTCCTCGACATTATGAGGATAAACATTCTGACAAAGTTTCATGAACTTTGGATACAAACTGTGTCCTCTAGAGCGTACACAAGGTTTTTCTAAGATTTGACCTAGTGACCTTGTTTTTGACCCGACATGACCCAGTTTCAAACTTGTCCTAGAGTTTATCGAGATAAACATTCTGACAAATTTTCATAAAGATTGGATCAAAACTGTGCCCTCTACAGTGTACACAAGGTTTTTCTATGATTTGACCTAGTTTTTGACCCGACATGACCCAGTTTCGAACTTGATCTAGATATTATAAGGATAAACATTCTGACAAAGTTTCATGAATTTTGGATACAAACTGCCTTCTAGAGCGTACACAAGGTTTTTCTATGATTTGACCTAGTGACCTAGTTTTTGACCAGACATGACCCAGTTTCGAACTTGGCCTAGAGTTTATGGAGATAAACATTCTGACAAAGTTTCAGAAATATTGGATCAAAACTGTGTCCTCTAGAGCGTACACAAGGTTTTTCTATGATTTGACCTAGTGACCTAGTTTTTGACCCGACATGACCCAGTTTCAAACTTGGCCTAGAGTTTATCGATATAAACATTCTGACAAAGTTTCATAAAGATTGCATCTAAACTGTGTCCTCTACAACGTACATAAGGTTTTTCTATGATTTGACCTAGTGACCTAGTTTTTGACCCGACATGACCCAGTTTCGAACTTGATCTAGATATTATAAGGATAAACATTCTGACAAAGTTACATGAATTTTGGATACAAACTGTGCCTTCTAGAGCGTACACAAGGTTTTTCTATGATTTGACCTAGTGACCTAGTTTTTGACCCGACATGACCAGTTTCAAACTTGTCCTAGACATTATGAGGATAAACATTCTGACAAAAGTTCATGAACTTTGGATGATAACTGTGCCTTCCAGAGCGTACACAAGGTTTTTCTAAGATTTGACCTAGTGACCTAGTTTTTGACCCGACATGACCCAGTTTCGAACTTGGCCTAGATTTTATAAAGACTAACATTCTGACAAAATTTCATAAAGATTGGATCAAAACTGTGCCCGCTAGAGTGTACACAAGCAAAAGTTGACGGACGTCCGTACGGACGTCCACACGTCCGACGGACATCAGGGTATCCCAAAAGCTCACCCTGAGCACGAACTTCGTGCTCAGGTGAGCTAAAAAGTCATCAAGGCTCTGCGGCATCATTTCTTGTGCGATTTTCACAGTGCCAGGTTGTCGTCTGGGTCAGATTTGCGACCGTCGGGTAGAAACTTTAAGGACAGATCAAAAGATATATCTGATGTTACTTTCAGTGACTTTACATGTTTAGTAGTTAACCAAATTATGGTTAAAAACTTTGCTTCCCTCTTTAATTTCACGCCGGTTTGTCACTCACAGACTCTATGATGGGCCCGACCTAAAGCTACTTAATTTAGTTGGTTAGGATCTGAGTTTGCCTTATCTGTGGCTTGGTTATTCTGGGTTCAGGCATGATAAGACGTTTAGAAACCAGATTCCAGGACAATACTGCTGGTGCTAAAATAGCTCTAGGGTTCTGTAAAGGAGGAAATGGCTTAGTTCCAAAACTTAACCAGATGTCGCAAGAAAAAGTTTTGACTGTAATTGTCAGCAATCCAAATCCTTTTGTATTTAGTGTCAATAATATTGTTCTCATTAATGAATACATTTTACTTTTTATATTTGGACGGCGCTGTGGTCGGTTGTTAGAAAGGCTCAGTTATGGTGCAGAAAGTCGCCGGAAGTCGTCTGTTCGCGGCTCACCGTCGCCATCCGACGACTCGAAAACTCTGTTGATTGATTGATTTGATGCTGAACGTCCACGGTAAACAGCTAAGGTCATGTCGGTACAGTAACTCTCTCTATTAACCCAGCAGTTAATGGGTACCTTTTTCGAATCAGGGAAGGATAAGGCCGCGAAATAAGACGGATGGGCTTCGCCGTTCATTTGCTGTTCCCAAGATACAGTGGGTCTCTGAACCCACTGCCCCTATGGCTATATGGCTATGGTAAACCTTTACCTTTTTTACTGTCCGAATGCAAATGTGTCGTATAAAAATGTAAGAGCATTAACCATAGCTAAGACTAAGGACATATCTTCAAAACGAGGGTAACGATCCAACGACCCGAGGAAATGCCTTCCACAATAGCCGGGCCGGGTAGCGCAATCGGTAGGGCACCTGACTCGTTAGTCAGAGGTCCTGGGTTCGAATCCCGGTCTGGCCACATACTTTCGTTTCTCCTTCCGCTGATTCAAGAAGGGCAGTTGTCAGTTACTGGCGAAAATATGTGCACTTAGTACTGGTTAACCGCTTAGGAGGTCTAAGCCTGCCCAGGAATAGTGTGGTTAGGTTAACTGACCGTCCCGACATGACCTTAGTTGTTTACCGTGGACGTTAAGCATCAAATCAACCAACCAAAAAAGCCTTCCACCATTGTCTGCAATACAGAGACTTGGAGAACTTGTGCAGCTACAAATCATATACATGGAAACTGTTGGAAAACATGATGCTGCTAATCCAGACTTTCTGCAGTATAGCTGCCTTCCAAAAATGCTTCATTAAGGTACCCTGATTTACTAAATTAGTTGGTTGGGGAAATAAGTTTGTCTTGTCTGTTGCTTGGTTATTCGGGGTTCAAGTGAGAGTTTTCTTTTGCTCCTGTATTCCAGTGGTGTTTGTTGACTTCCCAGGGGTCTCCTGGTGTCGCAAATACGTTTTTACGTTGAGTACTCATCTCTGATTCATCATAGGCCTTATTCGTGATTTGTTCGTTTCCGGTGATGATTCATTGATGAGTTAGAAAACCTTCATGCGGATCAAACAGCTAACATAATGTTTCAAACCACTGCTGAAGTACAGGGCGAGCTTTGGGCCCAGTAAAACATGTTTAAGCCCCCCCTCCAGTAATCTTGTACTAACCGTTCCAAAACTGTATTTCTGTACTTCTGTTGCAGCTCCCTGATGTTATATTGTGGTGTCGGACTGTCCGCTTGACTATGGTCTCTGGCGGTTTGGTCACCTGTATTGCTGCCCAATCTGCCTTCTGTTTTGTTTTAAAAAACAAGTAAAATAGATGCTAATACTGTTTTGGGGTAGCTGTCCGACCATCTGTTTGGAAATGAGCTGCTAGTTCGGTTTACTGTGCGTGTCTTTCGTAAACTTGCGTCAATTTTTGCTAGTATGTGCTTCTTTTCCTGTTTGTTTTGAGAGGGGACTGTGGGATTTAATTGTATTAATTCCTTATCATTGCCTATCTTTTTACTTTACAAATCCTTGGAATTTTTATTTCTTACTTATGTCAGACAATGCTGCTGTGAATGACTGGTTTCGTGATATTGGATTGCTTGCTAAAACAATCACATGTGAATCAGTAGTTAAGAATTCCAGAGAACAAGGCGGAAGTGACGTAGTCTATAATTCATGTGGTGGCACAATTATCTTAAAGTTAAGGGTGATCGATCAAGCAGCGAGATTTTTCGCTGTTCAGTTAATAGACTGACCGTTTTGGGTTTAACGGCCCTTCGAGATAGTATTTCAGTCTATATCGGGCCGTCTCCCGGAGAGAGGGAGAAAACAAGAGGGCCATGAGGCCCTGAAACGCTCACCTGCGCAATTGGCAGTGTTTTTTTCTTATGTCTGAAATTGCGAAAATATGAGTTTTGGGTCAAAAGTCAAAGAATGACTTCTTGTACTCATAAATCTTCATGTCCGCATTAAGACAACCATACATAGCATTTTTAGGCCAAACTCTTCAAACCAATCCATGAAATCTTACGTTCTAGCATTTTCCCCATATTTGACCATGCCGAAAAAAAGGTCAAGGTAAACCCAAGGTCATCATTTTGAACAGTCTTGGTAGGACTCTAGTACTCCATGCTACTTAATCAAGTTTACATGCCTTTGGTGTATTGGTTCTGGATAAGAAAAATATTAAAGGTTTATACCATAAATGGGTATACCGGCCATGTTGGTCATGTGACCTGGATCGTTTGAACAAATTTTTGTTCAATCAAGCTCTGGAGGCTTTATATGCAATGTGTTTACAATTGGCTCTTTGGCTTTTGAGGAAATGTTTGAAAATATCAAAATATGAGATATCTGCGTTAAAGGTCAAAAATGACCTTGACCACTTGTACTCATAATTCTTCATGACCTCATCAAGACGACTGTACATACTAATTTTTAGGCCTAAATCTTCAAAACTTCCCATGAATTCTTATGTACTAGCTTTTTCCCAATAAAAAGGTCAAGGTCAACCCAAGGTCATAATTTGAATAATCTTGATAGTACTGGAGTACCCAATGCTACATGCCAAGTTTCAAGGCCATCGGTCAATTGGTTCTGGAGAAGAAGATTTTTAAAGGTTTTTACCATATATGGGCATGCTGCCATGTTGGTCATGTGACCCAGACCATTTGAAGAAATTTTCCTTTCCTCAACCCCTGAAGGCTGTTTATGAAATGTGTTTACAATTTGCTCAGTGGCTTTTAAGAAGAAGTTTGAAATTGTCAAACCATGAGAATTTAGGGTCAAAGGTCAAAGAACAAAGTTGACCTCTTGTACTCACAAACCTTCATGTACTCATTAAGATGACTGTATTATCCAATTTTTAGGCCTAAATCTTCAAAACTTTCCATGAAAACTTATGTTCCAACATTTTTCCATATTTGACCTTGTTGTAAAATGGTCAAGGTCAACCCAAGGTCAACATTTTAAACACTCTTGATAGTATTGGAATACCCAATGCTACATACAAAGTTCAAAGGCCATCTGTCAAATGGTTCTGGAGAAGATTTTTAAAGGTTTTTACCATACATGGGCATGGCAGCCATGTTGGTCATGTGACCTATACCGTTTGAATTAATTTTTGTTCCCTCTAACCATGGATATGTGAAATTCGGTAACAATTCGCCCAGTGGTTTTTGAGGAGACTGTCTGAAATTGTCAAAATATGAGAGTTCTGGGTCAAAGGTCGACCTTTTGTACTTATGAATCTTCGTGTACTCATTAAGATGACTGCATACTCCAATGTTTAGGCCTTAATCTTAAAAACTTTCCAAGAAATCTTATGTTCTAGCATTTTCCCATATTTGACCTTGCCGTAAATAAGGTCAAGGTCAACCCAAGGTTATCATTTGAACAATCTTGATAGTACTTGAGTACCCGATGCTACATATCAAGTTTTAAGGCCATCGGTCAACTGGTTCTGGAGAAGAAGATTTTTAAAGGTTTGTGCCATATATGGGCGTGGCGGCCATGTTGGTAATGTGACCTGGACCGTATGAATAAATTTTTGTTCCCTCAACCCCTGGAGGCTCTATATGAAATTTGGTTTCAATTAGCCCAGTGGCTTGTGAGAAGGTTGTTTGAAATCGTCAAAATATCAGTTCTGGGTCAGAGGTCAAAACATGACCTTGACCTCTTGTAACCCTAAATCTTCATGTACTCGTTGAGATGATTGTAGATACAAATTTTTAGCCCAAAATCTTCAACAGTTTCCAAGATATCTTATGTTCTAGCATTTTGCCATATAAAAGTACAAGGAAGCAAATTTGACCTTACCGTAAAAATGGTCAAGGTCAACCTAAGGTCATAATTTGAACAACCATGGTAGTACTCGCACACCCAATGTTACATACCAAGTTTCAGGGCCATTGGCCTATTGGTTCTGGAGAAGATTTTTTTAGTTTTTTTACCATATATGGGCATGGCGGCCATATTGGTCATGTGACCAGGACTGTTTGAACAACTTTTCGTTCCCCCTTCCTCTGGAGGCCACAGGCCACATATGAAATTTGGTTACAATTGGCCCAGCGGTTTCAGAGGAGAAGTCGTTTGAAATTGTGGACGGACGGACGACGACGGACGATGACGACGGACGAAGGAGCCTACCATTCTATAAGCTCGCCCGAAGCCGCTGGCTCAGGTGAGCTAAAAAGACATGATAGAGAGAAAAATGTCTAAACAACCCCCACCCGCACCTATTTCAAGCCAAGTAGGCCGGTCCTTGCCCTATTATCATCTACATAAGAAGGCAGCTCCGACACTGGAAGTTACACGCAGTACCATCGCACCACCCCTAAATAGATCGTGCGAAAGTCATTAGGATTGTTTTATTCTTTGGACGTTCCAATGTTCCCATTCAGGACAAAATGGTCTTCATTTAGTCGTATTTAGACAAATGTACCCTACTACAATGAACTACCTTTGCCTGATTAGCATACAAGGCTATTGCCGTCAACTGGGCTTCATATGTATCAGTGAAATGTTCAAACAGTATTTTCACCGAGTTGTAAAATCAAGGAAACTGTCTAACGTAATAGAAATTGACGAGTCTCGCTTTGGACGGCGTGTTAAACATAGTCATTACAATCAAAACAAGAGGGCCAAGAGGCCCTGAATCGCTCACCTGAGCAAAAAGGTTAAAGGTTCACCATTTGAACAAACCTGATAGTTTGCAACAATTTCCATTTTTTCTGAAGAAGAAGCTTTTGAATATTTTTCTATGTATTGCTATGGTTCAAACTCAGGACCCCCTGGGGTCAGACCATTTTGGACCCTGGGGCCATCATTTGAATAATCTTGGCAAAGGACCAGTAGGCAATGCTACATACCAAATTTCAAGCATCTGAGCCAAGTGGTTCTGAAGAAGCTTTTTGAATATTTTTCTATGTATATCTATGGTCCAAACCCAGGACAACACTCTGGCATGGGGCCATTTTTGACCCTTGGGCCATCATTTGAACAAACTTGGTAAAGGACCACGTGGCAATGCATCATACCAGATTTCAAGCATCTGCACAAAGGGGTTCTTTTAAGTATACTTTAATTTTGAACCCAAGACTCCCCGCCCCAGGGCCAATTTGGATCCCAGGGCCAACATTTACACAAGCTTTGTAGGAGTCCACCAGGCAATGCTACATACCAAATTTCAAGCATCTGAGCCAATTGGTTCTGAAGAAGATTTTTGAATATTTTTCTATGTATTTCTATGGTTCAAACTCAGGACTCCTTGCTGCAGGGCCATTTTCGACCCTGGGGTCATCATTTGAACAAACTTGGTAAAAGACTATTAGGCAATGCCACATACCAAATTTCAAGCATCTGAGCCCAGTGGTTCTGAAGAAGAAGATTTTTGGATATTTGTCTATGTATTTCTATGGTTTAAACCTATGACTCCCTGCTGCAAAGCCATTTTTAACCCTAGGGCCACTATTTGAACAAACTTGGTAAAGAACCGCCAGGCAATTTCAAGCATCTAGGCCTTGCTGTTGTGAAGAAGAAGATTTTTGAATATTTTTCTTTGCATTTCTATGATTCAAACCTTGGACTCCATGCCAAGGGGCCATTTTGGACCCATGGGGCCACCATCTGAACAAACTTGGTAAAGGACTATTAGGCAATGCTACATACCAAATTTCAAGCATCTGAGCATTGCCGTTCTGAAGAAGAAGATTTTTGAATATTTTTCTATGTATTTCTATAATTCAAACCCAGGATCCCCTGGGGCGGGGCCATTTTGGACCCTAGGGCCATCATTTGAACATAATTAATAAAGGACTACTAGGCAATGATACATACCAAATTTCAAGCATCTAAGCCAAGCAGTTCTGAAGAAGAAGATTTTTGAATATTTTTCTATGTATTTCTATGGTTCAAAACTGGGACTCCCTGCCCCGTGGCCATTTTGGACCCTGAGGCCACCATCTGAACAAACTTAGTAAAGGACTATTAGGCAATGCTACATACCAAATTTCAAGTACAGTCGAACCTCGATAATACGAACTGACAGGGACCTCACAATTTCATTCGAATTATCCGTAGTTCGAATTTTTGAATTCGGCATTTCCCGTTCATTTCCGTACATTTCCGGAATTCGTTATTATGGCGGTTTTTAGACAGTCCGATATTTTATTCCTCTATGCTTGCTGACGTTCATGGATTTACATATCAATGAAAACAAAATCAGAACATTTTTTTTACATAGAATAAATTAAAATTACATACCGGAAACATCCACAATCATTTAATATCGCGAGACCACCCCCTCGTGTTTGGCACATGTACATGTGTATTGTCCGAAAGCAGCATAGCTGCCGCACATTTTCCGCAGCTCTGCAAATCAACTGTCTATGACAATGCAGTGCCGGCGAAGATCAAAGCCAACCTGAACGGAAACAGGCTAGCCGCTTAACGCCCTGAATTTACTGAACTTTCACTTTCCGTTTATGTTTTCGAGAACTGGGCTACTTTCGTTTTTAGAAAAAAACGACTCAACCGGTCATCTGAGCCGTGTCACGGAAAAGGTTCCTAAGTTATTCGGAGTCAATGTATTTGGGAACACCGAATATTCAAACCAGCCTGTCAGTCTGCGCAGTGCAGCTTGAGACTCTGTTTAGTGCCGTGTGCAAACCGTATGATCCGTACGCAAACCGTACGAAACCAAAGTTCGGATGCGCATGCTAGTCCGAGCCTTTGCTGGTTACAAAATCTTTAAATTTACAACTTCAAACAAGATAATCCCTGTCAATTACGTATGCAATTAGACAGACACCTTTTGCTCAACAGAATTAATGACTAAGTAGTGGTCGTGAGGCGATAATTACCTGTACGGGTGGCTGTGATGACCTGAGGCTGTAAATATTTATCTCGTCGATGACAATAGGTGTTATTTTCTCGCATGAAATTGGAGCATGAATTTTGATTTCGAATAAAAGAGGGATATTTATGATGAATTTACTCCATCGGGACCAAATTTTTCTTTCGAAAAATCCGATTTTTCGAATTATCGAAATTCGAATTTGCGGAAGTGTTTTTGCATAGAATTAATGGGCTTACGATCGGGACCGTGTTTCGACTTCGAAAAATCCGGTAGTTTCGAAAAATCGGCGTTCGAACTACCGAGATTCGACTGTATCTGAGCCTTGTGGTTCTGAAGAAGAAGATTTTTGAATATTTTGTTAAGTATTTCTATAGTTCAAAACCAGGATCCCATGGGGCAGGGCCATTTTGAACCCTTGGGCCATCATTTGAACAAACTTGGTAAAGGGCCACTAGGCAATGATACATACCAATTTCAAGCATCCAAGCCAAGCAGTTCTGAAGAAGAAGATTTTTGAATATTTTTTCTATGTATTTCAATGGTTCAAACCTGGGACTCCCTGCCCCTGTGCCATTTTGGACCCTGGGGCAACCATTTGAACAAACTTAGTAAAGGACTATTAGGCAATGCTACATACCATATTTCAAGTATCTGAGCCTTGTGGTTCTGAAGAAGAAGATTTTTGAATATTTTGTTAAGTATTTCTATAGTTCAAAACCAGGATCCCCTGGGGAAAGGCCATTTCGAACCCTTGGGCCATCATTTGAACAAACTTGGTAAAGGGCCACTAGGCAATGATATATACCAAATTTCAAGCATCTAAGCCAAGCAGTTCTGAAGAAGAAGATTTTTGAATATTTTTCTATGTATTTCAAACCTGGGACTCCCTGCCCCTGTGCCATTTTGGACCCTGGGGCCACCATTCGAACACATTTGGTAGAAGACCACTAGGCAATGCTACATACCAAATTTCAAGCATCTGAGCGCAGCAGTTCTGGAGAAGAAGATTTTTAAGTAATTTTTTAGTTTTGAACCCAAGACCCCCTTCCCCAGGGCCATTTTGGACCCTGGGGCCACCATCTGAACAAACTTGGTAGAGGTCCACTAGACAATGCTTCATGCCAAATATCAAAGCCCTAGGCCCAGTGGTTTCAGAGAAGATGTCATTTAAAGCAAATTGTTGACGACGGACGACACACGATGGACGACGCACAACGCACGACGGACACTTGGTGATCACAATAGCTCACCCTGAGCCTACGGCTCAGGTGAGCTAATAAAGGCTTGAAGATATGGGCGCACGGTCTTGTCGAACGAGAATCGATAATAATGATCCTCTATCCAGTCATGGACCGAAGTGCGGAAAGTCTGCTTCCTCTGATAGAAACATGTGTAGAACCTGGTTCAACTATCTACACAGACGGATGGACTGCGTATATGTCATTAAATGAGTTAGGGTTAACACATTTCACCGTTATTCCCAACAAATATTCTTTCAAGAAAACCTACAGAAATACGGTAGCTGGGGGTAGTTTCTGTTAATACAGATCGCATTGAGGGTGCATGGAAGAACGAAAAGGATCACCGTATATGTCATTAAATGAGTTAGGGTTAACACATTTCACCGTTATTCCCAACAAATATTCTTTCAAGAAAACCTACAGAAATACGGTAGCTGGGGGTAGTTTCTGTTAATACAGATCGCATTGAGGGTGCATGGAAGAACGTAAAGGATCATTTTAAAAAAGGATGTCAGCTAAACATCAACAATTTGTTTGATTGATTTTGCATTTAATGGCCTTTTGAGACAGTATTTCATTCTATGCCGGGCCGTCTCAAGAGAGGGAGCAAGAAGAGAATTGATAAGACGAGACAAAATGTCCAAACAACCCCACCTGCTCATTCTGCAAGCACAGTACGCCCTTGCCCTACTATGTTCGAAATTAGTAGGTTGGTACAGCACTTGGAGACAGTATTTCGGTCTGTATCGGGCCGTCTCCTAATAAGGGGGAAAGAAGAGAGAAGTGATAAACAAAAGGTCAAATATCTAAAACAACCCCCACTTTTACTTACTGCAAGTACAGTGAGTCCTTGTAGTGGGAAGTGATTGTTCTATTCTGTTCATCCTGATTAGACCAGAGGATTTACCCTGTGGCGGATGCAAGTATTGTGTGCGAGCCCACCAGAGTTGGGGGTCGTTCATAGAAGAGGTTGATGAGGCAGTTCCATTGACTGAAGGAGGGATGCAAGGAGTCAGTCTATCAGGTGCTGACATGGGGGATAGATTGAGCATCAGGCGTGAATTGGGGGAGAATGAGCCCGTGAAAACGGAACAAGATTGTGTGTCCAGCAAGAAAAACGACAATGGCTAGACTGCTCGAGCAGTAATTATGGGTCCCAGAATGCCAGATTCTCATAGCGACACAGGGATGGAACAACACTATGAGGATTTTCTGCATGCTGAAGTTATTTTTCGGGGTGGTGATGTGCACGTGCTCACGGTGGGCACAGAGAAGCAGAATGACACGGAACTCGAGTGCAAAGCTTCTCATTGGGGTTTCTCTCTTGATGACCTATGGGAGGCTCAGGCAAAAGACCCAGACCTGCAGTTCATCTTGGAGTGGTTGCGAAGTTCGGCGACACCTCGGGAAGGAGATTTATTCATAGCTAGCTCTGCAGCAAAGGCATATTGGGTGGACAAAGAGCGATTTCTTCTGATAGAGGGAGTGTTGTATCAGGAGCATGAGTCTGGTGACAAGAAATAGGTAGTCCCAGAGAGCTTCAAGGAGCTAGCAGTCAAAGGAACACATGATCTTCCAGCTGCAGGACATCAGGGCATTGTTAGGACTACAGAGCGGCTGAAAGAGAAGTTTGTATGGTATGGTATGGGAAAATGTGTAGCCAAGTATGTCACTGGGTGTGAGGTGTGCAACAAAAATGAGAAGTCAGCCCGACACGGAAGACGTCCTTTCACTGAGTATCAGGCAGGTGCACCGATGGAAAGGGTCCATCTGGACTTCCTTGGTCCCTTGCCAGAAACACCTTGCGGTAATGTGAACATTTTGATGATGGTAGATCAGTTTACGAAATGGGTAGAGTGCATTCCCCTTCTTACTCAAACTACTGCAGAAACGGCCAAGGCTGCGGTTGATCGTTTCTTTAGTAGGTTTGGGTATCCCTTTCAGGTTTTCTCTGACCAAGGCAGAAATTTCGAGTCCAAACTTTTTGCGGGTTTATGCAAGGCGCTCCATATTCATAAAGCACGGACCTTCCCAAATATGCCCTCTTCTAACGGTCAGGTTGGTTGGTTGATTTGATGCTTAACGTCCACGGTAAACAGCTAAGGTCATGTCGGGACGGTCAGTTAACCTAACCACACTATTCCTGGGCAGGCTTAGACCTCCTAAGCGGTTAACCAGTACTAAGTGCACATACTTTCGCCAGTAACTGACAACTGCCCTTCTTGAATCAGCGGAAGGAGAAACGAAAGTCGAGAGATACAATAGGACTGATGTATGCAGTGCGGTGCTTCATAGGTAAAACCCAGAACCAGTGGGATATCCATTTGCAGCAGGGGCATTAAGGGCTTCGGTAAACCGTCAGTCCGGTTTTACTGCAAATATGCTTATACTTGGTAGGGAGGTAAATACCCCAGCATATCTGATGTTTCCCCAATTAAGTGAGAAAAAAGACAGCGTGGAAGGCTATGTTGCGGATTTGATATCCTCTATTCAAAAGGCCCATGAAGTTGCTAGGCTCAATCTGAAAACTGCTACCAAACGAATGAAGCGATACTTGGTAGGGAGGTAAATACCCCCAGCATATCTGATGTTTCCCCAATTTGAGCAGCGGCTGGAGAGGCTAGTAGAGGACTACCTCCGTTATATTGAGACTGCAAATCGCCATGGACGCCTGTTACCTGCCAGGGAGGTAATAGACCAGCTGGGGCACTGCAGACGGCTAAACTACGGCAGACGGGACGAGGCTTTGATGGGGCAAGTCAGGCTTGCTCGCAATCGCCTGGACTTCAGGTGGCTGGAGCTCGCTGCCAGGGAAGCTCGGGCCATTAACGTGGGACCGCGAGTGGATCCGCCGTTTTATCCATGGCCGGGGTTTGCCCAGGTCACAGCCAGAAAGGCCTTCAGACAGGCAATCCAGTCAACGTGAAGGGTCCATGGGCAGGGCTGTGCCGCCCATAGCTGACCGCCGACCAGAAGAGAGTACGCCAAGCCGTCCAGGGGCAGGGCTGTGCCGCCCTGAGAGGACAGTCATAGGTCACAGACTTCTGCTCTTCCAGGGTCAGAGGGCAAGGCTTTGCCGCCCCGAGAACATCCGCATTCGCCAATGGTCCACTCACCGACCAGGTCAGAGGAGGAGGCTCTCCTCCAAGAGGACCCTAGGGAGGCTATATCTTTAGGGGAACCTCCGGCGGAGGAAACCCCAGGGACCAGCTCCAGTGTGAGATCGCCCAGTGACGCAGTGCGGAGAGAGGTTAGGGAGCGCAGTCCCAGTCGTCGTCGGAGGGGTAGGCATGACCGGTCCAGTGGCCCGCCCAAGAAACCCAAGTACGAGATGCTGGTGGTACCGAGGGAAACAGGGATGACGGTAGAGGTCCCTTGTTTGAAATCTTCCAGGGCTCCTGCAACATCTGGGTCAAGGGGGACACAGTGTCCCATCTCTGACTGTTCTGGGGATGGCTCTAGGAGGCACGCCTTTGAATGTCATCTGCCCCTGATCTTCACTGAGGAGCTTCATGGACAGGATATCACCGTCAGACGTAGTGGAGCCTTGTCAATGATTGCCTCGTGGTTGCTTGGTGACCGCGCCAGTCTCCGCTCCTAGGCGAATTACTTCCATTTAATGGATCTGTCATGTACTTTGGACCGAAGGATTACCCAGCCTCAGCAGAGAGCCATGACGGAGCTTTGTCTACATTTGGGCTCAGACCCTCCAACTAGGTTCGATTTCTTGACAGCTGGGAATGAACCGTGGATCTTCGTTCATTGGCAAGTGTTACTTAGACTCTTAGCCAGAGTTAAATCCCCGGCGCGTCTTCAACCGTTGAGGGACCTGTAAGGTCTAACGCCAGAAAAGGAAGCGTCACTTCCGAGACCACCATTGGCTTTTGACAGCCACTGTCATCTAGATAGATGTCGTGCAGACTTCCGCCTCCCTAGGACTGCCAGCCTCCAGCAGATTTGTTCCCAGGTGCACCCTGAAGAGGATCGTGAAGTGACCCTGGAGGGGGTGATTGCTAGCTTTCGCGATCCGGAGATGTACCCAACTCCCGAGGAAGTCCGCTGTCGCAAGGATCAGGTTTGTTTTGTGGTTGTGGGCGTCCTACCAAAGATGCAGCCTTCTGAACAGGACTGGGATCGACTTCACGACCTCATTAAGCTTCCCGAGGTTAGTGGTCTAGGTGAAATTGGGATGGACCATACCATGCCTGTTTCTCAATGAACAAATCAGACAGTCAAGGTAGAGCGTGTCATAACAGCTGCCGAAAATCTTCAGAAACTCCTGGTCCTTCACTGTCGGGGCATGGAAAACGAGGACAACACGGAGGCCTACAATCTTCTCTTGAAGACCTTGCAGTGTTGTCTGGGCCATGGGGGGGGGGGGGGGGGGGCGCTGATCAATCGTGATTGCTTCAACGGATCCAAGCTGTGATGGAGATGTGGCTGAAGGCCTTCCCAAATACTTACTGTGGATTCACCAAGAGAGTGGGCGGCTTCACAGGGGAGCTAGCCAGGACGGTCTGAGGCCTACATGAGGGGAGACTGCTAATAGAGGCCGACGCTCCGTACTTCCGTTTTGGTAGATCCCGGCATAGTTCCCCGGAAATGATAGGCACGACAGCAGTAGAACTGGCTTAGAGGTAGTGACTGGAAGGCCATCTTACACGTCGCAAGAGAGAACGTCAAGAGGCTCTACGGGCAACATAGACCACCAGGTCTGGATTGGGCAGTTACAGAGGCACGAGGGTAGGCGGGTGCCAGGCGCCCCTGTCCGCTCCAGTGTCGTCAGATTATACTCGCTAGTTTCGCTAGGCGTCTAGCTGAGTCCAGTGATAGGCGATCCACGCCAATACAGTATTGTGGTTCTGGAATTATTTACTATACAATGGCTCTCATCGAATTAGTCCAGGGAGGGGGAAGGGTGGAAGGATCAAGAGAATAGACAAAGTATATGTAGCAGCTTTTACATGTGTCCCAATTGGCAAAAGATGCAATAGAGAATTGACAATACAGTACAGAATACGAGATGTGCCGAGTTTACACGTCACGCAGCTGTCCAGGTTTCATGAAAGTGCATAGAAAACGTTGTCGACGATAGATGATTGCAGTTGGGGAGCTACAGCAAAGTACAAGCAAGTTGCCTGGTCAAAGAAGACGACTGTGGAAAGCCGATTCAAGCTTCACATAGTCCGGAGTGTCCAGTTCCAGAGCTCCAAAGCTCTGTCCAGTTCCAAAGCTCCTTTCTAGCATCACTTAAAGCTTCTCTATAAGCTTTAAGCGATGCTAGAAAGGAGCTTTGGTGGTGTCGAGGCTCGCCCGCCTAGGACATAGCAAGGAGGAAGAACTGTCTAGCAAGAATTCACCACTCAAGTTCGATTTTTCAATGTGATTTCAAGAGGTGCTTTGTTGGTCACAGCTTTGGGCCCGAAGTTGTTCGGCATCAGCGTTGGAGTGTGATCCATGGTAGCAGGAGGTGTGAGATGGCAGAGTTACCACTGAGACGTATCACGGGCAGAGAGACGAGGGTGCTTGTTTGCAAGGCAGGTGTTGGAGTGGCTGCTAGCAGAGGTGCTTGCAGATATGCTGACGGATGCCCATTCAGGGGGTGTTAGAGGCACCCAGGATAGCGACAACGGAGTTTTCACTCAGTATGGCCCTGGATGGAGGTGATCGTCAGGAGATAGCGTACATCATTTGGGTGATGTAGGGAGCCATTACAAACGTCACGAACGTCATTTACTGAATTAGATAAGGTGCATCTTCAGTCACTGGTATAGAGGAGTCGACAGCGGACGTCGAGAATAGTTCCTACAGCTGTGACGAGATACAGTGTTGTCAACAAGAATCATCCCATGCAGCCATTGGTCCACTTCCCCAGAGCCAACAACTTTCGAAATAAATTTGGGGGGGGGGGGGGGGGAGTGTAGTGGGAAGTGATTGTTCTATTCTGTTTATCCTTCGGAAAGGCTAACCAATCAGAAAGCAGAAAACTAAGACCAGGGATTGACTGGTCGCTCGCGTCTACACTCGTGGGATTCAGCAGAGAGACGCAGAAGCAGACAGATATGTTTAGTAGTGCGAGAATACTCAAGAAGAATTCGAAGAGGACTTAAGACTTGTTTTAGAGGTAATAATACTTCACTGTCCTACTTTTGTCCAAATCAGTAGGACGCCCCCCCCGCCCTGTAAGTTTTACCCAGCACCATCCAACCACCCCTCTTAAATCAGTAGTGGGTGGTTGGGTGGTGCGATGGTGCTGTGTGTAACTTCCAGTACCGGGGCGTCCTACTGATTTGGAACATTGTAGTGTAGTAGAACGGCAAATTAGCGACGTGTAAATATGTATATAGGTATATAGAGTATATAACTGACCAGTCTAACTGGTCCGGACCTTTTAGCCTAGTGGTTGTGTGCTCGCTTTATAATCTTGGGGTCGCGGGTTCGATTCCCAGTCGGGGCGCTCAACGGAATTTTCTTTATAGATTTTTCTCCTCCTTCTACATTGGTGCCGTGACCAGGATGATTACCGTTGGAGCCCAAGGGCGAAGCAATGTCTGCGGAGTCAAAAAAAACCTGGATCATAATTATTTCATTTCCTTAACATTTGATTCAAATGTTCTTTGGTAGGATGGAGGAGTGTAGTAGCACGGCCAATTAGCGATATTTAAATATATATAAAGAGTGTATAACTGACCAGTCTAACTGGTCCGGACCTTTTAGCCTAGTGGTTGTGCGCTCGCTTTATAATCTTGGGGTCGCGGGTTCGATGCCCAGTCGGGGCGCTCAACGAAATTTTCTTTACAGATTTTTCTCCTCCTTCTACATTATATGGCGCCATTAGAGACGATTTCATGAGCCCAAAGTGGAAATCTACCTATGTGAGCGATGCAGCAAGTTTTATTTCCGGCGTTGTGATGCTCTCAGGCACATCAAAAATGCCCACCAAGAAAACGTTAGGAAGATGGTGGTGGACAATAGACGATTGATTCCACCAGGGGAGGTCACCATACCAAGATACAGATATCCCCCTTCTACTACTGAAGTTCATTCACTATTTCCTACTTTACGACCTGACTTTCCGACACAACCACCGTCATTGGACTTCCACAACGAGAATAGGAATAGTTCAACATTAACTAGAGATGAGGTAGCTGTCTTTCGCGGTGGCAAGATGTATCGCAAATCAAAGCGGTCAAGATTCTCACAGGAGGGGGAGACGCCCATAGAGCTAGATTACGACGAGGCACTACCTTAAAGCACCGATGAAATTTTCTTAGATGTGATGAGTTTTTCTTCACTCGATTACTATTTTTTTTACTGAAATTTTATTGTAAAGCGGCTGGTCTTTTGTAGTGATATTTTCCTTAAAAAAAATCTAATATTGATTTTTTTCTTTCT
The DNA here is from genome assembly GCA_963989385.1 of Ctena decussata. Lineage (NCBI taxonomy): Eukaryota > Metazoa > Mollusca > Bivalvia > Lucinida > Lucinidae > Ctena > Ctena decussata. Next base: position 75,629,503 of record OZ022509.1, read on the forward strand.
CCTATAGGACGACTGTAGCAGGGCTGTGTTATTTCCAGATACCTGTTTTATTTTCATTTAATATTTTGATCTAAAGTTTTCCTCTGCTGATGACTTTTCATTGCTTGTGTACAAGGTTAAGGTCATATAGATTATATTTGCTTCTAGTACAGCTCCTTTCATTGGTTAACTCGCACCCTTATCGACCGATGAGAAAAATACTTTTATTCTAGGAAACTGAACTCTTGCTATTATAAATTATTCCTCTCCCTTCATTTCAGAATGCTAAATATAGATTGCCGTTTCTGTTGTCTTTTCAAGGTATTTGCTAATTAAATTTAATATATAAAATTAGGGATTAAGTGCAATAATATTTATTTACAATTCTATACATTTTCTAATAATTATTTTTTTCACAGGGTTTTTGCTGGAAAGTCCCAAACTTTGATGAAAGAATCACTTGTTTAATTATGCGCCTCCTAGCAGCTTACTAAACCCTTATTCACTTGAAATCCATTCTCGCATAAATATTTAGGAAATTTTGTATCTTATTGCCTTCCAGGACTCAGCGTTTACTACTAACGCAATCCTCTATCACCGGACTTTACGACCGGAGAAGACACTGATCGTAATTATTTTCCGTCCAGTTTTTGGTTATGTCATCAGGGTAAAAACACCGTCTTCTAAATTTATTTAATATTTATTTTTTCTTTAGTTCTAAAATATTTTTCTGAAATTATCTAAACTGGCCGTTTTGGTTTCATTTCATACTTCATTATTTCTCCAGCTGCTAATCTTACAATCTAAGTTAAGGCTAGGTTTTCTTGTAATTTTTCTCAACTTAAAATATTATTTAATGTTACATTTTCCATATTCATCACATCTCGCGTGGAATTCTTTTGTACAGAAAGTTTATTTTTAGCTCGCCTGAACGAAAGTTCAGGAAGAGCTATTGTTGTAACCACGGCGTCGGCGTCCGCGTCAGCGTCGGCGTTCGACTTGGATGTTTTGGTTAAAGTTTTTTAAATACCTATATCTCCTTAACCCATGGATGGATTCTTTTGATATTTGCACTGTAGTTAGATATTGGTCTAAGGTTTAACAGGGTACCACCCCCACCCCACTCCGTGACCTTGATGTCAAGGTCATGGACTTAGAAAATTGGTATTTTTTTTTGACTGGATGTTTTGGTTAAAGTTTTATAAAGCCCAATATCTCCTGAACCCATGGATGGATTCCTTTGATACTTGCACTAAAGTTAGATATTGGTCTAAAGTTTTCGAAGGTACTACCCCCACCCCCCCCTCTGTGACCTTGATGTCAAGGTCACGGACTTAGAATATTGTCTTTTTATTGATTGGATGTTTTGGTTAAAGTTTTTTAAAGACACATATCTCCTGAACCCATAGATGAATTCTTTTTATATTTGCACTGTAGTTAGATCTACAGAGTACTACCCCAACCCCGCTCAGTGATCTTGATGTCAAGGTCAGGGACTTGGGAAATTTTTGTCTTTTTTAAAGTTTTGTAATTGTATACTGATTCATAATGCTTTGCAGAGATTTAGTTTATACTTGAACTGATGTTAGACTCTTTTTTGAGTTTTTACAAAACACTTTATACTTACCCCACTGGATGACCTTGAAGTCAAGGTCATCGACTTTGAATTTTGTCTTAAAGATTTTGGTTAAAGTTTTATATTAATGAAGACATAATTTCACAGTGCCACAATGATGGACGCAGTTGATACTAATACTTGGACTGATGTTAGATAATGGTTCAGGGTTTTGATACATCCTAGTAGCCCCCCCTTCAACCCCCCCCCCCTCCCCCCTACCCGTCAGTTTTTTTACCTCAAGCTCATGGACTTTGAAATTTCATTTCATTTTCTTTTAATTTTAACTTTATTTTTAAGACTTATTTCTGAGATAGCTTTTGTTTATAAATGTGTTTTCATTACGGACATGCTTGCCTGAAATTTTATGCATAGCAGTCCACATTTCCCCCCCCCCCCCCCCCCCGTCAGTTTTTGTTTTACCTCAAGCTTGTGGACTTTGAAATTTCATTTCATTTTCTTTTGATTTTAATTTTATTTTAAGACTTATTTCCGAGATAGCTTTTGTTTATAAATGTGTTTTCATTATGGACATGCTTGCCTGAAGTTTTATGCATAGCAGTCCACACCACCATAGCGGCTGTGTGATAGGCAAGCACCAATTCAGGCGAGCTTTGCTGTCAGGCGACAGCTCTTGTTCTATATAACATTTGTTATTATAAAATTTGTTGTTTCTGTGTAAGTCTTCAGGTTGCATCAAGCGAAACGAACCTGCTATATACGATCACAGTTGAACTCTTAGTTAAAAACTGGTAGTTCACGTGGTGTTGCTGGCCGCTTCCTATCACAGGCAGTTGACGTGTGTCCGTCCGTCCGTCCACAATACTCCACCCGACTACAGTAGGGCAAGGGCCTACTGTGCTTGCAGTAGGTGCGGGTGGGGTTGTTTGGACATTTTCTCTCGTCTATCATTTCTCCTCTTTCTCCCTCTCTGGGAGACGGCACGATATAGACTGAAATACTGTCTAAAAGGGCCGTTAAAACCCAAAACAATCAATCAAACAATCTTAAATCAGTAGGACGTCCGACGCCCCGGCATGTGAAATTATAAATAGCACCACCCCCTAATTTTAAGGGTCTACTATTATCCAAATTAGTAGGACGTCCCGGCACTTAAAGTTACCCTGCACCAACACCCGACCGCAACCACCCCTTCAATACAGTTCAAAAGGAACTAAAAATCGTGTCTACTGTGTTTTTGTTTTCTCAAACTAGTACATGTGACTAGATGAAAGATAAACACAACGCTACACAGTCAAACCATTGAAAGAGCGACTCTAGGGACTCAGGCATTGTTGTGATGGTTAGCCATACATTTTAAATAAACTGACATGATGGCTTATCATAACATAACTACTTAATTTTTTAACAGAAAATGTCACTAAAATGACATAAAACAAAGCTAAATGAAACGAGCCTAATACACACCAAAATTTACCTAATTTGACCATAATTCTGTAGAAATGACCAAAATACAGACTTTTTTACATTGACAATAGACACGGGCTGGACCAAATATCAATTTTAGGGTACACATGTCATACTGAACATTGCCAGTGGATTAAATTGCCATTTTAATGAGCTGGACTAAATATAGAGAAATGACAGATGTGAGATAAATGTCCAAACAACCCCCATCCGCACCTACTGCAAGCGCAGTCGGCCCTTTCCCTACTATTAAAATCATCAGGGGGTGGTTGGGTGGTGCAAAGGTGCTGCGTGTAACTTCCAGTGCCGGGGCGTCCTACATATTTGGATAGTAGTAGGACAAGGGCTTACTGTGCTTGCAGTAGGTGCGGGTGGGGTTGCTTGGACATTTTTTCTCTTGTCTATCATTTCCTCTCTTTGGGAGACGGCCCGATATAGACTGAAATACTGTCTCAAAGGGCAGTTAAACTCGGAACAACCAAGGACCAAATCCAAATCAATAGGACGCTGAGGCACCGGTAGGTACCCCCATATTCCGCGAGTAACAGTAGCTGCAGATATTAGGTAAGAAAAGCCTATGTATAATAAAGATATGCGAAATTTTCAAATTGAAGGAAATATATCATAATATATATCATTTTAAAGGTATTTGATAGACTTTTATATTGCTTTTTAAATGAACCTGTCGCTTTAATCAAACATTATATCCCAGTCAGCAAACCGATATCTTGCCATCATCGGACCGACATCTCTTGTATATCGGCTAGATATTGTAAACGACATTGGACCGATATCATTTTGAGCCGGGCCGGGCCGGGTCCTGGGTTCGAATCCCGGTCTGGCCACATACTTTCGTTTCTCCTTCCGCTGATTCAAGAAGGGCAGTTGTCAGTTACTGGCGAAAGTATGTGCACTTAGTACTGGTTAACCGCTTAGGAGGTCTAAGCCTGCCCAGGAATAGTGTGGTTAGGTTAACTGACCGTCCCGACATGACCTTAGTTGTTTACAGTGGACGTTAAGCATCAAATCAACCAACAACCGATATCGTTTTGCCCATCAGCATTGAGTCTGACCGATATCTTGTCGGATACATATTGGTCCAATTTCGTATCCCCGTGCTGGTCCCGGGATAGAATAGGCCAGACGTATCCCTCTGCGTGACGTAAAAGGCAGTCTAAAAGGGGGCGGCTCGTTTGCCGTGAGCTGCGACTCGTGTCGTTGGAATAAGGGATCCTGGTGATTGAGTAGACTGCTTACGACGTATCCAGTCTGCAACACATCACTTTGGCCCTGATTTCAACTAGACGGGAGGTCATATGGGCCCGAATATGATCAATCGGCTTTGTCGTTCCATGCCCTGGGAACCAACTTTACCTTTCTCTTCCAATCTTTGTATCATTCTGATACTGACCATGTGCCCATGAACCCTTATTCTCATCTTTTTTCATTCCTAGAAGGCGGCGGCTGAGGGGTCAATCGTGTAGGCATTCTGTCCTATCCGAGTATATCTTCAGTGTATCTCTAGCACTTGGAGTTTTGGATATCCACTCTATATAAGTGCTCCCTTGTTGGGCTCCACGGCGGGTGGAGAACACCGGAGATGAACTATTTTCTTTATCTTCTCATGGCCCCCCCAACTTCAAACCCCAAAGCTTCTCAACATAATTCGAAACGGCCACGTGACATGGACTCTGATGATCCATCAGAGAACGAGCTCAGTCAACCGACATCGTTTACTGCTTCTCCGCGCTTCTTGGTTATTCATTCTCAAGAAGAAAGGCAAATGTCCAGTCTTTCTCCATTCGTTATAGAGAAGGTACTGCATGGCATGGCTGGTGTGCCAAAAAGTATTAAAAAGTTACGATCTGGTGACCTCCTCGTGGAATACACTAACAAAAAGCAAATAGAAAGTCTATTACGCTTAGAAAAGTTCCACGACCTGAAGGTAAAAGTGTCATTGCACAGCTCCCTCAATACAAGCAAGGGCGTTGTTCGCTGCCCCGACTTAAGGGGGGTCAGCGAACAAGAGGTCCTTGACAATATGAGGGAGCAGGGTGTAGTGGGAGTCCGCAGAATCAAGATTCGTCGACGGCTCCCTTAAGGACACTAATACCTTCGTCTTCACCTTCAACACATCAGTCCTGCCGAAACAGTTGAAAATTGCCTTTCTTCGAGTCTCTGTCGAACCATACATTCCAAATCCTCTGCGCTGTTACCAGTGCCAGTTATTTGGTCACCATGAAGACAGATGTAAAAAGCTAATGGTATGTAACAACTGTGGTGAAACCAAACACACAACTCATGATAAAGACTGTACAAATACAGCAAAATGTGTGAACTGTTCAGGAAACCACCCCGCCGATTCGCGGCAATGTCAGGCCTGGAACACTGAGAAAGAAATTCTCAAAATCAAATACACCAGGAACATATCATTTCCAGAAGCGCGGAAAATCGTAGAAAGTTATACAGCAGCGCCAGGTAAAAGTTATGCGAGCATCACGAAGACTGCTGGTGTCACGGTATCATGTATTGATGCTTCGACACAAACAGATCCTGTCCTTATCACAGGAGCTCCACAGTCTTCGTCTTATAATGCAGCATCATCTGAAACTTCTACTGAAGCAAAACTTAGTCAAAAAGAAAAAGAAAAATCAGAAAAAGCAGACAGAAAGTTAGTACAAATTGTCCGTGACACACTTGTAAAACACGGAAATACTAACAAGAATATATCAAACAAGCCTCCTGACCCTAAACCAAAGGGAAAGGAGAAACATGTACTCGAATCGGACAGGCTGCCGAAAGGATCTACTGATCCGATTAAGCAGCATAATAAGTGGTCTGTCTTGGAAGATATGGAGGCAGAGGAATCTCCATCCTGTCTTCCAAAAGGAACACTTAACAGAATACCTACTTCATAAGAATAGATCTAACCATTTCGCTCCATTTGACATAATTAACAATAATGAAAAATAGCATTTTACAGTGGAATTGTCGAGGCTTAAAAGCCAACTTTGAAGAAACATTGCTCCTTCTTAAGGATTATGAGCCTGCTGCTCTGTGTCTTCAAGAAACACATCTAAAAGATACAGATAACATTTCCATTAAAAATTACAGCTCTTTCCATACTTTTTCAGTAAACAATGAGAGAGCCGCTGGCGGTGTCTCTATCTTTGTTAATAACAATGCTCCTCATAGTCAAATACCTTTACGCACGAATTTACAAGCCGTTGCAGTTAGTATAACTCTCCATCGCGTGGTTACTATTTGTTCTATATATATTCCTCCAAATTCCAGATTATCTCTCAAAGACCTTGATGATCTTGTTCCCCAACTACCTTCTCCCTACATACTATTAGGTGACTTTAATGGTCATAATATCCTTTGGGGTTCCAAAGATATTAATGACAAAGGCAGAATAATTGAAAATTTTATTGATAACCACGGACTTTGTCTATATAATACTAAAACTCCTACATATCTTCATCCAGCCACTGGTTCCTATACTTCTTTAGACCTCGCCATTTGCTATCCCACTCTTCTTTTAGATTATGACTGGAAAGTTCATGATGATCTGTGTGGGAGTGATCACTTTCCAATTTTTCTCAATAACATTGGTCCAGATATTGATGAACCTGTTTCAAGATGGAAATTAAATAAAGCTAACTGGACCAAATTTCAAACCCTTTGTGAAACTCGACTTCTTGAAGACACCCTGCAGGAGGCTGATGATCCGGTTGAGTCATTTGCATCTATTCTTATTAATATAGCAGAAGATACGATTCCAAAAACATCAACAAAATCTAAAAAGGTTAAAAAGCCTTGGTTTACTGATGATTGTAAAACTGCTATAAAACAACGTAAAGGAGCACTGCGACAATTCAGTAATCGTCCAACACATGATAATTTAAATAATTATCGAGTTTTCCGTGCAAAAGCTCGTCGAACAATTAAAGAATCAAAGAAAAAATCTTGGAAACAGTATGTTTCCAAATTAAATTCTCGAACTTCAATAAAGAAAGTATGGGACATGGTTCGTAAGATTCAGGGAAAAGGCAAATCAAGCTCGCTGGGACACTTAAATGTAAATAATTCTAAAGTCACTTCCAAAAAAGATATTTCTAATACCCTCGCTGACGCTTTTTCGAAAAATTCTTCTTCTGAAAACTATAGTCCAAAATTCAAAAATATTAAAAAGCAAAAGGAAAAACAGAACCTTAAATTTTCATCCAACAACACAGACACTTATAATCAATCTTTTTCTCTTTCGGAACTAAAAGATGCTCTTTCAAAGGCTCATGATTCATCTCCGGGGCCTGATGATATCCATTACCAGTTTTTGAAACATCTTCCAGACTCTTCTCTTGCGGTCCTTCTGAAAACATTTAATGACATTTGGGAAACTGGTAATGTGCCAAAGTCTTGGAAAGAAGCTACGATAATCCCCATACCAAAACCTGGAAAAGATAATACGAACCCGAACAACTATCGTCCTATTGCTTTAACGAGCTGCATATGTAAAACATTGGAGCGAATGATCAATGAAAGACTCGTTTGGTACCTTGAAACAAATAATATTATTACAGAATTCCAGAGTGGTTTCAGGCACCAACGCAGTACTAATGATCACTTGGTTAGATTAGAAACTTTTATACGTGAAGCCTTCATCAAGAAGGAGCACTTAGTTGCTGTCTTCTTTGATTTAGAGAAGGCTTACGATACAACTTGGAAGTATGGTATAATGAATGATTTACATGAAATAGGCCTTAAAGGCCGATTACCAATATTCGTTCAAAACTTCTTATCTAACAGAGAATTTAAAGTACGTGTAGGTTCAACTCTGTCTGAGGCACACGATCAAGAACAAGGTGTGCCTCAAGGTAGTATTTTGTCTGTCACTCTTTTCAGTCTTAAAATAAACAATATTGTTAAATGTCTTAATCCTGGTGTTGACTGTTCTTTATATGTAGATGACTTTTTGATTTGTTATCGGTCGAAAAATATGCATACGATTGAACGTCAACTTCAACAAAATCTAAATAAAATTCAAAAGTGGGCGACTGAAAATGGATTCAAATTTTCTAAATCTAAGACAGTTTGTATACATTTCTGTCACCTTCGTAAGGCGCATGATGATCCTGTTCTTAATCTGGATGGAACGCCGATTCCTGTAGTTGAAGAAAATAAATTTTTGGGTGTTATCTTTGACAGAAAACTCTCATTTATTCCGCACATTAAACAACTTAAAGCTAAATGTCAAAAAGCATTGAACCTACTACGAGTTGTTGCCCATACCGACTGGGGAGCAGACCGTAAAGTTTTACTTAATCTTTATAGAACTATTATACGGTCCAAACTAGACTATAGCTCTATAATATATGGATCCGCTAGAAAATCTTATTTGGAAATGCTTGATCCCATTCATCATCAGGGGCTCCGGCTCGCCTTGGGATCTTTCAGAACTTCTCCCTCGGAGAGCCTTTTAGCAGAGGCAAATGAACCATCACTTTATAATAGACGTCTTAAACTCTCTTTGCAGTATGCCCTTAAATTAAAGTCAAATCCATCAAATCCAACGCATGAAACTGTTTTTCGGCCCCAATATAAAACCTTATTCGAGAATAAACCAAATATGATTCCTTCCTTTGGCATAAGAATCGCCTCTAAATTTGAAAATATGAATTTAGATTTAGACAAAATTGAACAGTTCAAAGTTTCAGATGTACCACCTTGGACACTTACTCAGCCACGTGTTCTATTTTCTTTGCATAGTGATAAAAAATCTCAAACTGATCCTCTTGTGTTTCGAACTAAATTTAAAGAACTGCTTTCTGACTTTTCTCACCATGAGACTTTATATACTGATGGCTCAAAGGATGGAATCACAGCTGGATCTGCTTGTGTCACTCCATCCGAAACATACAAATGTAGATTACCTGACAATGCCTCTATCTTTTCAGCGGAGATCAAAGCTATTGATTTAGCCTTGGATCATATTGAACAGTCTAGGAATAGAGATTTTATCATCTTTTCTGATTCCCTCTCTGTTCTGCAATCCCTAAATAATCGCCATATTGAAAACCCTCTTCTTTTAGATATCCTCTTGAAACATAATGACTTAGCTGAGCTAAACAATATTGTATTTTGTTGGCTTCCCAGTCACGTTGGAATTAAAGGCAACGAAAAGGCCGACATTGCTGCGAAATCGGCATTAGCTCTTCATATTTCTGATCTTAAAATTCCTTACACTGATATCAAACCTTGCATAAATACCCATCTTCATGATAAGTGGCAGGTATCATGGAATGCTGCTGTCTTTAACAAACTACATTCTATCAAGCCTTCACTTGGTGAATGGCAACCTTGTTATAGAATTGATCGTAAGGAAGAAGTAACTTTGGCTCGACTCAGAATCGGCCATACTTTTATTACTCATTCGTTTCTGTTGAAAGGTGAGGATCCGCCTTTGTGCATTCCTTGCCAGGAACCTTTTAGTGTTAAACATTTCCTTTTAGATTGCATGGATTTTCGTATTACGCGTGCTAGGTTCTTCTGTGTCAACAGTATGAAACAACTGTTTGACACGGTTGAACCAGCGAAAATCTTTTCTTTTTTGAAAGAGATTGGCATATATAGTAAAATATAGTTTAGTTCAGTCGAGGTATTTTTACAACAGTAGATTTAAATTTGTGTTTACTCATCTCGCTGGCCGAGAGTTCGTTTTATGTTATCAGTCTTAAGCTTGCCGTTGATCGGCGTGTTTTACCACATACCCGACTTAATTCATTTTTATACTGTGCATTCATTTCTGACCTTATGCATGTAACACGTTTTCGTTTATAGCGTTTTCGGCGCGAAATAGCCCTTTTGGTGCTGGTGTGCCGTAAAATCCATATCACTCACTCACTCACCCAATTTCGTACAGATATAACTTTAGCCAGCTATACGCCATCAGACCGACATTGTTTCCACATCTGTCCGATATCAGACCCTTATTATAAATAAGTCAGTTTGGCGGCATTTTTTTCACATTGGCCTGATATCAGGCAGTTATCAGTTTAATTATCTATCCGTCATTGGTGCAACATATTCTCACATCCATGTACCTCTCAGGCACTTGAGATTATATATGTATATCCGATACAGGTCAAATAACCCAGCTTTGCACTGAAAATTTGGACAATTCATCTAACCGGCTCCACAACCTGTGCAGCCTGCAATCAGCCAGTGTACGAAGCAAAGACAGATACTTGGCTATTCTGCCACAGCATCGCAAATACACAAGCAAACAATTAAGACTCTAATCCCAAGGCACTGTGCCCCATTCTGGACTGCTCGACATACCCTTAGGACAGGCATCTGTTGTGCAGATTAGCTTTTTGTTAAAATAAATCCTGAAGGAACAAAAACAAACATGCTATCTGTGTACTTAAATTTAATTCTAAGGTAAAGTAATAACATCACAACAAAAAATCAGAAATAAATGTTACCTATAAAGCTATTCGGCACAATTCATAGCTGACTACGAATGAAATAAATATAAGCTGGAAATTGTTACCAAGGATGTCATTTCACAGTATAGGTCATCCGCACTTTTCTGCTAGCCCATCATATAAAATATCTAACTGTGACATAGGTCAAGTTCATTGTAGGAGGGGGCGGATTGTATCGAATAAAACTTTGGACCAACAACTACAATCTGTCCCAATATAAGTTAAATCAACAAACAAATTGAGAAGTATGGCATCTTAAAGCCTTTAACATAAAATTTCCGTGATCTTGATGTCTCTAGGGAATGGGAGGACTGGGCATTGATTAAAACTTTGAACCAGTATCTATTGTGTACCATCAGGCTAAATATAAACTAAATTCACCAGTGTTGAAAAATATATCTTTTAAAGTCTTCATGACCTTGACGTCTACTCCATAGGCAGGAGTAGGTATGGCACTGAAAAAAGTATGACCCAGTATCTTTCATCATACTAAAAACGTAATTATCCAAGTTAGCATCCATGACTTAATGGTTACAAGCGCTGACTCATAATCTTAAGGTCTTTCACACCTGCGAGTTCAAGCCCTGCCTACCAAAAGGTGAGGGAGTGATATGGTTTTTCGGCACGTCAGCACAAAAAGGCGATTTCGCGCCGAAAGCGATATAAAGGAATATGTTTTATATCTATGAGGACAGAAATGTATTCACAGTATAAAATGAACCAAGTCGGGTATGTGGTAAAATCTGACTGGTAAGTCAGAGGTCCTGGGTTCGAAACCCGGTCTGGCCACATACTTTCGTTTATCCTTCCGCTGATTCAACAAGGGCAGTTGTCAGTTACTGGCGAAAGTATGTGCACTTAGTACTGGTTAACCGTTTAGGAGGTCTAAGCCTGCCCAGGGATAGTGTGGTTAGGTTAACTGACCGTCCCGACATAACCATAGCTGTTTACCGTGGACGTTAAGCATCAAATCAATCAATCATTGTGGTAAAATACCTGCCAAAAGGAAGTAAACTTCTGCATATGGAGGCATTTTTTCCAACCACAGAGACAATATGTCTGAAAATGGTTTACATGGGAAGAGGGACTTCCAACCACTGCCGGGCGTGGTTGGGTGAACCACTGCCGGGCGTGGTTGGGTGGTGCAAAGGTGCTGCGTGTAACTTCCAGTGCCGGGGCGTCCTACTTATTTGAATAGTAGTAGGGCAAGGGCTTACTGTGCTTGCAGTAGGTGCGGCTGGGGGTTGTTTGGACATTTTTTCTCTCGTCTATCATTTCTCTTCTTTCTCCCTCTCTTTCGAAGACGGCCCGATATAGACTGAAATACTGTCTCAAAGGGCCGTTAAACCCAAAACAACCAATCCAACCACCGCCTATTCTATAAGCTCCTCTAGAGCAAATAGCTGATGGAAGCTACTACAAAATTTGCTTTTAGGCGTTGAACCCACGGCGTCAGGAAATAATGGGCGATGTCAGGTACATCTCCCACATCGCCCTCTGGCTTATTTCCTGCAAGTTGAAGTCAGTTACCATTTTCTTCATTGCTATTTAGGACATCAACCTATACTCATCGCAGAGGGACACCATAATAACCCTATGTCTTTGGACACTATTATTAATTTGTTAATTTCTGTAATGGAGCCGCGCCGGGTAGCGCAATCGGAAGGGCACCTGACTCATAAGTCAGAGGTCCTGGGTTCGAATCCCGGTCTAGCCACATACTTTCGTTTCTCCTTCTGCTGATTCAAGAAGGGCAGTTGTCAGTTACTGGCGAAAGTATGTGCACTAAGTACTGGTTAACCGCTTAGGAAGTCTAAGCCTAACCAGGAATAGTGTGGTTAGGTTAACTGACCGTCCCGACATGACCTTAGTTGTTTACCGTGGACGTTAGGCATCAAATCAACCAACCAAATCTGTAATGGATTCATCCATTTACAAAGAGCGTTTCTCCATAAACATGTACATTTTGTTATATGAATAAGTATGACGGAATGACAAAACTTTTAGGCTCTGACAAGTCTGCTCCATGACTGAACTGTCTGCACAGGCCGCTTGACTGCCCAAATACTTAGGGATTTATGGTACTTTTATAAAAGAAACTAAAGCCTTCTGGAAAGTTAGGGTCTTTTTTTTTCATTCTTAAATTCACATTGAATAACAAACTACGACCAAACTGGTTAGTTATTATTCTGATTCCACTGTTCCACCATTGCCCATGCTGAAAAAGATCAAATCAAGCTCAACCAAGGTACATGTAAAGAAATAGATAAAAAATATTTGGTTTAAACACTATTTTATTCGTATTTGTATAATATACAGTACACAAACACAATACAAACAATACAAAAATCATACAAATGACAGTCAGAAGAAAGTCCACTGGGACTAATTTAAATCTGTATCCCAGATTGCAATATAAATTTTCTACATAAACATGATTCATTTTTAGCTCGCCTGAACGAAAGTTCAGGAAGAGCTATTGTTGTCACCACGGCGTCGGCATCCGCGTCAGCGTCAGCGTCGGCGTTCCAATTGGATGTTTTGGTTAAAGTTTTTTAAAGACCTATATCTCCTTAACCCATGGATGGATTCTTTTGATACTTGCACTGTAGTTAGATATTGGTCTAAGGTTTAACAGGGTACCACCCCCACCCCACTCCGTGACCTTGATGTCAAGGTCATGGGCTTAGAAAATTGGTAGTTTTTTGGACTGGATGTTTTGGTTAAAGTTTTATAAAGTCCAATATCTCCCTAACCCATGGATGGATTCCTTTGATACTTGCACTAAAGTTAGACATTGGTCTAAAGTTTTTGAAGGTACTACCCCAACCCCCCTCTGTGACCTTGATGTCAAGGTCATGGACTTAGAATATTGTCTTTCTATTGATTGGATGTTTTGGTTAAAGACACATATCTCCTGAACCCATAGATGAATTCTTTTTATATTTGCACTGTAGTTAGATCTACAGGGTACTACCCCAACCCCGCTCAGTGATCTTGATGTCAAGGTCAGGGACTTAGGAAACTTTTGTCTTTTTAAAAGTTTTGTAATTGCATACTGATTCATAATGCTTTGCAGAGATTTAGTTTATACTTGAACTGATGATAGACTCTTTTTTGAGTTTTTACAAAACACCTTATACTTACCCCACTGGGTGACCTTGAAGTCAAGGTCATGGACTTATAATTTTGTCTTAAGGATTGTGGTTAAAGTTTTATGTTTATGAAGACATAATTTCACAGTGCCACGATGATGGACTCAGTTGATACTAATACTTGGACTGATGTTAGATAAAGGTTCAGGGTTTTGATACATCCCCCCCCCCTCCTCTACCCTTCAGTTTTTTTACCTCAAGTTCATGAACTTTGAAATTTCGTTTCATTTTTTTATTTATTTTAATTTTAAGACTTATTTCTGAGATAGCTTTTGTTTATAAATGTGTTTTCATTATGGACATGCTTGCATGAAGTTTTAGGTATAGCAGTCCACATAGCCCCTCCCCCCCCCCTCTCTCTCTCTCTCTAATAGCTTTTGTTTATAAATGTGTTTTCATTATGGACATGCTTGCATGAAGTTTTATGCATAGCAGTCCACACCACCATAGCGGCTGTGTGATGGGCAAGCACCATTTCAGGCGAGCTATGCTGTCAGGCGACAGCTCTTGTTGTCAAATATGATTTATATACGGTGATAACAAAAGCGGAAGGTAATGAAAACAAGAGGGTCATTAGGCCCTGAATCGCTCACTTGAACAAATGGCAAAGTGGCTTTTTCTCATACATCTGAAATTGTCAAAATATGAGTGTTGAATGAAAACTCAAAGAATGACCATGAACTATTGTACTCATAAATCTTCCTGTACTCACTAAGACAACCATATATACCACTTTTAGGACAAAATCTTCAAAACTTTCCATGAAATCTTATGTCCTAGCATTTTCCCATATTGGACCATGCCGCATAAAAGGTCAAGGTAAACCCAAGCTCATAATTTGAACAGTCTTGGTATATTGAACAGTCTTGGTAGTACTCTTGTACTCCATTGTCCATGCTACTTAGGGACCGACCATTTAATATTCTGGGGAATGTGGAAGCTAATTTATTTTTTTTACAAACTAACTCAAACAGGTTATTTTTTTTTATTTTATAGCTGAACTATCAGATCCTTGTTTACTTGATCTTAATATCCTTTTATTTTACCCACATCAGTATTTTTTACACCTTTTTTCTCATAAAAAGAACATGGTGCTGTCTTTAACCAGGCAAAGGGCATGGCTTAGCTTGCTTTTGCAAACCTGTGCCTGGAGCATGTTACTCTTTTCATCTAAGGTACAGATACAAACATCCCTGTATGAGTTTGGCAAAAAATTAGGCCTTAAATTAGGGATATTTTGGCCAAAATTTAGGGCTATTTTGGCAAAGTTTTAGTGCTAACATTAGGAATTTAAGTTTTTTTTCTATCCCAATATATGCCCAAAACATGCTTTATTCGTCCTTTAGAAAGTTTGATAAATACTGACCGATAGAGTCACATTATCCATGAATGGCAATTAATAAAATGGCTGAAAGTTATGTGCTAAGAAGTTATGAAAGGGGGGTCTGGGGCATTTCCCAATTTCAATGGCAATTTTAAGACTGGAAACAAGAGAAAAACTAGGAATGATGGTAAAAATAAGGGTTTTTATATTGGGACTTTTGCCTTTTAGAGTGTTTATTTTGCCATAATGGTTTTGTCTCCCATAAGCTAGTGACTCTTTTGCAATTCAGTTTTAGTGGAAACATTTACTTTGTAATGTGGCAGATCAATGATACATGTATGTGAATGTTATATAGGATTTTTTTGTAAATGTATGCACATGCGGGCCTGCTGGTGTAAACCAATTGTAGATAATATTAAAATATAACTATAAATATGGGGGTCTGGGGGCACAGCCCCCAGAAGCCAGAGAGATTATAAAAACTCAATTCCAATGGAATTATCTGCAGACTATATATTTTTTTTTTGAAATTTTGGGTGGAGACAGGTTATTTTTTCTCTTACTTTAGATTTATTGGTTCTGGAGAAGAAAAATATTAAATAAAGGTTTATACCATAAAATGGTATGGCAGCCATGTTGGTCAGATGGACGTGGGTGGTGCGATGGTGCTGCTTGTAACTTCCAGTGCCGGGGCGTCCTACTGATTTGGATAATAGTAGGGCAAGGGCCTTCTCGGCTTGCAGTAGGCGCGGGTGGGGGTTGTTTGGACATTTTTTCTCTCGTCTATCACTTCTCCCTTCTTTCTCCCTCGACGGCCCGATATAGACTGAAATACTGTCTCAAAGGGCCATTAAACCCAAAACAACCAACCAGACGGACGGACGACAGATGCCTGCCTATATTTTAAGCTCACCTGGGGCCTTTGGCTCAGGTGAGCTGAAATATGAGACTATAAAACGCTTTAAAGCAAAACTTTGATGTAAATGATGGACCCAGGCCCTACTCAGGGGCCTGATCCAGGCATATCAAGGCAACATGCTAAAGGCAACTCAACAGATATTCTGTACCAAATAGCAAAACTTTGATGTAAATGATGGACCCAGGCCCTACTCAGGGGCCTGATCCAGGCATTTCAAGGCAACATGCTAAAGGCAACTCAACAGATATTCTGTACCAAATATGAAAAGAATCTGTCGCAAGCAAAAGACAAAAACTTCACGCAAAAACTTTGATGTAGACATCACACTATTTCCTAAGTCTGTGACCATGACCTTGGGTCAGCAGCAGAGCAGAATGATATCAACTATTCTGTAGTCATATAGTAGACTAGTTTAAATAGCGCTCGACTATCTACTAATACTAAAACTAAGACTAACGGGTGGCAGATTCACACCAACTACTGTGTAAGAACAAAGACAATGTGAGTTTAATGAGTTGTTTTTTTGCGTTCGTCGGATTTTGTTTTCTATTTTTTGTTACTCGTGTGGTGAACACTATCTCAAATGTGAAAAAAAATATGTAATTATTGGCAAAATTCATAATCGAATAAAGATGCGAAAAAAAATAACAATAACCGAATCCGCCACTTGATAGTAAATCAATCGAGCGCATCCCAAATGACGCATTTCACCCTTGGGAATACCGATACAGTGCGATACTCTCAGAACATTAAAGATGTTCAAATATTTTGAATTTACGCCAGATTTAACCAATTTTGGCGATACAAATTGTCAACAGTTGGTTTCATCGACTCATGAGATGAAAATTTGCCCAGTCAGGTCAGAAAGTCGACAGGAGCTACATGCAGAATGACATTCCGACATTCAATGACAATTTGGTTGGGTGGTTGGTTGTTTTGGGTTTAACGGCCCTTTGAGGCAGTATTTCAGTCTATATCGGGCTGTCTCCCAGAGAGAGGGAGAAAGAAGAGAGAAATGACAGGCGAGAGAAAAAATGCCCGAACAACCCCCACCCGCACCTACTGCAAGCACAGTAAGTAGGCCCTTGCCCTACTATTATCCAAATCAGTAGGACGCCCCGGCACTGGAATTATACCCAGCACCATCGTACCACCCAACCACCCCCTTCAATGACAAACGCTATATGACTGGTAAATATGTCTGAATGACTGAGGAAGTGGCAGGGTTGAGGTATTATTCGGGAACATGAAATAATAACAACTGGGTGTACTTTGGCTGTGATTCTTCTTCCAGAAAATATACTGACAGCGTCAAGACGGTATGCTTTGTTTTGGAGCCTGGAGTATTCCAAGTAAATATTTCGGCTTTGACATTCTTCGTGTGTTTAATGTTTCCCGATCGTGACAAAGAGCGATTTCCAAAATGGAGACGTCAAAACAGAAACAAGTTATGATTCCATTGTCATGTAACCCCGTGCTCATGGCTCGGTTTGAGGGTAAAGAAAAAAAATGTATGAATCTTTTTCAGAGTTCCACGGCGATGACCAGTGTTGCACATTCCAATACTGGTCGTGAACAGACTCAGTAAATCCAAATCTGCTAGTTTCATTCCTTCGGTGTACTCGTTGCTTCCAGAGGATCTTACTGTTAAACACGGGCAAAGTTTCTGTGACAAAGACGGTTTGCCATAGAAAAATGTGCTCGTGTGAATGCCAAAATATGACAATATTTCTTTGACAAATATATATGGTAAAGTTACTTCGCTAAATTAAATTCGGAGAACTTGGCTAAAGATTTTGTAGCTAAGAACCTTGCTATAACCGTGGAAAGTGTGACAAAGATTTTGTTTCATTGCTGCATTGGTCAACAAAGTTTATGTAACAAAGAAACTGTGACAATGTTTGCCGTTTACACGGATAAAGTTTACATGTCCAGTTAACTTTGACGATTATTATTTGGTCGTGTGAACACTGCAGCAAACATATCATTGCCAAAGTTTATTTGACAGATTCTATGTCACATTTTCTTCAACACATAATTTGCTCCCTGTAAATGTTTGGCATACCGTCTTTTTTTAAAGTTTCTGTGACATAGAATAGAAACTTTGCTCATTTAAACGCGGCTTAACTGTGAAAAAAAAATGAACACCCTTCCCGACTGTAATGCCACATCTGAGTCTTTTTAGGTCGCACATTTTATAATGAATCATTTTCATCTGCAGGCTTAAATAATTTCGGATCGCGAAGACTTGTATGTACATCTATTAGAAAAATAACTTCCTGAAAGAAATAATTTGCATCAGAAGTAAAACAACAATTGCGCAATATGAGTGTCTTCCTTCAAACAACGTTGGCCGCGATCACGTAATTATAAAGAAGACATGTTTCGTATTTGGAACATATCTTAAACTTGGTTAGAAAATCAGTTTTTGTTTTGAGTTTATTTTACTGTCAAATTAGTGGCCTTTAGTTTACAGCAGAAATAATTATTTTGTGATATAAATCCAGTTATTAGGATTCTGCTATTCACACCTGTTTAACTGTGTTTTTAAGGCTGTTACCAAACAAAAAAAAAGATGCTGTTAATAAATGAAAAATGGTCATAGTTGCAACACTACCTGGTCATTGCGACTCTATTTCGTTTGGTAACCGCACCCGTATTTACATATAGTGGAGCAAATATGTTGGGCTATCTTTCATGGGGGTGGTCTACGGAGTGTAACATTTATTTTTGTATATCAAAATGACCGCCTGGGTCTATAGATATCAAATTCAGCGTTTGCCACTTTGGCAAACCTTGCATAACTCTGCAGTGGCCAGTTATTTACGTTACCCCGTTAGATTTTAAATATCAAACATATTTATTGAGGTCAATAAGAAATGTATTTAAACAATATAAATGTATCAATTATTAATATTTTCTGCAAGAATGATTAATATGCTATAAATTAGGCTGCTTAAAAAACGGTTCAGAACTTCTGTGCTGTTATTTTCGTTACAATATATTATGTACCCCCCAAAAATTTAAAATGTGACTAAGGATGTTGTATTTACAACTAATCTATGATCAAATTGTCCAAACTTCTTCAATTTTCTAATTGTCCCGTTTAATACATTTCTAACAAACCAATTTTGAGACCTCTAGCTTCTATACTTTGTCAAATGTGTACTGTTGAACATGATTACACCCATTCCCTGTTGGTGGGTGCAAAGTCATTTTCCCACAAGTGTTCGTACAAAAAATGGTTACTAAGTTATTTTAAACTGACAAATTGGGCTGTTGAAATAAGGTCATGTAATACATGATATAAAACAACAGTTCACATTTTTGTTTTGACCTAACAATACATATTTTAACCATAGTAACGTACTTAACAAATTTAAATTTAAATGTTGAAATTCTGACTTTTAAACAACACAGTTGTGATGACAGTACATGTAGTTGTTATTTATTGTAAAGTGAGAGTTTCATCGCCCACTTAGACAGAAAACAGTGTTATTTACATGACTTGCAAAGCTGAGATTGTCCTGATGTTCAAATGAAGCCTTTGTGAATTAATCTGTAAACGGAATATCTATATATTTTATTAATAGCCTAATGACTTTTAAACAAAGCCAAAAGTGTCAAACTAGCTAATCATAACTTACAGTTTTGTACTCAGAAAGGTAAGGTTAATATCCTTTATTTTTAAACAGTCCCCGAGATTTAATATTACTACTGCCAAATATGTGTACGCTTTATTACTTTGAGCTTAAACAAAAACCTTTTTTGAAGGCACCTTAGACTGGTTTAAGTATACCCAATTTAACTCATTATTGACAGCTCCACGGTGGAGCATCAGTTTTAGTGTATCGATGTTATAGTTTGTGTTGTCCTCTTATCGGTAATCTTCAAAAATCAGTTTATTTCATCGGCATATTTGCCATCATTCTGCCATAAATAGCCATATATAGAAAAGTACAGAAATGGGTGAAAATAGGCGTTTGTGTGACTAATTATGTTTGGTTAAGGCTATCTTTGTGATCATTTGCATGGGCTGGATGTTTTCTTGGCTAGTATTGTCTGACTACTTGTCTTAAAACTCTATGCCGCTATTTTTAGGTACCGCGAGTGGAGTGTTTCACAGAAAGAATCAATTCCTGATTGTTGCATTTTTACTCTACCTTTACTGTTTTGACCTTATCCTGTAAAAAAGCAATATAAAAAACCAACGTTTATTTTTTTTTTTTTGCCTAAAAACATACACTTTCATCATAGTAACGTATATAACAGGTTAAAAAGTATGAGTGATTTTATTCTACTGCAGCAAGTGTACTTGTCATGAAAAGTTCCGTCCTACCTCATCTTGAGTCATTTTGAAAAACGGAATTTAGCTGTAGCTGGTGCTAGGGGGCAGTGGCATTGTTGCAACATTACATAGCTGGGCACACACTCAGCTTAACCAGTGGTGCTATTTTTCCCCTTATGCATTCCTGGCTTCCAGAGAATCTTCCTTTGAAATTTTGTTAAGCTTTTATCATTCCAGCAGACTTTAAGGTGAATGGATATTGTGTAAAATGAAATTACTATGACTATCTTGGCCTCCCTGTCTAATCTATCTGGGGGGGGGGGCCTTATTATTTTGAAATCATCATCAAAATGACATTTAACTAAAGTCAATGATAATTCACTAACTTCGACTCCTTGGTTAGGTGGTCAAAAAGGTAACGTTTACAGCATTCAACAGTGAACAAGTTGTCAGATTACTCTTTTACTGTTTAAAGTTTTCATATTAATGGTAGAGTAACAAGGTGCAGAAAGTAACCGCTCTCAAGTATAACGCATATGTTGAAAGCAAACATTGAGGTGCGGAAGGTTAACCTAACAGCAGTATCGCCATACATCTCTGAAGGAATTTAAATACATGTATTTGATACGATTGTTTTAAATAAGTATAGTCCGAAAGATTTGCTAAGGCAGTAACATAATTACCCACAAATTTTTTCTATATAATGCATAGTTTGTATTAGAAATATGCCTGTTTTAGATGTTTACTTAAAGGCGGTTATTTTCTGCACCCGGTCACCCAAGCATTAATATGAGACTTGTTCACAGTAAAAGGGTCCGTCTCAAGAACTGGGGAACTTTTAATGCTTCATCTTACTGCATCACATCAAAAAGACGATATCATAAAGAATCTGACAAATCATTTACATTTGAATGTTGTATACGTTACCTTTTAAATACCAAAAAGGAGTCGAAGTAAGTGAATTATCATTGACTCAATTAAAAGGTCATTTTGATGATGATTTTAAAATAATAACAATATGTCATAATCAGATTATCCATACCAGATCTTGAAAGGAATCAAGTAACCTTTCATGCGTGTTCCTTGCTTCCACATGATCTTGCAGTATATTTTGGAAATAATACTGTATAATTTTGAATGGACACACCTCAATTTGTTATGCTTCCGTATATGCTTCCTATTTACTTCTGTGGATGATGTAACCCTTCCAAACATCGTCTACTCTTAAAGGAAACACTTTTCTCCTACAGTAGCCAATTCTTTCCTTTTGGAGTTAACTTCTATTAAGAAGAAGAGCTAAGTTAATTTTCTTGAATTATTTCACGTAATAGTGTATCGAAGCACCTTAAACTCTTGGACTGATCATTTAAATTAAGAAAGAAAGATTTCCTGGAAACAAAAAGTGGATCACAAAAAAATAATACTTGATTTCCATTTAAATGAAAGTAAAAAGTATGCAAAGACCAGGAACTGAAACAATCAAAATCCAAATCCAGCCCTCAAACCATAGTTAACACAATTAACACTAGGTGCAGTGGAGTAAAATAACTCTTACTTTTTAACCTGTTATATACGTTACTTTGGTTTAAATAGATGCTGTAGGGCCAAAATATTTTAACTACGGTTTTGTATATTGCTTTTATATAGAAAACGGTCAAAGCAAATAAACAGTGTAAAAGGGCTCCGATTAGGAATTGATTCAACTAGTGCCACAATTCTTCCACAACAACAAACTTAAAATAGTAACATAAAGTACTAAGACATTTACTCAAACGAATCTGTCTTGTGGCCAAATAAACAGAGATCCATTCCATGCAGATGACCACAAAGCTAGCCTAAATCAAACATATCCTGGAACACAAATTGTCTATTTTCACCGATTTTCTATTTGTTTCTATATACATCGGACTGACGGCCAATAAACAGACAAAACAAATCAATTTTTGAAGGCGAATTGTAAGTGGACAACACAAAATATAACATCAACAGACCAAAACGGATGCACCGCCGTGGACATGTCACCGATAAATTACATGGGGTGGGTTAAAACCAGTTGAACGTGCCGTTTTGAAAATATTTAACTCAGATTTAACTGGCTTAGGCACATTTGGCTGTAGTAACAGTTAATCTCAGGGATAGTTTTTAAATGACTGTTACAAACGTTACCTTTCTGAATACAAAACTCTATGTTATAATCAGTTATTTTGCTTTCGTGGATGTTTTAAATGTGTTTTGGATACTAATGGAAAAATAATAAAGTTCCATGTACAGGTTAATTCACGAAGGCTTATTTCTAATTGTAGGAAAAACTCACCTTTGCATGTCATGTAAATAACACTCATCTGTTTGCTACCCATGTAGCTAACTTCACCACGCAAAAATTTTATTTAACGATATATGAAACACATAGTTATCACAATTTGGCTGTTTAAAAGTCAGAATTTCAAAACAGTGTTTTCCTGGCCGGAATGATAGACGCTTTACGCAAACATTAACAATCTGTTAAGTATGTTACTTTGGTTAAAATATGTGTTGTAAGGTCAAAAATAATTTTTTAAACATTTGCTTTATATCATATTTTATATGATCTTATTTCAACGGCCTAAATTTGTCAGTTTTAAATAGTTTTAAATAGCTTATTAGCCATCTTTTGTACGAATAATTGTTTGAAAATGACTTTTCAGCCGCCATTAGGGAATAGGTGTTACCACGTTTTACAGTACATGGTTGACAAGGTATAAAAGCTAGAGGTCTCAAATTTGTTTTGCTAGAAAGGTATTGAAATTTTCTAGTTAGACAATTAGAAAAATTGAACAGTTTGGGCTATTTTGTTCCAGAGTTTTCGTAAAATGCAACGATTTAAGTTAGTATTTTAAATTTTCAAGGGGCACATTATATATTGTCACGAAAATAACAACATTAAAGTTCGAAATTGTTTCCGAAGTAGCTTAACTCATAGTAAATTAATCATTCCTTCAGAAAATATGGACATATGATTCATTTATAATGTTTAAGCATACTTCCTATTGACTTCAATAAATATTTTTGATATTCAAAATTTAATGGGGTAACGTAAATAACTGGCCACTACAGAGTTATGCAAGGTTTGCCAAGGTGGCAACGCTGAATTTTCAAACTACAGACCAAGGCGATCATTTTGATATATGAAAACAAATGTTACACTCCGTAGACCACTATCTCCCTTTTCTAGGCAACTTACGCAATCATATTTGCTCCACTAATAGTGGACCAGGGATGTTTCAGCAATTTTTCCCTATTTCGATGTTTCCTGGTAACTGGCTTCATTTCATACAATGATGACAAGAACATTGGTACAAATTGATTAACGGTATTTCATGGACTAAAACTGCAATTGCTGCAATATATGAGCCGTGACACGACAAAACAAAGTGGTTGTGCACCCGACTCACCCCGTTTCCACATACCGGAAGATACAATTCACGGAATGGCCAGCATTTAGCTTTTTGCACTGTAAAATTCTCGTAGATCTTACGATAAAATTTTTACCGTATAAAGTAAGGGATTGTACTCCTAACTCTAAATATGGATATTGACTGCATTTAGAAAATAAAAGTGAGTTTTTATATAGTTCAGTCATTTCCATAAGGGTCCGGTACTTTTATGGTTAAGCGCCTGGCAGCAATTTGCCAGTCTTTTATCGTAAAATATACGGGTTTTTTTACAGTGAGTATCTGCACAAATCATTAGAATATGAGCGCCCTATTTTATTTTATGCTAGTCTTTCCAGTAACCTTTCTAGGATGTTGCGGCACCGAAGATGACTGCAACAATGTCCCCCATGTCTTCTTTTCAGCTGCCCAATTTGTGCTGGCAAAGTCCACCCTTCAGCACTCTAGACCTACATATGATACGCTTACTTGCTGTTTATGCTTAGACTAATGTATACCCACAATACATTGGGTCGCACGAGTGATTGCGAGATTGATTGATTGATTGATTTGTTGCTTAACGTCCACGGTAAACAGCTATGGTCATGTCGGGACGGTCAGTTAACCTAACCACACTATTCCTGGTTAGGCTTAGACTTCCTAAGCGGTTAACCAGTACTAAGTGCACATACTTTCGCCAGTAACTGACAACTGCCCTTCTTGAATCAGCGGAAGGAGAAACGAAAGTATGTGGCCAGACAGGGTTTCGAACCCAGGACCTCTGAATTATGAGTCAGGTGCCCTACCGATTGCGCTACGCGGCCCGGCGAGTGATTACGAGAATTCTTAGAAAAAAATAAACACATAAACTTGCGATTTTCTGTTTACTTTTCCAAAACTCTCAGATAAAATTCAGATATGTCTGAAATTTGTCAGTCGTTCGGTTCCAGAGATCTGCGTATCAGGCACAGTCATTTCCTGTTAAAATAACCAGTCATTTCACCCTCGTTCTTGTTTAGCCTGCCCGTACACTTTCACAAACAGTCATCTCCGATAGTCTTTAGTGATAGTCGATAGCAGATAGTTTGACGCTTATTTAAACTAGTCTAGTTGTAACTCTAACCACATATCAACAACTGAAAGTGTAATTAAAATCTTTAAAAAGTTTCTTTAAGAACAGAGAATACATACGGAAGTAAGAACATGGGCCAGGCTACGTAGTTTCGGCTAGTAAAGCCTCGTCAGTGATCCTGACGAAACCAGAAAAAAGCATACTGTAATTTCTTAGTTTAAATAGGACAGTCGATTCAAAGACTGATTAGTTTCAAAAGGATCCAAATAATATAAAAGATGATGATCTAGAGTAATAGTCTGAATCGATCTCAAATTTCAGATTTTTCAGAATCTACCCTCTGATCACAAAGGGCGAAAATAAAAGATAATCTGCACTATGGATAATGTACGGGGAGACGTTTTACGGCCACACGGCACAACACCAACTGCAGTGAGGTAAAATTAAAATCTTTAAAAAGTTTCTTTAAGAGCAGAGAATACATACAGAAGTAGGAACATGGTCCAGACTACGTAGTTTCGGCTAATAAAGTCTCGTCTGTGACCCCGACAATATCTGGTGACGAAACCAGAAAAAAGCTTCTAAAACTATAAACCAAAGAAAGAAACTTCACGCAAAACGTTGACGTAAACCTCACACTATTTTCTAAGTTTGGGACCTTTTCTTTTGGCCAGTGCCAGCAGCAGAATGATGTAAATTGTTATGTAATCATCTAGTAGACTAGTTTAAATAAGCGTCAAACTATCTGCTATCGACTATCACTAAAGACTATCGGAGATCACTGTTTGTGATAGTGTACGGGTAGGCTAAACAAGAACGAGGGTGTATTTATTGGTTATTTTAACACGGAACGACTGTGCTTGATACGCAGATCGCTGGAACCGAACGACTGACAAATTGCAGACATATCTGAATTTTATCGGGAGTTTTGGAGAAGTAAACAGAAAATCGCTAGTTTATGTGTTTATATTTTTTTAGAATTCTCGCAATCACTCGCACGACCCAATGTAT
Organism: Ctena decussata; assembly: GCA_963989385.1. Taxonomy (NCBI): domain Eukaryota; kingdom Metazoa; phylum Mollusca; class Bivalvia; order Lucinida; family Lucinidae; genus Ctena; species Ctena decussata. Next base: position 75,655,194 of record OZ022509.1, read on the forward strand.
TGTGGGTATTCATTAGTCTACGCATGAACAGCAAGTAAGCATATCATATGTAAGTCTAGAGTGCTGAAGGGTGGACTTTGCCAGCACAAGGTGGGCAGCTGAAAAGAAGAAATGGGGAGAATTGTTGCAGTCACCTTTGGTGCCGCAACAACCTAGAAAGGTTACTGGATAGACTGGCATAAAATAAAATAGGGCGCTCATATTCTAATGATTTGTGCAGATACTCACTTAAAAAAATCCCGTATATTTTACGATAAACTGGCAAATTTCTGCCAGGCGCTTAACTATAAAAATACTGGATCCTTATAGAAATGACTGCACTATATAAAAACTCAATTTTATTTTCTAAATGCAGCCAATTTCCATATTGAGAGTTAGGAGTACAATCCCTTATTCTACATGGTAAAAAAATTACCGTAAGATCTACGAGAATTTTTACAGTGCAAAAAGCTAAATGCTGGGCGTTCCGTGAATGTATCTTCCGAAGTGTCGGGTGTACAATAACTTTGTTGGCTCTGTCGTGTCACGGCTCATATATTGCCGGACTTGCAGTTTTAGTCCATGAAATATCGTTAATCAATTTGTACCAATATTCTTGTCATCATTGTATGAATTGAAGCTAGTTACCAGGAAATTTCGATATAGGGGAAAGATTGCTGAAACAACCGTGGTTAACTATGTATATACGGGGGCGGTTACCAAACGAAAAAGAGTCATTGATCCAAACAGTCTGGTTATCGTGGCTTAACAAGTCGCGGCTAAACAAATTTGTTTAGCCGCAATGACCAGGTAGTGTTGGAACTATGACCCTTTCATTTGCGCCCGTCCAGATATAAGTCGACCTTATGACATAAAAAAAGATTTTTAGGTTTTCTGCTTCCTAAATGCGCCTGCCATTCAAGAACAAACAGGTAAAAACCGTCTGAAGTTATCTAGATTATTAAGGATGTTATGGCAGTTTAAACCCATTGGTATCTAATGAAATTTGCCAGAATTAATAACGTTACGTGACATCACGTTGCACTGTTATGGATAACGCCATTTTCAATGTTTTCACTTGAAATGTATATCACTACTATTAACGTTAACACAAAAAACGCATGTAATCAGTATAAGTAAATTTTCCCGTAACAAAGCTATTTGGTCCCATCCCGGGACATGCCCCTTGGGATAGTTAAAAAAGATGGAAAGGTTTTGATCCAGATAAGTATCATATCAAGAATTAACTCAGTCTATACCTCTAACGTAACGGTAATCAAGAAATATATTTTCCGAAGGGCAGCTAGAACAAAAAATGAACTTAATATTCGTACTGACAGACATGCTTAAGTACTGCCGTTCGCACGTACGGACGATCCGGAAACTTCATACTTCTGGTGCTCCTATGGCTTCGCAAAAAGTTGGTCTTTTTCTTTTCTTTGCAACAAAGCAAAGAATTTGTTCCTGTGTAAAGGTCCTTCAGTAATATTTTGACTTTAAGAGTAGAGGCCGCATTTTTAAGAGCTACCTTGTCCGAGGAAATAAAAAAGGAAGTCACAAAAGTGGTTTCCCTTTGTAAAAATGTTGGGAAAACATAGACATGTACCATACGCCACGTCATAAGAAATATCACTTCTGCTTTGGAGCATCTGTTCGGCATAAAATTTACCAAGACCAAAGGGGTCGATTATATATGCGACTAGTGGACTCGCAGACACTGATGCGAAGGCTGATTAAAAACAGTCAATTTCCTAATTATCTCAAAATGAATAATGATTTTTTGGAGACAATGACATTTGTATTTTTATCTTGAACACAACTGATAGCAAAATTTGCAGATAAATATGTTTAAGGATAAAAAAATAATCTTTTGAAAAATGCACAATTTGGTCAGTTGCTTGCCCATTTTTACATGGTAGTCATGGTGGTCCACGGAATTGTTATTGTTTACCTCTGCACATGGCCACGGCAATGGTAATTTGCATACAAATGATTGCATGCATGTTCTAGTCCTATCAGTGGTAAAATCGCTTAAACACAAATCGTCTTGAAAAACCGTTCAACCTTCATGCTTGGTGACATATATTGTGACAGATAAATGACAAAAAGTAGAGAGAACATTATTTTGAAAACTGTCTAACTGCTCAGCAAAACACAACATCTGACTCAAGTTCCCCGTCCAGCAGTGCAATATAAACAAAGGTAACAATAAATGAAGTTCCAGGCATGTACGTTGTATTTTTACCATTTTATTCAAGCTAAAAATCTCGATGTCATTTTAGTTGGCAACTTAAATGATCAAAATAATTTTTCATTGAAACTCAGTGACGAAGGGGTGGTTGGGTGGTGCGATGGTGATGGGTATAACTTCCAGTTCCGGGGCGTCCTACTGATTTGGATAATAGTAGGGCAAGGGTTAACTCTGCTTGCAGTAGGTGCGGGTGGGGATTGTCTCTCGTCTATCACCTCTCTCTTCTGTCTGTCTCTCTTGGGAGACGGTCCGACATAAACTGAAATACTGTCTCAAAGGGCCGTTAAACCCAAAACAACCAACCAACCAACCTCAGTGACGTTTTATTACGTGTTCCTCCCCTCCCGCTTTTCCACATCCACACCTATGCCAACTTTTGGTTAAAACGGATTTCTTTGGGCACATAGGAGTCCCACTGTAGGTGGGGATCTTTTCAGTCGTAAACGAGGTTTCACTGCACACAGTGACGATGTACGTGGAGACGTTTTACGGCCTACACACAGCACAACAGCAGCTCTAGAGAAGATAAAAGTTTTGAACAGTTAGATCCTCTGGAAGCAACGAGTACACCGAAGGAATGAAAATAGCAGATTTGGTTTCACTGAGTCTGTTCACGACCAGTAATGAAATGTGCAACACTGGCCATTGCCTTAGAACTCCTAAACATGATTCATATTTTTTTTATTTTACCTCAAACCGAGCCATGAGCACGGGAATTCATGACACTGGAATCGTAACTTGTTTCTGTTTTGACGTCTCCATTTTGGAAATCGCTCTTTGTCACGATCGGGAAACATTAAATACACAAATAATGTCAATGGGGAAACATTAAATACACGAATAATGTCAAAGCCGGAATAGTTACTTGGCATTTTTAAATACTCCAGGCTCCAAAACAAAGCATACCGTCTTGACACTGTCAGAATATTTTATTTTTTGGAAAAAAAAAATCACAGCCCAAAGTACACCCAGTTGTTATCATTTCATGTTCCCGAACAATACCTCAACCCCGCCCGCCACTTGCTCAGTCATTCAGACGTACTCGTATTTATCTATCAGATAGTGTTTGTCATTGAAAGTACATCTGGCAGAATACTCGTACTTCGTCATCTAGGTTATTGAGTTTCGTCTTAGACAGGTAGATCTCCAGAGATCTTTCGGTTGATCTCCGAAACTTAACGACAGTATGCGATAATCGCAGGTGTCAAGGTATTTCCTGAGGCTAATATTCTTATCTCGATCATGATAAAATATCTATCTTTATGACTTTAATTGAATATTGATCACATTTCATTTCATGAGTCTCTTAGAATAGTCAGACTCATGCATAAAATAATTATGGTAATGTAATTAAAACCTTTTGGATTTCCTTTGCATGATGCTGTCAGAACACATGATGATGATATTTTATAAGAAGAAGAAGGAGAAGAATTATATTATTATTATTATTATTATTTCAAAGATGTTTGGTTCTTAAAAGGAATTGTCACGCTCCAGAAATCCAAAATGATTTTTGCCGCCAATAAGGGGGGGGGGGGAAAGAGGTTCTTTTGGTTATTTACTGGACTAGTACAACTAATGCTGCTATCGGCTATTGACTAAAGACTAAACTCACTGTTTAGAATAGTGAACGGCTATACATATATCCATTGAAGCGTCCAATGTGACTGTAGATTTCGACGTTGCCAAACCTGATAAAAATTTACATCCTTTGCGTCACATCAAATATAAATCATATTGAATCGGGAAAACTGATTTGTATACTACAATGTAAACTTTAAATGATGGGGTATTCGCCCCGAGGTTCTTGAGCCGGATAACATTAAATTTTGACCCCGTGAAAACATGACCCCACGCGTCAATTCTCAATGTTGAAACTTGACCCAGGTAAATTTTCAACACTGAAAAATGCTCTATGGGTCGATATTCAACATTGAAAAGTGGCCAATTGGGTCATTTTTTCAACAGGTTCAAATTTTTAATATTACACCAGCAGCACACCGGGTAGGAGGCAATCGAAAACGCTCATGCAGTCGACAAACGCGGGTCAAAAACCATTAGAAACAGCGTTTTCGATTGCAAATTGTCCGCAATTTGCAATCGAAAACGCTGTTTTTAACGGCGCTAATCGATTGTTAAGAGCGTTTTCGATTGCCGCCTACCCGGTGTGAGCAGTGGCCCAAGATTTAGGTATATGGCTAAATTAAAACGAGGCCTACAGAGACGAGTGGAAGCCTGGACTTTTTGTAACAATACGAGACGCGTGGAAAGTTTGAACCTCAGTGTGAATTATGTTTAGAACTTGTACTCAACATTTCCCCAATCCTCCACAATAAGTAAGAAAGGCTAAAGGTCACCTGAAAAAAATATGTAGGTAAAAGAGTACACGTTGATGTTTTTCCGCCATTTTTGGAAAGGGGGACAACAACAATGTTAGTGACTTCCTATTTGCTTTCCTGGAAGATAAATTCCATTAAGATGGGATCTGCGCTTAAAGGAAAGAACTTTTCTGCACGTGGGGGGGGGGGAGAGAGAGAGAGGTGGGGGGCAAGTTATTCTGTTTAACACTTGACTCTCGTTGAAAAGGGAGGCAAAAAATGAAAATGGCAGAGTTGTTTCCTTTGAAAGTATACCCATTCACCTTAGGGTAAAACATTGACTCTTATTTGTTAAACGTAACTTCTATCACTCCAACTTCAAAACGTTCAAGTGTAACGTCACGACATGGCCGAGCCCAAAGCGATAACTGCTCTCTCTTTTGCTAGAGCTGTTGCCTGTATGACTTCAAAATGTGATAGATAGATTATGCGATGTACGAGTGCTTTCGTTAAGCCGACGTCAACATTAACTTTGCACTGCACGGCGGTCCTGAACGTTGAGTGACAGTAAATAATGAAAACCTAAAATATAACTGGCTTGATGCCAATAATTGAATCGGCATTTGGTTTGATGGTTTGTTGTTTGTTTTACTGAGTAATAATATTTGATGTACGTCGAGCCGTCTCACAACGCGATAGTAGAAAGGAAAGATAGGGTTGAGACAAAGACGAGGCAGAGAAAATTATAATCCCACAGGACACCCAACCCCTACGCCCTCCCCAACTCTCCGCGCCGATCTGTTGCAAACATTTTAGTCTTGAAGATGTAGTTTGTCCCTATTCGAAAGTCCATCACACCAAACAGTGGCAGTCTGATGAAAGTCATTACTTAGCCAGTTAGGAACCATTTTAAAATGAAAAACTTGCTACCCCTGGACAATTTTAAAAGGCAAATGGTCCCTTCATTTAAAAGTTGTCTTCTGTATTCCTTAGACAAGACACGTGAATTTTATTTTATTTATCTAGGGTTAGTCTAGAGTCGCAACTCGCTTTGTTTCCTTGAAACCTGTCAATACAGTCCAAACATATTTGTGATAGAATCTTGTATAGCATTTTTTCCTTGGGAGGGGGATTCATCTAGCGTCAGTCTAGAGTCGCAACTCGCTATGTTTCCTTGAAACTTGTCAATACAGTCCAAACATATTTGTGATAGAAACTTGTATAATATTCACGTATTGCGCATCTGAGCCTAAATGTTACATAGGAATGAGGTCCTGTTCATACATTCACGTTTCGTTCACACATGGACAGTCCCATTAACACGTAGAGGATCCGTTGAAAAATGCAAGCCCCGTTCCTATATGGACATCCCGTTCGCATATGTAGTTCCCTTTCGCAGGTACAGCCTTGCAGATGTCGTTCACTTGTGCAGGCCCCGTTCACATGTAGCGGTCCAATACACATGTGGAGGTCCGTTCACTTGTGGAAGATCCATTTACAGGTGGCGGTCCTGTTCGCAAATGCAGTTCCTGCTCACATATGGACGACCCGTTCACAAATGAAGGTTCCTTTCTCACATGCGGATCCCGTTAACACGTGGAGGTCCCGTTTACGCTTCACAGGCGCAGAGCCCGTTCAACCATGGACTGTCCGTTCGCCTGTGGCGATCCCTTGCATACTTGGATAATCAGACTGCATGTCCCGTTTTACGTGCTGGATCTTTGAAAAATACAGGACCCGGGAAGGTCTCCATCTAGCGTGCAGCACCTTTTCACAGGTGGGTGTCCCGTTCATACGTACATATGTACCTATCTCGTTCACACGTCCCGCCCCGTTTATATGTGGGTATCTCGTCCACACCTGGAGAAGCCATTCTAACAAGCAGAAATGTTCATACATGGAGGCCCTGTCAGACGTAGAATACATGTTCACACGTGCAGATCAAGTTTACATCTTCTTGTTTGGTTCACCTATAACGGTTTCGTTCAGTCGTGGTGAATCCTTTCCGACCATGGAGGACCCGGTCACTGGAGGAGATTCAATTCACATTACCTGTTTTATTTTTTGTTGTTTTCGTTGTTTCCATTGATGAACCGCCCATTTACATGCCAAGGTCTCGTTCACACATGGAGGACCAGTTCAGGCACGAAAGGCGTTACATGTGGAGATTCTAGAAATCACCTTTACCCTATGCAGAGAGTTTGGTACCCTCAGAATTTCCCCGGGAATCCTCCCGCCTTGTCGTGGCCCCGGGGCTCAATCCTCATAGGGGACGTCACTCGATTGATAGCTGAAGTCCCCTCTGCGAAGAGCTAAGTGGAGGTACCACCTGTTTGCCGTGGGTGGCGTCCCGTAAGCCGGATGAAGGGATCCTGGCGGTTGAGATGCACTCCAGGGATCTCCAGGTGCGTCAACACACCTCTTTGGCCTCGATTTCGGTGTAGACGGGTGGCTGTGTGGACCCGGCACAGTCAATCGGCTGGTCGTGTCAGCTCTGGGATCTTTTTGCTTTCTCTTCCTTTCTTTTGTATCGTTCTGATACCGACCGTGTGCCCATTTGTCTTTATTCCTACACCTTTCCATTCCTGGAAGCGGCGGCTTAACGGGTCAATCGTGCGGCCTTTCAGTTGTGCGAGTATCTCTTCTGTGTATCTCTAGCACTTGTGAGCAGGATATCCGCTCCGTCAAAGTGTTCCCTTGTTGGGCTCCAAGGCGGGTGGGGAGCACGGAAGATGAAAACTTCTAAATAGAATCATGGGGTTGAACAAACGGAAAAAATCGAACCAATCCTCACTTTCTTCGTCAGAAGCTGAATGCTCAGACAATGAACAGGATAATTACCAATTACCTCAAACAGCTCCAACATTTCCGCGCTTCATCATCATAGAATCCTCCGATCAAAATACCAGCATTACTTCACTTTCTCCATTCGTTATTCAAAAAGTTTTACAAAGTATTGCTGGAGAACCAAAAAGTATAAAAAAATTAACGAGATCAAATCAATTATTAATTGAAGTTACCAAAAAAGCACATGCAGAAAATCTCCTTAGGACACAAAATTTTCACAACCTAAATGTTCGTGTCTTTCCTCATAGTTCGCTGAATTCTTCAAGAGGTGTAATCCGTTGCCCCGACTTGAGGGGTTGCAGTGAACAAGAAATTTTGGAAGAGATGAAGTCTCAAGGAGTAACTGCAGTGAAACGCTTTAGAGTGAAAAGAGATGGTCAACTGAAAGATACAAATACATTTGTTTTTACGTTCAATACACCAAATTTACCCTCAACAATCAAAATTGCATTCCTTCGAGTTAATGTTGAGATTTACATACCAAATCCGCTTCGCTGCTTCAATTGCCAGCAATACGGTCATCATGAAGATAGGTGTAAAAGCCATCCTGTCTGTTCAAACTGTGGCGAACCGGCAATACATCATGAAACTTTATGTAAAAGCCAAACTAAGTGTGCCAACTGTGGAGAAGGCCACAATGCTAACTCTAAGGAATGTAAAATTTGGCACAAAGAAAAGGAAATTCTCAGAGTAAAATTCACACGTAATGTCTCTTTTCCTGAAGCGCGGAAAATCGTTGAATCGCCAGCTCCTGTTCCAGGATCTAGCTACGCCAGTGTTATTAAACCCACCGTTAAACACGTGTCCTTGGTTGATGCCACTACACAAACAGATCCTGTTACTATCCTCGATTCGAAGGAAAGTAACGAAAAACAAACGTCTGACCTAAACATAACAAAAACAACACAAACAGCTACACCTACAGCGAATGAAAAGGCGAAAACAGCATCCTCTCTTGCTCAGGGTAACCAGGCATCGACAGAAGAGCCAGTCCTGAAAAAGGTACCTTGGAGATGATGCGTAAGGACTGGCAGAAACAGCAAAGGAGAGAACGTCAACTAAATAATAAACCGCCCTCTCCGAAAACTAGTACATCAAATGGTAAAGAGAAGTCATCAAAGAAGAAAATTATCTCAGACAGACAACCTAAAGGGTCTAAAGATGAGATTCAGCTTCATAATAAATATGAAACTTTGAGTGACGAGAGTGAAATGGAGTTTGTTGACACTCTAGAACAGTCTCACACTAGTGATACTGTTTCTTGGTCACCAATTGTTCCTCCATCTCCATAGTCTCCAGTCTTACATAAAGGTCTTTATCTCCAATCTATAAATAAACATGGCATTTAAAAGTAATATAATATAATGGAATTGTCGAGGTCTTAAACCTAATTACAATGAAATTTTATTACTTTTAACTCTGATAAGACCATCAGTTTTTTGTCTTCAAGAAACTTTTTTAAAGCCTGATGATAATGTTACTTTCAAAGGTTACAACTTGTATAATTATATTCATACAGACGGTCACAGACCGTCCGGTGGCAGTTCTATTTTAATTCATACATCATGTCCACAACGAGAAATAAAACTTACAACAGCTCTGCAGGCTGTTGCTGTTTCAGTCTCTTTAGATAAAGAGATAACTGTTTGTTCTGTCTATATACCTCCTAACTTCAAGTTACAGTCTCAGCAGCTAGACTCTTTACTGCAACAACTGCCTTCACCTTATTTATTAGTAGGTGACTTTAATGGTCACAATATGCTCTGGGGTTGTGATAAGAATAATACTAGAGGCGAAATCATTGAAAATTTCTTTACAAATAATGATCTTTGTCTAATGAATGATAAGTCTCATACTTACCTTCATCCTGCAACTGGCAGTTTCTCTTCTTTAGATCTTTCTTTTTGCCATCCATCTCTTCTACTCAACTTCAACTGGTCTGTTTGTGATGATCAACATGGAAGTGATCATTTTCCTATCGTGATTGAAAGTGTAAATTCTTCAGTCGAAGATCATAATCCCAAATGGAAATTAAACAAAGCTGACTGGGAACAGTTTCATTCGTTGTGTAATCAGTTTTTAAACATTGAAAAGTTTGATAATTCCACTGATCTTGTTGCTGATTTTACTTCTTCTCTCACAGAAATATCTAATGCATGTATTCCAAAAACCTCGACAAACCCAAAGAAAAGCAATCCGTGGTACAATGACGACTGTAAGAAAGCTATTAGACAAAGAAAACATGCTTTATCAAAGTTCTGCAAATATCCAACTAAAGAAAATCTAAATAACGTGAAAAATCAAAGAGCCAAAGCCCGCCGCACTATAAGGTCCTCTAAACGAAATACATGGAAATCATACGTGTCAAAACTGAATTATAAAACACCGATTACAAAAGTTTGGAAAATGGTTCGAAAAATATCAGGAAAATCGAAATCACCAAGTTATACACATTTAAACACCTGTAGAGAAACGAAAGCAACCAATAAGGAGGATATCGCAAATACGTTTGGAGAAACCTTTTTGAAAAATTCATCATCCCGAAATTATTTAGAAAAGTTCAAAAAGACCAAAATACATCAAGAAAAGAATAAAATTAACTTTAAGTCTTCGAATAACGAAGAATATAACAACCACTTTAATTTATTAGAGCTTAAAGAAGCGATTAACAAATCTCATGACACTGCTACAGGACCAGATGAAATACATTATCAGATGCTGAAACATCTACCTGAAAACGCTCTTTTAACACTTTTACACATATTTAATGACATATGGACAACCGGTGTATTTCCAGAGAGCTGGCGTTTGGCTACTGTAATACCAATTCCTAAACCAGGTAAAGATCACGCAGAACCAACAAATTATAGACCGATAGCTTTAACAAGTTGTCTTTGCAAAACGTTGGAGAGAATGATCAACAAAAGACTCGTTTGGTACTTAGAATCGAATGATCTTATATCACCAATTCAGTCGGGTTTCCGATCTGAACGCAGTACCAACGATCATTTAATCAGACTGGAAACTTTTATTCGAGATGCATTTGTAAATAGAGAACATGTTGTGGCTGTGTTTTTTGACTTGGAAAAGGCGTATGATACCACCTGGCGATATGGCATAATGAAAGACTTGCATGATTTAGGTCTTAAGGGTAGATTGCCTGTTTTTATTCAAAGCTTCCTCGAAGATCGAACTATGCAAGTTCGTCTAGGTTCTACTTTATCTGATCTTTATGATCAAGAACAAGGTGTTCCCCAAGGAAGTATTCTTTCTACTACTTTGTTCAACATAAAGATTAATAACATTGTAAATTGTCTAGACAGTAAAACGGATGGTTCCTTATATGTTGATGATTTTGGAATATGTTATCGTTCTAAAAACATGAGAACAATTGAAAGACACCTTCAACAATGTATCAATAGAATTGAAGACTGGGCTACGAACAATGGTTTCAAATTTTCCAAGTCAAAAACACAATGTGTTCATTTCTGTAAACTTAGAAAGATTCACAGTGATCCTATCCTTTATTTATACGGATCGCAGCTACCTGTTGTTGAAGAATCCAAGTTTTTAGGAGTTATCTTTGACCGAAAACTTTCTTTTATTCCCCACATTCGATACATTAAAGCGAAATGTTTAAAAGCTTTGAATCTTCTTAAAGTTTTATCAAATACGAACTGGGGTGCAGATCGTTCCACTCTTCTACATCTTTATCGTTCTTTAATTCGGTCAAAGTTAGACTATGGATCTATTGTATATGGTTCAGCCAGAAAGTCCTATTTACAAATGTTAGATACTGTTCACCACCAAGGACTTCGTTTGGCTTTGGGAGCTTTTCGAACTTCTCCTGTAACTAGTTTGTATGTGGAAGCAGATGAACCATCACTGCATTTACGCAGAGAAAAGCTTTCTCTTCAATATGCCATCAGACTTGCCGCTAATCCAGCTAACCCTACCTTCAAAGTCACATTTTCACCACAATTTGTGGAGCTGTACGAACGTAAACCGCATGCAATAAAACCGTTTGCTCTTCGAGTTATACCACTGCTTGAAACTTCAAATATCAATCCTAAAAATATTGAAAAACATTCTACAACAGAAATCCCGCCTTGGTGCATGAAGAAACCTAACATTTTATTTGACCTAAACACAAACAAAAAGTCAGTTACAAATCCACACATTCTGAAACAAGATTTTCAAGACATTCAGACACGTTATACAGAATTTCAACATATATATACTGATGGTTCCAAAGATGGTGAGAAAGTTGGATGTGCATTTACATCTAGGAAATACTGCAATTCTTTACGTATTCCTGATGGTTCTTCTATTTTCACTGCCGAAGCAAAAGCAATAGATTTAGCTTTAGACTTTATTGACAACAGTTACCTTAATGACAAATTTGTAATTTTTTCAGACTCTCTGTCTTAAAAGCTCTAAACCATACATCTTCAAGGAATTCTCAAATTCAAAAACTATTAGAAAAACATCATGAAATTTCAAGCACTAAAGAAATAGTTTTTTGTTGGATCCCCAGTCATATTAACATAGCTGGCAATGAAACCGCTGACAGAAAAGCAAAAGAATCTCTTAGTCTAAATGTGTCTATGTTTGAAATTCCGTTTAACAATTTTAAACCCACTATCAACAAGTACATCTTGTCAAAGTGGCAAACATCATGGGACACAGCTGTTTTTAATAAACTTCACGAAATTAAACCTATCATTGGGAATAACCCTTCATTTATTCGAAGTTTAAGAAGAGAAGAAATTGTTATTGCTCGACTACGCATAGGCCATACAAGAATTACCCATTCGTACTTACTAAATCGTGAAGAACAGCCTTTATGTATAGTTTGTAACCAGCTCTTTACAGTTAAACATATTCTCATTGACTGTGTTGACTTTTCGCAAAACAGAAAAAGATATTTTCGAGCTAATAACTTGACGCAACTGTTTCAAGATGTACCTGTTGACAGTATCTTATCCTTTTTAAAAGATATTAACCTTTTTAACAAAATATAAACCTTTTCTACATTTTTACCATGTATTACTTCCATGTTATTAATGCAAAGTTATTTTTATAAAGTGCCGTACCTTTCAGTTCTGTTTATATTTTAAGTAAGATGCAACCTTCATGACGCAAATGACCCTGTGGGTTGACGCGTCGTTAAATTTTAAATCATCATCATCACCCTCAGAATTTGACATGTGTCCTACCGAGCCGTCTAGCGCAGTCGGCAGCACGTCGGTCTGCAGATCAAGCGGTCGCGAGTTCGATTCCAAAGCCCGGCCCCTGAACAGTCGTGAAGATTGGTCATGAAATATTTTTCTACGCTCATTCTCTCCCCTCCGCTGACTTAAGGGCAGTTGTGAGTTTGTTTGTTTTGTTGAGCATTTACGGCCAAGTAAACAGCTAATGTCATGTCTAGGCGGTCAGTTAACCTACTCAAACTATTCCATGACACTGTTCCATGGTATGGCCCATGTTCCTTCTTTCGAATGTGATCTCTGCTCTCGAAGAAGCTCTTTAAGATTTTAATTAGATCTCCTAAACGTTTAACCAGTACTTAGTTCACATACTTTCGCCAGTAAATGACAACTGCCCTTCTTGAATCAGCAGAAGGGAATGAATGACCGTAGAAAATATTTCATGATCAGTCTCCACGAGCGTTATGTGGCCTGTCTGGGAATCGATCTCAGGACCCCTTGACCTGCAGTCTGACGCGCTGCCGACTGCGCTAGCGGGCTGCCGGCAAGAGTAGTTGTCTGTTACTGGCGGAAGTATGTGCACTCAGTATTGGTAACCAGGTTAACCGCTTAGTATGTCTAAGCCTGCCCAGACACAGTGTGACGGCAGATGAACTGACAGGCTTGTGGTCCCTCATCCAGCCTCGTTGAGGCGGTTCGGATGAGGGGTTTATTAGCAGATCTGACAAAAATTGTCACCCATTGCCCACTCGCATCTAGAACTCTGCAACTTATTCTCCTAATGTCGTCATTCTATTCTATTCTGAAGCTTTCTTCGAAGTGTTTTACATGCAGTTATGTTGCATTTGGACCTATACCTCGGATAGTGGTGCTGGTCTTGTAAGTCTATTGAGCGCTTTACAGAAAGCATTGCTTAGCCGTTCGTATGAGCGTTCTTGTCATAAATTTCGACGTTTCGCTCTTTTTCTATTCCAGATAATAATTTAAACCGAGGCCCCAATCAATCGATCGTACTCAGGCACGTTTTGGGGCGGCTAGGTCGGATACCGATCCCAGGAACAACGTGCACACTATCTTTGAATTTGACACAGATGACAGACGGACTCGGGCACCCAGACGGTTCTATTATGGATTCGTTCCGCGGAGCCGCTGGGAAGGACCCGTTGTTGGAGGCATTGGGGAAAAATGTGTATGCTAGGTCATTATCGCAGTATATTTATATAGGCTCTACACTGTTAGGAGCTTACTAGAATTGGCAAAATATCCGATTTGCCCCGCATGCTACGAAATTTTGCAAAACAATGAGAAAAATTGAAGGCTCTGGAGGTGATGAAAACTAATGAAACCATTCCATTGATAATTTCGTTTTCCTTTTTTTTTTTTTTTTTTTGGGGGGGGGGGGGGGGGGGGGGGGAGGAGAGAGAAGGAAAATAAAGAGCTGTAACGTGTTAAGATGTTTAAAAATATTTGCTTTCAGCCGGAGCCCATATACAGGTCCGACTCTCATACCATTGCACCAGGGTACTATATGTAGTTGTAGGATTTTTAAAAAAAAATATTTCTTTGTTTACGATAATGACAGCGGGAGGTAATTAGTTGTTTGGTCGTTTAGGTTTTTACGGCCCTTTGAGATAGTATTTCAGTCTATATCGAGCCGTCTCCCAGAGAGTAGGCGAGAAAGGAGAAAGGACAGATGAGAAAAAAACGTCCAAACAACCCTTCCCGTATCTACTGCAAGATAGCAAGCACTGCCGGTCCTTGCCCCAAAATAATCCAAATAAGTAGGACGCACCAGTACTGAAAGCTACCCATCACCATCGCCCGACCCGACTGCCCAGTCAACCCACTAGAGGTAGAAAACACTCCAAGGCTTTCTCGCCCTCGGAGGACTTTTCCACTCGAATTTTCATCCTACTCATGCTTGTTCCACAGGCTTGTTCATCCATTTTCAACCCAAATGTCAATTACACAAATGAATAACAACAACTCATTTTAGTAAAGATGTACAACTATGCGCAACGGTGAAATACACGTGATTGGACACGGTTAAATAAATAACAAAGCGTGGCGGATCTAGCTCGTTTTCCTTTTTTACTTTATTTGAAAAGAAGGGATTATGATTTATTATTTGATTACTATTCAAGAAAGAAACTGGAAAACTTTGTTCACGAACTTAGAGACCTTATATATGCCACCAAAGGTTTCTGAAGTCGGGAATTTCGTTTTCGCAAACTTGTCAGACAATCCGCCATCGTTAGTTTTTGGCATAGCGTTTAGTCTTTAGTCTTAGTCGCCTTAGTTGTACTAGTCCACTAACAGTTCATGTCATTTTGTCTCTTGATGCAATGATTATCAAAATTTTACGTGACCAAATTCTCTCTCTCTCTCTCTCAAACATAAAAGACAGAATGTATGTTTGATTCAAACATGGAATTTAAGTTCAACACTATCAAGAACAATAAATAAATAAATTGTATGTCACACAATTTTATAACTGAGGGTTTTGTTAGAACAGTCAAGCAAAAGTATGATTGATTGCACAAAATTTTGATTAAAAAAATTGATAAAAAAGTCTTGTGAAAATAAGTTTAAAATTTCATGATGATAAAAACCTATAATTTAATGAGTGAGTAAACATTATTCATTTATTTTATCGTTAAAGAGAACAGATTTTTTTCCACGACATGACAAAACGAACAAAGCCGAATGTACGCCCAGCAAAGACTCAGATCAGCCTCGGCATCCACCCAATCTAACCAGTCTTCGCTGTCCGCAAAGGGATAGTTAAGACCTATGCTATCTTGTAAGCGCATGTCCAGGGCGGGTGTCCAGGCTGATCTTAGTCTTCGCTGTCAGCATGGAGAGGGCACAGACTCTCAGCTCCCTTTACTCGGAAAGGGAAGACTCTGCTCGGACTGCTGAATCTACGCGAAGTGCACATGCCACCGTGTTAGTTTTGGCGAGTCGCGGCATATCTTACGTTTCGCTAATCCAGTCGAACCGCGATACGAAAAAACCTACAAAGTGTCACATGTACTACGTAAATACTCAGATCAGCCTGGGCACATGGCAAGTCTGATCAGAGTCTTCGCTGTGTACTTTAAGGGTAGCTAAGCTATCTCCATGCCACCAGCAAAGACTTTGATCAGACTCGGCGAACGCCTAGGCTGATCTTAGTCATTGCTATGCGCATATGCCACTTTCTTGATTTTTTTTCGTGTTGCGACTCAATGTAATATTGCCTCACAATTATACGCGTGCCGTGTCAGTAATAGTGTATATTCACACTTTGATTTAATTGACATTGAGTAATATTTGAACTGAAATAAAATGAAATTGATGAAACTGGATCAATTTTAAAATAATAATAAACATGAGAGATCAAACTTGATACAATAATAATATTTTCATTGGTTTTCGGATTTGTATAATGCATTAAATAGAAGAATGAAACAAATGAATAAAAAAACATGCATGTAGACCGTCTTTGTAAATTAAGTAATTTACTTTCTTTAAGATATACAAAAATCAGCAAATAAACATAACTTAAATGCCGTAGAAAAATAAAGTGTTTTGTTTCCTACTAACAAAATTATAGGCATTAAATCGCTAGAGATCGCCAAAGTTCGAGGAGCCCCTGTAGCTCAGTAGGCTAAACGCTGACCCACTGATCTAGCGGTCCCAAATTCGATTTCCGAAGGCGGAAACCTTCTCAGACGTAAAGGGGTTCCATTACACAACCTGTCACTATCGTCCTTCCATCAGCCTCTCGTCATTGTAACTCTCATCGTGGACCACAGGTTTTCTTCTTTAGTTTCCGGAATTCGCCATCATTTAGTAATTTGTAATCTAAGTTTTGTTTGGGTTTTAGAGTCAACTGCATATTGAATATGCAGATAGAGTGGATTTTTGTTTGCCTCACATTAATAATTACATAAATGAGCAACAATTGAGCAAAGGCTTAATTTCTAAACATACCGACATTACTAATTGGCATTATACAATCATAAGATAATTTATATTGTGTCTTTCAATTCGGCACCAGTGATACCAATTATTTCGCCAATTTAAGTTAGCCGACCTATGCTCTTCATATGATTGCTAATAAGACCAAAGAATATCGGCATCAATTATAATTGTATTTCACTAGCACGATTTCGTTTCTGTTCTAACATCAGAAACCAAAACTGTTCTCTAGCGCAACTCTGAACCAGAAAAATAAAATAAAAACTAAATAAATTTACTTTTATCTTTCAGTTAAAGCAAACTTTAGACACAGTACTGGATAAATCTACATTTTGAATAATTCATTCACTTGAAAATTCATTTCTGTAACCTTCTATCATACCTTATCGTGGTAATCTCCGCCTGGAGCTATTACCTGAAAGCCGGAGTCGTGTCCTAGTGTCGCATTTTACGGAAAGGCACGGAAACCACCGGCAAAAAAATAATCAACTAAAATTTTAACAAATATTGAAAAAAGACCATTTTATCATTTACCTAGACTAATAAAATTTATACCAGATGAAAATATACACTTTCTTCTCATCTGATCTATTTGTGATGCATAACATTTTGTATCAATTTGATTCGAAATAAGTCGTTGAATTCATGTGCCCTACTGGTTTTACGGAGATTTTGTTATTTGTTTTAATTAATTATGTACCTCTAGAAAATCACCCCAAAAAAGACCATTTTGTACTTGTGCTAGAATCAAAATTAAAACACAGTATTAAAGATGAAGAATTTTACTTTCTGATACCGTTTGTGATGTAAAAATATGTTAAGAAAAAAAGAAGTTATTAAGTGATAATGAATCTTTCCCTTATTACTCGTATATGTCAAATTGGCTCACACCTGTAGAAGTGCTAGTACGCAGTTTCTTCACTATGGAAATGTCATTCTGCATGTAGATCCTGTCGACCTGTCTGGGCAAATGTTCATCTCATGAATCGCTGAGACCAACCGTTGACAATTTTTATCGCCGAAATTGGTCAAATCTGGCGTAAATTCCAAATATTCGAACATCTTTAATGTTCTGAGAGTATCGCACTGTATCTCTATTCCCAAGGGTGAAATGCGGCTTTGAGGATGCGCTCGATTGATTTACTATCAGAGGGCGGATTCAGTTTTTGCCATTTTGCACATGTATATTCGATTATGAATTTTGACTATAATTACACATAATTTTACATTTGAGATAGTGTTCACCACTCGAGTAACAACATTTAGAAAACAAAATCTGACGAACACAAAAAAACAACTCATGAGACTCACATTATCTTTGTTCTTACACAGTACAGTAGTTGGTGTGAATCCGCCACCCGTTAGTCTTAGTTATAGTTTTAGTATGGTTGATAGTCGAGCGTTATTTAAACTAGTCTAGTAGTAATACTAACCACTCATCAACAAACTAAAGTGGAAACATTTTGAAATAAAGAAAAACTTCACGCAAAACTTTGACGCCAAATTGTGTAACTATTGTATGACCGGACGCACGGATGGATGTATGAAAGCATGGCCGACGGACGGACGAACGTATGAATTGACGGCAAGACGAAAACTATATACCCTTCTACATACTTTGTATGCCAGGTGTATAATTACTTCTATCTCATTATCAGAATTGTGTATGTACATGTATGGCAAGCAAAGTCTCAGATCAGCCTGGGCATCTGCGCAGTTTTCGGTTCTTTCGTGTATTACTTGCTTCCAAAGGATAAACCTTTTATCTAAATAGAACATATTTAACTTCACTACAACTGGTGGTAAGGGACTGTGTGGTCACTGTAAAAAGTCTTCCAGCCCTTCATCATAGTGTAGATTTTATTTTCAAGTCCTTTGGGACCATTGTGGAACTTTGAAATTATTTGATGGTCACTGATGAGGCCTTATTGGCCAAAACTAGCTAGTCTGGTCCAGAAAACGTGTACACTCGACAGTTTTCAATTCTTTGGTGTATTCCTTGCTTCTAATAAGTGGAGCAAATATGTTGGGCTATCTTTCAGAGGGGTGGTCTACGGATTGTAACATTTGTTTCTGTATATCAAAATGATCGCCTGGGTCTATAGTTATCAAATTCAGCGTTTGCCACTTTGGCAAACCTTTCATAACTCTGTAGTGGCCAGTTATTTACGTTACTCCGTTAGAATTTAAATACCAAACATATTTATTGAAGTCAATAAGAAATGTGTTTGAACACTATAAATGTATCAAATATTAATATTTTCTGCAAGGATGATTACTATGCTATAAATAACGCTGCTTAGAAAACAGTTCAGAGCTTCTGTGCAGTTATTTTCGTTACAATAAATTATGTACCCCTCGAAAATTTAAAATGTAACTTAGGTTGTAGCATTTACAAACAATTTGTGATAAAATACCCAAAACTTCTTCAATGTTCCAATTGTCCCGTTTAATACCTTTCTAACAAAACTAATTTGAGACCTCTAGCTTTTATACTTTGTCAAATATGTACTGTTGAACATGATTACACTTATTCTCTGTTGGCGGCTGCAAAGTCATTTTCCCACAATTGTTCGTACAAAAAATGGCTAATAAATTATTTGAAACTGACAAATTGGCATTTATGAAATAAGATCATGTAATACATGAAATAAAACAACAGTTCACATTTGTGTTCTGACCTTACAACACATGTATTAACCCTAGTAACGTACTTAACAGATTAAAATGTTTGAATAAAGCATAGTTCATTCCCACCACGAATATACCTTTTTGAAATTCTGACATTTAAACAACACAGTTGTGATGACAATACATGTAGTTGTTATTTATTGTAAAATGAGAGTTTCATTGCCTACTTAGACACAAAACAGTGTTATTTACATGACTTGCAAAGTCGAGATTGTCCTGATGTTCAAATGAAGCATTTGTGAACTAATCTGTACATGGAATATTGGAATATATATATTTTGTTACTAATAGCCAAATGACTTTTAAACAAAACCAAAAGTGTCAAACCAGCTAATCATAACTTACGGTTTTGTACTCAGAAAGGTAACGTTCATAACCTTTATTTCCAAACAGTCCCTGAGATTAAATATTACTACTGCAAAATATGTGTAAGCTTTATTATTTTGAGCTGAAATAAAAACATTTTTAAAGGCACATTAGACCGGTTTCAAGCTACCCAATGTAACTCATTATTGACAGCTCCAGGCCGGAGCATCAGTTGTGGTGTGTCGATGTTATAGTTTGCGTTGTCCTCTTATCTGTAATCATCAAAAATCAGTTTAGTTCATTGGCATATTTGCCATCATTCTGCCATATATAGCCATATATAGAAAAGACAGAAATGGGTGAAAATGCGTTTGTGTGACTAATTATGTTTAGTTAAGGCTAGCTTTGTGAACATTTGCATGGAATGGGCTGGATGTTTATCTGGCTAGTTTCGTCTGACTACTTTGTCTTATAACTTTATGCTGCTATTTTCTATTTGGTATCGCGAGTGGAGTGTTTCACTTTGACTGCTGCCCTTTCACACAACTTTCTCTGTTTTGACCTTTTCTTATATAAATATATATAAAATATATATATATAAAACCAACGTTTAATTTTTTGCCTAAAAGCATACAGTTTCATCAAAGTAACGTATATAACAAGTAAAAAGGTATGAGATATTTTATTCTACAGCAGCAAGTGTAAAGTTCTGTGTGCTTGTCATGAAAAGTTCCGTTGTACCTCATTTTATTGAAAATTATGTTTTGGATAATCTAGGCTCGTTGTCAGTTTGAAAAAAAAAAACGAATTTAGCAGAAGCTGGTGCTAGGGGGCATTGGCATTTTTGCAATATTACATTGCTAAGTACACACTTAGCTTAACCATGGTTGCTAATTTTGTTTTCTCTGATGCATTCCTTGCTTCCAGAGAATCTTCCTTCAGAATTATTTTAAGCTTTTATCATTCCACCAGACTTTAAGGTGAATGGATATTGTGTGAAATGAAATAACTATGAATATATTGGCCTCCATGTGTAAAGGGGGGTAACCTTATTACTTTGAATATATCGTCAAAATGACATTTAATTCGAGTCA
Source organism: Ctena decussata (assembly GCA_963989385.1). NCBI lineage: Eukaryota > Metazoa > Mollusca > Bivalvia > Lucinida > Lucinidae > Ctena > Ctena decussata. The sequence goes on from OZ022509.1 coordinate 75,675,856, forward strand.
GTGATAATTCACTCACTTCAACTCTTTGGTTAGGTGGTCAAAAAGGTAATGTATACAGCATTAAACAGTAAACAAGTTGTCAGACTACCCCTTTACTGTTTAGAAGTTTTCATATTAATGGTAGAGTAACAAGGTGCAGAAAGTTACCGACCTCAAGTAAGTCAAGTATAACGCAAATGTTGAAAGCAAACATTGAAGTGCTGTAGGTTAACTTAACAGCAGTATCGCCATTCATCTCTGAAGGGATTTATATATATTTGATACAGTGGCTTTAAAAAATTATAGTCCCAAAGAAAGGGCTAAGACAGAAACATAATCACCAACAAATTTTTATATATAATGCATAGTTTGTATTAGTATTATGCCTGTTCTAGATGTTTTACTTAAAGGCGGTTATTTTCTGCAACCGTTCACCCGAACATTGATATGAAACTTGTTCACAGTAAAAGGGTCTGTCCCAAGAACTGAGGAATTTTTTATGTGTCATCAAACTGCATCACATCAAACAGATAATATCATAAAGAATCATAATTCTAATCTGACAAATCATTTACATTTGAATGTTGTATACGTTACCTCTTAAATTCCAAAACAAGGAGTCAAAGTAAGTAAATCATCATTGACTCAATTAAAAGGTTATTTCGATAATGATTTTAAAATAATAACAATATGTCATAATCAGATTATCTGGCAAGATCTTGAAAGGAATCAATTAACCGAGTCTACTATTTTCTTTCTCGTGTGTGTTCCTTGCTTCGACATGATCTTCTGGTATATTTTAGAAATAATACAGTATAATTTTGAATGGACACACTTCAATTTGTTATGCTTTCGCAGATGCTTCCTATTTCCTTCAGTGGATGATGTAACCCTTCCAAAAATTGTCTACTCTTAGAGGAATCACTTTTCTCCTACAGTAGCCAATTCTTTCCTTTTAGAGTTTACTCCCATTAAAAAGAAGGGCTAAAGTAACATTTGCAGAATTATTTCTCGTAATAGTCTATCCAAGCACCTTAAACTCTTGGACTGATTATTTTGATTAAGAAAGAAAGGTTTCCTGGAAACAAGGAATAGGTAACAAAAAGTAGAATGAAATAAAGAAAACAAAACAACAACCTCGGTTTAACTAAGTTTATGCCCAGGAAAGTAATGTTGCAACACTTCAAATGCAACCTAGCACTAGCTTCACCTAAATTCCCTTTTTTCCAATCGACTCAGAATGAGTCCTGGTGATCCCAAATGACCAGATAATACTTAATTTCCATTTAAATGAAGTACAACATAGTGTTTCACGGTAGCCACAATTTACCCTAAGTGCAGTGGAGTAAAAATGTTATATACGTTACTTTGGTTTAAATATATGCTGCAGAGCCAAGATAGTTTAACTACGGGTTTACATATTGCTTTTATAGAAAACGGTCAAAACAGATAAACAATGTAAAAGGGCTCCGATCAGGAATTGATTCGATCAACTAATACCACGATTCTCCCACAACGCCAAACTGAAAATAGTAACATGAAGTAATAAGACATGTACTCAAACGAAACTAACGGATGGCCACATAAGCATCCAATTCATTCATGCAGATGACCACAAAGCTAGCCTTAATCAAACATACCATGGAACACAAATTGTCAACTATCACCGATTTTCTATTTGTTTCTATATACATCAGACTGATGGCCAATAAACAGACAAAACAAATCAATGTTTTGAAGGCATATGTAAGCGGACAACACAAACTAATACATCAATAGACCAAAACAGATGCACCGCCGTGGAAATGTCACTGATAAATTACATTGGCTGGGTTTCAATCAGTTGAATGTGCCGTTTTGAAAATATTTTAACTTAAATTAATAAGGCTTATGCACAGTTGGCTGTAGCAACAGTTAATCTCATAGATGTTTTCAAATAACGGTTACAAACGTTACCTTTCTGAATTCAAAACTGTATGTTATGATCAGTTATTTTGCTATAGTGGATGTTTTAAATGTGTTTCAGATATAAACAAAAAAATAAAAGTGTTCCATGTACAGGTTAATTCACGAAGGTTTATTTCTAATTGTAGGACATCTCACCTTGGCATGTCATCAAATAACACTCGTCTGTTTGCTGCCCGGGTAGCCAATTTCACCACGCAAAAATTTCATTTAACGATAACTAGAACACATAGTTATCACAATTTGGCTGTTTAAAAGTCAGAATTTCAAAAGAGTGTTGTCTTTTTTTCTGGCCCAAACGAGAGACACTTTATGCAAACATTCATAATTTGTTAAGTGTGTTACTTTGGTTAAAATATGTGTTGTAAGGTCAAAAATATGTTTTAAACATTTGCTTTATATCATGTTTAACACGATCTTATTACAACAGATCCAATTTATCAGTGTTAAATAGTTTTAATAGCTTAGTAGCCATCTTTTGTACGAATAATTGTGTGGAAATGACTTTTCAGCCTCCATTAGGGAATAGATGTTACCACGTTCTACAGTATATGGTTGACAAAGTATAGAAGCTAGAGGTCTCAAATTTGTTAGAACTGTATTGAAAGATGCTAGTTAGTTAATAAGAAAAATTGAACAGTTTGGGCTATTTTGTCACAGAGTTTCTGTAAAATGCAACAATTTAAGTTAGTATTTTAAATTTTCAAGGGGTACACAATATAGTGTCACGAAAATAACAGCATAAAAGTTCGAAATTGTTTCCGAAGTAGCTTAACATATAGAAAATGAATCATTCCTTCAAAAATATGGACATTTGACACATTTATAATGTTTAAGCATACTTCCTGTTGACTTCAATAAAATTTAATTGGGTAACGTAAATAACTGGCCACTACAGAGTTATGCAAGGTTTGCCAAGGTGGCAAACGCTGAATTTGCAAACTACAGACCCAGGCGATCATTTTGATATATGAAAACAAATGTTACACTCCGTAGACCACTATCATCCTTTTCTAGGCCACTTACGCAGTCATATTTGCTCCACTATAAAGGATAAACCTTTTGTAGAACAGATTGCATTTGTATTTTCAGGGCTAAGAACCCGGTCTGGCCACATACTTTCGTTTCACCTTCCGCCGCTGATTCAAGAAGGGCAGTTGTCAGTAACCGGCGAAAGTATGTGCACTTAGTACTGGTTAACCGCTTAGGAGGTTTAAGGCTGCCCAGGAATAGTGCGGTTAGGTTAACTGACGGTCCCGACATGACCATAGTTGTTTACCGTGGACGTAAAGCAACAAATCAACCAATCAATCTTTTGGGCTTATTATCATAACAAGAAATATCTTTAAAAAAAGAAAGATATAAGACGAAGTGAAAGAAGACATATTTGAAACAAATAATATATTTTTTTTATATCTGTTGAAATAAGGAACTGGCTGCAAGCAAGGTTTCAGAATACGTCCCGCAAAATTATCTGCACTCAATGTTTTAAATACACTATACGCCTTTAATAATTAAAATGTAAAAAAGGACCAAAATCTAATGCGGTATCTATGAGAAATTTTTATTGTGATTGAAAAAATTCCAAGTTCAAAACCCTGTCGCTATGTCATAATAACAAAATCAAAATTGGCTAAGTTCAAAATGCTGTAAATATGTCTGATATTATTATTGAATAGCAGTATCCTTATGTTGGGGTTATCCACTATGGCGAGAAACCAGACTGGTCCGTAAATTATTGACATTCTTCGGTACATTCCGATATGCTTCCGATGATACGGTACTGTCGGGTGCGTAAATTTACCGGAACGGACCGGATCGGACTGAATTACCGGAACGGACCCGTTTTCCCCTATCTTCAGTAGATATATTAAATAACTCTTATTTAATATTAATACATATTCTGTATGCCATCTAGCGCAAATCAATTAGAGATATTAGTCAAAATACTCTGAGTATTTTGCGCCATGGGTAGGCCTCTTAATACCCCACGCTTATGCGTTTCATCTTTAAATCATATAATCTTATACAAAAATCTGGTTATCTTTCTTCCAAGACTTGGAGCGAATGAAAAACACAAAAATTCCCGAATTTTTGTTCCATAGTATCATGACCAACATTTCAGCCATAGAAAATATGTAGAGCTATTGTGGTTCAGCTTTAAATTGAAACATTACAGTGGTCTAAATGTACAGAGGGAAACTTTGTATATCGATTGTACAGTTAGCACCATTATCATGTTTCAATAAGTCGTCAAATTGTCTGACGGACAGACATTTGTTTCGCCAATAGTCCTTATCAGATATTGTCAAATCAAAATCAGGGGTTGCAAGTTAAGACATAGGTAGGGCCTTGAATTAATCTGCGCGTGTAGATTGTATCAAAATATCTCAAAAATCGGCTGGAAATATGAATAATAAGGGTCCGTTCCGGTCCGACCCGGTAATTAGGTCCGTTCCGGTAAATTTACGCACCGAGTACAGCGTTACTACTTTTTTTTTACTACGAAAGACTTTTCGCACCATAAAATCTTTTTTTCTCAAGCCATCGGCATTTGCGTTTCTCGCGTAAAATCTTTTTTTCTCAAGCCATCGGCATTTGCGTTTCTCGCGTTCTGCTTAACTCTATCAATCATTACAGCGTTAAAGTGAAAAACATATTTAAAACTAAATGCAAAGTGGAAATAATAACATTTTTAATGTAACTAAATCTTCTGACAGGTGAATAACAATTCCATGACATATGTGCTCTCCTATACAGAGATCAAGTCAAGTTTTGGCGGCAACGATGATTTTATTAGACTTCGTCTAAAAACAACTGGGTTACATATTAAATTAGCAATTTTATATCATTTAAATAATAATTTTCAGTTTGGTGCATTATTAAAGTTATTTTGAGATTTTGTTATTACTTTTGATAATTTAGACGAAATCTGTTATCAGCGGTGAAAATCAGGCTTTATCATATGACAACGTTGTTATTCAACGGATAAAAACGGAATATTACACTTGTGGTCTTTTCGTATGAAATGTTTGAAATTCGCCGAAGACTTGTTTCATAGATTTCATATGAAATGACTACTCTTGTTAGACTAAGATCTTCAATATAAAATTTGTAAAATAAACAAAAAGTACACGAATTTCTTTGCTAAAACTACGAGTTACAAAAATGAGATTAGGATTAATAGGATCTAACTGGAAAGAAATGTCTTGCCTGCCTTTATTTATTATGTATCCCCATGGACCCACACCCTGACCTATTCGCACAGGATTGCCACGGTTAGGGAAAACCTCTGGAATGCAGATATTTTTCCAAGTTAGGGAAAAGTCGGGATTTATGGTTGGTCAGGCAAATGTCGTATGGACTTGAAGAGTCAGAAAAAGTCGGCGAATTTGAAAATTAGTGTCAGTCTTCTGATGTCACTTGTGTACATAAATTCTGTTCAAGAAGATAGTCCAGGAGCATATGCTTTCTCATATGGAGCTACTCTTAATTGACTGATTGATTGTTTTGGGTTTAACGGCCCTTTGAGACAGAATTTCAGTCTATATCAGGCCGTCTCCCAGAGAGAGGGAGAAAGAAGAGACATGATAGACGAGAGAAAAATGTCCAAACAACCCCCACCCGCACCTACTGCAAGCACAGTAGGCCCTTGCCGTACAATGTTCCAAATCAGTAGGACGCCCCGGTACTGGAAGTTGTACCCAGCACCATCGCGCCACCAAACCACCCCTGAGCTACTCTTAAAGGAAGAATTTGTTCCATCAGGGAGCAAATTCCTGGAAAAAATTTGCTCCTTCTTTCCTCTGAGATTATCACCCAATTTTCAAGTGATGCAGTTACATGTAGCACTGATTAAGAGTAAAATCAACTTTCGGATACATAAAAGGGTGTGGAAAACTTGTATGATGTCAGGGAAAAGTCGAGCATTTTTGGTATGGGTGGCAACCCTGAATTGTACGGCCGTAGAACAGTACTTTTCCGGTTTTTCAAATGGGTTGTATCAAGTGAATATATATCTTCTAGCATATGCCAGCAGCAAACATACAGGCAAACCTGCTCATCCTTTCAGACTCATTCTTACCAGCACGTTGGCTTTTACATAAATAGCATTGGGTTATAAACTACACTATAGAATGCTCGAAGACATATGTTAAGCTTGACATAGCTCAAATACTGATAAGTAGGGCCTAAGGAACCTTATCAGATCAGAGCTCTAGATAAGAGGGGTATTTGATGATAATTGAGGGATAATTTTTTTTATTTCTCATTGAAACCATATGTTGTGACCACTCATCTGAACCGTCTCGCTGAGACGGTTCAGATGAGGGGTCACAACGTATGTTTTTATGCAGAATTATAAAAAATTATCCCTAATTATCAACAAATACTCCCTCTTATCTAGAGCTCTGCCTTATATTTCTTGGGTCCTCCCCAGTTCTTGTCTTTGTCTTTCCGTGTTCAGTTGGATGTACTCGTTTGTGGATCTAGTCCAAGCCTAACATCATCCCCATTTAAGGTTACGAGTCTCTTTCCCTGTCCTCATTCCAAAGTATGTAGTACAGATGAGCCAGATGGAGTTCAGCAGAGAGTACCAATTATGGTCTCCATAACTTTTCTTTCGTACATTTTCTCCAGATGTTCATCTTGCAGAATTTCTGCTCTTTTGGGTTTGTTTCCCAGACCCATGCTCTTTAACTGCTGTTGTTTACTTTTAAGAGTTTTCCTTGATTTCTCAAACTCGACGTCCTTAAGGATACTTCTTTCAGGTATCTATTTAGTGAGTAGATGAAGCCTCTCAAGGTTGTGGGCTCATGCTCGTTACCATCCTTTTTAGCGCGCCTTTGCAAAGCAAAGGAGAGCTTATGCTATACCCCTGGCGTCGTAGTCCGAATATGCGTTAGTGTCAGCGTTAGCGTACTCGTCAGCGTCCTCGTCGGCGTCCGTGATCAGGTTAACCTGTGTTTACAATTGCGTTTAACTTGATGTTTAACTCTATATCTTACAAACTACAGCAGCTACAAGCATCATACTTGGTTCATATATACATCCATATGACTGCAGCAGCTGCATCACACAATTGTGTGCCCTTTACTTATAAGTTACGGTTGATTAACTTTGCTGTTTGGCACTGTAAGGCATTTTTTTAGTTTTGATGATACCTTTGACACACGAGACTTAATACTTGGTCAAATAGCATATCCCTATAATTGCAGCAGTTGCAAAGCTACCATGCTGACTCCTGTGCCCTTGACCATTGTTCATGGTCCAGTGATTTTGCCTTTTATTTCAAGCACTGTTTGATGAGTTAACATCATACCTGGCATAGTGGACAAGTCTACATCGCAAATGACCTTATATTGTTTATAGACAACTGTGACCTATATTTCATTGATTTTGCTTTGTGTCTCCAAAACTGTATCAAATTTGGCAGTTCGACACTTTGAATGACCTCATAGAATTTGAGGTCACTCTGACATAAATATTATCATTCAGTGATTTTGCTTCATATGTTGAGTTGTAATAAGTATGTATTCATCATATACCTGGGATAATGGCTCAGTCCGACACTGCAGATGGCCTGATATATTTGTAGGTTGGTTGGTTGATTTGATGCTTAACGTCCACGGTAAACAACTAAGGTCATGTCGGGACGGTCAGTTAACCTAACCACACTATTCCTGGGCAGGCTTAGACCTCCTAAGCGGTTAACCAGTACTAAGTGCACAAACTTTCGCCAGTAACTGACAACTGCCCTTCTTGAATCAGCGGAAGGAGAAACGAAAGTATGTGGCCAGACCGGGATTCGAACCCAGGACCTCTGACTTACGAGTCAGGTGCCATACCGATTGCGCTACCCGGCCCGGCTATATTTGTAGGTCTTTGTGACTGTGAGCATCAGTCACCCATAAGGCGCGCTTTGTTGTCTTCTGACAACTCTTGTTAGTAACAGACAGCAGAATTTCACTTAAGTATTAAGTGTGTCTGGTGTGATAAAATCTGAAAACCTAGCTTCATTGCGGGAGACTGGAAATTGCATGAACACCCTCATGTCGCTTTCAGTTATTAGCTCACCTGAGCCGAAGGCTCCGGGGGAGCTTATAGGATAGGCAGGCCCCGGCGTCGTTGTCCGTTGTCCGTCCATAATTTCAGATGACTTCTCCTCTGAAACCGCTGGGCCGCTTGTAGCCAAATTTCATATGTAACCTCCTGGGGTCTTAGGAACGATAAGTTGTTCAAACGGTCTTGGTCACATGACCAACATGGCCGCCATACCCATACATGGTAAAAATCTAAAAAATATCTTCTCCAGAACCAATAGGTCGATGGCCTTGAAACTTATAATGTTGCATTGGGTACGCGAGTACTATCAAGATTGTTCAAATTATGACCTTAAGTTGACCTTTGCCTTTTTTACAGTAAGGTAAAATTTGCTTCCTTGTGCATTTATATGGCAAATGCTAGAACATAAGATATCTTGGAATTTGTTGGAATCTACAGTCAACTTAATGAGTACATGAAGACTTATGAGTACAAGAGGTCAAGGTCATTCTTTGATCCAGGAACTCTCATATTTTGACAATTTCAAACAATCTCCTTAAAAGCCACTGGGCCAATTGAAACCATATTTCATATATAGCCTCAAGGGGTTGAGGGAAAGCAAATATATCCATACGGTCCAGGTCACATGGCCAACATGGCCGCCACGCCCATATATGGTAAAAACCTTGAATAATCTTAACAACCAATTGATTGACCAATGGCCTTGAAACTTGGTATGTGTCACAGAATGGTTCTTAAGGGTAATTCTATGATCTAGGCATTTAGTATTGAGACTCAACAGCTGTGTTTCATGTTCAGATTTTATTACAAACCACCACAAAAGATAAACACAAAATCAACATATCAAAATAAAAGATATGCCCTTATTCTACCTCTAAGTCTATACATGGTCAACGAGTTTCTATCTCAAAGCTAATTAAAGTTGAATAGGGTATATCAAGTCTCTGCTCTTGAATATATGATAATTCCCAAATGTCTCTCTTCTATGAATGTCTACAAGACAGAATAACTGCCATGGATACTAATACTGATATACCAGTAAAAAGTACTATGCTGATATGTTTTAGTTTCCGGAACATACATAGCAATATCCAAGTCTGCATGCAAACACAGGGCCGACAACGGTTGTCCCACTGGCGCCCAGCTTCAAACAGTCGCCATCGGGTCATTGCGTATAAGCGCAAACGAAAATTTTGAAAAATGAGCGCAAATATAATAGCACCCATAATTTGTAATTGAATAGAATGTCAAAGATAATCTCAGACCAGGTCCGACACAAACCAGGCTGTTCGCTAGAGGCTAGAAATTTTGAATTTAAGAAGATAAAGAATTGTACTTTCTATGAAGCGAAAAGCAAAGGCCCTGGTCAGCTACACGGTTACTGCATTTACTCATTTAAATATCTGGTAGAATAGGGTAACCTACTTTTCAAGATAGATGGAATCATCAGTTTTTCAAAGGCTCGTTTTCCCTTTGTCCCTGACTAGTTGAAAGCTTCTGCCAACGGAATGGCTAATACATATTTAAGGATCCTGGACCCCATATTTTCAACCGATGATCCGCCTATTGATGTTAGATGGCCAATCTGCAATATTGTATATGATAAAACTACATGTATAAGATTTGTTCCAGCATCAAGATGTGAAATCACAGCTTATGAATTGAGACTTAAAGTAGGTATATGTATGGAAATTATTTCTTGACTCAGTTTTACGTCCCTTTCAAGATTATTTCACTCATACCGAGACGAGCCAATTAGTAGGTGGGGCGAAAACGGGAGTACCCAGGGAAAAACCATCTGACACACCCGCAAGCAGAACTTGGCTTGTCCCATATGTGACCCTTACGGGGCTCGAACCCACACCGGCCACAGCGGTGAGATGATTATTTGTTAAACATGTAATACAGAAAACAGAGCCAGTAAAATTCAGAGCAACAGATAACGTTGCGTATTTGATGATAACTAGGGATAATTTTCCTTATTTCTCCACAAAAACCTATGTTGTAGGTTCTCATTAGAATCGCCTCAACCTATGCTGTAGGTACTCAGAATCGCCTCGCCGAGGCGATTCTAATGAGTACCCACTACATAGGTTTTTTGGGAAGAAACATGGAAAATAATCCCTAATTATCATCAAATACACAACGTGATCTGCTGCTCATTTCTCTGTTCTTTTTCCCTCTCTTTTGGAGACGGCCCGATATGGGCTGCAATACTGTCTCAAGGGCCGTTAAACCCAAAACAGTGAATCAACCAATCTCTTATTTTTGGGCCCCGCCAAGAAGTGGGATGGGGCAAATAGTCACTTTGTAGTACTGTTTGTGGCCCCGAAACTCCTCCAACAGTATTTGATGCAGGGATTTGAAACATGCAACAGTTTCAAGCGTTGAACATCTGCATAAAATAAGCGGGCGTTCGATTTATATGAATCATAGTTGGGCAAGGGCCTACTGTGCTTGTGGGTTGTTTGGACATTTTTCTCTCGCTTCGATATAGACTAAAACATTGTGTCAAAATCATTAAACCAAAACAACCAACCAAAGGAAACGGCTCTTTGATCCAGCTCATTAATGCACAATTATGTCCCCTTAAATGATATACATATTTTGACAATATATCCTATGTAGAACTGCTCGTGTCTCTGAAACTCCTCCTTCAGTATTTCATGCAGGGTTTCAGTGCCGGGGCGTCCTACTGATTTGGATAATAGTAGGTCAAGGGCCTACTAAGCTTGCAGTAGGTGCGGGTGGGGTTGTTAGGACATTTTTTCTCTCGTCTATCATTTCTCTCTTCTTTCTCCCTCTCTGGGAGACGGCCCGATATAGACTGAAAATCTGTCTCAAAGGGCCGTTTAATCCAAAACAATCAAAGAAATTGATGCAGGGATTTGAAACTTTAACTTGCAACACAAATCAGACATGTATTGAACATGTGATAAGGGAAACGGGCGTCCGACCTGTTTAAATAGTAGTGGGACAAAGGCCTACTGTACTTGTTACGGGTGAGGTTGGTTGGACTTTTTTCCCTCGCTTATCATTTCCTACTGATATAGAACATTTTAGGGGAAAGGCCTACTATACTTGCAGCAGGTGCGGGTGGGGGTTGTTTGGATACTTTTTTCTCTCGTCTATTATTTCTCTTCTTTCTCCCTATCTGTGAGACGGCCCGATACAGACTGAAATACTGTCTCAAAGGGCCGTTTAACCCAAAACATTTCAATTCACTTCCACGGTCAAGGTCATTGTTGGTAAATTTACAAAACTGAACTACTATCTAAATGAATTGTAAGTTTCAATTGATGTCATTCAAACTGTAAACTGTGGATTTGATTGACTGATTGATTTGTTGCTTAACGTCCACGGTAAACAGCTATGGTCATGTCGGGACGGTCAGTTAACCTAACCACAATATTCCAGGGCAGGCTTAGACCTCCTAAACAGTTAACCAGTACTAAGTGCACCTACTTTTGCCAGGATCTGACAACTGCCTTCTTGAATCAGCGGAAGAGAAACGAAAGTATGTGACCAGAACGGGTATCGAACCCAGGATCTTTGACTTATAAGTCAGGTGCCCCTCCGATTGCGCTACGCGGCCCGGCTATAAACTGTGGAAACACGACAGAGTGTAAAAGGGTAGTTAATTCATAATCTAAGTAAAATAGAGTTACCATTCTTGGTCCTAGTATATTGCCTTGACAATATACACATGACCATTAAGTTTCGTTAAAATTATTTAAACGATGAAGGAGTTACAGAGTAAACTGGTTGCAATGATAGATACATCAGAAATAAGCAAGCTAGAGTAGTGGTTCTTGCTCATGATACATTGCCCTAATATTATACAGATTCCTACAAAGTTTCATGAAAATATTTCAATGGGTTAAGGAGTAACGGACTGACATAAAATTTCTCAGTACATGATCTTGACTTACAGGTCAATACCAGGGGCTGGGGATCGAATTTAAAAATCTAATATAAAAATCAAATTAGTCAAACGGTTTAGAAAATATGACCTCTAAAAAACTGTGACAAAGCTTTAACAGTTTTCAAACACACATGCTAGGGATAGTCCTGTAGGTCTTTCTTAACATTTATACAGTGGAGCTAAAATCATGGCAAATGGATGGATTGCCAAGAGGCAATAAGCCCTCTCAACTTCCAAGAAGTTGGGGGCATAATAATATAAGGTATTCCGCTTCAAAAACTTACAGAGCTTTCCGTTTCAAAATATTGCAAAGATCTAGATCTGTAAGATGGATCTAGATCTTTGCAATTGTTTTGGAAGAGGAAAAACGTATACTTGAATGATACAAACCCTTGTTTGCAGTAATTTTGAAAGAGAAGACTTCTTATGACCCAATAAGTAGGGTACACGTGAAAATGCTACTTGTTTTATTGGAATAGCTTCCTTCGCTACGACTTTATTTTGCAAGACTGGAAACAATTATCGCCATATGTAAGCAGAGCTTTAATTAAATGTTGCATTTGTACATGTCCAAGGTGATTTTTTCTTTATTTTTTCAATAAAAACATATGTTTTGATCTCTCATTACACTTATGAATGTAGTGCCATGTAAAGCCCAGTATAAAGTGTATTAAAATGTCATTAAATTTTTCCATTAAAAAGCTATAAATGTCCGTGAAAAAACATTGAAATTTCCCCATAATATGTTATCATTAAATTTAAATGGTTATGCATCCTTACTTTGAAATCATGGTGATTCAAATTTATCCACATGAGCTCGGAGTGGCCGGTTGGTGCGATGGTGCTGTATGTAACTTCCAGTGCCGGGGGCGTCCTACTAATTTGGAACGTTGTAGGGCAAGGGCCTACTGTGCTTGCAGTAGGTGCGGGTGGAGGTTGTTTGGACTTCTTTTCTGTCGTCTATCATTTCTCATCTTTCTCCCTCTCTGGGAGACGGCCCGATATAGACTGAAATATTGTCTCAAAGGGCCGTTTAACCCAAAACAATCAATCAATCAATCCACCTGAGCTGCAGTTAAACAAAGCTAATGCAACCGATACTGAAGCCCTATTTTAGGTTTTACATTTATCTGTTTCAAATACATTTTTCTTCTCCAAAATTTATGATAAACGCGATGATTTTGATTTTGACATAGTAAATTTTCTATTTATGCCCCCGTGACGATAGTCAGGGGGCATGAAGATTTGCCCCTGTCTGTCTGTCCGTCCGCTCTCATTAAAGGGTATTTGTGGGCTGAGCTGTGAGTACAAACCCCATTTGTGGGGTGAATTCGACTTTTGTGGTGCACCTCATTAGTCGACACTGTCGGGAAACAAGATCCGTGATAGAATCATTTGTGTATACGTCATAGGCTGTGCGCCATTTTTCGAAAGTCACATTATTGCGGAAAACAGGTATTTTCATTGCTTTCTTTTATATCTCAAAGTGATGTATTTTCACGCTGTCCCCATCATATGCGGCATAAAATTGGCTTTTATCGGTAGCTCCATTTTCTCAAAGACTTTTGTTGTTTCTGAGAACATTGATCACATTGTGCCGAAAAAGTCCGAGGTAGGTATCACGGACGTCAACGAATTGGAAGAAAAAGTCAGTTTTTTCTTCTGATTCACGATAAATCAGTACCGATTTCGGTCATACCTAGTAACCCTATCAGATAATACATACAATCACCCTTTTTCATCTTCGAAAACTCTGTATTGAGTTCAGAATTCGTGAATGATGGGTATCACGGACGAATTTTCGTTAGACAAATTGAGGTAGCCTTCACGGACGGTATAATAATGGTAATTTGCAGTGTCTGTACTGTAAGTAGAAGGTGACTTCACAAACCAGTCTCTTTCAGTTAAACAGCTATGTTAGTATATCACGTCGTAGATTGTCATAAATAAGTGGGGTTCATAAAAGCCGCATTCTCTCCAACGTTTTGTACGGAGACTCTCATGGTTCTTAATCTATAGTATTTTCAAACTTGAGCCATTTGGACCCTAAAGAAAGTGCACATATAAAGCCTAGCTTTTTTATGTTGTTACTTTTGTTACATGAATGCTGCGGAAACGCTTTTTTATAATTCGTTGCAGGACTGGTGATAGTTACCTCACCATGACCCTTTTGTGATCTCTCCAGTACTTAGATAGTATCGAGGCAGGTGCCATAAAATCGTAATGTGGGGTACTCATATTGCTATCTAAATAGCTGTGTAAATAAGTTGTTTGTTAGATATGTTGATTGCTGAGGAAAAAATAGTGACTTCCCGGTCATAATCATGACTGCCCCACGCGAAGTTAAATGACCCCTCGCGAAAAATTTTATCCCCAAAGAATAACGACCCTCTGTCATTATTTTAAAGAAAAGTGACCCCCGGTCATGATATTATGACCCGTCTATGCAAAGTCAAATGACGATTTGCGGTAACCAAGCACCACGCCCCTCGCCCTCCCCCCTCTGCATAATATGGTGACAGGGTCACTTTTCTATAAAGAATAAGGATCAGGGGTATAATATGGTGACAGGGTCACTTTTCTATAAAGAATATGGATCAGGGGTTAAATTTCAAAGACACTCTCGAGGGGGGTGATTATTTTTCAATGTTGGTTATGATTCTATAGAAGAGGATTCACTTTTCTTATGGAATAATGACCTGGGGTAGTTATTCTATAGGGGTGGGGGGTCACTTTACTTCGCTATACCGACTTTAAATAAGACCATTTGCTATACATATTCTTTCGACAGGTCGTGTGGGTTCTACTCATTTAGAAAATTTACACGGCCAGACCATTCTTGCTCGCAAACCTCATTAGTGCTTCTCCGGTCTTTCGGATGAGACTTTAAACCGAGGTCCGGTCTCCATATGACCTCGTTGTTGGTGGGACGTTAAACCCGAGTTCACTCACTCACTCACAAAAACAGCACTTTCACGAGCGGCGTAGCCACGAGTGAAAATACCAAGTGAAATAACATTTGATTATACATGCAAAAAAAAAAAAAAATCTTTGTGTTCTCCATCTATATTATAAAGACACACATTTCCATGTCTAACTCAGCAATTTTGCTGTTCAGCGTGTGTCAAGTTGGTTTACTGCTGGAATGTAACGTAGTTTACATAGTTTACACCAAGAAATGGGGCGAAAGAGTATTTTAATGAATGAGTCACAAAAATGGTCGAAGAAAGACTAACGCTAATAGTTATAGTCGGAGTGATGTCGCAAGCTTAAAACAACAAAAGCAAAAGAAAACAATGATGATAATAATAATAATAATAATAAATACGTTATAAGTTGAGCACCTACAAATGATTTGCTTTAGACTGATCAAGGGTCTCGAGTCTCGGGTACCAACAAACATTAAGTTGGAGAGTTTAATACATCTGGCGTTGTTTTACACAACTGTATGAGCTTGAAACAGTAACAACAGTCCGTTAAGACAGGTTTGATTGTAATATGGTACGACCCAGATAGCATGCCTACGTTGGGCCAACGTTGGCTTAAGGTGGTCAGTTTGGTTGGGCCAACGTTGGATGCCAACGTTGGGCCAACGTAACTTTGCTCATCGGGCGAACGTTGAGCCAACGGTGGGCTCAACGTTGGCCCAACGTTGTAAGTTTTTTCCTGCAACGTTGGGCGAACGTTGCGCCAACATATATGGCTTACAATCAGCCAACGCAAAAATTTCACTTTGGGCCAAGCTGTGCCACCTTAAACCAACCTATACTTTGAAATGAAACAAATTCCTCCCTCTCTGCTAAGTATCCAGTAAAAGTAACTAAATCCATGCCCACAAAGAATAGTCAGCGATTTAAACATATACTGTCTTTAAAATGCAATCCGAAATACACAAATCTGCGAATCGCTGATCACTTAATGCGGTTTTTATATACTTTACGACTAAAATCAGCCTGCGCATATGCACCTTCTTAGGATATTATTCCCTCTTCGCTTACACATTCAATCCGCCTGATGAAAAACTACATTTCATATTGCGCAGTTGTGCAGGCTGATTTGAGTACATATGCCTAAGTTCCATCTTCGCGCGAAGACATTCAGGCTGAAATGTATTAAGCTAAACTCACAAAAAAACAAACACAATCTGCTTGAATTGAAGTATTGAATGGTGCTGAATGTTATGACTTTGAGCGTACGTTTATAGTTTCCTATTCTAAGAACACAATCTTTGCTCCTCCAAGCCCTAGTTATGTTTAGCACTTGGTTTGTTAAATCCTTCTGGTACATCTGAAAGTCATTAATAACAGAACTACTAACAACTTACTTGCAGAATAGGGATCGTTTCCTTGGTAACCAGGCCTTGCTCGTGATTAAATCGGAGTACACAAGACTCCTTGCTCTGTGATCGATAATTACTTACAGAGCTTCACGTTTCTATGTACCTGGTTCAGATATTGTAATTGACCAAAGTTTATGATTAATACTATCATTATGCCTAAATCAGTATTGTTATATTATGCAATAAAATTTATAAAAGCAAAAATTCATAATTTTTTCAAAGAATTATTAGTACATGCTAGTCAAAGTCAGAGCATGCAAAACCAAGACAAATAGTAATAAATGAAAATAAAAACAAATAGTAAGAAGTCCATTTAATGATAATTATGATACTGAGTACGGTAGTTGAATTCATAGACTTTATATAAAAATTAAATTGACTAATTCATATTCATTTCTAATTATCATTGAAACCTGGTGTTCAATTCCCCACGCTTACCCAACGTTGGGCCAACGTTACTCAACCCACGTAAAACTTATCAAAATTTATACGCATGTGAAAAAGTTGGCCCAACGTTGGCTGACCGTTAAATGGCTGACACACTTTTTTTTACAAAAAAATGTACACAGCATGCTATGAAATAAAGTTTTAACCAGCATAGGTCGAAGTATAATTAATTCCTGTGTACCTAGAGCAGAAATATACCCAGCTGTTGTAACGTTGGGCCAACGTTCGGCCAACGTTGTACTCCCAACGCCAACGCTCAGCCAACGGTGACACCTTATGCCAACGTCGGCCCAACGTTGGCATGCTATCTGGGGAGTTCGATCATCAGTCGCGGTCTAACTGTGGTTTAACCAAAGTTGATCAAACTCACTCTGGTTTCATTTTGGTTGAATCGTGTTTGTGGCTGGTTTCTCGCGCTTGGAAAACTTTTTAAAATCAAGAAACCCGTATTGGTATTGACGACTTTGGTTGGTTATTGATTTACCATGGGGGTAACAAGCAATAAAAGGAACAGCGACTAAACCAGATTAGTTGACGATCGAACTCGATGATAAGTTGGAGATTACATAACAATTATATTAGTTTGAAACAGTAACACCTACCTGTGTCTGGTAATATTGGCCTTGCTAAAGAAGGATTTGCCGCAGCACTTATACGGTGCATTTCCACTGTGGGCCCTTTCGTGGTCATTAAGACCTGATTTACTGCGGAAAACCTTTCCGCAGTACCTGCACACGCTGGGTTGAGTGTCCATGCTGAAAAAGACATGCAGTCAGCTTAACTAGGTAAGGTAGTTGTTTCCAACTATGGTTTGAGGGCTGGATTTGGATTTTGATTGTTTCAGTTCCTGGTCTTTGCATACTTTTTACTTCCATATAGGAGCTCATGACCTTTTACAACCGAGTTTGCTCCTTCAATTGACTGATTCAAAATACAGACCCGTTTCGTTTGGACTGTCTACAAAAGAACTATTCCTAGCTAAGATGCTTGTGGGGGGAGGGGGAGGCACAGACACACACAAATCGTCTCTCTTTTTTTCAATTTTCATTTTTCTAACATGTACCTTTGGGCGCCAAGCCTGGTTACGAATCTGTCCGTCCTTGGGTTTTTCACTGACGTATAAACAGAGTATGTATTACAAAGGATGGATGCATGACTTGCGACGATTTCACGTCCTGTTCAACAGTATGCAAGTCATATTAGGACGATGAGACGATGAAAATGAAAAGCTGTGTGTAATGGAGTCTCGTTTATGGTTGGAAAAAGTTCTGTCTTCACCGGGTCTCGAACCCGGGCCGCTAGATCAGGGACCAGTCCTTGATTATCAGGTGGGGTATCAGGTTTTGGGATACATTGTCATATAATTCACATCTTTAACGACATCTTTCCCCCTCCCCTCGTCCCTCCCCCGCACCCCACCAGTCTCACCATATTTCTTTTTTTTCGAGCGCCCACCCCCCGACAGGTGACAAAAATTTTATGACCTACCACCGCCTCCATCCCTTACCCCCCCCCCCCCCTCTTCACAACTCTTCACAGATATGATTGTGGTGGCCATGTTATCTATTGTGTGTCAGACTGACCTCAATCAAACTTATGAATCATAATGAACATTTTCCATTTTTACAGCTTATTAAAATATTTAATAGTTTAATGGACTTTTTCTGAAAATGCTGACCCCGAAATTTGACGCTGAATGCTCCTCGATGGTGTTAATAATGTTAAGGGGGAGGGGGTCTGGGGGAACAGCCCCAAGAAGCCAGAGTATGTTTTGCTGATGACCTGATGTCACAAATGCAGGCATATATTAATCGGTATGATTTTGTTGACAGTTTTATACTGTGCAACTAGCAAATCAATGAAAATATTTTATCAAGATATAAGATGGCAATGAGTTTTCCTTTGTAAATGTTTTGGAGGCTTAAGTTTGAAAGAATGTATACATCGGAAAATGTAGGAGAAATGAAGGGTCTGGGGTCGCAGGCCCCCACCCCTTAGAAGCCGAGACTTTTTTTAAATGAAGACTAATAGAAGAATTCTGATGACCCCTCCCCCTGCTCCTTGGGTTATTGGTTTTCGATCCCAATCACCATAAGTAGATATAAAAAATCCGCACCCCACGACCCCACGAATGTACTAGCACCCCCCCCCCCCCCCTCGGACTTGTCACTCGGTAGGCTTACCCCTACTGAGCTACCGGGGTTTCCAGATTAAACAAGATTTGGGGCCCATATTTATGAACTGTTTGGTCTAAATTTATTAAAAGGGTTATGGATTATAAAAACTGTAAGACATTACACAGTTTCAAAATAGTAGCAGTTATAACAAATTTTGTTTTAGTTCTTAAAATGCAAGTGCGAACAGCTCCTGATTTGAATCAGTGTGTGGTAAAATTTCAGTCACATTTCTGAAGTAAAATAGAGTTTTACTGTTATGCAGAAAATGAACTATGCGAATGGTGAAGCTCTCGACACTTGTGTATTATACCGTCCGTGAAGGCTACCTCAATTTGTCTAACGAAAATTCGTCCGTGATACCCATCATTCACGAATTCTGAACTCAATACAGAGTTTTCGAAGCTGAAAAAGGGTGATTGTATGTATTATCCGATAGGGTTACTAGGTATGACCGAAATCGGTGCTGATTTATCGTGAATCAGAAGAAAAAACTGACTTTTTCTTCCAATTCGTTGACGTCCGTGATACCTACCTCGGACTTTTTCGGCACAATGTGATCGATGTTCTCAGAAACAACAAATGTCTTTGAGAAAATGGAGCTACCGATAAAAGCCAATTTTATGCCGCATATGATGGGGACAGCGTGAAAATACATCATTTTGAGATATAAAAGAAAGCAATGAAAATATCTGTTTTCCGCAATAATGTGACTTTCGAAAAATGGCGCACAGCCTATGACGTATACACAAATGATTCTATCACGGATCTTGTTTCCCGACAGTGGTCGAAGTTTTCTGACACCTTCTGTGTGATGATGAGGGGAAGATGGGTCATTTAAAATCATTTGTTTTCACAAGTTTTGTCCAATCTGTACGTGATTGGACAAAATTTGTGGGTTCATGTGTACAGAGGGCACGTGTGAGCTGTGATCAACCCGCAAGTGCACTTTGTACGATTCTGTCCATACAAGATAACCCCCAAGTCTGGGGTGCAACCTAAAACAACACCCTCATGCGTCCGTTCGTCCGTCTGTCTGTTCGTCACGCTTTATTTTATAGAGTTTGTGTAATCAACCGCTCCCACAGTTTTCAATGGATCTTTTTCAAACTTTGCATACATGTTGTGGACATATCGAAGATGTGCATGTGGATTGTTGATGGTGCTTAAATTAATTTTGACAGAATGACGGCCTTTTGAACTTAGTCATTTTAGGCAAATTTTTTGTATTGTAGGGTATAGAGTTTCTGTAATCAACTTCTCCCACAGTTTTCAATGGCTCTTTTTCAAACCTTGCATACCTGTTTGGGACATATTGAAGATGTGCATGTGGATTTTTGTTGGACCTAGAATTAATTTTGACAGAATTACGGCCGTTTGAACTTAGTCATTTTAGGCAATTTTTTGCATTGTAGGGTATAGAGTTCGTGTAATCAACTCCTCTCACAGTTTTCTATGGATCTTTTTTAAACCTTGCATACATCACCACGTCCAATCGAAACGCCGGCAAAGTGGCACGAACGCCGGATATGCGGTATTTTCACGTCGAATTATGGTCTTTTTGTCAGAATCGCCGCCATTAAATTTGACAGCGGGTTACAAAAGTCGGATGAATTAATAGTTAAAAACGGTAAGTGGGTATAACGAATTAGCCTATCTGGATCTACATAGATTTTACTAGCTGTCGAGACTTCATTTAGTTTAGAAACTACGTTTGTTTGTCGTAAGATTCAAAGTGATTTTTGTCTTATATATTCGGCCTTTCGCTTATACCTTATTCACGTCCTCAAGTTTCGTACTTTTTTAAATTTTCATTGAAAAGGGTCAGAATGAGTTGCTAAAGTAGAATTTTAAACATCCTCATACCATTATTGGGAACCGAGTAATGCATTTTCCACCGAGGAAATGGAATTGGAGGCACAGACACAAAAAAATGAAAAGTAACGCCGGATAAAATGGTATCAGTTTCTTTTGAAACTGCTTATTTTTTCCATTAGACAAATAAATGTGTATACAATCAGCACATCTTTATAGTCTGGTCACTCATCCCAACTCGCATGAAAAATCTAAGAATCCTAGTGAGACGCAAAGATTGATCTGTGCTGTTGATGGATGAATTATTTGGGGATTTACGGTTTTTATCATAAAGGGTCAGTAGGGTTACTAAGTAAAGAAGGGGCGCAAAGGCTAGAGAGGAACAGAATTGAATCCTAGTTCGGAGGAAATTTAAATCAAAGGTGTTAACCCATTGTCCAAAACGACCTGGGTCTCAAAATGCAGATGTGCATATGTTGTAAGACCTATTGTTTCGTGACAAGGCATCTAATGACAAAACCAAATGGGCCACGGATGCTATCCGCGGCACCTCCAACTGATAGTATTCGAAAATAGTCCCACTGGACAAAAAATAACCAATGTGGTGATGTTGAATCAGTGCTGATCATGTTCAACGATGTGTTCTGCTAGGGTTAAGATATATATTCATTCACAAATGCATATATATTGTGTATGAAGGAAAAAATTCAAGTAAACAAACTTTATTCATAACGTCTTTTATCCTCAATATTGGGATAATATCCGGGATTGGACCGGGAACCAATTATTTTATTTAATATGTATTTACCTGAATATTGGGACACCAACTGGGCACAAAACGTTAAATCAACATTGAACTGGCGTCATGACTGACCCAGCGTTGTTTTAATGTTTCAATGTTCTGTGCCTGCTGGGACACATAAATTCAGTACCCTAAAATTCGAACAAATTAGATTTTACCATCAACAAAACAGTGTAGATCCTGATCAGGCTAATGCTTTGATCTTGGTCGACACTGTTTGCTCGGGTACTTCTGTCGTCATGACATTGAATCGATGTTAATTTAACGTTGTTTCGCTTTTGTGTGCCCATTGGGAATACTTTGGGTCAGAAGGCAACACCAAGAAACCCCTGACACAGCAGTCTAATCGAATGAAACAAACACGACTTACCTGTATAACCGTTACTACACATCCGTATCCTTGCGATTTGAAAAAAGGCATACAGCTAGGTTATATACATGTATATATGAATATTGAATATATTTACAAATAAACAAAATAACATGTAAATTAATGCATAAATCTATAAAATGACAAAGCAACTATGTGTACGTGGCTGGGTTCCAATGAAAATGAAAGTATACCAGCACATAAGCAGTGAGCTCCAGTTAGGCAGCCTACTAATTCTGGGTTCCAGAAACATAGTGACTTAAGGACCAACTCGTACAGCTCAAATAGTATTACAGCAAAATATAGCAGCCTCATCTGATACCTACAAGGGAAATTATTCTTACATTGTGTCCCATGTCACAGATGGCAACAAATTTGTACCGAGAAATTTGCATTTGCTGTCTGTAAGAAAAGTAGTCATTTTCTTACCAAGTTTAGTTTCATATACCACCGTTAAGACATTTTGCTTGCATTATTGATAAAACATTCAGAATCGAACATAGCATCAAATGTAATAATGACAACTCTTGATTTGGCGTTCATTTTTCACAATTTTATAGGCAGGTTTACAGACTAAGAGCAGCAGCTACTAAAATGGTCTGAGGAACGTCAATACTACTACATCTCACACCTGGAAATATGCTGATTGTGTACTTATCTATAAGTCTGGTGGAAAAAAACAAGCACTTTCCAAAGAAACTGATACCAGTTTATCCGGCGTTACTTTTAATTTTAAAGACTGTGCTTCCAGTTCGGTTTCCTCGGTGGAAAATGCACCACTCGGTTCCCGATAATGGTATGAGGATGTTTAAAATTCTACTTTAACCAACTCATTGTGATCCTTTTCAATGAAAATTAAAAAAATACGAAACTTGAGGACGTGAATAAGGTCTAAGCGAAAGGCCGAACATATGAGACAAAAATCACTTTGAATGTTACGACAAACAAACGTAGTTTCTAAGCTAAATGAAGTCTCGACAGTTAGTAAAATCTATGTAGATCCAGATAGGCTAATACGTTATACTCACTTACCGTTTTAACTATTAATTCATCCGACTTTTGTAACCCGCTGTCAAATTTAATGGCGGTGATTCTGACAAAAAGACCACAATTCGGCGTGAAAATACCGCATATCCGGCGTTCGTACCATTTTTCCGGCGTTTCGATTGGACGGGGTGATACATGCTGTGAATGTATTGAAGATATGCATGTTGGTTTTTGTTGGACTTAGAATTAATTTTGACAGAATTATGGCCTTTTGAACTTAGTCATTCTAGGGAAATTTTTGCATTGTAGAGTATGCAGTTTATGTTATCATTTTGCTCCACAGTTTTCAATGGATCTTTTTGTTCAATCCTTGTCTACAAATTGTGTACATATTTGAAGATATGCATGAGGCATTTCGATAGATCTAGAACTAATTTTGACAAAATCACAGCCTTTTGAACTTAGTCATTTTGGGCAATTTTTACATGAAAGGGCATGTTTTCAGTGGATTTTTTGTAGGTGCTTTATGGATATACATGTCATGT
Organism: Ctena decussata; assembly: GCA_963989385.1. Classification (NCBI taxonomy): domain Eukaryota; kingdom Metazoa; phylum Mollusca; class Bivalvia; order Lucinida; family Lucinidae; genus Ctena; species Ctena decussata. Next base: position 75,699,267 of record OZ022509.1, read on the forward strand.
GACAGGCGCTGCATCATTAGTGTCTTACAGACACAATTTTCTAGTTTTAGATGGTGATGTTCCCCTTTCTACCTCTTACGGGGTGTACATTTCTCAGCTTATTCGATTTGCTAGAGTGTCTAGTCATGTGTCTGACTTCAATACTCGTAATACAATTTTAACTGCTAAACTTCTCCGACAATGCTATAGATATCATATACTTCGAAAAGCATTTTCAAACTTCTTTCGCCGTCACTATGAATTGGTTTCTAAATTCAATATCGGATTTAAAAGTCAGTCGTTTGCATCAGGGTCTATCGGAACCAGAATTTTATGGTGACTTAGTCTATAAATTCAAGAAATTGTAGGTGAGTCTGATTTTTTAGCTCACCTGAGCCGAAGGCTCACAGGTGAGCTTATAGTATAGGCAGGCATCCGTCGTACGTCGTCCGTCCGTCAACACTTTCAAACGACATCTCCTCTGAAACTACAAGGCCCATTGTAACCAAATTTCATATATAGCATCTATAGGCAGGGGGAACCAATAAAACTTATTTATCTAAATTGCTTTAGAACTTTGGTTGCTATGGCAACTTAAAGTTTCCATTGACTTGTATGGGAAAAATTGAAAATTTGCATTTATTGCTATGTCACTGCAGATATTTTGACAAAACTTTTACAGAAATGTTCCTTGAGTAGTCCTCTATCAACCACATGAAATTTGTCAATTGCACAATTTGGCTTGCAACCGAATGATAAAAAATAGAAAAAATATTAAAAAATCATCTCCTCAGAAACTATGCAACCAATAAAGCCCAAACTTCACAGAAAGGATCTTAGTACTAGCTACTATAAAAGTACTGTTTTTCTTGGCAATTGCTGTAGCAGTTTGGTTGCTATGGGAACTTAAAGTTGCCATTGACTTACAATGGCAAAATAGAAAATTTGCATTTATTGCTATGTCGGTGCAGATATTTTGACAAAACTTTTACAGAAATGTTCCTTAAGTGGTCCTCTATCAACCACACGAAATATTCAAAAATCATCTCCTCAGAAACTATGCAACCAATAAAGCCCAAACTTCACAGAAAGGATCTTAGTATTGCCTTCTATGAAAGAGCTGTTTTTTCTTGGCAATTGCTCTAGCAGTTTGGTTGCTATGGGAACTTTAAGTTCCCATTGACTTATAATGGCAAAATAGAAAATTTGCATTTATTGCTATGTCGGTGCAGATATTTTGACAAAACTTTCATAGAAATGTTCCTTGAGTAGTAGCAGCCTTATTAAATTTATGCAAATTGCAGAATTTGGCTGGTTGCCATGGCAACGGAAAAATTGAAACACTTTAAAAAAATCATCTCAGAAACTTTGCGACCGATACAGCTCAAACGTTACAGACGTGATCTTAATACTAGCCTCTATAAAAAAATCTGTTTCTCATTGAAGTTGCTCCAGTAGTTTTGTTTCTGTTGGAACTTAAAGTTGCCATTGACTTATAATTAGAAAGTTGAAAATTTTCATTCATTGCTATATCAATGCAGATATTTGGACAAAACTTTTACAGAATTGTTCCTGGAGTAGTCCTCTAGCAACCGCATGAAATTTATGCAAATGGCACAATTTGGCTGGTTGCCATGGTAACCAAATGGTTAAAAACAGAAAACATACTCAAAAATCATCTACTCAGAAACTAATTGGACGATAAACCTGAAACTTTACTGAAAGGATCTTAGTAATAGCCTCTATTGAATTACTATTTTTATTATTGTTGTTCATGTGGTTTGTTGCGATGGCAACTTAAAGTTTTCATAAACTTATAATCGGAAAAATGTCAATTAGCATTTATTTCTGTGTTACAGTAGATATTTTGACTAAAGTTTTACAGAAATGTTCTCAAGAAGCAGACTTCAACATTCTGTCATATTGTACAATTTGCCTTAGAGTTACTTACCCCTGAGTGCTGAGGATGAATGGACTCAGGTGAGCTACAGGACCAATGGTCCTCTGGTTCTGATCAGTTCAGGAAAATTATCGTTCGTTACCAACGTATTGGATATAACATAAAGGTATGCTACAGTCTGCATGTTTAGTGGTTAACCCAATTATGGTTAAACAACTTGCTTCCCTCTTTAATTGCACGCCGGTTGGTCAGGCATCAGACTCAATGATGGGCCCGACATAAAGCTATTAGTTGGTTGGGGCCGGAGTTTGTCGTCTTTGTTGCTTGGTTATTCGGGGTTCAAGTGATAGTTTTCTTTTGCTCCGGTATTTCAGTGGTGTTGTCTGACTTCCTAGGGGTCTCCTGGTGTCGCAATACGTAATTGCCGTTGAGTCCTTATCTCTGATCCCTCATAGGCCTTGTCCGTGATATGTTTGTTTTCGATGATGATCATTGATTAGTTAGGAAACCTTCATGTGGACCAAACAGCTAAATGCAGAAGCAGAGGGCGAGGTTAGGCCCAGTTAAAGATGTTTAAGCCCCCAGTTATCATTTGCTGACCATTTCAAGGCGGTACTCCTGTTGTGGTTCCTTGATGCCATATTGTGCTGTGTCCGTTATATTGTGCTGTGGCTGCTTGCCTATGGTCTCTGGCGGTTTGGCCACCTGTACTGCTGCCCAATCTGCCGTTTGTTTTGTTTTGTAATTAAAATAAAAAAAAAATGTAAAAATAGATATTAATGCTCTTATTGGGGTAGCTGAATGACCATGTGCTTCTTTCCCTTTTGGTTTTGAGAGCGGAATGTGGAATTTGATTGTATTAATTCCTGATCATTGCCTATTTTTTTTTACTTTAAAAGCCATGTAAAAATAATGGCCTAATTCCGCTACAGATTTTTTTCATTTTGATAATTCTGAATACCAAGTTCCCTCTTATGCTTCATACAACATTTCAGCCAAATATACCCAGTGGTTCTGGAGAAACACTTGATTTTATTGATTTTGCTATTACTAGTAACGGCGGCCATCTTGGATTCTCGATCCGCCTGAATTTTACCATTCTGAAGCCCTGCTGTCTCATCATGCTGCATGTGAAATTTGAGAACCATGGATGCAGTGGTTTCGGAGAATAACTCTTTTGAATGGACTAAAATGCTAGGGTCGACGTAAATTGTGAACGGACGGACGGACTGACAGACGGACGGAAAACCGGACGCCTATATCGCACCTTGCTAAAGCAGGTGCGACAAAAATAAGTAAAAATAGATATTAATGCTGTTATTGGGGTAGCTGAATAACCATCTGCTTGGGAAAACTGCTCATTTGGTTTACTGTGCGTCTTTCATAAAGTTGTGTCAATTTATGTGTGTATGTGCTTCTTTCCCTTTTGGTTTTGAGAGCGGAATGTGGAATTTGATTGTATTAATTTCTGATCATTGCCTATCTTTTTACTTTAAAAGCCATGTAAAAATAATGGCCATTGAATAATAACATGATAAACGGTCTCTAAAATTTTTATGATGCCACTGAAAATACAATTAAAATATTCTTAAATGATGCTGAGGAGCCCCGGTAGCTCAGTGCGTTAAGCGCTTGACTACTGATCTAGTGGACCGGGTTCGAGCCCCGCTTGAGGCGAGAATCTTTCCTGCCGTAAACGGGGTCACATTGCACACAGCCTTTCATTATCATCGTCCTGATGTAACTGAAATACTGTTGAAAAGGACATCCATCCATCTTAAATGATGCTGAAACTAGAGCTGTCTAAGACGGATCTAGATCTTGACAATTGTTTTGGAAGAGTGAAAACCATATACTGGAATGACACAAGCCCACCATATCTGCAGTAAGTTTGGAAGAGTAAACTTCTTATGACCCAATAAGTAGGGTAAAAGTAAAAAATACTACTTGTTTTACTGGAATATCTTCCTTTGCCAAGACTTACTTGGCAAGACTGGAACCCATTCTATGTTGTGTCTTGAGTTGCATCAATCTGTTTTCCACAATGACAGGCCTATTTCTGCAGGCCATATGTTCTCTGTATCTTGATTGTTTGTAATCTTAGTTGTTTCCAACTATGGTTTGGGGGCTGGATTTGGATTTTGATTGTTTCAGTTCCTGGTCTTTGCATACTTTTTATTTTTTTCTCTCATTTCATTTTCATATGCCCGTTTGAAAAACGGTACATATTGTTATGGCGCTGGCGTCCGTCCATCCGTCTGGCGTAAACTTTTAGTTTCCGGATAACTCCTCCTACAGTTTACATCCGATCGAGCTGAAACTTGGTATATAGTAAGACTATGAGGTGGACCAGCGCATATCGTTTCGAGGTTATGCTCCAATGATTTTTAGCGGAGTTACAGCCCTTTACATAAAATTTTCGGGGTGTTCGTTTCCGCATAACTCCTCCTACAGTTTTCATCCAATTAAGCTGCTGAAACTTTGTAAATAGTAAGACTACAACATGGAGTAGCGCATATTGTTTTGAGGTAATGCTCCGATGATTTTAGCAGAGTTACAGCCCTTAGAAAAAGCTCGACTATGGCAGTTTGTATGGCAATTCTTTAGCATTCCATAACTTGGTTACTCTTTTGAATATCACGATGAAACTTTATACCAATGTATATGAGGTTAAGACAACGTGTCTCATACTAAAATGGTTACTCCCCTATACTTAGATTTTGAGTTGCCTCCCTTTGATTATTTTGTCAGACTATATTTGTACACCTCATATCTAACTAACCCTTTGGACTATTGTGATGAAAATTGATACTGATGTATATTAGGTTGACACGATTTGTCACATATATGAACGATTGCCTCCCCTTACTTATTTTTGGAGTAACCTCCCTTTGAATATTTTCCAACACTATTCTTATGCAAGCGATAAATAGGCAACCGTATGGAATATCTTGATGAAAACTTATAGCAATGTATATAAGGTTGACGATGTGTGCCTTATATACGAATAGTTGCTCCCCCTTCCTTATTTATGGAGTTACATCCCTTTGAATAATTTCTACCGCTATTATTGGGCAAGTCATTACTAGGTTACTGATGGAATATCTTGACGAAACTTCATAGCAGTGTTAAAAGGTTGAGACAGTTTTGTCTAATAAAAGAATAATTGCTTCCCCTTCCTTATTTTTTTGATGACATCCCTTTGATTACTTTTTTAAGGCTTTTCTTTTGAGAACCTTAATGTTTGGAATGTCTTGATAAACTTGATAGCAATGTAGACAAGGATGAAACGGTGCAAACATTTAGAGACGGGCGTATATTGCCCCGCTTGCGGAGCTCTTTTTCTCCATGTACTCAACCTGTTTATTGTCGCATAAATAAGTTTTAGACGTTGACAGTGATGTAACCTCCCCCCCCCCTCCCCTGCCCCACCCCCCTCCCCGCAAATAAAATCAAACCTCAGTAAACATGTCACAATTAACAAGTAATTGTTAGCTCGCCTGAACGAAAGTTCAGGAAGAGCTATTGTTGTCACCACGGCGTCAGCGTCCGCGTCCGCGTCAGCGTCGGCGTTCGAATTGGATGTTTTGGTTAAAGTTTTTTAAAGACCTATATCTCCTTAACCCATGGATGGATTCTTTTGATACTTGCACTGTAGCTAGATATTGGTCTAAGGTTTAACAGGGTACCACCCCCACCCCACTCTGTGACCTTGATGTCAAGGTCATGGACTTAGAAAATTGGTGTTTTTTTTGACTGGATGTTTTGGTTAAAGTTTTATAAAGCCCAATATCTCCTGAACCCATGGATGGATTCCTTTGATACTTGCACTAAAGTGAGATATTGGTCTAAAGTTTTCGAAGGTACTACCCTCACCCCCCTCTGTGACCTTGATGTCAAGGTCATGGACTTAGAATATTGTCTTTTTATTGATTGGATGTTTTGGTTAAAGTTTTTTAAAGACACATATCTCCTGAACCCAGAGATGAATTCTTTTTATATTTGCACTGTAGTTAGATCTACAGAGTACTACCCCAACCCCGCTCAGTGATCTTGATGTCAAGGTCAGGGACTTAGGAAATTTTTGTCTTTTTTAAAGTTTTGTAATTGCATACTGATTCATAATGCTTTGCAGAGATTTAGTTTATACTTGAACTGATGTTAGACTCTTTTTTGAGTTTTTACAAAACACCTTATACTTACCCCACTGGGTGACCTTGAAGTCAAGGTCATCGACGTAGAATTTTGTTTTAAAGATTTTAGTTAAAGTTTTATATTTATGAAGACATAATTTCACAGTGCCACGATGATGGACTCAGTTGATACTAATACTTGGGCTGGCTGATGTTAGATAATGGTTCAGGGTTTTGATACATACTAGCACCACCCCCCCCCCCCCCCCCCCCGATATATACTAGCACCCCCCCCCCCCACTTTGAAATTTCATTTCATTTTTTTATTTTAATTTTATTTTAAGACTTATTTCTGAGATAGCTTTTGTGTTTTCATTATGGACATGCTTGCATGAAGTTTTATGCATAGCAGTCCACATAGCCCCCCCCCCCCCCCCCCCATCAGTTGTTTTTTTTACCTCAAGCTCATGGACTTTGAAATTTCATTTCATTTTTTTTATTCTAATTTTATTTTAAGACTTATTTCTGAGATAGCTTTTGTTTATAAATGTGTTTTCATTATGGACATTCTTGCATGAAGTTTAATGCATAGCAGTCCACACCACCATAGCGGCTGAGTGTTGGGCAAGCACAAATTCAGGCGAGCTATGCTGTCAGGCGACAGCTCTTGTTTTTATTTGATGTACTTTTTAATACACCAATAAATGAAGTGTTTACCTTTACTGAAATCCCGGTTGTTTTTAATACAGAGCTATCAGGGGCCTCAAAATGAGGAGTAGAGGGATATATGTCACCGTCTTGCCACTCTTGGTTGGATATTATACAGGATGGAAGACACTTGATCATTGGTTGGTTGTTTTAGGTTTAACGGCCCTTTGAGACAGTATTTCAGTCTATATCGGGCCGTCTCCCAGAGAGGGAGAAAGAAGAGAGAAAAGATAAACGAGAGATAAAATGTCCACACAACCCACCCGCACCTACTGCAGGCACAGTAAGCCCTTGCCCCACTACTTTTCAAATAAGTAAGACGCCCCGGCACTGGAGTGAGTGAGTGATATGGGTTTTACGGCACATCAGCACCAAAGGGCTATTTCGCGCCGACCCGGCAAAGGAAGTTACACGCAGCACCTTTGCACCACCCACCACCCCCGACACTTGATCAACTTCAACTGGAGAAAAATATAAACAAATCAAGGTTCTAATTCGATTGATTGCATTTAAATGCAGCGTAACTATGTTTTCTAACAAATTATGATGGAAAATGCCTTCACAACCCTAACAGCTGAAGCAAACTCGCTTTTTGCGAAAAAACGTAGGTCGCAAAAATATATGACAACGAACCTTAAAATCTGACTCATAGCCATCTGCAATTTCATATGAGCGATCTTGAGGCCAAATGGCATTCTTGTCATTCACACCATTATGTGTAATGAATGCTGCCTTATGACGTATGGAAGATGCCATTAGAATTTGCCAAAATCCGGAGGCCAAATCTAAAGTCGAAAAAAATTGTGCTTTTGCTTGACCAATTGTGGTCGAAAACACACTCACGTCTACGCAATGGATGTGAAATAGATTGTGTAATTTGACTGAGTTTTACATAATCAACGGCATAATCAAATATGTGTTGTGTTTTTCTTAACAAACACAGCAAGACTGTTCCACACAAAATTCGAATGTTCAATTATCCCTCCCTCCAGCATATATCTACCAACTTTTGGGTTTCAGTGCGCATGTTTCGCGACTGTTATCGAATGGTAGATGAAGTGGTGGGGCACTGGGATCTGTTTGAATAGTATGCTGGAAGAGATCCGTTCTTCCAAGATCTTGAAGAGAAGTTGAGAAGACATCTCTACTATTTCATTCAAGAAATTGTAAGTTCAGACTTCTCTGAGTCAGAGAGATTAGCACTGGAAACATTTAATTCAATTTCAGAATCTTCAGAAGCACTATCTTGTGAAGCAGCATTAACATAAGCTTGTGTGTATGTCAGTTTTGAAGTCATATATGATATATTTAATTCATGAATATTATCTGCATCAATATCACTGGCAACAACCCTATAACCCGGTATATACATATATGTCTTTAGACGTTGGGTTCATTAGCCTTAATGGAGCGCGTCCATGCTTAACTTGGACTAAGCATTTGGCACAAGCTTCACCTCGCATTTGCAAACAAGGCAATGGCTCCAATAAAACTATTTCCCCAGGCTTGCGCCTTGAAATTCGCAACTTCAGAACCTGCTAGTATTGTAGTTAAAATCAAGGTCAATTTGAATCTTGTGATGTTCCAGAAAGTCCATTCCCAAAAGGACAGCATGCCAAAGTGTTTCCAAAATATAAAAATTGTAATGAATTTGATACCTGAAATTTTAGTTGGGATTTCTAAAATACCTGAAACTTTATGATGTTCATTGCCTACCCAAACAATTTCATGTATGTCAGCATATTTCAAAGATAACACTTTAATGTTTGTTCTCTCAAGGAACTCCAAGGGAGCAATGGATATTTGAGCACCTGTGTCGACCAGACAGCGAGTTTTCTTGCCGCCAACTGTAATTAAAATGGTGTTTTCTTGCAAGGAAGATACTACATTGTCAGAGTTTCTAGCACTTAAGGTTTGATTGTCCACCTGCATAGTTGCTCCTTAGTAACAGTGACATTGATTGGATCACATGATGGGGGTATTGTTTTATTTGTTATCGTAGTTTGTTCCTTATTGGTTGGCAGTTTGCCCTTTTGCCCATCCACAAATCTTCGGGACTCGCGGACTGGCGCGAATTCCTATTTTTGATAAGGCTGGTTTGGGGTAGTCTCTGGTTTACCGGGCGCACTTTATTCTATTCTATTCATTGGTATTGCGATTGCGCAGTCGCCGCTTAGCAACAGTCAACAAATCTGAGCGGCCGCCATATTTTATTTCAATGCGATCGGCTCCGGTTTCATACCTACGCAATTCCGACGGCAAATTAGCAGTTATCTCGCACTATTTTGCGTCGTTTTGCAAAACACTTAATGGCAAACTGATTGATAACTACTATTTTGAAAATAAAAGTAAAAACAATACCACTGTTATGGGTTATTTCTTCCGTCATGACGCCCCTCTCGTCTAGAAAAGTGAAGGCAAAAAAAAATATATATATATAGAACGGTGTGGTGGGGCTTCGCCCCTCCCCCCAGAAACTAATATACAAGTATTTGTTAAGTCCTACCTTACTGAAAGTCATCGTCACTTGACATATTTAGGTTGTTAGTCAATGGAAGGAGAGCTGGTCTTTTTGATGCCGTGTCTGATTCTTTCGGAACCTTTCGTTTCACTATTGGCCTAGGAATTGGGTTAAGTCTCTTTGAGGTGCTGGGGTCATACACTCTCTTTACGCAGTCCAGGAAGGTGAGAAACTGGTCTGAGGCACTGTTTAAGTATCTTCTTCTGAAAATGTACTCCACAAAATATGCGTCATACAGGCTTTTCACAGTTCCGTGCTTTGGAAGCGAAGTTTTGACTGCCCGCCAAGTACTTTCGATCGTGTTCGTATGTGCTCCTGTTTCGTTATTAACAAATTCGTTACTATGATTTACTGTCTGATGATCATAACCTTCCTCTGTAAGCCTAGAATACGCCTTCCAACAGTCCGAAATTATTGTTGTATCTGGCTGAATATGCTGTTTTATAATAGGAATTAAAGTGTCCGCGCTCCTGTCCTCCACACTGGTCAAAAAACAATTCTTCGTGTCCCTCTCTATTCCACCAAATACCCAAACTCCATTCTTTCTCCTGCCTTTGTGATACTTCCTTTTTCCAAATTTACTTTCGTCTATTTCAACAACTTTTCCTGGTCCTCCTACCTTCACATTTTCTTTTTCAATCACCTCAGAGCAAACTTCTCGGCAAAGATTGTACCAGTCAACTAGGGTTTCTTCACAAGTAATTTTTAATTCACGTCGTACAGTGTCTTGCCTTGTCTTATACATCCAGTAATAAGTTAATTTAACTACCTGCTGCAGTGTCAGATGTGAATTCTCAAACCAACTACCAGCTCTGATTGATATTTTGTAACCACATTCCTTCTTTGTAGATCGCTAAACGTAACCTTCTCTGTCGTAACTAGTGTCCTTTTTAGCTCACCAGAGCCGAAGGCTCCGGGGGAGCTTATAGGATAGGCAGTGGTCCGTCGTCGTCGTATGTCGTCGTCGTATGTCGTCGTCGTCGTCTGTCGTCGTCTGTCGTCCGTCAACACTTTTAAACGACATCTCCTCTGAAGCCACTTGGCCGATTTGGCCCAAATTTTATCTGTGGCATCCTTGGGATGGGGGATTGAAAGTTTGTGTTTTTTATGAAAATTGGCCCTTTAGTTTGGTTGCTATGGCAACTTAGAGTTCCCATTGACTTATAATGGGGAAAATTGAAAAATGGCATTTTCTGCCAAGCCATTGCAGATATGTTGATAAAACTTTTATAGAAATGTTCCTTGAGATGTCTTCTATCAGCTGTATGTTTTTTGGCCCACTGCTCCTTTTATTGGTTGCCATGTAAAACGAAATGCACAAAAAATGGAAAAAAATACTTGAAAAATTATCTCCTCTGAAGCCACTGGGCCGATAAGGCCCAGATTTCATATGTGGCATCCCTGGGCTGGGGGATTCAAAGTTTATGTTTTTTATGATCATGGGCCCTTTAGTTTGGTTGCTATGGCAACTTAGAGTTGCCATTGACTTATAATGGGGAAAATTGAAAAATGGCATTTTCTGCCAAGCCATTGCAGATATGTTGATAAAACCTTCAGAGAAATGTTCCTTGAGATGTCGTCTATCAGCTATATGTTTTTTGGCCCACTGCTTCTTTTATTGGTTGCCATGGAAACCGAAACGTTACAAATATGGAAAAAAATACTTAAAAAATTATCTTCTTTTAAGCCACTGGGATGATAAGGCCCAGCTTTCATCTGTGGCATCCTTGGGCTAGGGGATTGAAAGTTTGTGTTTTTTTATGAAAATTGGCCCTTTAATTTGGTTGCTATAGCAACTTAGAGTTGCATTGACTTATAATGGGGAAAATTGAAAAATGGCATTTACTGCCAAGCCATTGCATATATGTTGACAAAACTTTTATAGATTGTTCTTTGAGAAGTCTCTTATTATCCCCTCACACCATGAAGTGGTGAGGGGATATAGGTTTTGTCTTGTACGTAAGAGCGTACGTAAGTACGTACGTACGTACGTATGTTCACCTTTTGTCATCGCTCTAGCACTTACATTTCTCAACGGATTTTGAAATAACTTCACACAAGTGTAGGGCATGACAATATTTCGAGCAAGTTCGACTTCAGGGTGCTGCGCCCAAGGTCAAGGTCACTGTGGCTATTTTTAGAAAAACTTTGGCAGCGCTCTAGCGCCTACATTTCCCAATGGATTTTGAAATAACTTCACACAAATGTAGGGCATGACAATATCTCGAGCAAGTTCGACTTTCAGGGTGCTGCGCCCAAGGTCAAGGTCACTGTGGCTATTTTTAGAAAAACTTTGTCATCGCTCTAGCGCCTACTTTTCTCAACGGATTTTGAAATAACTTCACACAAATGTAGGGCATGACAATATCTCGAGCAAGTTCGACTTTCAGGGTGCTGCGCCCAAGGTCAAGGTCACTGTGGCTATTTTTAGAAAAACTTTGTCATTGCTCTAGCGCCTACATTTCTCAACGGATTTTGAAATAACTTCACACAAATGTAGGGCATGACAATATCTCGAGCAAGTTCGACTTTCAGGGTGCTGTGCCCAAGGTCAATGTCACTGTGGCTATTTTTAGAAAAACTTTGTCATCACTCTAGCGCCTACATTTCTCAACAAATTTTGAAGTAACATCACACAATTCTAGAGCATGACATTATCTCAAGCTAGTTCGACTTTAAGGTGCTGCGCCCAAGGTCAAGGTCACTGTGGCTATTTTTAGAAAAACTTTGTCATCGCTCTAGCGCCTACATTTCTCAACGGATTTTAAAATAACTTCACACAAATGTAGGGCAAGACAATATCTCGAGCAAGTTCGACTTTCAGGGTGCTGTGCCCAAGGTCACTGTGGCTATTTTTAGAAAAACTTTGTCATTGCTGTAGCACCTACATTTCGCAACGGATTTTAAAATAACTTCACACAAATGTAGGGCAAGACAATATCTTGAGTTAGTTCGACTTTCAGGGCTCTGCGCCCAAGGTCAAGGTCACTGTGGCTATTTTTAGAAAAACTTTGTCAGCGCTCTAGCGCCTACATTTCCCAATGGATTTTGAAATAACTTCACACAAATGTACGGCATGACAATATCTCGAGCAAGTTCGACTTTCAGGGTGCTGCACTTAAAAGGTCAAGGTCACTGTAGCTATTTTTAGAAAAACTTTGTCATCGCTCTAGCGCCTACATTTCTCCATGGATTTTAAAATAACTTCACACAAATGTAGGGTATGACAATATCTCGAGCAAGTAGTCTTGTGTGAGGGGATTTGTATCGCCTGCGATGCCTTGTTAGCTATGTGTTTTTTTTGTTTTTTTTAGCCTTCTGCTCCTTTTATTGGTTGCCATGGAAACCAGAATGCAAAAAAATGGGAAAAAAAAATACTTAATTTTTTTTTAGCTCACCAGAGCCGAAGGCTCCGGGGGAGCTTATAGGATAGGCAGTGTCCGTCGTCGTCGTCGTCGTCGTCGTCGTCCGTCGTCGTCGTCGTCGTCCGTCGTCGTATGTCGTATGTCGTCGTCCGTCAACACTTTTAAACAACATCTCCTCTGAAGCCAGTGGGCCGATAGGGCCCAAATTTCATATGTAGCATCCTTGGGCTGGGGGATTGAAAGTTTGTGTTTTTGATGAAAATCTGCCTTTCAGTTTGGTTGCTATGGCAACTTAGAGTTCCCATAGACTTATAATGGAGAAAATTGAAAAATTACATTTTCTGCCAGGCCATTGCAGATATGTTGACTAAACTTTTATAGAAATGTTCCTTGAGAAGTCTTCTATCAGCTATATGTTTTTTGGCACAGTGCCCCTTTTATTGGTTGCCATGGAAACCAAAATGAAAAAAAATAGAAAAAAAAAATACTTAAAAATCATCTCCTCTGTAACCACTGGGCCAATAAAGCCCAGATTTCATCTGTAGTATCCTTAGGCTGGGGGATTGAAAATTTGTGTTTTTTATGAAAATCTGCCCTTTAGTTTGGTTGCTGTGGCAACTTTGAGTTCCCATAAACTTATAATGGGGAAAATTGAATAATGGCATATACAGCCTAGCCATTGCAGATATTTTGACAGAACTTTTATAGAAATGTTCCTTAAGAAGTCTTCTATTAGCTTTATTGTTTTCGGACCCACTGCTCCTTTTACTGGTTGTCATGGAAACCAAAATGCAAAAATAATGGGGGAAAAAAAAAACTTACAAAATTATCTCCTCAGAAGCCACTTGGCCATTAAGGCCCAGATTAAATCTTTAGTCTCCTTAGGCTGGGGGTTGAAATTTTGTGTTTTTGAAGAAAATCGGCTCTTTCGTTTGGTTGCCATGGCAACTTTAGAGTTGCATTGACTTGTAATGGGGAAAATTGAAAAATAGCATTTACTCCAATCAAAATATGGAAAATAGTTATATATTTTGTTATCAACCCAACAGACTGTCAGACTGAGACTTTGTAGTTGTATATTTTGTATTAGCATGTACAAATGTGACAGTAATTTTGATAGCAATTTTGAGCTAGAGATCTGGTGAGCTTTGTGGCCCATGGGCCTCTTGTTTAATGTAATTCTTCCCTCTAAACAGCGAACACAGTTTCCTCCGAAATTACCAATTACTCCTTTATCTTGTAACCACAAAATCAAATTGTATGAATCCCTTGTTATTTCAGAAATATGGTCGTAAACCAGTGACATCGTATTTTGACAGGTATTTGTTTAATAGATGGCGCGTCTGCAACTTAGATACGTCACGACCAATCAATACGATTTGTTTGGTCACATGAGATCACATGTCAAAACAAAGTCACGTGATCTCAGAAAAACAGTTGACGTTCTAAAAACGAAACCGCTGGACGGATTTTTCTCCTCTTTTAAAATCGGTTAATACCTTTCGGTATTAGATACCGAAGGTATTGACATAAAAACGCTCGGAGAATTCATTTTTGGGGTTATTTTTGCTTTTTATGGGCTTTTTAATGAGATCAACACGCTGTCGCGTGTCTCTCTATATAGTGTCTGGCGTGCTTCTTCGGACATCGATGGGTGCGCTTCGCCCACTATAATGCGCGTGAAGCGCGCCTTTTTTAGTCATAAAATGCGCCCGGTATACTAGAGGTGCGCCCTGGTTTGTCATCTTAGACCCTTTACATTCCCCCTGAAAATGACCTATTTTTGTACATTTATGGCAAGTCTGACCATATGTTTGACAATTTTTCCCATAATGAAATTGCTTACCTCCACAATAGTTGTAATGAGAGGGTAGATACGCTGGTCCGGCATGCTGTTGTTGTTGCTGTGGCTGCCTATGCTATGTGTCAGTCCATTGTCTGGCTTGTCTCTGTTGGTTCCCCTGGCGTTGGTACCTATGTTGCACCCCATGTTGTGGAGTCTGTGTCTATGATGGGTGTGGGGTTTGCTGCAACGACTGGTTAATCTGTTGGGACCACTGTGGATGAGGTTGCTGAAAGTCTTATTTCTGTTTCTGGATTGCCATTACCTCAGATACCTGATTTCTCAAGCACATTATTTCATTTTGGAGAGTTGGTCTACAGAATTAATTGACCTTGATGCACTGGCATTGGCAGTTTGTTCGGTCAGCACAATCGCCTGCCTCAAATCTTCCAGAGTTTGAGGATTTTAAGGCATCACTAGAGTTAACAAAGTTGGTTTCAGACCTTTCATTAGGATCGACACTTGTAGGTTTTCCAGAATGTCTTGCAAAACTGGAGTCCACAAACCTGGAAAAGTACTCTTCCGCAGACTCATCCTGTTTATTTTAGCCGCGACACGAGAAACCAACAAAGTGGCTGTGCGCCAAGTGCAGATTCAAATCAGACTGGGCATCTGCCCAGTCTAATCACACTCTATTCTAAGAGCTGAAAAGATAGCTAAGGAGCTAGGCTACCTCCATGCGGACAGCGAATACTTTGATTGGATGCCCAGGCTGATCTGAGTCTGCGCTGGGCGCACAGCCACTTCGTTGGTTTTGTCGTGTCGCGGCTCGTTTAGAAAGTCTGTTTTTAACGGATCCAAAGGTAATTGGGTAGCTTCTGTCAGGGAGTCATACCAAGTTTTGGCAATGCCCTTGAGGTGAAAGGGCAATGCCATGGCTTCTCTGTCCTTGTTCATATTCATAAAGGCAGCCCGCCTTTCGAAGTAGCCAAACCATTTGCTTGAAACCTCGCCTTGGTCCTTGAAGCTATCCAGGTGGATTTGGTTGTTCATTGTGTAGAGCTGTAAGTAATTGTCTGTGGCTAGGACAGGGATAGGATCTTCAACAGCTCCTCTACAACTTCCTGTTGAGGGCCGACTGGGGGTGGATTGGTGTTTTCTTTTGGTATTACCACACGATCTAGGTAAATAATATGGTTCTAGTGAGTATGGTGGTCTATGGGGAGCCCCTGGCTGTTGATTAATGACAGTCTGATTGCCCTCTTTATTCTGGCTTCGAGTATTATAGTTCTTTGGATCTGGCATGAGGGACCAGGAAAGACTACTGTTCTCCACCAATTTTTGTGTGCTGTGTTTTTTTTTACTTTTGCTGCTATTGCCTTTGGCCACAGGTCGTTGATAAACAACTGTCGTCGTCTAAACGACACACTGAAAATGATGAGAGAAGAGGATGTTCAGGAACACGTCTTTATCATGCCCCCAACTTCGAAGAAGTTGTGGGGGCATATTGCTTCTGGGTTGTCCGTGCGTCCGTCCGTTCGTGCATGCCTGAGTTTTGAAATTTCACATATGGATTCTTCATAAAAAATAGCTGACACATATTTTTTTCTTGTCCGAATTGTCTCCCTTTTTGGAGTTATGCCCCTTGAGAAAAAATCGAACTGAAACCTTGTGAGCAAGATATCTAACAAGTATTTTAGCTAGAGCCTTGAAATTTTGCCAGCTTATGAGGAATGATGAGTAGAGTAAATGATTAACGTTTGAATGAAAAATCGTGAATTTTTGACTGAGTTATGCCCCTTTTTCAACTCAGTGCATTGTAAGCCTATGGAACCTGTCATGCATACCATATCTTAGGAACCGTACATGCTAGAGTTTTGAAATTTCACATATGGATTCGTCATAAAAAATAGCTGACACGTTTTTTTTTCTCGTCCGAGTTGTCTCCCTATTTGGAGTTATGCCCCTGGAGAAAAAATCAAACTGTAACCTTGTGAGCTAGATATCTCAAAAAGTATTTTAGCTAGAGCCTTGAAACTATGCCAGCTTATCAGGACTGATGAGTAGATGAACTGATTAACTTTTGAAAAATTAACTTTTGAAAAAAATTCGTGGCTGAGTTATGCTCCTTTTTCAACTGCGGTTATTGTAAGCCTTGTGAGTAGATGAACTGATTAACCTTTTATTCTCCCAAGTTGCGGGGGCATATTGCTTCTAGGTTGTCCGTACTTCCGTCCGTCCATTCATGCATGCTAGAGTTTTGATCTGTATGGAAAATAAGCGAGCACAAGTTTTTTTCCTCCTGTCTTGTTTTTCCAGAGTTATGCCCCTTTTTGAGTTAACCTCAAAAAGTATTTTAGCTAGAACCTTGAAACTTTGACAGCTTATTAGGACTGATTATTGTTTGAATTTTATTTTGAAATTTTCACCGGTTTATGCCCCTTTTTCGACTTAGTGCATTGTAAGCCTATGGGACCTTGTCACAAAATATCTCAAGAACCCCTGGTGCTAGGATCATGATTTTTTGCAGGAAGATATTTCCCAAGCTGTACATGACCTGATTTACTTTTGAAAAATAAATATGAATTTTTAACCGAGTTATTAAAGCCGCTTTTTCGACTTTGTGCATTGAAGCATATGGTACAAAGATCAAACATTATGGGGTGGGGCAAGCATATGGTTGGGGGCAAAGTGTTCATAAACACATTTCGAGGCTTTAGCGCGAAACTAGTCTACCTGCATTTTTCAGAATTTTACAGGAGAAGCAAAGAACATAATTTCTTCAATACTTTGAAAGATAGTGACTTTACCAAGCTATTTCTTTTAAAAAAAACTCTATGTAAAATTTCTAAACAATATCTGAATAATAAAGAAAACTGTCAAATAGACTAGTTTCGCACTGAAATGCAAATGTGATGACAGTAATTATTAGCGCGAAACTAGTCTATTTGGGGAAAAAAGTGCTTTTGGCTTTATTAGCGCGAAACTAGTCTATTTGGGGAAAAAACTGCTTTTGGTTATTTTTCCATTTTTTTTCAATGCTGCTTTGTGTATATATAATGACTTGATGAAGAATATTTTTCATCTTGTGAGGAACACTACATGAAATAGCCATTTAACCACAGAACGTACTGCTTTACAGTATTTTTTTCCACTTAATTGTTGATGTAACAAAAAGGTTTCTGCTATAACTTACGGCACTGAAGTTTTTTTTATTTTTATTTTTGCTTGGCCTTAAATGTAAATAAACAATGAGAATTGAAATAGATCATAGATTTGTTATAATGAAAGATAGCTAGGTTAAAATGGCCTGGATAAATATGCTAGGCATTTCTACTGTCATGCCAAAGCAAAGCTGAAATTATGGTTTTATAAGAGCTAAAGGACTTCCATGAATCCACTGCAAGTATTGAATAGTAATACTTAAATTCAGGAGCCCTGATTCGACTCCAATCCTGAAGAGGTCCTTTCTGATCTGACGTGAAACTGGGCCATGCACTTCATTATTTAATCTTTATACACTGCAACAAGTGTTAGTTGCTTGTCATTGACATATTTAACATAGATATTAAGGCAATGATTTGCAGCTCGAATAGGCCTGGGGTGACTAAATGTGTGGTAACTATAGACCACAGGCCTCCATGGCCTGGTAGTTAAGAGCTCTGTGACTCTTTATCATTAGGATCTCACTGTCAGGTTATTCAGGAACCCTGACTCCAATCGTCAAGAGGTCCTTTTTGATGGTGGGACATGAAACTGGGCCATGCACTTCATTGTTTAATCTTTATACACTGCAACAAGTGTTAGTTGCTGGCCATTGACATATTTAACATAGATATTAAGGCAATGCTTTGCAGCTCGAATAGGCCTGGGATGACTAAATTTGTGGTAAATATAGACCACAGGCCACCATGGCCTGGTAGTTAAGAGCTCTGTGACTCTTAATCATTAGGAGATCTCACTGTCAGGTTCAAATCTGGCTGACCTATCATGTTAGAAAGCCAAAGATTTAAGTTCTGATAACTGAAGGTCAGGTCTTTTTTCTTCATGCACTATGGTTTTTGCTCTTTTCCTGATATGAGTGAAAAATTCTTGAAAGGGATGTAAAACCCAAATTAAAAAACATCAACTCATAGACCCACTGCCATCTAGATGAGAAGTGTTGGCTTAGAGCCCAAATCCTTGATCCCCAAGAATGAGGAAATACATTAGGCTGCACATACAGTGATAGTATAGTGAGACAAGAAACAAATATAATACCTTTCAATCAAATTTATTCATCAACTGCAGTATCACCAGAAGAGTGCCTTTTAGGCATAATTACAAAAGAAAGAATTAGACACAGTCAACTATAAAGTTGTTCAGCAAAAGCCTAGGTCAGACTGTGTGGCTTCCCTGGCAAATCTAGGTAACTGTTACCTTTCATTTTTTTCAGATATGCCAAAAGTCACCTTCTGATTTTACATAGCTCCATGAAAGACATTGTTA
This sequence comes from Ctena decussata, assembly GCA_963989385.1. Lineage (NCBI taxonomy): Eukaryota > Metazoa > Mollusca > Bivalvia > Lucinida > Lucinidae > Ctena > Ctena decussata. Next base: position 75,718,144 of record OZ022509.1, read on the forward strand.
AACATTTCAAATCTTAACCCTTAAAGTGTCATGCAAAATGCTGCAGATGACCTTTTTTATGCCCCCGTGACGATAGTCAGGGGGCATTAAGATTTGCCCCTGTCTGTCTGTCCGTCCGTCTGTCTCCGTTCGTCACGCTATATGGTATAGAGTTTGTGTAATCAATCCTCCCACAGTTTTCAATGGATCTTTTTCAAACTTTGCATACATGTTGTGAACATATTGAAGATGTGCATGTAGATTTTTGCTGGAGCTAGAATAAATTTTGACAGAATTACGGCCTTTTGAACTTAGTCAGTTTTGGCAAATTTTTGCATTATAGGATATGGAGTTCGTGTAATCAACTCCTCCCACAGTTTTCAATGGATCTTTTTCAGACCCTGCATACGTGCCGTAGACATATTGGAGATGTGCATGTGGATTTTTTCTGGAGCTAGAATTAATTTTTAAAGAATTACGGCCTTTTGAACTTAGTCATTTTAGGCAAATTTTTGCATTGTAGGGTATGGAGTTTGTGTAATCACGTCTCCCCCTGTTTTCAATGGATCCTTTTCAAACCTTGCATACATGCTTTCAACATATTAAAGACGTGCATGTGGGTTTTTGTTGGAGCTAGCTTTAATTTTGACAGAATAACGGCCTTTTGAACTTAGTCATTTTAGGCATATGTTTGCATGGTAGGGTAAGTACTTTGTTTGTTCAACTCCTCCCACAATTTTCAGCCGCTGTTTTTCAGACATTGTAAACTTGTTGTGAGCATGATGAAGATGTGCATTTTGGGGTAAAAAATAACAGAATTATGGTCTTTTAAACTTAGTCATTTTGAGCTACATTTGAACTATAGGGTAAGAAGTTTGTGTAAAGTTTTTTGTGGATTCATTGTAGATGGTGTTTGCACTTAAAAGGTCCTTTAGGGATGTTCACATGTCCTGTGAGGCCGTGACAGGCGCTGCTCGGGGGCATCATAAGTGTCTTACAGACACAATTTTCTAGATTTTTTTATTCCCCCATGACGATAGTCAGGGGGCATTAAGATTTGCTCCTGTCTGTCTGTCCGTCCGTCTGTCCGTCCGTTCGTCACACTTTACGGTATAGAGTTTGTGTAATCAACTCCTCCCACAGTTTTCAGTGGATCTTTTTCAAACTTCGCATACATGTTGTGAACATATTGAAGATATGCATGTACATATTGAAGATATGCATGTGGGTTTTTGTTGGAGCTAGGATTAATTTTGACAGAATTACGGCCTTTTGAACTTAGTCATTATAGGCAAATTTTTGCATTGTAGGGTATGTAGTTTGTGTAATCAACTCCTCCCACAGTTTTCATATGATCTTTTTCAAACCTTGCATACATGTTGTGGACATATTGAAGATGTGCATGTGGGTTTTTGTTGGAGCTAAAATTGATTTTGACAGAATTACGGCTTTTTGAACTTAGTCATTTTAGGCAAATTTATACATTTGTAGGGTGTGGAGTTTGTGTAATCAACTCCTCCATCAGTTTGCAATCGATCTTTTCCAAACTTTGCATACATGTTTGTTGGAGCTAGAATTAATTTTGACAGAATTATAGCCTTTTGAACTTAGTCATTTTTAGGCATATGTTTGCATTTTAGGGTAAGTACTTTGTGTAATCAACTCCTCCCACAATTTTCATTGGCTGTTTTTCAGACATTGGAGACTTGTTGTGGACATAGTGAAAATATGCATGTTGGTTATGATAGGAAAAAATAATTCTGAAGGACTTATGGCCTTTTAAACTTAGTCATTTTGGGCTGCATTTTGCACTGTAGGGTATAAAGTTTGTGTAATGTTTTCAGTGGATTCTTTGTAAATAGCACTTGTGCTTGAAAGGTGGTTTAGGGATGTACACATGTCCTGTGACAGGCGCTGCACGGGGGCATCCTTAGTGTCTTACAGACACAATTTTCTAGTTTAATTTTTATTTCCGAAGAAAAATTTCATGTGAATCCTCTACTTAGCAGATGATTCACAAGAAATATTGAGCCTTTTTTTTTCTCTGAAAATTAATTTAAGAATATAAATTAATTTAAGAATATTTCAGAATGTTGTCTGCAAAAGTCACGATTGGATCCTTCAGGGTTAAAGAAGTTATGGTGAACAAATAAACTACCTCAACAATAAACAAAACTGTAATGCATAAATATAACTGCATTTATCTATTAAAAGGGGTCTTTTTCTCTTTGTCATAATTTGGCACTCTGAAATTGAGATAAACCTGTCTTAGGTTGAGGCATAAAGAGATACTGAATTTTGAAAACCTATGGGCATAGCAAATGTTTTAGAAACTGAAAAGTATTTTCAAGTCTTCTCTCAGAAAAATAAGTTCACTGTAGATATTTCTAAAATTCATGTATACTGAGGCCTATCAGCCAATCTACAATTTATGCAAGATCATCTAAGAGGAAAAAAAGTCACTGACCAGATTTAGATGTGGGCCATATTTTGTCATTGTCATACGTGCTATGAGGGCCACTTTTATGCATTGCATTGCAATTGTAAAAAATAGCTAAACAAATGTTCCGCGACATGACAAAACCAACAAAGTGACATTTGCACCCAGGAAAGACTCAGTTCAGCCTAGGTATCTGCCCAGTGTGATCGGAGTTCTGGCTGTGCACTGGAATGATAGCTAAGGATCTAAGCTACCTCCATACTGACAGCGAAGACTCTGAGTGAACTGGGTGGATGCCTTGGTTAATCTAAGTCTTAGCGTGGCGCACATGCCACTTTGTTGGTTTTGTCGTGTTGCAGCTCAAACGGTTTTCTTAAGTTCCAAAGTTTAGCTGCATATTCACTATTACATGATTGCATTTAAATGTTTCTGAATCTTCATTAAAGAGACAAAGAACCCTGTGCAGAATGAAATATATCACAGGGTATAAACCAGTCGCCAATTTTCGCTTCCTGCAGAGACAGTCGGTCATATTTAGCTTCCGCCGAGACTGTCAGTGAACTCTTGCTTCCTGCAGAGACTACTGTCCTCGAAAAATAGCTTCCTGACGAGACTGTCCGCGTGACTCTGCTTCCTGCCGAAACTGTCTGCGTGACTCTGCTTCCTGCCGAGAGCCTCGACAGGAAGCAGAATCACGCGGACAGTCTCTGCAGGAAGCCATTTATCATGTACTGAAGGCTTAGAAGGAAACAAGAGTTTGCGGACAGTCTCGGCGGAAGCCAAATATGATGTTCAGTCTCTGCAGGAAGCGAAAATTGGCGGACTTGTTTATACCTTGTGTATATGTGCTATGAATAATTCTGGTATTCCAAGTAAATTATCATAGAAAAGTCCCAAGTGATAAAATCACTTGCTGTTTTAATCCTAATAAATACCCCTGCTCTAATAAACGACCCCTGCCTCTTTTCCAAAAATATTTAATAAACTTGCATGAATTCCTGTTTGTTTTCTGGATAAGGTAGCTCTTTGAAATGGGGTCTACTCTTAAAGGAAAGAGTTTGCTCCTAGAGGAGCAAATTCTTTCCTTTAATAGTTGACACCTACTAGAAGGGGAGGCAAAAATAGTACAGTCACATCCTCTGAATGTTTGCATATCACCTTTACTTTGCTTTTGTAAGGTACTTTGGCAGTGGCTGATTTCCTACACTTTAGGCTCTAAATAACGCCCCGCCCCTTTTGCAAAATGCAACCCCCGTGGTGTTTAATAGGATTAATAGAGTACATGATACTAAAGTATTAGATCTATCACAGGCCGGGCTGCATAGTGCAGTTTGTTGGACACCCGACTTATAAGTCAGAGGTCCTGGGTGTGATACCCGGTCTGGCCACTTACTTTCGTTTCTCCTTTCGCTAATTCAAGAAGGGCAGTTGTCAGTTACTGGTGAAAGTAAAGTCACTTAGTACTGGTTAACAGCTTAGGTCTAAGCCTGCCCAGGAATAGTGTGGCTAGGTAAATTGACCGTTCCGACATGACCATAGCTGTTTACCTTGGATGTTAAACAATAACATGATCTGTCACAGAAATTATGGCAAAGTAGCTGAAAGAAACTGCCGGAAGTGCTAAGTCAGTAAAAGGAGAAAAGTCACCAAAGTCAGTTGGTCAAGTTACCAAAATTTCCATAATAGCAAAGTTACAGCTCAGGCTAAACATTTTCTGGATGCTGTGTTTAATCATGATGAGAGCCAGGAAAAGACAAAACCAACAAAGTGGCGTGTGCCAACCTGAAGACTCACATCAGCCTGGGCATCCACCAATTCTGATCAGTCTTCACTGTGAAAGAATAGCCACGGATCTAAGCTACCTCCATGCGGACAGCAAAGACTCAGATCAGACTGGGTAAATGCCCAGGCTGATCTGTTTCTTTGATGGGCGCACATGCCACTTTGTTGAATATCTTGTGTCGCGGCTCATATCTTACTCATGAGACAATAGGATGTAAAACATATGATGTACTCTCGGGATAATACCAGAGGCACATAGATTTACCAAATCATCGTATTTTTGCTTACTTATTGGGACTAAGGTATTGCGTATATTTACCAACTCAAAGTTTTTTGCGTCTATTGTTTTTTCACAAGATTTGAGATTCAGACGACCCAACAAATTCATTTTCCTGAATAGACATTGGTTATATTCAGTTTTGAAAATGACTTTGTTGGGCTCGTCTGAAGCGATTTTCAAAACCTTAATGTCAGAAAAGTAAACTTTTTCCTTATTTTCATCAAGTTCAAAGTTTTTCAGATTTTCTGCAACCAGTTTGAAGTCAAAGAAGTCCTTAACACATATTTCTTTGACGTGATAGCCTTTCCCTGATCTTGCCATACGTATAATGGCTGCCCACAGCTGAGTGGAATAGACTTCTTTTTTTCAGCTAATATATTCAATGGTAGCTTGCACGCTGTCATTTTCATTTTCAGCTAATATACCACTCTTTTCTCCTACTTTGAAAAAAGAGAGAAAAAAATACATATATTCTCATGAATGAAAAGCATTTAACTCTGGCATTCATATCAACTACCGCATTTATCATGCCGATATGTAATAAACCTAACTATGATGCATTTTCGGCCTGGCAACGGCTTTCCTTTTCATTTTATGACTTGAAATGCACCTTATGAGTAGACTGATCTATCTATAGGTTAAATTTTGTTTTGCCAAATAATTTGACGGGTGTATTCCCGCCATAGGGATAAATTTTTGCATCTGAATGGTGCAAAATATTTTCTGTGGTCTTTATCTGATCAAACATGTTTTTGTCTATTACATTTACTGATGCCCCACTATCAATTAAAACATTGATTAACTTCCCTTGTAAGGGTAATGATAAAGTGGCGTCATTCTTACCGTGCAGCAAGAATACTTCCTCTCTCTCCTCCTCACTATTTTCCTCATTATTTTCCGAAAGAACGTGCACTCTTTTATCCTTAGATTTACACTTGTTTGCAAAAGGACGTTTTCCTCCGCACGCATAACACGTGACGTCTTATGTTTTTTTTTCACAAGATTTCCCATAGTGTCCTCCTTCACCACAACGATAGCAAATCGCAAGTGTTTCCCCCTGTGGTCGTCTGATGTGAGGTTTCATTTGGTTCGTTTGTTTGGTCCCTCGATTGTATTGCTTTGGTCTGGCCCCTTGGTTTTTGTTGCGACTCGGTTTGGGTCGCGACCCGGTTTGGTTCGCGACCGATTGATTTCTTCGTTGTTTGTCCCAGCCATCGGAGAACTAGCATCGGGAGCTTCCATACGTTTGTTTTGAGTGCGTCTCACTGAGTTCAAATGTACGTGAGATTGTTTTAACCTCCAATGTAAGAGTTTCTTTATCAAGCAGCTTTTTTCGCAATTTACTTGAATTGCATTAGTTTACCACCTTGTCGCGAATCATTTTATCCTTGTCAGTAAACTCGCAAGACATTGCTAACTTTGTAAGTCTGACAATGTAATTGTCTATTGTTTCCTCATCACTTTGTTTTACTTGTGAAAGACGGGGGGGGAGGGGGGGGACTGAAATTATTTGGTCACAGCATTGTCATATGTTGTGCCCTGCTCTTCGAAGGTCTCGAAAATGTCTTGTACTTCATGTCCAGATATGTGTAATAACAAATTTAAAGAGTAACTATACTTCAGGAACTGACTGAATCAGATCCCAAACCCTATCCCCAACATCATAGGGAAAGATTGACAAAGACATCCCAACAAATAATAAATTACAAGCGATAAGCCGAGTCAGCAGTTCTTTCCCAAATAGGTGGCAACTCAGCTATCTTTATCAAACTAAATAATTTAGACCAACAAAAGGGCTACAACAGACTAAGCAAATTATACGAAAAACATTTAACAAGTTTTTTTTACCTATTTTCAATTTTTATCACAGAAGGTTTAAATGATAACACAATAAACCAAACAGCACCGAACATAAAACAAATGCAACCGCAACGAAAGTGCCGCCTTGGGACGGTCAGTAATAACTACTGGGGGCGCGTTTCTGTTCTTCTCGGGGGTGGTGCGAAGGTGCTGTGTGTAACTTCCAGTGCCGGGGCGTTCTACTTATTTGAGTAGTAGTAGGACAGGGGCTTGCAGTGGGTGCGGGTGGGGGTTGTTTGGGCATTTTTTCTCCCGTCTATCATTTCTCTCTTCTTTCTCCCTCTCTTTGGAAGACGGCCCGATATAGACTGAAATACTGTCTCAAAGGGCCGTTTAACCCAAATCAACCAACCAACCAACTGTTCGTCTCTGGTAATGTTTGCAGCTTTAATATAATATTCAAATCTTTTCAAATACTGTTCCCATGCTTTGTTTAAATTTGTCTGTTCATCGGAAACCTTAAGAGTAATTCTCTGTAAGCACCAAAAAATTGCAATAGGGGGTGAAAATGACATATCTCAGATTTTGATGAAACTTGGTGTCTTTTTTGCTTATGTCAAGTGATGAACAAAAATACAATTTTTTCTCCAATCAAACTGTCCGTTTCCATGGCAACGAGGATTTTCTCTTTTTTGGCCTAATTTGGTGATTTTTCCTATAAAAAATGCCAGATTTGACACCAGTTGTATTGACAGTATTTCTCAACAAATGTTATTGACACTCATGTCTTTTAAGAGACCCATGTAAGTGCTGTGTATGCATAGATTTTTTTTTCTTTACATTGCTATGGTCAAGGAGTAGGTGACCTTGTCTTCTATCTAGTAAAGCATCTCTTTAAAAATATCAAAAATTGGCCAATTTTGAAAGCACTTTGTTAGAAAATGCGGCTATAGATTTTTTTCATTCTCTTGGTACAGAGAGTATAACACCTAGCTCTCCATATATCAAAAAGTTGGAGATGGTATATTTTTTAAATTGAAAATAATTTTCTTTGAATTTAGTCACCGTCAGGAAAATCAGAAGAAACTGTCATAGCAGAAAATCTGTTATAAGAGATAATATCTGAAGAATGTTAAGCAAATATGAGCAGAAATACAAATAAATACATTAAATACAGTAGAGGGAAGTTACATAAATACTTTTCCCATTCAGAAGTATGTTTAAAATTTACAGTTTGGGGTGCAATTACCCCACCCACTTCCACTGAATATAAAATGAATGCAAAAGTTACATGCCATGGATAATATATCTTAAGTTTCCATAATTGTGAGTAAACTGAAACATTTTTAAAAGATCACCACATGTTTGCTGTCATTGTTTTTACGTTGTTTATCATTTGGTAACCATGGTAACTGATATTCTATTATGGGTCAGTGTTCATTTACACAGATATTTACAGGAAATAGTTTCAATGCTGATGAAACATATTCCTTGTTATTTTCTTTTTACATATGCATACGCATTTTTAAGTGTTGATTTTGTTAAATAATATACGATAAATTAGTATTTTTATAGTTGCTATGACAAAAACCACTCATTCCTTCCACAAAGAAATTAGGCAATCTGAGTGTATGTAGTACAATGTAGAGAAAGAACAGCAACTGAGCATAAACAGAGATAGATACATGCATTGGAGTGAGTGAGTGAGTGAACTCGGGTTTAACGTCCCACCAACAACGAGGTCATATGGAGACGGGACCTCGGTTTAAAGTCTCATCCGAAAGACCGGAGAAGCGGGGGTTCGAACTTGCGATCCCTGGATTGGTAGTCCGGAGTACATGCATTGGAGACGAAATAAACCACACATACAATGTTTATATTTTTTCATTCATTAATATGTTTAATCTGTATATCTAGGGGGTCAGATACCCCACCCACCTCAATTAGTTATACAACAAATTCATAAGTTACATACTATGAGTTTTGATGATAAAATAGCACCTGGTACACTTGTTTTAAAGTTGCTCATCACATGTCTGGTCTGCATAAGCTTTCTTGTCTACTGTCCTTTGTTTTTGTAAAAGTTCTGGATGAGGCACGCATGCATATATACCAAACTGAAGTTTTGTCGACTGCCTCACTTACGGCAAGCCGGTTCGACAAAATACTTCTGTGACTTTGAAAATGGCATCAAGGTCGCCAAATTCTAAGTTTTTGTCATGCCTAAAAGGTTGATCTTTGCAAGTTTGGTAAAAACGAATCTACTGGTTCAAGATACATCTTCGTTTTTCAGGTCAAATCAACAAATGACCCTTAAAAATAGGGTCAAAGTCACCAAAACCTAACTAGAAACATGGTAACTAACAGGGCCCCGCCTTTATGAGACTGTTGGTGGAATTTAAGTTGCCATGTTAATGCTTCATGTTTGGAATTAAGCCTCTGGTAGAATAATTAAGATACGGACAAAAAACAAAATCATGACTGATTAAAACAAAGGCAACAACTCTGTAAAGCAGGAAACTGGAGTTACCATTCTTGCACTCTGAACACCTTCAGAAATTCTGAGGATGCTTTACATTTGTACCAAGTTTTGTGAAAATATCTTCAAAGGCTTGAAATTTATAGATTGGACAAGGTCTCAATACTCAAAATTACAAAGGGATATAATTCTGTTTAACATAAATGAAGGTGCAGTTATGGTTCTTTTTCTCTACAAATTGTTTGATGATGCTTTACATTTGTATCAATTTATAAGAAAATATCTTCTACAGTTTTAAAGTTAGAGAGTGGAATGATTTCTACACTGAAAATTACAAAAGGGCATAATTCCGTAGAAAATGTAGATGAAGTTACAGCTTTAATTCTCTGCACATTGTCTGATAATGCTTTATATTTGTAAAAAATTCCAAGAAAATATCTTTGATGGTTTAAAAGCTGATAGCAGATAAAATTTCTATACTTCAAATTACAAAGGAAAATAATTCAGTACAAAAGTAGATGGAGTTGTGGTTCTTATTCCCCGCACATTGTCTAACAATGTTTTGTATTTGTACATAGTTTCATGAAAATATCTTTGAGAGTTTTAAAGTTATAGAGCGGACAAGATTTCCGTACTGAAAATTACAAACGGGCTTCATTCAGTAAAAACATAGGTAGAGTTATGGTTTTTGTTGTCTGCAAATGGTCTGATGATGTTTTACTTTCGTACCAAGTTTTGCGAAAATATCTAAAACGGTTTTAGAGTTATGGAGCAGACACAATTTCCGTACAGAAATTACAAAGGGGCATAATTCAGTGAAAAATGTAGAAAGAGATGCACTTCTTTTTCTCTGCACATCGTCTGATAATGCTTTACATTTGTACCAAGTTTCATGAAAATATCTCAAACAGTTTCCAAGTTATGGAGCGGACACGATTTCCGTACCAAAAAATTACAAAGGGGCATATTTCAGTAAACAATGAAGGTGGAGTTGTGGTTCTTTCTCTCTGCGAACATGTATTGTCTGATGCTGTTTTACATTTGTACCAAGTTTCATGAAAGTATCACAAAGAGTTTCAGAGTTATGGAGCGGACACGATTACTGTACCAAAAAATTACAAATACTTTGTCTGGCAAGGCCCTAATAATCTGTTATGAATCTTCTCCAAATGATGATTTAGGACTAGTTTAGCATAATTCCAACAAATGCTTCGTAATATAGGGTATAGATAAGCCATTTTTAACCATTTTAAGACCACCTCTGACCTCCAAAACAGAATAAAGGTAAAACAATCCATTTAGCGGCTTCCTATGACTTCCTGGGACCTTTAAAACTTCTATATTTATGGATAGATTTCAAAATAATTGTGCACAGTTGTTCTCCTTGATGAGTAGAAGTGCCATTTGAAACATTCGTTCAGGTAGGTCCAAGGTGAAGGTCACACTTAAAGGTCAAATGGTAAAATGGTCATATATTGAGCTTGTCCGAGCCATTACTTCTACATTTATAGATGGATTTCAAAGTAATTTGGCACAATTGTTCTCCTTTATAAGTAGAAGTGCTATTTGGAAATTTGGTCAGGTAGGGCCAAGGTCAAGGTCACATTCAAAGGTCAAATGATAAAAATTGTCATAAATTGAGCTTGTCCGGGCCATAACAGCTACATTTATGCATGGATTAAAAAAACCCGGCACAATAGTTCTCTTTGATGAGTTCAAGTACCATTTGAAACATCTGCAGGTATATCCAAGGTCAAGGTTACATTTGAATGTCAAATGATAAAAATAGTCATAAATAGGGCTTGTCCTGGCCATTACTTCTACATTTATGGATGAATTTCAAAACAGTTTGGCACAATTGTTCTCCTTGATGAGTAGAAGTGGCATGTGGAATTTATCATGGTCGGTCCAAGGTCAAGGTCACACTTGAAGGTCAAATGATACAAAAAATGTCAAAAACTGAGCTTGTCCGTGCCATATAATTTATACAGTTATGCATGAATTTCAAAATAATTTGGCACAATTGTTCTCCTTGACAAGTAGAAATGTTTGTTCAGGTTGGTCTAAGGTCAAGGTCACACTTCAAGGTCAAATAGTAAAATGGTCATAATGTGTGCTTGTCATGGCCATAGTTCCACTTGTTTTCCTTCAAAAGAAAAAAAAAAAAAAAGAAATATGCTGTATCATGATATATACTTGTTTGACTTCTTTCTAATAAGTAAATGAAGTATTTAGTCTTGACATACTTATAGGTCACTATAGCAAACAGTGGGCTCGACAAGTTGTCCCAGGACAACCAACTAATAAATTCTTTCCCATGTTCCAATGATGTGTCTGTGCAAGTTTGGTCACACTTGATCTGTTCATTCCGGAGATATGGTGCAAGCAAACCATTTGTAACACTGTAAGTCCTCATGTGACCTTGAATATAAGGTCAATGTCACCAAAGTCTAACAGTGTTTCCCCACCTCATTATGATATACTTGTGCAAGTTTGATCAAAATTCATATATCCCTTCAGAAGATATGGTGCATAAAACCCATTTTCACTGTTTTTTACCGCCTGTGACCTGAAAACATGGTCAAGGTCACCAACTTTTTTCAGTTCTTTTCCACTTCCCTGTGATATATTTGTGCAAGTTTGACCTAAATCTATCCACCTGTTCAGGACATATGGCGCAAACAAGCCATTCAGATACCTCCTATGACCTTGAAATGGGGTCAACGTCACCAAAATCTAATCAGCTCTTTTCCCCCACCCAAAGAGGTATCTTTGCAAGTTTGGTGAAAATACATTTAACCCTTCAGGAGATAGAGTGCAGACATGAAGTTATACTGACACACAGACACCGACACCAATGCAGACGGGATCTGCACCAAAACAACATACCCGCCTTCTTCCCTTTCCTCCTCCCCCCCCCCCCCCCACCTCCTAATGTTGGTGGGGGGGGGACATAAATATGTTTATCAATATGATAAATATATAAGCAAATTTTCTTCTCCATTATGAAATATCTAAATGTATTTCTGTTCATTTTATGATCTTTATTTGCTTGTTACCAGATGCACTCAGATTGTCAATTGCTGTTTTGATGGAACATCTGATTGTATCCATAGCAACTAAAATATACCGATTTATTGTCCAAGATGAGACTTATTTGGAAAATAGAAAGTGAATACATAGATAGAAAATCACAATCAACACTTTTCAACTAAATTTGAATGTTTTTAAATATCCAGGAGCCCCGGTAGCTCAGTGGATTAAGCGCTGGCCAACTGAAGTAGCGGACCAGGTTCGAAACCCGCTTGAGGTGAGAATTTTTCCTACCGTAAACGGGGTTCCATTGCGCACAGCCTTTCATTATCACCCTCCTATCGTTCTGATATGACTGAAATACTGTTGAAAAGGACGTAAAATCGCAAGTCATCCATCCATCCATTTTAAATATTCGTTTCCAACAAAACCAGTCTAGTGATAGAGTATTGGTTGCCATGGCTACTACGTGATAAATAAAATAAACTAGAAATGTTTCTTTTACAAAAACAGATGAACCCCCTCCTATCCTTTCTCAGCTGTATCATTTTCCCTAAATATTGTAAAGTAAGGATCTCTTGTAAATCTTGAAATTTGGGTCCAGGTCAGCACCATCTAATCAGTACTTTTCCACCTCCCGATTATAAACTTATCTTACGGTATGTTTCGTCATAATCCATCAACCCCGTTAGGAGTTATCATGAAGACAAGCCATATTTCAACACGCTACAACCTCCTGTAACCTCGAAAATGAGGTCTAGGTTACCAAAATCTTATCAGTTTCTTTCCCATCACCCAGTGAAAAGTTAATGCAAGTTTGGTTAAAATCCATCCATCCATTCAGGAGATATGGTTCAGACAAGCCATTTTCAACATTTCTGACCTCCTGTGACCTTGAAAGTAGGGTCAAGGTCACCAAAATCTAATCAGTTCTTTTTCATTTCAGAGTGATATATCTGTGCAGGTTTGCTTTAAATCCGTCCATCCATTCAGAAGATATTGTGCTGACAAGCCATTTTTTCCAGCACTCAGTGACCTCCCGTGACCTTGAAAATAAGGTCAAGGTCAGCAAAATCTAGCCAATTTTTTTTCCATTTCACAATGATATATTTGTGCGAGTCTGGTAAAAATCAATTTATTCATTTCGGAGATACCATGGATACGGTGCAGAAAAGCCATTTTTGATCATTCTTTGACCTTCTGTGACCTTGAAAATAGGGTCAAGGTCAACAAAATCTAATCAGTTCTTTACCCCTACCCAATTATATATGCATGCAAGTATGGTCATAATCCATTTATTCCTACAGGACATAGAGTGCAGGCAAGGGCTACGCAGATGCTGATAGGATCCGCACCCCCTCAAAAATATGTCCCCCATCCAGCCCCCCCCCCCCCCCCCTCCCCCAATCACTGTTGAAACATTATGATAAAATGAAAGACGACAGAAATAATGAGCTTGTAGAAGCCCCCTAGGCCATTCAAAATCAGCAAAGACTGAGATATATGCATTGTAGCATGCAACTTTTATTTTGGTTTTGCATTGAAAGAAAGTGGGTGGGGTAATTTAACCCCAAATTGTAAGGTACTAACGTATTTTTGAGGGTGAATACTCTCTTTGTAGTTTTCTTCAGTTGTTAATCATACGTCAACTTGTATTTTGGCTCATATTTCTTAAAAATGTTCAAGATATTGTATTTTATCTCAGAATTTCAATTATGAAAGTTCCTTCTGATTTCTCTGACGGTGACTAAATTCAAAGAAAAATATTTTCAATCTAAAAAATATATCATCTCCAATTTTTTGATATATCAACAACTAGGCTTTGTACTCTCTGCACCAAGAGAAAGAAAAAAATCTATATCCGCAGTTTTTAGTAAAACGTCTGTAAAATTTGCTGATTTTTGATGTTTTGAAATAGACGCCTTACAAGGTGGAAGTCAAGGTTGGTGACTGCTTGACCATAGCAATATGAAGAAACTTTTCTGTATTTGTAAGCAGCACTTACATGGTTCTCTTGTAAAATGTAAGTATCAATACCGTTTGTTGTGAATTACTACCAGAACAATTGGAGTCAAATCTTGCATTTTTCATTTGAAAAATCACCAGATTAGGCTGAAAAACAGAAAATCCTGGTTGCCATGGCAACGGATAGTTTGATCGAAGAAAAACTTTTATTTTTGTTCATCACTTGACATAAGCAAAAAAGACACCGAGTTTCGTGAAAATCTGAGACATGTCATTTTCACCTGATTTTGGTGCTTACAGAGAATGACTCTTAACATTTCCAGGGCTGGAAATGTCCACTTTAGCAGCAATTGTTTTTCTATTATATTTCCATGTTAAGTTTTAATTTTATTTGTATTTGCACCACTCTTTGTTTTCTTTATACACTTGGTTTAGTTCTTGGTGTCTAGCCGGGCCGGGTAGCGCAATCGGTAGGGCACCTGACTCGTAAGTCAGAGGTCCTGGGTTCGAATCCCGGTCTGGCCACATACTTTCGTTTCTCCTTCCGCTGATTCAAGAAGGGCAGTTGTCAGTTACTGGCGAAAGTATGTGCACTTAGTACTGGTTAACCGCTTAGGAGGTCTAAGTCTGCCCAGGAATAGTGTGGTTAGGTTAACTGACCGTCCCGACATGACCTTAGTTGTTTACCGTGGACGTTAAGCATCAAATCAACCAATCAAATCTTGTTGTCTATGGCAAGAAAACGAAATTTTTATTTTCCACAGATGCACATTGTTTTTAATTTGTTTTCTCCATCCATAAACATTGTTTTTAACTCCATCCATAAACATTGTTTTTAAATTGTGTAATAGAATCCCGTACTCGTCGCCATTGTAATGTTTTATTTGTGGGTGCAATTAAAGAAACACAGTTGGTTTGATAACTATTCTATTGAGGTGCTCCGCGCATAATAATCATATGCTAGCATGCAAAATTACTTCCGTATAATAAGCTCCGCCTACTGCCAATATACTGACACCTCTAATATACCACAGTCACCAACGTAACAGTTTATACAATGGTTTTTGAGCAATTTTTGAATTTTCTTTTTTCATCAACAACAAATTTCAGTTTCAAATTCTACACATTCTCAGCTTCATTTTGATACCAAGTTTTACAAGTTTTGAACTTGAAGAAAAATATTTGATTCTATGCTTTTATACAAAAAAACATTGAAATAATGCCATATTTTGTCAATGCCTGTAAAATCATCTCTCTATTAATAACATATTCACTTTTCTGAGATATGATATACATATTGCAAACTTTGGAATGATAAAATGAAAAATCTTGCTTTTGCAACACAAAATTATGTTTCGTATGACAGTGCATTATGAGAAAATGTTTGTTACACACGTATTGTAAAGATGCAATTTACTGCAATATGTTCTACAAAAGGGTTATCCTTTGGAAGCAAGGATCACACCAAAGAACTGAAAACTGTCGAGTGTACAAGTTTTCTGGGCCAGACTAGCTAGTTTCGGCCAATTAGGCCTCGTCAGTGACCCTCAAATATTTTTAAAGTTCTACAATGGAATCAATTATCCCAAAGGACTAGGAAATAAAATCTACACTATGATGAAGGGCAGGGAGACTTTTTACGGTGACCACACAGTCCCAATCACCAGCTGTAGTGAAGTTCAATATGTTCTATTAAAGGTCATTGAACCCCAAAGTTACGCAATGAAAATATCATAAAATCAGCATCATAATACAACTGTGTACACGATTGGTCTTATTCCGCAGAATCAAGATTCATCCTAACGGCTTCCACAAGGTGTGACAGGGCCGTGCCGCGTAGCGCAATCGGTAGAGCACCCGACTCATAAGTCAGAGGTCCTAGTTTCGAAACCTGGTCTGGCCACATACTTTCGTTTCTCCTTCCATTGATTCAAGCAGGGCAGTTGTCAGTTACTGGCGAAAGTATGTGCACTTGGTACTGGTTAACCGCCTAAGAGGTCTAAGCCTGCCCAGGAACAGTGTGGTTAGTTTAACTGACTAGTTTCGAAACCTGGTCTGGCCACATACTTTCGTTTCTCCTTCCATTGATTCAAGCAGGGCAGTTGTCAGTTACTGGCGAAAGTATGTGCACTTGGTACTGGTTAACCGCTTAGGAGGTCTAAGCCTGCCCAGGAACAGTGTGGTTAGTTTAACTGACCGTCCCGACATGGCCTTAGTGGTTTACCGGGGACGTTAAGCAATAAATCAATCAATCAATCAAGGTGTGACAGGTTTTCGACGATCACAGCCTATGTACCTAATTGCGGGAGGGGGTTCGGATGGTGCAATTGAAATACTGTCTCAAGGGTCCGTTAAACCCAAAACATCCAGCCGAATTACTAGAAGGCCGTCCAGGGTTTAGATGCCGCATATCCACGCGAAGCCCTTCTTCTCCCATAAATATTAACCTAAGCCTTTATTGCGTGTCTGGGTGTGCGGCAGTTGAAGAATCCAGACATAATTCTTAATAAATCTGATCGGCAACTTAAGGTAACAGAGAGGCAGCATAACTCGAGGGATATTTGAAAATCTTGCGTTACAGCTTTGAAAATGGTTTCAATTTGTAAGTCATTCGAATACATACAGTCTGCAAGCAGATCGAATGTCCTTCGTTTGCATGAAGCATACTTTCTGCGTGTTATTTTTTTCTTCTGTAACGTTTTGGGCGCAAAATAATTGTCCTTTTTTTTTTTTGCAGATGTGCGGTAAAACTCGTACCAGCCACTCCCAGAGGAAGACCGAAGGAGTTAGGGCGACGCCTGATCCTCTTTACTACCACTGTTAGAATTTCTATGATAGAAACTGAGAGTTTCCATGTATGTGTTTTGGAAAAATGAAACATGGCATTATGCATATTTTTCTTTCCTTTTCTCTTCTTGTCGCATTGAGACTGTGTTTTAGAGAATCGTGGCCACATGGAAGGTTAGTAGTTCATTCAATGTGCATAATACAAATAGGCAGCTATCGACTGTCGTCCGAGAAGAACTAGGAGAGGAGAAGAATTAAATTAGCTATCGCTTTTGTTCTAATCCTATTTGTTTTCATGTATATAATAACATTGTTACTGCCGTGAATGATTGAGTTATTGAAATAAAATCTGTTTAAACCAAATGTGTGTAATCCTTTCAAGGTTAATGAATATAGTATTCGTAACCTAGCCCATTTAGAAGCTGAAATCCAGACTGAGATTGGTATGGCCAATTGTTAACGCTTTCATCAAGACCTTCAGTTTTGTACCAAACATGACTAGTTGGAGGACTACTCCACATTGGAGGGGCGGTGCAATGGACGCTGTAGAACCCTAACCCTACCAGCAGTTTTGCACGGAGACCATCCTCTAAATAAGCATCTCAAAAATATCTTTAACATCATAACGCTCAATACTATATTTGGTTGATAACGCCTACTGACCCCATGGTAGGGGTGTAAGGGTGTGTGAGGGGAGACTGGGACAGCACTTGGGTGAAGACCTGTCTTAGCAGAGATATGGGAGAAAAAAAAGTTTTTTTCAGTCTGAAAGAGTGAAACCCATCAAAAGCACAGACAAAGCAGTAGAATTCAGAATGTAACTTGACTTGATGTTGCTGCCAAAACTCTGGACGTAAATTCATATAGAAAATAAACTAGGGATGTGACTAAAATGTTCCTGTAAAGTGATGCACTCTCTTATTTGCAAGCTTCTCGCCATAGTTTCGTCATTGTATATGACGGCGATTTGCCAATTTTAAACCAATAAAACATTGAGTTTCGCATAAAAATGTTCGAGAATTTAGTTGCCAAAATGACCTTTCGATTTCATAAACAATGAAAAATGGTAAAAATACAATGCATAACCGTAGAGTCCCATTCACTGTACCACTTTTGTTTATATTGCATCGCTCAACGGGGAACAAGATAAGGAAAAAAATATTTTATAAATCGATTTGTCGTTTCTTCAAAAACACGTTTTTCATGCTTTTTGCCAGATAAATGGATCAGTATATGGACATGTACCCACATCTTATCACCAAACGTGAAGTCTGCATCGCTTTTCATAATGATTTGCGTTTAGACATTTTTACCACTTATAGGACTTAGTAAACTTTAAATACAAGTTTATCTAATGAGACTTAGATGTTTCATTGATGGCTTAGGAAACCTTCATGCGGACCAAACAGCTGACTAAATGTTTCGAACCACTGCAGAAGCAGAGGGCGAGGATTGGTACCAGTAAAACATGTTTAAGCCCCCCCCCCAAATCCCCACCCCGTAATCTTTTGTTGATCGTTCCAATGCGGTACTCCTGTTATGCTTCTTTGATGTTACATTGTGCTGTCTTCATAAAGTAGGACTAGAACTGGACAAGAGAATGACTAGTGGAACACTTTTAAATAAACTGTCAGGCTAAGATTTTGGTTAAAAGCTTAGTCTGAAAAAGAAGGGCAATCCTATATCTAGCTTTTTATGCATTTTTCCTGAAGGGAGCTATTTATCAGCAGGTGAACTCAGGATACCAGACTCCAAGTTTTGTAGTTACTTACTAATAAGACTGCTTATTTTTATTTTCATGAATAGTTGACAACCATATCGCATTTGCTGCACACTGCAACATTTGCAAAAATGCATAATATTAAAGATGCCAAGGTGGGTTATTAAGTATGTATCATAATGTAATGTTGATGGACATTTAACATGTAAACTATTCTGAAATATTGTAATCATTAGAATAGTAAAATGAGAGAGACAGAGAGAGAGAGAGAGAGTGATAGACAATAATTATACTAATGAAAAAGCATAAAAAGGAAGTGGCGGAAGCGACAACGGGCAGGAAGGACACATTGCCAACTGATCATATATATATTTAATAGATATAGCGACACAGCAAATTGTGATCGTCTCTTTCCTAAGGTTGTAAATAATGTCAAATTCCGAAAATTTAATCTAAAATCGTTTGGTTGTCTCTATATATTTCTGCACAGATGAAAATATAAGAATGTTTATGTCATGGCTCAATGATTCGTCACCACGAAGAAGAATTTTAGTATTGATATGTGGTATATCCGACAATACTTGAAACATTTCATCGCGTTGTAAATTATGTCTGTTACATACAAAGAGGAAATGGTAGGCATTCTCGATAGCCGCCCCACAAGCACAAGATGGTGACTCTGAGATGTTCTTTAAAGGTCATTGCTCAAAGAACTGCAACCTGTACGAAGTCGAGTATGCAGAATCTGACTTTTCCTTTTACCATGATTGAAGTATTTTGGTATGGCAGTTCTGTCCTGTTCAGTATTATAAATGATTGAAAGAGACATCATAAAATGAATGAACATGACAAAATTAAAACTGCAGCGATACGTCCCCATAATAGCGGCCCGACTATCTAAACTTGTTATCACGTAATACCTAGTAAACTGAACAGAAAAACAAAGGCCGCCATCAGGAAGGCACAGCCGCAGTAATAACTCAGAATTAGTTCATGAATAACATGATGATAGCACTTGTATTTCCTGCCCGAAGTCGCTTCCATGTAATGAAAAAACAAAGTAACCAATGAAAATGCAAAGAGCATATTGACATGATAATTTGCACTAAATGGGATTCAAATTTCAATGCTTATTATATCCCAGCTTCGAAACATGAAATAACCAAAATCTGGCTAACATTTGCGTATTCATGCGAACCGAACAACCAACTAAATGTTTTGTACCACTTCAGAAACTGAGGGTGAGGTTGGGCCTGTAAAATCGATTTAAGCCCCCCAGTAATTCATTACTGACCGTTCCAAGGCGGTAGTTCTGTTGTGGTTCTCTGTTGCCTGTTTTTGGTGTCAGAGTTTCTGTGATGTTTTACCTTATGTATGTTCTTATTATTTTTGGTTCGGTTTGGGTTGCTGAGTGGCCACCTTTCGGGAACAAGCTGCTCACTCGGTTGGCCATATGTTCTCTTATCTTGATTATTTGTAATCTTAGTTGTTTCCAACTATGGTTTGAGGGCTGGATTTGGATTTTGATTGTTTCAGTTCCTGGTCTTTGCATACTTTTTACTTTTATTTTCATTAACCCGTTTAATTTCCACCAGCGATCTCTTGCAGAATTTATAAATATCTAATCTTATGCACAAAATATCTGTAAAACATCCAGTCCACGTACTACAGAGTACAGTCAAAACCTGCTCAAGTGGCCACCTCCTTTTAGGGATCACCTGTCTTAAGCAACCATATTTTCTGGGTCCCTTTAACCAAATTACAGTGCAAGTAAACCTGTGGTAAGGGTTCACTTGTCTTAAGCAACCAATTTTTGTCCATTCTGTTGGTGACCCCCTTAAGACAGGCTTGACTGTACAATATAATATAATAAGGTGCCATGAAAATAAGACAGGTTAATGGATTTTTCAACAATTCGACTTTTCTAATGTCATGGCTTGTTGCACATGTAGCTGCTTGTCCCCTGAGGAAACAAGGCCCGCTCCCCCACCAGCCGCGCCATCAGTAGTATCCGTCCAAACTTATTCCCCAGAAGTGTCCTTTGACTTATGACTCATCCCGGATTCTGTTTCAGTAGCAGACACCGGTGATGAATAAATTTCATTTTTCTTTAGATCTGGAGGAGAATCCGGTGACGTCAGTTCACGCTTTTTATTCGATGTCACAACTGGCGTAGATATTGAAGAGTTGTCGCTCATATCAGAATATCTGGTTTAAAGTTTATCGCCCGCCTTGTTTTGATAGCATTGATGGAAAACACGTTTTTTTGTTGTGGAGTATACTTTTACAAAACTTTAGCGTAGCCTTAGGGTGGCGAATTTCATCTCATTATAATCTGATTTTAATATGAATAGAGAGTTGGATATATACGGGTGGGGTACTTCAAGAAAAAATAGTCATTAGATAGATAAATTAATTGTCTCTCACCCAGAATACTCCACAGCACGATAGTTTATATCATATTTATCCCAAATCAGCACAATATCGTCCAAAAAAGCAAGGCAATCACGTATTTTGAAAGTAAATCGTCCCACTAGACATAAACACGTCCCCACCAAATTGCACGCATGCGCAAAAAAAGAGAAAAAAACTAGAGTTTTGAAATTTCACATATGGATTCGTCATGAAAGATTAGCGGACACGTATTTTCTTATTGTCCCTGTTGTTTCCCTTCGAGTTATACCCCTTGGCAGAAATTCGTAGTAAAATCTTGTCAGCAAGATATCTCAAAAAGCGTTTGAGCTAGGGACTTGCAACTTTGCCAACTTATTAGGAATTATAAGTAGATGAACTGATTAATTTTTGAACAAATTCCGTCAATTTTTGTAGGAGTTATGGCCCTTTGAAAATTCTTGGCATTTTGACTTTGTCAGCAAGATATCT
Source organism: Ctena decussata (assembly GCA_963989385.1). Taxonomy (NCBI): domain Eukaryota; kingdom Metazoa; phylum Mollusca; class Bivalvia; order Lucinida; family Lucinidae; genus Ctena; species Ctena decussata. The sequence goes on from OZ022509.1 coordinate 75,739,292, forward strand.
TAAAAAGTATTTGAGCTGAGGACTTTAAGGTAGACGAATATTGAATAAAAATATTAGTGGGGCATTCATTTCATTATACCAGCTGATAACCCAAAGGGCTATAAAACATTTGGATAAGAAAAGAAAATTTTTCACCATTTTGGTTTCCTAAAAAACAAACTTTTGTATTTATACCTACTTTTTTTTACACATTTTCCATTAAAATTCATGTCTCTAGCACATGGATGCACTTTCATTTCTGTAAATCATATAATCTTTAATATAGGGTATTTGAAACAAACTGGTAAGAAAAATTGCAATTATCTTGATAACTATATTTTTACATTTTTAAAAAAAAGGCAAGAAAATTGAATTTCATGAAAAACGTCATGAAAAATATATTCAATCGATGGGGCATGCTTATGCATATTGTTTTAGTAAACCTTACATTGTATGATACAGAATAAAGCAAAAAAAAAAAAAAAAAAACATTTCACCGTTTTGTTTCCTAAAAAAACAATGTTTAAGTTCAAGAATATCCCCTAAAAAGACTGTCCAAATACTGCACCTGCTGCAAGCACAGCCGGTCCTTGCCCTGTTATTTATTTTCCTGTTGTTACGGGTCTATCATAGAGTAATGCCTCAAAAATGCGAAGATGGAATTGAAATTATAAAGACCTTGATCATTCTGGTTCCTAAGGAACAGTCTGATCACGGTTTCCACTGTTTGTACAGACGTATCTGCCCGAAAACTTAGGATCTTTATGGTAGACATTGTAAGCGTGTATATATTCCATAGTTGATTGATTCACCATGAACAGTAATTCTGTTATGTGTTTTAACAAGTCAATACAGAGTTATTGTGTATCTAAATACCTTAAGCTTTATCAGCTTATTAGAGATGATGAGTTGTAGATGAACTGATTAACTTTTTAGTAATTTTGAGGGAGTTTTGGCCCTTTGAAAATTTCCGCATTTTGACATTTTCAGCAAGGTATCTTGGAAAGTATTTGAGCTAGGGGCTAGAAACTTTGATAGGTCATTAGGAATGATGAGTAGACAAACTGCTTAACGAATTCCGTCAATTTTTAGCTCACCTGAGCACGAAGTGCTCAAGATGAGCTATTGTGATCGATATTTGTCCGTCGTCCGTCCACAATTTCTTCAAACGACATCTCCTTCTAGACTAGTTAGCCAATTTCAAAATAATTTCACACAAATGTTTCTGTTATAGCCCTGAACCAAAATTGCTAAAACGGCTCCGCTCCGCTGAACAAAATGGCCGCCAGAGCTAAAAATAGAAAAACCTTTAAACGACATCTCCTCTGAAGTCAGTGGCTCGATTTAAAAAAAAAATCTCAGAAATGTTTGACTCATGGCTCTGAACCAAAATTGCTAAAACGGTTCCACTACGCTGAACAAAATGGCCGCCAGAGCTAAAAATAGAAATCTAAAAATAGAAAAAAAAACTTTAAAAGACATCTCCTCAGAAGCTAATGGCTAGATTTCAAAATAATTTCAAAGAAATGTTTGACTCATGGCACTGAACCAAAATTGCTAAAACGGTTCCACTCCGCTGAACAAAATGGCCACCAGAGCTAAATATAGAAATAAAACTTCGAATGAGATAGAGAGCACAGTTTTGATCCAATCTTCATGAAACTTTGTCATAATGATTATCTTAATGAAATCTGGACCAAATCTGAAACTGGGTCATGTGGAGTCAAAATCTAGGTCACTAGGTCAAATCTTAGAAAAACCTTGTTTACACTCTAGAGGACACAGTTATAATAATCCAATCTTCATGAAACTTTGCCAGAATGCTTATCTTTATATAATCTAGACCATATTTGAAACTTGGCCATGTCAGTTCAAAAACTAGGTCACTAGGTCAGATCTTAGAAAAACCATGCGAATGCTCTAGAGGGCACAGTTTTGTTCCAATCTTCATGAAACTTTGTCAAAATGTTTATCTCCAACAAATCCAGACCAAATGTGCAACTGGGTCATGTTGGATCAAAAAGTAGGTTACTAGGTCAAACCTTAAAGAAAATATTGTGGATACTCTAGAGGGCACAGTTTTGGTTCAATCTTCATAAAACTTTGTCAGAATGATTATCTTAATAAAATCTAGGCCAAGTTTGAAGCTGGGTCTTGTCATTTCAAAAACTAGGTCACTAGGTCAAATCATAGAAAAACTTTGTGTTCACAATTGTGGCTTTATTTTGCATTGAATCTTCATGAAACTTTGTCAGAATGTTTATCTTCCTGAAATGTAGGCCAAGTTTGAAACTGAATTATGTCTGATCAAAAACTAGATCGCCAGGTCAGATCTTAGAAAAACAATGTGTACACTCTAGAGGGCACAGTTTTGAGCCAGTCCCCATGAAACTTTGTCAGAATATAATTTCGAAAGTGCAAAAAGTGCAAAACTGCTCCAATTGAACCGCCATCATCATATAGATGATCTTCCATGTTATTTCATCATAACTCAGGTGAGCGATTTAGGTCCATCATGGACCTCTTGTTTAGGGAGTTATATGCCCATTTGAAAATTGATGCATGGTGACTTTGTCAGCATGATATCTTGAAAAGTTTTTGAGCTAGGGAATTGAAACTTTGACAGCATATTAGTAATGATAACTAGAAACTTTGACAGCTTATTTGGAATGATGAGTAGATGAACTGCTTAACGTTTGAACGAATTCCGTCAATTTTTGAGGGAGGTATGGCCCTTTGAAAATTTACGCATTGTGACTTTGTCAGCAAGATATCTTGGAAAGTATATGAAAAAGGGATTTGAAACTGTTTCAGCTTATTGGAGATGATGAGTAGATGAACTGATTAAGTTTTAAACGAATTCCGTCAATTTTTGTAGGAGAAATGGTCCTTAAAAAATTAACACATTTTGACTTTGTCAGCAAGATACCTTAAAAAGTATAAGAGCTAGGGACTTTAAACTTTGTCAGCTCATTGGAGATGATAAGTATACTGAACATTAAAAGAAACGCATACAATGTATACGCCCAATTTTTTTGAAGGTATAGGTATATGCTCTTATTTAGACATTTTTTTAATTTACTTTGTTTATGATATTCTGACAGAATGAGCACCTTAACGCATCGATATTCCATAAACTTTAGACCAGAACGCTCGCTTTTGTGATGGGGGTTAAACTTACAGTCACCATACTTTCAGAAGCTGAATTTTTAATTCCATAAAATGCTCAGCTTATTATTTTCTCCAGACATAATGTTCACAGCAAGGATAAGAAACAGCGAAAAAATCAAAGCAATCGAGCCTTGCGTTTTAGAGAAACAATCAGGTGAAAGATGGCAGTAGAAACAGTAAAAGTAAAAAGTATGAAAAAAAAGTAAAAAGTATGCACTGGCCTACCATTGGATTTCCCACATACCTTTTAACACCCTGTATTTCTTGAAAAGAACAGAAACAGTTCATACGAAGAGGTTAAATGAATTTACAAGAGTAAAATAAAAAGATTTGCAAAGACATTTTCCGTAGCACTGCAGAGCTTTGATTGTTATTGGACTTCCCAATTTGCTACTTGTTTAATTGCAAGGGAGATAATTTGACAAGTGTTCAACTTCAAACTGCTGTCATGTTCCTAAGAAGAATACCATGGTAATAAAACCGACGGGTTTTTCATAACCACACCTTTGAGCCGCGTTTTGGAAACAATTTGTTATACTGTCAAAGAAAAGACACCTCTTACAACAACGTTTAATGCTTCACGATAAATTGAGATAACTCTTTAATCAAGGTTTAATATTGCAAGAGGCTAAGTTTATATTGTTGGCAGACATCAGTAGTATTTTCTGCTGTATGTGATTTAAAGCCATATATCAGCTGACAGAAAAAAACTGACCCTAAACTTGTATGCGTTTCTTTTGATGTTCAGTGTAGATGAACAGATTAACTTTTGAACAAATTCCATTAAATTGTTAGGGAGTTATGGCCCTTTGAAAGGGGCTTGAAACTTTGACAGCTAATTAGAAATGATGAGTAGATGAACGGATTTACTTTTGAACAAATTCCGTCAATTTCGGTGGGAGTTAAGGCCCTTTATATATTATTGCATTCTGACTTTGTCAGCAAGATATCTTGAAAAGTGTAAGAGCTAGGGACTTAAATCCGTCAGCTTATTGAAGATGATGAGTAGATGAACTGATTGACTTTTGAACGAATTCCGTCAACTTTTGCGGGAGTTACGGCCCTTTGAAAAATTTTGCATTTTGACTTGAAGATATCTTAAAAAATATTTTGGCTAGGGGCTTGAAACTTTGACAGATTATTTGGAATGATAAAAAGATGTACTGATTAATTTTCGAACGAATTCCGCCATTTTTGTCGCACCTGCTGTAGCAAGGTGCGATATAGGAGTTCACTTTTCCGTCAGTCGGTCCGTTCGTCCGTCAGTCCGTCCACAATTACGTCGACCCTAGCGTTCGGGTCCATTATTCTCAATCTACGATACCCACGTTCATCAAACCTGGTATAAAGTTTCTTCTTAGAATGGTCTCGAGGAACCCTGAACTTATTTTGACCTTTGACCCATTTTTCATGCTCAAGTGGCTTCGTAAAATTCTGTGCTGTCCGTCCATCCACAATTACGTCGACCCTAGCGTTCGGGTCCATTTTTCTCAATCTATGATACCTACGTTCATCAAACCTGGTATAAAGTTTCTTCTTAGAATGGTCTAGAGGAACCTTGCACTTATTTTGACCTTTGACCTATTTTTCATGCTCTGATGACTTCATAAAATTCTATGCCAACAGTTACGTCAACCCTAGTGTTTAAGTCCATTTCTCTCCATCTATGATACCTGCAATCTTGGTACCTGGTATAAATATGTTTCTTAGGATGATCTAGAGGAGTGTTGCCTTTATTTTGACCTTTGACCTATATTTCATGCTCTGCTGACTTAGTAAAATTTTACGTCAAAAATTACGTCAACCCTAGCGTACTGGTCCATTTCTCTCAATCTATGATACCTATAGTCATCAAACCTGATATAAAGTTTTTATTTAGGTTGATCTAGAGAATTGTTGCACTTATTTTGACCCATATTTCATGCTCTTTTGACTTCGTAAAATTTTACTTAAAAAATTAAATTGACCCTATCATTGAAGTCCATTTCTCTCTGACAATCTATGAGAGCTAGGATCATCAAACCTGGATTAAAGTTTCATCTTAGAATGAACTTGATGATTAATTCACTTGTTTCAGCCCTTTATATATATTGTAGGTGCTACTGATTTTGTAAAATTTCACATCCAAAATTGTGTCGACCTTAGGGTTTGAGTCTATCTCTTTTTAAATACAATGGGTGTAATCGTCAAACCTGGCTTGAAGATGTCCTGTGTGTACCCTAGACCTTTATATCATGCTCTACTGACTTTATAAATTTTATGTCAACCTGGCATCCATGATTATATGGACAAGAGCATTCAAGTCAGTTTCTCACCAACTATACCACCTACAATCATCAGACATGGCATAAAATGTTTTCTTAAGCTGGTGTCCTCGATTATTTGACTGTTTTATACCTTTAACCTATATTTTTAACTCTGTTGACTGCATGTAGAGCTTTATGTATAGAACTACATCTTTTCTAGATTGTAAGTCCAATTTGCTCACATTTCTACATAAATTCATCAGACCTAGTGTACACTTTACTGTAACCATGGTATCTACTACCGAGAAAGCATATGGCTGGTGCGACATAGCATTCCGCGGAATTCTTGTTTTAAGGAGTTATGGCCCTTTGAAAATTTAGGCATTTTGACTGTCAGCAAGATATCTTGAAAAGTATTTGAGCGAGCTAGGGGCTTGAAACTTTTACAGCTTATTGAAGATAACGAGTAGATGAAATGATTAACCTAGTTTTGTAGTAGTTACGGCCCTTTGAAAATTTTAGCATTTGACTTTGTCAGCAAGATATCTTGAAAAGCATAAGAGCTAGGGACTTGAAACTTTATTGCCCAAGGTTTAGATGACCTGATTAACTGTCGAACAAAAATCGTGAATTTTTGACAGAGTTGTGCCCCTTTTTCAAATTAGTGCATTGTTAGCCTATGGAACCTTGTGAACAAAATATCTCACGAAACCCTGACACTACGATCATGATTATTTGCTGGAAGATAGTGCCCAAAGTGAAAATGACCTGATTCACTTTTGAAACTAAAAAAACATTTGACCAAGTTAAGCCCCTTTTTCGACTTAGTGCATTGAACCCTATGGTACAAACATTATGAGATGAGCCTTCTTTAAAGGCAAGCATATGGTTGGGGGCATGGTGTTTCATAAACACATTTTTTAGTCGGTAATGGTATTTGTAGCAGTCATCTTTTGAAGGCCAAAATGCTGCAAGATATCTGACTTTCCTTTCGGATTTTTAATGATTTCGTATTCGGCCATTGTTGCCAGCCGGTTGTTTATGGTGTTATCAATTCAACATTTATCTACACACATTGCTTTCACGGCTTGCTTATGCCTGTTTATTCACTAACGCAATGCGGCTTTCGCCGTTTCGAAGAAAACGGCTTAAAAATTAGTAAAACATTGTAGTCTAGCTGTTACGAATAAAATGGCTTATGTAACGCATGGGGTATCTATTATAAAGCTTTCTGAGGTTGCACTCCACAGTTTTTTCGATAGCTCGGTGACTCCACATGAGGGTCAGCCGAACTGTACCTTTTTTTGAAGTCTGAAAAAGCGTCACTTTCAAGAAATGGACCCTAGCTGTAGCGCGTTCACAACTGTGCGACACTGAAACGCGCAATGCTCTGAACCATTTTATTTCTTTAGTCAGTCGATGTTGAGGAATCCAAAACATGTTTTCTAACTGCCTCAAAAGAAAACTGAAAATGCATGATGGCCTTTTATGGTTGCACTCCACAGTTTTTTTTCGATAGCTCGGTGACTCCACAGGGGGTGACATTCCAGCCTGATTGAATGCATTAATCATTCTTTCTTCTCTTTGAATGAGCTGTACAAATGCCTAAATACAATTAATAGTCATTTATAACCCCTATAAGGTCCTTAAATGAATATTGTTGCAGAGAAAATGACACCCAACCCACTTTTTGGGGCCAGAAAATTTCTTTTAAAATGGCATTATTACCCATGCTCTACTCAAAAGCAGGACAATTGTTGACACCTAAAGCTTACAGATTAACCAAGAAGGCTTACAGATGATCACTGTCAACTGCAACTGAATACCTGCCAGCCGTTTAGATTTTCTGCTATTGTTCATTGAAAATGAGCACTATCATTTTCACAATTGTATTTCGTGCTTTATCAGTGCAGCCATAGTTTCGCATCCATGCCGCACAGCGATTGGGTGGTTTTCAAGGTTTGAAATAAATTCAGTTTTACTTTCCTGACACATGTTCACTCACAGGGAGGGAAAGTTTCATGCATATAAGGAGCCAAAAAAATTTATAGCCCAAGATACAAGCCTACCCAAAAATATTAGCATTTTTGTTCCCAGCCAAAAGTGCGAAACTGTGAATGGCAACCTGAGCGTGATTCTGTTTACCGGAAAGAACGTTGTAAATTTCGTAGAGAACCTCAGCACATAAAAACTTAAATGGATTATTTTTGAGACTTCCAACATCCTTAGGAGCTAAATTATCGTCAGCGTATCGATACGGGCAGATCGTATCGCAATACGTATCTTTTTCTGGCCGTATTGCAATCTATCTATCTAGTTGTACTGGAACACCCCCTCGCGTGAATTACGTGCAGGATGATTGCGCGCCGTTGATAAAAAAAAAGTGAGATGAATAGATGAGACTCAAAAAAGCAAAAGTGAGGTGAAGAAAGATGGCAGTGTTAAAACTGTTAATAGAAGTGAGATATTTAAATCAGGCTAAACACAGGTCTGTTGTATTTATTGCATCTGGTGGTCAAGAGACCTGACTGCCACACTGAACTGAGTCAGTGTAGGCAGCAAAATAACATCAGCGATTCCACTGCACAACATTTAGTGGGAAGAACGAATACTTATAGAAATTTGCCTAAGTGTGAATTTGCAGTAGCGCGATGGGGTGGCTGTGACGTGTCGTTCTCGTAGGATGTGTACAATACGATGGGAGAGGCACGGCAACAATATTGTGAATAATTTTGTATAACATGCAAAGGCGAGCGTCTGCTCTCCTCTGCTCCAGAGATCTCCAGCCAAGGCTAGACTGTATAACAGTGACACTTTCAAGTATTTCAATTTTGTGAATATTTAATTGTGTATATGGACGCCACACTGTAGAGGCATATTCCACATGAGGGCACACTATGGTTTTGTATGCCGCTTCGCGGACATCGGGATGTTTCATTTTAATGTTACGTTTGATAAAGCGGAGTGATTTATTGGCATTTGTTAAAGTTGAAATTGGTGGACAAGTCGACACCAAGATAGCTGGCAGAAAATTGATTGATTGTTTGATTGATTGATTGATTGGGGTTTACCGGCCCTTTGAGACAGTATTTCAGTCTATATCGTGCCGTCTCCCAGAGGGAGATGATGATGATGATGACGATTTCAAATTTAACAACGCGTCAACCCACTGGGTCATTTGCGTCATGAAGGTTGCATATTACTAAAATATAAACAAAACTGGAAGGTACGGCACATTATAAAACTAACTTTGCATTAACATGGAAGTAATACATGGTAAAAATGTAGAAAAGGTTTACATTTTGTTAAAAAGGTTAATATCTTTTAAAAAGGATAAGATACTGTCAACAGATACATCTTGAAACAGTTGCGTCAAGTTATTAGCTCGAAAATATTTATTTCTGTTTTGTGAAAAGTCAACACAGTCAATAAGAATATGTTTAACTGTAAAGAGCTGGTTACAAACTATACAGAAAGGCTGTTCTTCACGATTTAGTAAGTACGAATGGGTAATTCTTGTATGGCCTATGCGGAGTCGAGCAATTACAATTTCTTCTCTTCTTAAATTTCGAATAAATGAAGGGTGTTTCCCAATGATAGGTTTAATTGCGTGAAGTTTATTAAAAACAGCTGTGTCCCATGATGTTTGCCACTTTGATAAGATGTACCTGTTGATAGCGGGTTTAAAATTGTTAAACGGAATTTCAAACATGGACACATTTAGACTAAGAGATTCTTTTGCTTTTCTGTCTGCGGTTTCATTGCCAGCTATGTTTATGTGACTAGGGATCCAACAAAAAACTATTTCTTTAGTGTTTGAAATTTCGTGATGTTTTTCTAATAGTTTTTGAATTTGTGAATTCCTCGAAGAGGTGTGATTTAGATCTTTTAGGACAGAAAGAGAGTCTGAAAAAATTACAAATTTGTCATTAAGGTAACAGTTGTCAATAAAGTCTAAAGCTAAGTCTATTGCTTTTGCTTCGGCAGTGAAAATAGAAGAATCATCCGGAATACGTAAAGAATTGCAGTATTTCTTAGATATAAATGCACATCCAACTTTCTCACCATCTTTGGAACCATCAGTATATATATGTTGAAATTCTGTATAACGAGTCTGAATGTCTTGAAAATCTTGTTTCAGAATGTGTGGATTTGTAACTGACTTTTTGTTTGTGTTTAGGTCAAATAAAATGTTAGGTTTCTTCATGCACCAAGGCGGGATTTCTGTTGTAGAATGTTTTTCAATATTTTTAGGATTGATATTTGAAGTTTCAAGCAGTGGTTTAACTCGAAGAGCAAACGGTTTTATTGCATGCGGTTTACGCTCGTACAGCTCCACAAGTTGTAGTGAAAATGTAACTTTGAAGGTAGGATTAGGTGGGTTAGCGGCAAGTCTGATGGCATATTGAAGAGAAAGCTTTTCTCTGTGTAAATGCAGGGATGGTTCATCTGCTTCCACATACAAACTAGTTACAGGAGAAGTCCGAAAAGCTCCCAAAGCCAAACGAAGTCCTTGGTGGTGAACCGTATCTAACATTTGTAAATAGGACTTTCTGGCTGAACCATATACAATAGATCCATAGTCTAACTTTGACCGAATTAAAGAACGATAAAGATGTAGAAGAGTAGAACGATCTGCACCCCAGTTCGTATTTGATAAAACTTTAAGAAGATTCAAAGCTTTTAAACATTTCGCTTTGATGTATCGAATGTGGGGAATAAACGAAAGTTTTCGGTCAAAGATTACTCCTAAAAACTTGGATTCTTCAACAACAGGTAGCTGAGATCCGTATAAATAAAGAATAGGATCACTGTGAATCCTTCTAAGTTTACAGAAATGAACACATTGTGTTTTTGACTTGGAAAATTTGAAACCATTGTTCGTAGCCCAGTCTTCAATTCTATTGATACACTGTTGAAGGTGTCTTTCAATTGTTCCCATGTTTTTAGAACGATAGCATATTCCAAAATCATCAACATATAATGAACCATCCGTTTTACTGTCTAGACAATTTACAATGTTATTAATCTTTATATTGAACAAAGTGGTAGAAAGAATACTTCCTTGGGGAACACCTTGCTCTTGATCATAAAGATCAGATAAAGTAGAACCTACACGAACTTGCATAGTTCGATCTTCAAGGAAGCTTTGAATAAAAACAGGCAGTCTATTCTTAAGACCTAAATCATGCAAGTCTTTCAATATGCCATATCGCCAGGTGGTATCATATGCCTTTTCCAAGTCAAAAAACACAGCAACAACATGTTCTCTATTTACAAATGCATCTCGAATAAAAGTTTCCAGTCTGATTAAATGATCGTTGGTACTGCGTTCAGATCGGAAACCCGACTGAATTGGTGATATAAGATTATTTGATTCTAAGTACCAAACGAGTCTTTTGTTGATCATTCTCTCCAACGTTTTGCAAAGACAACTTGTTAAAGCTATCGGTCTATAATTTGTTGGTTCTGCATGATCTTTACCAGGTTTAGGAATTGGTATTACAGTAGCCAAACGCCAGCTCTCTGGAAATACACTGGTTGTCCAAATGTCATTAAATATGTGTAAATGTGTTAAAAGAGCGTTTTCAGGTAGATGTTTCAGCATCTGATAATGTATTTCATCTGGTCCTGTAGCAGTGTCATGAGATTTGTTAATCACTTCTTTAAGCTCTAATAAATTAAAGTGGTTGTTATATTCTTCGTTATTCGAAGACTTAAAGTTAATTTTATTCTTTTCTTGATGTATTCTGGTCTTTTTGAACTTTTCTAAATAATTTCGGGATGATGAATTTTTCAAAAAGGTTTCTCCAAATGTATTTGCAATATCCTCCTTATTGGTTGCTTTCGTTTCTCTACAGGTGTTTAAATGTGTATAACTTGGTGATTTCACTTTTCCGGATATTTTTCGAACCATTTTCCAAACTTTTGTAATTGGTGTTTTATAATTCAGTTTTGACACGTATGATTTCCATGTATTTCGTTTAGAGGACCTTATAGTGCGGCGGGCTTTGGCTCTTTGATTTTTCACGTTATTTAGATTTTCTTTAGTTGGATATTTGCAGAACTTTGATAAAGCATGTTTTCTTTGTCTAATAGCTTTCTTACAGTCGTCATTGTACCACGGATTGCTTTTCTTTGGGTTTGTCGAGGTCTTTGGAATACATGCATTAGATATTTCTGTGAGAGAATTAGTAAAATCAGCAACAAGATCAGTGGAATTATCAAACTTTTGAATGTTTAAAAACTGATTACACAACGAATGAAACTGTTCCCAGTCAGCTTTGTTTAACTTTCATTTGGGATTATGATCTTCGACTGAAGAATTTACACTTTCAATCACGATAGGAAAATGATCACTTCCATGCTGATCATCACAAACAGACCAGTCGAAGTCGAGTAAGAGAGATGGATGGCAAAAAGAAAGATCCAAAGAAGAGAAAGTGCCAGTTGCAGGATGAAGATAAGTATGGGACTTATCATTCATAAGACAGAGATCATTATTTGTCAAGAAATTTTCAATGATTTCGCCTCTAGTATTATTTTTATTACAACCCCAAAGCATATTGTGACCATTAAAGTCACCTACTAATAAGTAAGGTGCAGGAAGTTGTTGCAGTAAAGAATCTAATTGCTGAGACTGTAACTTGAAATTAGGGGGTATATAGATAGAACAAACAGTTATCTCTTTATCTAAAGAGACTGAAACAGCAACAGCCTGCAGAGCTGTTGTAAGTTTTATTTCTCGTTGCGGACAAGATGTTTGAATTAAAATAGAACTGCCACCAGACGGTTTTTGACCGTCTGTTTGAATATAATTGTACATGTTGTAACCTTTGAATGTTACATTATCATTAGGCTTTAAAAAAGTTTCTTGAAGACAAAAAACTGATAGTCTTGTCAGAGTTAAAAGTAATAATATTTCATTATAATTTGGTTTAAGACCTCGACAATTCCATTGTATTATCTTACTTTTAAATTCCATGTTTATCTATAGATTGGAGATAAAGATCTTTATGTAAGACTGGAGACTATGGAGATGGAGGAAGAATAGGTGTCCAAGAAACAGTGTCACTAGTGTGAGAGTTTTCTTGAGTGTCAGCGAACTCCATTTCACTCTCGTCACTCAAAGTTTCATATTTATTATGAAGCTGAATCTCATCTTTAGACCCTTTAGTTTGTCTGTCTGAAATAATTTTCTTCTTTGATGACTTCTCTTTACCATCTGATGTACTAGTTTTTGGAGAGGGTGGTTTGCTATTTAGTTGACGTTCTCTCCTTTGCTGTTTCTGCCAGTCCTTACGCATCATCTCCAGGGTAGCCTTTTTCAGGACTGGCTCTTCTTTCGATGCCTGGATACCCTGAGCAAGAGAGGATGCTGTTTTTGTCTTTTCATTCGCAGTAGGTTCAACTGTTTGTGTTGTTTTTGTAATGTTTAGGTCAGACGTGTGTTGTTCGTTACTTTCTCTCGAATCGAGGATAGTAACAGGATCTGTTTGTGTGGTGGCATCGGTTAAAGATACATGTTTAACGGTGGGTTTAATTACACTGGCATAGCTAGACCCTGGAACAGGAGCTGGTGATTCAACAATTTTCCGCGCTTCGGGAAAAGAGACATTGCGCGTAAATTTTACTTTGAGAATTTCTTTTTCTTTTTGCCAAATTTTACATTCCTTGGAGTTAGCATTGTGGCCTTCTCCACAGTTAACACACTTAGTTTGGTTTTTACATAAAGTTTCATGATGCATTGCTGGTTCACCACAATTTGAACAGACAGGATGGCTTTTGCACCTATCTTCATGATGACCGTATTGCTGGCAATTGAAGCAGCGAAGTGGATTTGGTATGTAAACCTCAACATTAACTCGAAGGAATGCAATTTTGATGGTTGAAGGCAAATTTGGTGTATTAAACGTGAAGACAAATGTATTTGTATCTTTTAGTTGACCATCTCTTTTCACTCTAAAGCGTTTCACTGCAGTCACTCCTTGAGATTTCATCTCATCCAAGATTTCTTGTTCACTGCAACCCCTCAAGTCGGGGCAACGGATTACACCTCTTGGGGAATTCAGTGAACTATGAGGATAGACACGAACATTTAGGTTATGAAAATTCTGCGTTCTAAGGAGATTTTCTGCATGTGCTTTTTTGGAAACTTCAATTAATAGTTGATTTGATCTAGTTAATTTTTTGATACTTTTTGGTTCTCCAGCAATACTTTGTATAACTTTTTGAATAACAAAAGGAGAAAGTGAAGTAATGCTGGTATTTTGATCGGAGGATTCTATGATGATGAAGCGCGGAAAAGCTGGACCTGTTTGAGGTAATTTGTGATTATCCTGTTCATTATCTGAGCGTTCAGCTTCTGACGAAGAAAGTGAGGATTGATTCGATTTTTTCCGTTTGTTCAACCCCATGATTGTATTTAGAAGTTTTCATCCTCCGTGCTCCCCACCCGCCTTGGAGTCCAACAAGGGAACACTTTAACGGAGCGGATCTCCTGCTCACAAGTGCTAGAGATACACAGAAGAGATACTCGCACAACTGAAATGCTGCACGATTGACCCGTTGAGCCGCCGCCTCCAGGAATGGGAAAGTCATAGAGTAAAGACACCCAGAGGGAGAAAGAGGAGAAATGATAGAGGAGAGAAAAATGTCCAAACAACCCCACCCGCACCTACTGCAAGTACAGTAGGCCCTTGCCCTACGATGATCCAAATCAGTAGGACGCCCACCACTGGAAGTTACACACAGCACCATCGCACCACCCCCACCTCATTCCAAAACTGACAAGTAGTCTAAAGTGATGCTACTGTTTGCATTCGCGATTCTAACTGTCCCACTGATGTTCCCATTGCTAGAGTTTATCGAGGTCCTTCTGGAGGAAAGATGTGTCTTTAGGGTGGTTTATGATCAGGTATACCGCAGTGTCGTCTGCAAACAGGTGTACTTGGGACTGCACATTATCGGGCAGGTCATTTATGTATAATAAAAATAAAATTGGGCCTAAGACGGAACACTCACCTTCCAAGAAGACTCTCTGGCAATAACGCGATATGTCGGTATTATTGCACATCCCTAGCTATGTCCGCTCGCGATGTTCTTTGGCGGTTTGGTTACCTGTTTTGCTATAGAATCTGCCTTTCGTTTTGTTTTGTAAGTTAAAAATAAAATAGATAAATATAGACGTTGATGCTGTTTTTCATTAGGGAAGCTGAATGACCACCTGTTTGGAAAAGAACTGCTCATTCGGTTTACCGTGCGTGTCTTTCGTGATCTTGTGTCAATTTCTTCCGTGTGTATGTGCTTCTTTCCCTATTGGTTTTGAGAGCGGGATGTGGGATTTGATAGTACTAATTCCTGATCATTGCTTATCTTTTTACTTCAGATGTATTTGGGATTCAGCATGCCGTTTAGATGTATTAGCTTGTGTCCAACCATTTAATAGCCATATTTTGAATAAAATTGAAGTTTTGGTTGAATTAACTTTAAGAATTGATTACTTGAAAGTGTTAGAAGAAAGAACACATACCTTTGATATTTTTTTGCAGAAACATCTTGTCTACAATTACGTCAGCCTTAGCGTTAAAAAGTCCTTTTCTCTCAAAATCGTCAAACGTGGCAAAAAGTTTTTTCTTAGAATGGTCTCCAGGAAAGTTTTTTCTTAGACTGGTCTCAAGGACTGTTGCATACTATGGTGACTTAGTAATATTTCACAACAAAAATGTAGGGAGTGGTGGTCGGGCAATGGAGCTGGTTATAATAATAATAATTTATTAAGATATACTCCTTTATAACGGGAGCAACCTCAGTCGGGGTATCGGAGTTGCATCTAGGTTTTATACATATATACAAGTTACGACCATGAGCCGAATACTAAGGCTAAAATTATGAACATATCACTTACTATTGGCAAATTTCATTACTGGTTATAACTTCCAAAGCCGGGATGTCCTACATATTAAGATGAAAGTAGTGCAAGCGCCTGCTGTGCTTACAGTATGTGCGGGTGTGGTTTTTTGGAAATTTACCTCTCGTCTATCATTTATTTCTTCTTTCTCCCCTCTCTCGGAAACGACCCGATATAGACTGAAATACTGTATCAAAGGGCCGTTAAAGTCAAAACAATCAACGAACCAACAACCACATAAAAATTAAGCCATCTCTAGCGTTAAGTCCATTTCTTGCAAATTATTAAATCTGCAGTCATCAAACATGACATGAAGTTTCTTCTTAGAATGATCTCAGGGACTGCTGCGTTTAAGCCGCGCCACGAAAAAAGTGGCATTGCGCCATGCAAACTCAGATCAGTCTGGGCATTCGCTTATTCTGATCAGGGTCTTCACCATGCACTTGAAGGGTATCTAAGGGTCTAACCTACCTTGATGCCGACAGTGAAGACTGATCAGACTGGGCGGATTTCGCTTTGTTGGTTTTGTCGTATGGCTGCCCAAAATTTTATTTTCATCCGGGACCTATGTGTCACACTTAACTGAGTTTGTAAAATTTTACATCCAATCACACATAAGTTTTAGAGTTTAGGTCCATTTCTTTTTAATTACAGTGCCTAAATGTATCAAACCTGTCATAATAGTTCGGTGGCTGTGCCACTTCGACTTTTTGCAGCGAAAAAGCACGCGAAAAGACGACATGCGAAAAGAGCAAAATACGTACAAACGCCATGCGAAAAGTTGAAAAAACGCCATGCGAAAAGTTGAAAAAACGCCATGCGAAAAGACATCTCAGCGCGAAAAAAAAAAAAAAACGCCATGCGAAAAAGACGCCATTTCAAACCTTCTGTGTTGTCTTTTCACCTAACATCTTTCCGCATGGCATTATTTCGTTTTTTCGCAGGGCGTTTTTCGTCCTTTCGCATGGCTTGTTTTGTCTTTTCCCTGTGTATTTTTTTTTTTCTTCGACTTTTCGCATGGTGTTTTTACATTGATAGCCAAGGCCTTCTAACATTTCCACATAACATGTTTTAGGCAATATCAGGAAAAATTCAATAATCGTAAATATATCTAAATTGTGCATTATTATTAATTGGATGAGTCATCTTCTACTCTTTGGCGTTTCTGGTGTGTTTTTTTTTATTTGAGCTGCGACACGAAAAAACCAACAAAGTGGTTGTGCGCCCAGCGCAGACTCAGATCAGCTTTGGCATCCGCCAAGTCTGATCAGACAGTTTGCTAAGCGCTTAAAGGGTAGCTAAGGGTCTAAGCTACCTCTTTGCGGACAGGGGAGACTCTGGTCAGACTAGGCGGATGCCCAGGCTCATCTGAGGCCGCACTGGGCGCACAACCACTTTGTTGGTTTTGTTGTGTCGCGGGTCAAAATTTTTATTTTTTTAATTGTATTTTACATAGACTCCTGTTAGCAAACAGTGTATGCCCTGTTACGACGCCACGTTTTGCGGCGCATGAATTGAGTCTGCACTGTTGCATATGTCCCAAAAACAGATTTTCATTCCTTATAAGTTCAAACTTATTTGCAAGTACGAAATTATGCGTGTCTGTATTTTCTGAGGTAGGATTTTCGGGCTTCATGGTCGTCTGCTGGTCTGTTAAATGGCGTCCAGACTGGCACACCAGAGAAATACCTCCGCGCTGCAATATAGTTCTGGAAAGAAACAAAAGTAAGAAACGGATTTAAATGACTGTTAGAGGCTTCAAGGTGAATGGAAACACTTTCAGAAGCAGGAGCGCTGTCATCTTGTCTTTTTTAATTTCTAAATGGGATGGGGTTGGGTGGTACGATGAAGCTAGGTATAACTTCCAGTTCCAGGGCGATATTAGTAGGGCAAGGGCCTACTGTGCATGCAGTTGATGCAGGTGGGGTTTGTTTGGGGCTTTTTTTTCTCTTGCCTATCATTTCTCTCTTCTTCCTTTCTTTGGGAGACGGCCCGATATAGACTGAAATACTGACTCAAAGGGCCGTTAAACGCAAAATAACCTATCAACCAAATCTAAATGGGGGTCAACCGTGAGGCGAATTACTTCTAAAGTATCAAATTCCTTGAAAAGTAATTACCATTTTGAAAGAACTTCTTTCTCATTGGAAGCAAACAGGAACTCACAAAAATATTTCCCTTTGTAAAAATGACGAAAAAAAACATTGAGGTATACCAGTGCTCCGTAAAAGAGGTAAAGATAAAGGCCACTTTCGATGGTAATTCTGAGGTGATTTACATTTGAGCCGCGACACGAGAAAACCAACAATGTGGTTGTGCGCCCAGCGCAGACTCAGATCAGCCTGGACATCCGTCGATTCTGATCAGACTCTTTGCTAAGCGCTTAAAGGGCAGCCAAGGGACTAAACTACCTTCATGCGGACAGCGAAGACTCTGGGCGGATGCTCTTTTAGAACGGGCTCTATGAGGTTAGACACTTTAAGCGAGGGATCATAACATATGTCTATGTACAGAAATTATCAAGTTTCATCAGCCAAGGAGCACTGTTGCCAAGTGTAGAATCGCGAATGCAAAGAGTAGCATCTGATAGGACTGCAGGCCAGTTTCGGAATGAGATTCTTTGTATTAATGAGAGGTGCCGCATGAAAGGATACCTTCCGATATAACATGGCAATTTCAATGAAGTTCTCTTCTATATTCGGTATGGAGTTCATAGGGGTTCTTATATTAATATATGTATTGGTGATGAACGCGAAAAATACTCTTAACCTACTCCCCAGTCTGAGTTTGTGCTCATGCTGTATGATAGGGGAGAGTCGGGTAACTTCGGACAGGCGGGTAAATTCGGACATATGAGACGGCTTATAATGCCGTCTCATCAGGATTTTCACTGCTTGTCCGGTTAATTTTGTTTTAATTCCAAACAACTGACATACATGTATAAAGGAAACAATGTCACTGTCCAAATTTACCCACCTTCCGAAATTACCTGACTCTCCCCTACTTCACGGTTTATATGTGGAGCATCATAACAGTATGGAATTAAGGCAACCGTAAAAATATCTAACATTAGAGACACCTACTAGAATAATGACCGTATGGAACACTGGTTTACAATGCAGTGATACTCCAAAAGATGCAGCTGGAACTAGAATTATGGTAAAAGGGCCCTGCCTTTCTGGGACTGTTACTACTGTGAGTGTGTATGCATGATTGGTAAAATGTCTTGTATAGTCATTAATTTGGGGCAAAATACAAAATCATGACTTTGAATACATCAAAGGCCCCAGCTCTGTGAGGGTGAAGTCAGAGTTGTCATTTTTGCACTCTGCACATCCTCCAGATTATAGTGAGTCTGGAAGAGTTTATGAAAATATACTAAGGAGTCATTAAAATATGGGCAAAATACAAAATCATGACTGATTATAACAAGAGCAACAACTCTGTAAAGCAAAAAGCTGGAGTCATCATCGCAAGTATAGGCTATTATGAGTAAGTATGCAAGGTTTGATGAAAATATCTCAAAGAGTCATAAAGGTATGGGCAGGACACGAAATCATGACTGTGATTAAAACAAGGGTCATAACGCTGTAAGATAGGAAGCTAGAGTTACTGTCCTTGCAATCTGCAAACCCTGAGACTAAAGTACATATAAGTATGCAAGGGTGAATGAAACCATTTCAAAGGATGACTTAGATCATGGACACGAAATCATGACTTTGATTAAAACAAGGACCACAACTCTGTGAGGCAGGAAGCTAGGGTTACTGTTCTTGCAACCTGCACATCCTCTGGGTGGTATGTAAGTAAGTATGCACGGTTTGGTTAAAATATTTCCAAGGATGACACAGATATGGCCTGGGCACGAAATCATGAGGGACGGACGTTCGGACGGACAGATGAATTGACAAGGTGATTACTAAAGGGCTTACGCAGCCTTCGTCTGGCGGGGCCCAAATGACAAACAGTACAGACCCTGATCAGACTGCTGCTGCTTATTTAGGAGCAATCTGATCTAGGGATGGACGGTTTGCGCCGACCTATCTTAGATTTTGTACAGAAAGTACAGCTGAATGTCGTTCATATCCGAGTGTCTGGCATATGTTGGTTGCGGGGCGGGTGGGGGGGGGGGGGTGGAATTTACGGTTGTGTATTTCGTTCATTTCGGATGGAAAGGGGGATGAAGAAATTGATTATGAGGATAAAACAATACAGATGCAAGAAGGGCGGAACCTAATCGCGCGGCAGCTAAATCAGTCCAGAGTTTTATCCGTCAGCCAAGAGGACGCTCTCTGCAAGCATACGAACAAATACATGAGCGTGGAAAAGGAGAAAGAAAAGAGATTAAAACAGACCTTTTCATCTAATGTAAACCTATGATAAATGCCTGCCGGAAGAATGAGTAGATCCCCCTTAACAACTTCAATTCGAATCCATTTATCGTCAGTATCACGAACGTCAAAATATCCGGAGCCTTTCGTTATCAGTCGAATCTCCTCGTCACAGTGTATATGCTCTGTGAAGAACGTCTTCAGCTGAAAGTTGAATGAATATTAAGTTATTTGAAGTGCTACAGATAATAAGTGGTAATAGGGCTAACTAAAGAATAGTTTTCCATTTTTCTGAATAAAAACATATGTTGCGACTCCTCATCAGAACCGCCCCGCCGTACCGGTTCTAATTTGGGATCACACAATGTGCGTTTGTATAGAAAAAAAATGTCTCAGAATTATTATTAAACTTGTTTGAAGCGTTGTATAATTTGCATTCTGTTGAGCCTGCATGCGTCAGCGAGACTTTTGCCGACGTGGTGTTGGGGCGTCCGTCCGCACGTTCGTATCCAAACATGCCTCGAGAGACGCGCCTTAGAAACTTCGAACTTCACACTATGAGTTATAAAAATGTAAGTGGCCCCAGCAAAATACTTTCATAAATATTATAATATATAAGAAAATAGGAAAGGACATACCTGCGTGAAAAAGTGTACTGTGACAAATTTTTGTGTGCGGCGGCGCTATATAGGGCCTAACTTAGCTTTTTAGCTTGAATGCATTAAACGTAACCTGACACAACTAGGTCACTGGGACCTTCTTTTTGCGGGAAAGGGATACAGGCCCTATATCTCAACTTTCTTGAGTTAGCGGCCTTTGAAATGTC
Organism: Ctena decussata; assembly: GCA_963989385.1. Classification (NCBI taxonomy): domain Eukaryota; kingdom Metazoa; phylum Mollusca; class Bivalvia; order Lucinida; family Lucinidae; genus Ctena; species Ctena decussata. The sequence goes on from OZ022509.1 coordinate 75,759,755, forward strand.
ATCACTGCATAGGCCTTTCTATCTTAGGTCATCTCAAACCTAAAAGGCCACAGTGACCTACTTCCATGGTAAAGTCCAGTGTGTAAAGTTTTCCAGGTCTGATTTGTGTGTCCCAGATAACATCATATTTTAATACATAAATAAAAACACTGGAGGTCATGTCATTGATCTACTTTCTTAGGTCATCTCAAACCTAAAAGGCCACAGTGACCTACTTCCATGGTAAAGTCCAGTGTGTAAAGTTTTCCAGGTCTGATTTGTGTGTCCCAGATAACATCATATTTTAATACATGAATAAAAACACTCTAGGTCATGTCATTGATCTGCTTTCGCGTGTCAACTTTCGGGGTTCGCCCTGTATCTCAGCTTGCATGAGGATCAGTGTATGCAACAACATATTAAAGGTCCTAACAAAAGAAGGTCACAGTGACCTGGATTCACGAAAACGCACAACTTGTCAAGCTTCCGAGTTTGGCCCTGTTTCTCAGCACCAAAATACTCCGGGTTAGTTCTCAAAGCATCATGGCAGTGAAGGACACCGTGTTATGTTTTCAAACTGAACCCCATATGAGCCACGACACAACAAAACGAAAAAAAATGGCATGTGCGCCCAGCGAAGACTCAGATAAGCCTGGGTATCTGTCTAGTCTGATCAGAGACTTCGCTGTCCGCATGGAGCTTGCTTAGATCCTTAGCTGCCCTAAAAGCGCACAGCGAAGACTCTGATCAGACTCGGCAGCTGCCACATTTTGTTGGTTTTCTCGTGTCGCGGCTCAATTATATCAGCTTCCATAAGCCTCATGCCTTAGAGAAAGTCCTCAGTACGCGTCACGGACAACAAAACTTGGTCAATACTATTGTAGTAAACCTGGATACCCAATCACACACCAAGCAGCTTAACCTGGGTCACCCATCCAGGTACTAGCCGAGCTAAACATTGCTTAACTAGCAACAAACAGTCCACTACTCTAACCAAGTCGCCATAAAAGCATGTTTTTACAGCAAGGCGCTAATAGTGGTATTTATCCCCATTCACTACACTACTCCCTCCTTTTTCTTGAAAGGCCCTGGAACACCCTGTATCCACACAGTGTACATAACTCCCTTATATAACCTGTATTCGATTAAAAAAGCTCTGGTCTGTATCAAAGCTTTCGTAATCCTCAGAACTTTGAAATTCTATAAGCGCATGCATTTAGCTGCTCCAGGTCACCAGCACTTGCACCTAAATGCTCCAAATCACCTTCCACAAACTTAGGGGTCACAATGGCGCATAGTATCGAGAAGTAAAGAAATCAGCACGACAAGTTGGCAAATAACTGAAACGTTTGAGCTTGTTACAATCATATATGATAACTTAACCTTTTAAGCACCGACGGTCGCGGCCAGCTAGTATACAAAACTGGCTGCTGAACTGTTTGGAAATGTAACATACGATCTTAACCATTTGTCGAAATCTTTTGTATATTATTTAACGCAGTATTCTTGTAAACTGAAATTAACCACTTGTAATGGAAAAAATGATTGGCGTTGCTTGAAAAGATGGTTTACGGGATGTGCGTGTAAACTAAAATACTTCCCCTAGGAGCCGCCATAGCCAAAACGACACCCCAACAAACCTTTTTAACGGGACGTCAATCAAATTAATCATTATCAAGACGGCTTCGTACGATTATACGAAAAGCATTAGGATGGCCAGTATATATGTTTTTCGAACTTTATAAGAATGCCGCGACACGGCAAAACCAACAAAGTTGCATGTGCGCCCAGTGAAGCCTCAGATCAGCCTGGGCATCCGCCCAGTCTGATCAGACTTTGCTGTCCGCATGGAGCTAGCTTAGACTCTAATCTACACTTTAAGCGAAAACGAAGTCTCTGGTCACACCGAGCGGCTGCCCAGGCTGGTCTGAGTCATTGCTGGGTGCACATGCCACTCTTTTGGTAATGTCGTGTTGCGGCTCAATTATGCTTTCGCTGGCCGCAGCACACTAGTGTATGTTATTTACGGTATAATATCTGCTAACCGTCTCGTCATAATTCGGGAGCTTATCAGGTGAACACGTGACGGCATCTTCAAACGAGTAGTTCCTTTCTGTCTTGATCTTGTTCAGTTCCTCGCAGTTATCATAGTCATCAGAGAAAATCTACAAAGAGTAAAGACAAAAACATGACAGATTTACATTTATTCAGAATGCATGGGTCTTAACAGCATCCCATTAAAAGGACATAGGCAAACAGTGCAGATCCAGGAGCCTTATTTATAACACGACATAAGTGGTTGCTAAGGCTACATTTCTATGAAGAAAATTCCCTACAACTATTAAATTTGCTCTGGAGGAACAGTCTGAAAAAGACTGTTCCTCCAGAGCAAATTTCATAGCTGTAGGGAATCTCCTACATAGAAATTCAGCCAGGACAAGGTGGAAAGGGGTTGTTTTGGAGTCAGCTGTGGTGCCCCAACGACCTAGTAAGGTTATGGGATAGAACCTCAACGACCTAGTGAGGTTATGGGATAGAATAGAATAGAACAGTATAGCAACTACTTAAGTCGTTTTATAAACACGTCCCCAAATCACTTAGGGAAAGAGTCAAGTATAGTTCGCACGATATATATTGAACAAGTGGACGGATTTTCATTAAATTTTATAAAGTTATTTTAGATCATAGTTGAACTGACTTATGATCGAACCCTTTCTGACAGAATTACAGTCCTAAAACGTGTAGCTAAATGAATGTGAATACTGTTGGTGTAGCAAATGTCTATTTTTGTGGTTGTAGATCGGTTATTTCAAATTTTCAAAAGTTTTTTTAATTTCGCTTAGTGTGTATTAAAATGTTAAAAAAGAAGTGTACTCATATCAAGTCACAGAGCGGACGAGAAAATGTTTACTGACGATTGGAAGGACGGCAGATGGACTATCGCATGACTGGTCGCCCTATATTTCGAACTTGTCGGACGGGGGATAAAAATGTCCCTTGCGCTGCAGTAGCCAATGTTGAAATGATCGTTATTTTTTGCGACAGCCATACATGTAGCGAGAATTTGTCTCGAGTGAAATAGTGTACCCTCAGGTCAGGGGTAGCAACTCTGCCATTTTCCTTCTAATATAGGAAAGAATTTGGTCTAAGAGGAGCACATTCTTTTCTTCAGAGTAGCCACCTTTGGCGAACGGTTAAGTCACGGGTAGTTTCAAAAATATCTGTCTTTCAAAGAATGGGAGGAAGTCATGGTGGTGCAGCATTAGCAACCTTGGAATACGAGTAAACGTCGGGAAGTTCCTTTGCTATTAGTAAAATACGCATGCGAAGGCTACTGAGCAAACTCTGGTTGCCCAAAATAGAAAACCTTGATGCGCCGGCTGGTAGATGTATTTCATACAGAGCATACACCTCTTACAATTACCATGAGCCAGTTTTTTTTTTTCAACACACGGCTCATAGTTACATGTCACAGTAACGGTGACATACTTTTTAATCAAAACATAATTAACGTGCTGATTTATGACATTCGACCTAAATATTCGCTACCTTTGTTTTATTAAAGTGTTCATTCACCTTACTAAAAAGGGAAGACAACCCTGGCATTTTCAGTTTTGATGCCCTTCCCCCTACCTATGATAATCAGGCCCGGATCTAGACCACAAATAGCTGGCGGGGCTCTCTGTGGACCACTGGTGGGGCTTAGGGCTCAACGAAAGAGATGATATTCAGGGCTCAAGGTATAAGATGAAGCAAGATAAGCAAGATAATACCATGCTTACCTTTAAATATATGTTATGGCATCTCGTTGGAATCGCCTCGACGAGGCAATTCAAATGAGATGTCAAAACATATATTTCAATCTAATCTAATGGAATATCATCTCAAATTATCATCAGGTGCTCCTTGATACCTAAATTTCTGTATTATATGGGACATAGACACCCAGGTAGCGGGGCTTAAACCCAGCCGCAGCCGGGCTATTTTCACGAGAGATATCGTGCCCGGGGCCTCTCACAGCTGACAACAAACTTTGAATACACGGAGATATTATTCGTAAAGGCATCATGGCCGCATGTTTTCCGCTTTTGCTGTCAGCTGGTAGTGACCCCGGGTACGATATAAATTTTTTTGTGAGAAAAGGTCACTGTGACTTACCTGTAGCAGCGGGTTACTTGCACTGATGAAGTTTTAAATGTGCAAGGCTTATGGATGCTGAGATACAGGGTGAAGACCAACATATGACGTTCTTTATTGGCGAATGCGGGTCACTCTAACTTTAATTTGGGAACATTACCTGGAGCGGTAATGTGCATACAATACATGAAGCTTTTGGAAGAGAAGACGCAAAGCTCACTTTGAATGGTGTTCTGTCTCGCACAAGTAGGCCACTGGAATGGATGTGACACATATTATATGCAAGTCAAGATATGTCCATGGGTCTGAATAGGGGCTTCCAAAACTGAATAGCAAAGCATTAAAATTTCAGTCCTTCGTCAGTAATAGTCATTTTGTAAAAATTAGTATATTTTAGAATTTTTAGCTTTATGGTTAAATTATAAGCGCCAAAAAATCGCTGTATTATAACATAAGGCCTTTAATCGCTCGTCACATTAAATAAGGCCATTATCGCTAATCGGTAAACCCCATCCAGACCCTCATGTCCGGCCTGACGAACGGACAAACGCACCAACATCTTTCGACCGATCACGTCTCGCTGATTGAAAAAGTCAAAATGTCTTACCTGATAATATAACAGTCCTAGTTTCTCAAGATCCTTTAATTCGAGAAATCGAGGCGGTTGTTGCATATGGGGCTCCCGCTGATCTCTGTCTGTGCCATCATCCACCATATACCAGGCACGAACCATTTTAATATAAGAATTGTACCTTAAGATTATGCAATGTGTTGCTGTTTGTGTCTTATGTGTGCTGTGCGCTAAATATAGATTACCGGCGTTTTTATATTATGAGGGTCTCGGAGATAAAGAACTGATCGTCATAAACAAAACAATGTTCGCTCTTTACTTTCTAATATGTACAGATAGTATCCCAGCGACACGACAAAACCAACAAAGTGACATGTGCGCCACGCGCAGACTTTGATTAGCCTGGCCAGATGCCCAGGCTGATCAGTCTTTGCTGTGTGCTTAAAGGGTAGCCAAGGGTCTTAGCTAACTCCATGCCGGCAGTGAAGACTCTTATCACGGGCATCTTCGGTCCTCAGGATGAGACTTTAAACCGGTCCAGTCTTCGAACGATCTATGTGTTGGTGTACGTTAAACCCGAGTTCACTCACTCACTCTATAGCTGTTGAGATTTCTGTCTATGTTGTCCAAATTGGAAAAATGCAAGACCATGACCATACTGTTCCTTTCTTGTAGGCTTTAATACTGTCTGTTCAAATAATCATTAGCATTATGCGTTCGTTGTGTTTCTGTTTCATACCGTATTTATTTTAGAAATAAAAATTCAATTTTCCGATGTGAATGGAAGTATGAACACAATTGGTCAGGTGCAAAGTAAGTGACGCCCGAAGGGCGTTTATATTAATTTTGTCAGTACATGACCATTTGTGTATATACATGTACTTCCACGAACTTCGGAAAATGAAATTAGTCTCCTATAATGACATTTAATTTCAAGATTATTTGAGCATCATTTTCGATTGTTAAGAGCATCATTTGTAAAATATACGACGAAAAGCTGTCACTAATCATCAGTAAAGTCGCTTACGTTAAACAGCCGTCAACATGACGTGTCGTCAAACAGAACGTTGCAACGGCCAATGGTGTCGTTGTTTACATGTGACGTTGCGTACCAACAATGTCGCGTGACCTACTATTGTTCATGGAAGTATGAATACTGTTTCTCCGTATTGGTTCATCTTAGGAAAAGCAAAGGGAATGTTTTCATCCGACTAAAAGACTACGCTTTATCCTTCCAAAATAACCGCAGATGTGTAAATTAGTCGAATTATAGATTAAGGCCAGAAAGAGGGTGCACGGACAAATGGATGAATGTGTGGGCAGTCTTTCATTTCGTCAATGATTTAAACATAATGCGCTTGAGGTTGTACACTAGGGTAAATAATAAAACTGATGACTCGAAACAGAGCTGCATCATTTTGGTTTAAACAATATTTTATTCAAATAAGTTGCCATACAATTGTACATAATATTATATGGTACAGGATCTGATAGAAAGCTGAAGCTTATTTAAATCATCTCCTGAATCATTTTATACTGTTACCATTTTTATTATTAGTAGTGGTATTGTTTTCTTTCCTTGTACCGGGTTTGTCTCAGATAGTAAGCCTGACTCTTTACATACACACACGCGAGCGCGTATTTTCCAAAATGGCTTTGGATAATAGTAGGGCAAGGGCCTACTGCGCTTGCACTTGGTGCGGATGGGGTTGTTTGGACATTTTTTGCTCGTCTGTCATTTCTCTCTTTCTCCCTGTCTTTGGGAGACGGCCCGATATAGACTGAAATACTGTCTGAAAGGGCCGTTAAACCTAAAGCAACCAACCAACCAACCATTTAACTTTTCCAAGTTTCCCTACTGAGAATTTGGGCGAATTCTGAAAATGCAGATTTGCTTACAACGGAATTTTGATTATGTATAATGGTCAGATCAAAGCAAAGAGAGACAATCAGGATGTGATTTATATTCAACAGAAGATCATTATATATTTCTATGTTGGTTGAAATTATAATGCGCTCAATGTGATTTTAGGATTAATAAGCAGGCACATTCGGCATACTAACTTGGGTAGACCTGAGCAATATCTGGGTATTAAAGTCATTACGTCAGCATTCAATACATGCATGATATATATACCTGTAAAAACGCCTTTGACATTTGATGGCTAGTATGGGTCCACGGCTCAGGCCATGGGCATCAAAATATGCATTTGGTGACGAATCTAATAAGTCTAGGGGGAAATGATCGGCGTCTGTAGCTCAGTTGTCTCATAATTAGCGAGAGACCATGAGTTTGAGTCCCGGGTCCCTGAATAAAGATCTGTTCAATTCTGTTCTGTCACAATGGCGGACAAACAAACCATATACTTTACTGGAATTTTTTTTGCGGGTCCCGACTCATAGTTCATGTCAAACATTTTTGCTGATATGTCATTTTCTTTAATCTTAATTCTTGGAATGCTAAACATTACTTTATTTCTGTAATGGATTTTTCATGCCAAATAAGAAAATAAACGCTGTAGACTAGATTGGCTTCCAAGCAGTCTGATCAGGGCCTAACTGCTTGCTTAGACATGATTTTCCTAACACAAGAGATGTATGAATACATGTACACATTAATGGTTTCCAGCATTTTTACAAAGGGAACCAACTTTTGTGAATTCCTTGTTGCTTCCCAGGAAAGTCAAGCCTTTTGAAAAAGGGAACTACTCTTAAAGGAAAAAAATGTTCCTACTCTCCTATCCTTTGAGAGCTGGTCCCTATTTAGAAGGAGAAAAAATCAAAATGAGTTATTTCCCCTTCACTTTCAGTTGTGTGTGGTAGATTATTAAGCAGGTCCATATTTTCTGAGGTACGCTTTTCTAGCTTCGTGGTCTTCAGCTGGTCTGTTGAATGGCGTCCAGACCGGCACACCTGTGAAGTATCTTCGCAGCTGAATATATTTCTGTAAGAAAAAATAAAGAAATAGACACGTGGAGCAAATCGATCCTTTTAAGCAGTCCCTAGGGACACCTGTAAATATTCTGGTGGGATTTTGATCTGATGCACATTTACCCCATCCCTACCCCAGCTCCGCCTTCCGAACAGTTGCGCTCTAGAAGGGTTTATCCGTCCAAAATAGACTCTTATGTTCGATTTAAGATTTCAGGGTGGCGGGGGAGGTATAGATGACTTAGTGTGAGCAAAGTCCAGGTACAGTAAACGAACACGGAGCAAAAATTACAGTAAACTCTAGGTACATGTAATACATTTCACTAGTCACCAAACTGTTTAAAGATGATATCTGTAATAGTTACGTTGTAGGATGAAGAGGATGAATGAATAATCCAAGGGCCTGATAAGAAGCAGGCGTAGGGCTGGACCCAATCCTACGACCCTGTATTTTGACCAGTGTGTTCCCACGATTTGATCGGACTGTATTTTTGTATAAGATGCTTGCCGCCACCGACCACCATACACAGATTTTAGAAGACAAACCTTCTCGTCCAGAGTGAACCTATGATAAATGCCGGCTGGAAGAATGATAAGATCCCCTTTGACTACTTCTATCCGGATCCATTTGTCATCAGCGTCACGAACGTCAAAATATCCGGAGCCTTCCGTCGTCAGTCGGATCTCTTCGTCACAATGTATATGCTCTGTGAAAAAAGTCTTCATCTGCAAGGAGACATATACCGTTTTTCTTCAGTTATAAGACGGTTTTCTCTTTCCAAAACAATCCCAAACACGAAAGTCCGTCAAAACAATCTCAAATCTAGATCTTTGGATTTTTTTGAAGAGAAAATCCCATATTTATGGTTGAATTACGTAAGACATTACATATCTGGGATAAATTTTAAAAAAGAATAAACAGCCGTCTTATAACCTAGTACGGTAGACTCAATAGGCAGACAATGTTGAAAATATGTATATATCTTAAAGTGAAAACACATTCCACATTTTAGTGAAAGGTCTTATGACACAAATGAACTCAAGGAATTTCAGCTTTTAGCGAAAGAACTATTCAGACCTTAGCAAAAACCTGCATAAACTCTTTAAAATAATTTTAGAGAGAGAGAGAGAGAGAGAGAGAGAGAGAGAGAGAGAGAGACCGATTTACTATGTTAAACTGTTTATATCAAAACCGTAGTTAAACTTTCAAGAAGTTTTAAACAAATGGTTATGCTATTTCGTATATTGGAGGTGTAGGGTTACGGAACCACACGAAACTTGCCGACTGAGAAAGAGCACTACTAACCCACTGGTCGTAATTTGGTAGCTTGTCTGGCAGCATTGTGATGATGTCTTCATAATTGTAGTTCCTGTCTTTCCTCAGCTTCAGGAGCTCCTCACAATTCTCATAGTCGTCCGAGAAAATCTGTTAAGTAAAACGTACATTTTATCTAAAACGCCCCTGGTTAACTATGTATATACAAGGGCTGTTACAAAACGAAAAATATATGTTACGACACGAAAAAGAGTCATATTTACCAAACGACCTGATGACCAGGTCGTTTGGTAACTATGACTCTTTTTCGTTTCGTAACACCTCTTTTTCGTTTCGTAACATCCTTGAAAACATAGTTAACCAGGTGTTTAAAGGATCCCTGTGTCTTAGGAAGCGGATCAACGTTGTTGCATAAAAGCGGTACTGCGTGCCTTAACAGCGAAGTATTAACGGGCGAAAGTCTCCATGGTCCAACCTGCAATTATTAATATTGCTTATGAGCATTCCAGGGCGTCAAAAAATCTGACGTCACCATCAGCTGTACATGTACCCACGATCACAAAGGGGGTGGTTGGGTGGTGCGATGGTGCCGGGTTTACCTTCCAGTGCCGGGGCATCCTACTGATTTGGATAATAGTGGGCCGCAAGGGCCTGCAGTGCTGGCAGTAGGTGTCGGTGGGGGTTGTTTGGACATTTTTTCTCTCGTCTTTCAGTTCTCTCTTCTTTCTCCCTCTCTCTGGGAGACGGCCCGATATAGACTGAAATACTGTCTCAAAGGGCCGCTAAACCCCAAACAAGCAACCAACTAACGATTACAAAGGTAATTTCATGACGTCAAAAACGACATTACTATGGAAGAGGAGTTTACAAAATGTACACAGATAAGGCTACTGCTAGAGGCATAATTGCCAGTGGACGACATAATTTAGGAAAGCGTTTTCTCCACATCAGCTATTCTTCAAGCAGTTTTCATGCAACAACAACGATCAAATGCAGTTACAGCTGCAGAGCTCCTCGAAAGGGATGTTGAAAACCCAATCCTGTCACTTTCGGGGTTGTTGAAAACCCAATCCTGTCACTTTCGGGGTTGTTGAAATCCCAATCCTGTCATTTTCGGGGTTTTAACAACCCCGAAAGTGACAGGAATTGAAACCCCGAAGTAACAACCCCGAAAGTGACAGGATTTGAAACCCCGAAAGTGACAGGATTGGGTTTTCAACAACCCCGAAAGTGACAGGATTGGGTTTTCAACATCCCGCTCTTTGTCAAACTGATCTTCATGTAGTTAACGAAAATTGATCCGTGTAATTTAACGCCATTACGGCGAACCCTATTCCTGGACTAAACCCTGGTTTATTGTATTTCTCCTCGAGTCAAATCTGAAGTATTCGCCCCCACCACAGACCCCTAACCTATGACATTGAGCAAGCAGTTATTCGACACCACATGTAATTCTTTTGAATTTTGTCGCGGTTCATATGGCGACTGTAGTCATTTTACATAAATCACACGAACAGACGTCTAGATATTCTTACTCCGAACAGCTGTTTTGAATAGATATGATTTTTTTTATCGTAGAGCTCCTGACAATTGAAAATTAGCGGTTTAAAAATCTCAGCTTTTCATTTCTTTTCAAAGTTTGATGCAAGCAATAATGCTGCACCGTTATGTTTCCTCTAACAGAGAAATCAGAAAAACATAGTATAAAAAAGATTCAGAGCTCTGTTCAGTAAAGAGGAAACCACTCACCTGAAAATACATAAGACCCAGCTTTTCCAGATCCTTAAATTCCACAAACTTATGCGGATCCTTCATGTGGGGCTGTCTCTGCTCCCTGTCCGTAGCATCGTCCGTATACCAAGCACGAACCATTTTTAAGACAACAGATTCTTTGTTTGTGTTGCACTGCTTGTTTATGTATGCTGTGTAACGTTATAGATTTACCTACTTTTTTTAAATGGGTAAACCTTATCACAAGAAAAGATACCCATTTAATGAGAGAACGAATGGGACGTTATGGTCTTTGTTGCGATACATCCCACTGGTCAGACAAGGTTGAATTTTCTTTTATAGCGAACACACGAAGTATGTTCGCTTTACTGTATCAGTTTTGGTCCTATATACTTAGGCAGATAAAATGTGTGGTAACGATCATGGTTGCGGCCATCTTGGAGAACCGGAAGTTCGAAAGTTATCGCGAGACTAGTCACGAACCAAGTGCTCTAATCGAATTTTTTTACGAGTCCACAAACTTATTTTTGCAATCACTCTATAAAGGAAATGTACATTAAATATTTCTCGCTACAATAATTCTCGTTTTTGTTAATTATGTTCGTAGAAAGGATAGCTCAAACTGTAAACGTTTTGTCGTCTGCTCGTGACCGGAACTTAGTATAGACCGGAACTGAGTTCATAGGTAAAACCCCGTACCGTGGCGCGTCATGTGAATTGGAAACGACGGCGCACCCGAGAGCGCACCAGAGAGCCCACCTAGGTTAGAATGGAGCAGGAATGGTGTGCTTGGCCAGTGTTAACAAGCCATTTGATTAAAAAGTTGATTTCTACGACTATTTTTAGTAAAATAATCATGACACAGCCTTAACATCTATATTTTAGTCCATTTCAATTATCTTTGGAACTGAATAAATAACAGTCAGATACACAAACGAATTCTTTGATTTGCTAATCAAAGCAATCATCATGAGTACAATTTTAAACACCATATGATTTAATACTCAGAATTACACTAATTATCTGAAGTGTCTCTCAGCTGCGGAATATAAAGACTGCTGAGAGAGGGCAGCAGGATTGACTTCCGATAATATTATTTTGAAGACGATTGAATCCCTGCCTCTTAATGGTGCAGATCGCTGAGGAAAGTGTGGACTTTCAGATGATTATTGCACCCAACCACTGTCACAAAGCAGCTTAATATTGTGACAGCAGACCATAAGGACACCTTAAGAAGGCGAGCCTACATATGTTTCCATTCTATCTGCATGCCGAACAAGTCTGCTATGGTTCTTTCTTAATGTGCACTGCGGTTTTTCTTCAACATTTAAATTCAGACTCTAATCGATACTGGCATGACGTTCAAGCCTTCAAGCCCGTCTTAAGGATTGCAAAACCAGCCGAATAAACACTATAAGGTGTATTTTATTTTTCTTATTTTATTTTCTTTTTTTCTTTTTTCATTTCATTCTTTTTCTTAAACTTTTTTTTCCTTTATCCTTTCTTTCCTACTATGCATTACTCCAGTGCATGACCCCGTTGCTGATGCCCTTTCCTGCACAATGAGGCTCATGTCGCTCATGGGTACTGGTGGCTTAGCAACGTCTTCAAATCAAATCAGATCAGTTGACTGTTCTTAAATCCAGTTACAGGGCTGACCCCAAGTACAGTACAAAACATACAATACATAAAATATTCGGTACATGCAAGTGATGTATTTTCTGACCATGACAGTGTATGGCTTACTTACTATATAATGTTTAAGTGAAACATCTCCAGAGGAAGCAATTCAGGCATCCCATCTCTGTGCCCCCCTCCATCTCAATACCAGCTCCCTAAGAAAAGAATTTGCCTCCATTCATTGAATTAAACGCTTTCCCCCATAGAAGACCCACCTGGAAGGGCTATGCCTCCCGAGGAAGCAAAAAGAAATCAGAAAGGCTGCCTACTTACGTAAAAGTGGCGAAAAATATTAAGGTGCACCACAGTTAGTTGCACCTGTAGTAGGAGGAGAAAAATCTGTAAAGAAAATTTCGTTGAGCGCCCCGACCGGGGATCAATCTCACAACCTCAAGATTATAAACCGAGCACACAACCAGTAGGCTAAAAGGTCCGGACCAGTTAGACTAGTCAGTTATACACTCTATATACCTAAATACATATTTACACATCACTCATTGGCCGTACTACTACACTCCTCCATCCTACCAAAGAACATTTGTATCAAATGTTAAGGAAACGAAATTATAATCCAGGTTCTTTTTAACTCTGCAGCCATTGTTTTGCCCTTGGGCTCCAACGGTAATCACCCTGGTCACAGCACCACTGTAGGAGGAGAAAAATATGTAAAGAAAATTTCGTAAAAGTTTTGCAAATGGCCTCATGACTTTGTTTAGGGGCATGCTGGGTACAACTGCTATGCATGTACTGAAAGCAATGCATTTTGTCTTTACAATGATACCAAACACTATACAAAGACACTTTTCCTTATTGAGTTACAGCGCATTTTAATAGGTCCCAGTTATACCACTGGGCTAATTTTATATGTAAAATCTTTTCAGTGTTAGGCATTCAAGTCAAATATTCTTGTAAATACCAAATTAATCTTTGTCATTTGCTTGTCCATCGTTGCCTATAATTAGAAGGGCGGCAACTGTTATCGATTTATTCCTTGCAAAGCAATGCGCAGTTCTTATGACGTTATTGAATTTTACGTTAACGTCATTTTTGAAAGTTTTCAGAGGCTTCATTTTTGGCATTAATTTGAATTTGTTGATAGGTTTTCGTTGACCCATGTAAATGCTCTTGCCGACAATATTTTGAATGCTAATACACTTGTTTTCATTACAAAATCATCAAATTTTAGTAGAAATGGAGTAATTGCTACAGCATAAAGTACGGATAATCCATATTCCCGGCCCTGTACGGAAGCCAGATTAAAACTGATTTCCGCGATATTTACAGAACAACATTTGGACATTGTCTTTAACTAACAAAGATAAAAAGATATCAAAGACTGCTGATATATAAATTACGGCCCACTAAAGTAAAATTTTGCAGTGCCTTTAGGGTATACCTCTTTCAAAGAAGTTAAAAATTCGTCCTTTTTTAAAAAATGCATCTTGTTTGCAGACTTCTCTTCGCATAATATAGCTTAATGTATTTTTGCAATAAGAAGTTCTGTCTGTATGGTGGTTACCGAGAAATTACGTCATTTGCAAAACTTTCCGAACGCCCCTCGTACATATTTACACATAACTAATTGGCCGTACTACTACACTCCATTGAAAAGCTGGTGTTTTTTCACACCTTAACTGTTAAAGTATCTGAATGATAACGATAAGGTTAATGAGAACACCCTCAAGGAAAGCAGGTTGGCAAACCCAGACTCTGTGACTTCAAAACTGGTGCCAACGCCCAAAGGAAATTTCCTCCATTCAGAGTGAACCCCAGCCACCCACCCACACAAATAAAAATGGCCACACTGCCAACTTGAGTCCCAAGGTAAACATGCAAGAAGACACATAAGTTGACTCTCCTTTGTAAAAATGGCAGAAACTTGCGCACACAGTATAGTTGCCTTATTTTACGGGCAGCATGGATATCACACGAGCTGCACCGGTCTCTCAATGATGTCACCATTACCATTATAGCATGATACAGTTTGCTAATCCAGGTGAGTGCCACTCGGGCCAATTTGACCCAAACTTAGTCCTGAACACATGACGTTACCAGTTCCGCTTCGCTTCACTCTACGGGAGGAGCATAGTGGATCCCGGCTAAGGGTCAGTAGTACAGGACTAACCCAAACTAGCCAGGAATTCCATGGTACCATGGTACTTAATGTTTAAAGTGAGACAACACATGCTGTGTGCAACACTGCATTGATTGATGCACAATAGTATTTTCAACAAGCCATGTTCTAAGTTATAATAAAGTTTAATGTTCATATAAATCCTGTTATTATTTACAAGCAGGACTCGAACAAAGTCATGCTATCTATTTTCCTGTCAGGATACATTCTCATGATACCATGGCAAACAGAAAGCTATCAAATTGGTAAAGCTTACATGATATAATATATTAATATCTCACACTGTTTCAGGTAATGGTTATTATCAGTCTTATTGGAACTCATAAAAACTTTTAATAAAACTGTTTTTGACCATTTGAAATCTGGAAATGGCATATTTAAAATTTTCTCCATTTTGACATAAGGTGTATGATATTTATTTGGACTGTGTGGATATCTTATAATGTAATTTCACCAAGCAAAAATTATTTTAAGAGTAACTATAAAGGTATTTGGAAGAGAAAGGAATGTTGGAACAGTTGCAGCCAGTTTCTTATTTCCTATCAAAATTATTTGTGTAAATTTGTGCTGATTTCAGTTTTAAGGCTTATTGGCAACCCATATATCAATCACCCCAAAAGTAAATAAGCATGCATTCAAGTTGTAATTTCTATTCGCATTTTTAAGGGAAAGGTATGTTGAACCATTCAATAGTAAAAGTTGAATTAAGAATTATTGCTGACATTAAATATCAACAATTGTACAGTACTGGTGGTGGCTGGAAAAGTTGAGAAATCATAATTTCCAAATTTTTACTTTATTTGATATTTATTCGGATATTTATCCTAATTATCTTATAAATTATTTTGTGGTACAAAGTAGCATCCCCTTACTTTATCAATATAGTAATATTAAGGCCCAGCAAATGGTTTAAGTTCCATAATAAAGCCAGATCCAATTTACCATGGTACCATGGAACCCAAGGTACCATGAGACCGGACTATACAATGACAAGGTGGTGCCCACCTAGGTTAGAATGGAGCAGGAATGGTGTGTTTGGCCAGTGTTAACAAGCCATTTGATTAAAAAGTTGATTTCTACGACTATTTTTAGTAAAATAATCATGACACAGCCTTAACATCTATATTTTAGTCCATTTCAATTATCTTTGGAACTGAATAAATAACAATCAGATACACAAACGAATTCTTTGATTTGCTAATCAAAGCAGTCATCATGAGTACAATTGTAAACACCATATGATTTAATACTCAGAATTACACTAATTATCTGAAGTGTCTCTCAGCTGCGGAATATAAGGACTGCTGAGAGAGGGCAGCAGGACTGACTTCAGATATTATTTTGAAGACGGTTGAATCCCTGCCTCTTAATGGTGCAGATCGCTGAGGAAAGTGTGGACTTTCAGATGATTAGTGCACCCAATCACTGTCACAAAGCAGCTTAATATTATGACAGCAGACCATAAGGACACCTTAAGAAGGCGAGCCTACATATGTTTCCATTCTATCTGCATACCGAACAAGTCTGCTATGGTTCTTTCGTAATGTGCACTTTGGTTCTTCTTCGACATTTAAATTCAGACTCTAATCGATACTGGCATGACGTTCAAGCCTTCAAGCCCGTCTTAAGGATTGCAAAACCAGCCGAATAAACCCTATAAGGTGTATTTTATTTTCTTTCTTTTCTTTTTTTTTTTTTTTCGTTTTTAATTTCATTCTTTTTCTTAAACTTTTTTCTTTATTCTTTCTTTCCTACTATGCATTACTCCAGTGCATGACCCCGTTGCTGATGCCCTTTCCTGCACAATGAGGCTCATGTCGCTCATGGGTACTGGTGGCTTAGCAACATCTTCAAATCAAATCAAATCAGTTAACTGTTCTTAAATCCAGTTACAGGGCTGACCCCAAGTACAGTACAAAACATACAATACATAAAAACATTCGGTACATGCAAGTGATGTATTTTCTGACCATGACAGTGTATGACTTACTATATAATGTTAAAGTGAAACATCTCCAGAGGAAGCAATTCAGGCATCCCATCTCTGTGCCCCCTCCATCTCAATACCAGCTCCCTAACAAAAGAATTTGCCCCCATTCATTGAATTAAACGCTCTCCCCTACAGAAGACCCACCTGGAAGGGCTATGCCTCCCGAGGAAGCAAAAAAGAAATCAGCCTGAGAAAGGCTGCCTACTTACGTAAAAGTGGCGAAAAATATTAAGGTGCACCACAGTTAGTTGCACCTGTAGTAGGATGAAAAATATGTAAAGAAAATTACAATTTGACCCAAACTACAATGACAAGGTGGTGCCTAGGGTAGCACTTCACCCCATCAAAGATCTTCAAGGACCGTAAAGAGTGTGTTCGCACAAAGGCGGTGCCTTAATTTCATATTACTTTTCAATGAATTATAGAGATTTCTCGGTGAAATCGAAACTGATAATCTCACTGTTTCAAACAGTGAAATTATCACTTTCGATTTCACTGTTTCAGAAATAGGATTTTTGTGAAATAGTCCCAAGGTTTTTGTTGATTAATTGGCTACATCTTATCTGGCTTAACAAAAATTACGTCACGCATGTTTGCACGTCATTACGACGTTAATGACGTCACTTAAAGCGCGAACGTAACATTGTTACTGCACGCGACGTCAGGCCGCCTAAGTCTCCTGTAGGCATACTATGTTGGCAATTTTTTTGCGATCTGTTTATCAAAATGGTATTTGAAGCTATTTTTCAGTTGCAAACTATGTTTACAACCAATATCATGCCCAATAAACACGCTGGAAGCATCAAATTTGACGCAAAACGGCTAGATAAAAAGTTGTGTTTCTGTCGTGATGACTGACGCTCTTGAATAAACAGAATTTTTGGGATTTTCAAGCATAAAAGAAATAGAAAATTTGGCTTTTTCAGTGTAAGATGATTTTTTATTTCACTCATGAACACCAAAAGTGGTATTTTCACTCGTGGCTTCGCCACTCGTGAAAATACTGCTTTCGGTGTTAATTCGGTGAAATAAAAATCGATCTTACACTGAAAAAGTCAAATATCCTCTATAACATTGATTCGACCTTCATTCAACGTCATGACGTTGAATCAAGGTTGATTCAACCTAGTGTGCCCCAGTGAGCTGAGAAAACAGTGCAGACCCAGATCCGACTGCTCCTGAGGAGCAGTCTGAGCAGGGTCTACATTGTTTACCACTCAATCTGCATCTTTTGGACGCTTTACTGCATTGTAAAATCAAACATCCATTTGATAATAACAGTCAGTATCTAGGCGCCCAACTTTTAGATTTTTTACGGTAGAGAAGTGCCGTGGTCGAGAGGTTAGAGAACCTTGGTTATGCTATTAAAGGTCGCGGGTTTGAATCCAGGCTGGGCCAGTCGATGACTGGAAATTCGTTTTCTGTCAACCCAGCAGAAATTGGAAATTAGAAGTGTTTTTTTTTTTCGAATCAAGGAAGAAAAAGACAGCAAAAGGTTAGTAGTAGTATTTCAATTCTCATATCGACGTTACCCCCGCACCTCAGCGGAACAAAGGTTAGGACTGGCTGCGCCTTTTATATGAGCCGCGACACGAGAAAACAAACAGTGTGGTTATGCGCTCAGCACAGACTCAGATCAGCCTGGGCATTCGCCCAGTCCGATCAGAGTCTTTGCTGTCTGCATGGACGTAGCTTAGACCCTTGGCTACCTTTTAAGCGCACAACGTAGGCTCTGATTAGACTTGGCGAATGCCCGGGCTAATCTGAGTCTTCGCTGGGCGCACATGCCACTTTCTTGGTTTTCTCGAGTCGCGGCTTATATTTGTGCCCAAGATACAGTGTGTCTCTTACCCCCACTGCCACTGTTACTCTATGGGAAACCTTTATGGTAAATATTTTGGGTGGTCAAAGGGGCTTTTAAGATGACTTATTAAAAAAAATATATAGAGCACAATGTAGAGACAGAAAATGAATAAGGATAAGGCTGAGTGTAATGACTTTGACTCACACTGCCTCGGTTCAAAAGTTGAGGTGACTCATAAGAACCTCCGCAGCTTGGCTGAATGAAGCGGTTCTACCAAAGAGTAATTATGTCGACCAGTTATGCATTGTAATACACTCTGATCATGATAGTTATTCACTACACGCTAAAATAGGTGTCAGATATGCAGAAGCATAGCTCACTATTATTTGAAAAAGGTGTCTTCCGGCACATATCGGAATCTCAGGTCAATACTGGAGCTATGGTAACGTCTTTCCGATCATTTTGTCACATAGAAAAAAATGTTGAAAAAATGTTCTTTAAAGCAAAAAAAAAAACAAAAAAAAAAACACAAACATCCTAATCTTTTTTTCCGGTTACCCTTCCGTCTCCGTTTTTGGGGGCTAGTGGATAACACGCTGGACTATCAATGATCTATACCGCGATTCCTCGCTCTTTCCGATGAAAGGTCCCGTGACCTTGAAAATGAAGTCAATGCCAACCGATGTATGATCAAGTTGCTGGTGGGATGTTAATGCATCAGATCATACACGTCACTTGTCGATGTTTGGTCATAATTCACCAAGCCCTTAAGCAGATGTGTGTGCGTGTGTGTGTGTGTGTGTGTGTATTTCAATTCTCGCAATGACGTTCATTCCCCGCTCCTCAGGGGAACGTAAACAGCCGCAGTAACGGGTCGCCGTTTGTCCGTCCGTTTTCAGGAGATATGGAGCACACACGCGATTTTTCAACATTCTTTGATCTCCCGTGACCGTGAAAATGTAGTCAAGGCCACCAAAATCTACTCAGTTCTTTCCCATCTCCCAGTGAAATATCTATGCGAGTTGGTCAAAATCCATTCATCCCTTCAGGAGAAATGGTGCAGACAATCCAGTTTTCAACATTCTATAGTTTAAACATTATTTTATTGTCTAAATAACATAGCAAAGTGGTCGGGCTACAAACTCTCACAACATTAGTTACAACCCTTCTTTGACCTCCTGGGACCTTGAAAATAGCGTCAGGGTAACCAAAATCCAGCCAGTTCTTTCTTTTGTCTCTTATTGATGTATCTGTGCAAGTTTGGTGTAAATTCATCCACCCATTCAGGAGATATGGTGCAGACAAGCCATTTTTCAACACTCTTTGACCTCCTGTGACCTTAAAATAGGGGTCATAGTCACCAACATTTAATTAGTTCTTTGCAATCTACTAGTGATATATCTATGCGAGTTTCGTTAAAACGCGTCCATGGATGCAGGAACCATGGTGCAAACAAACCATTTTTCAATATTCTTGGGCCTCCTGTGACCTTGGAAATAGGTCAAGGTTACCAAAATCTAATCAGTTCTTTCCCTTCACCCATTGATTATTCAATACTAGTTTGGTCAAAATCCATTTATCCCTCCAGGAGATATGGTGCAATGTCAACACAGGAGCCGACACTGACGCCGACAGGATATGCACAAAGAACAATATGCCCCGCTCCCAGGGGTAGGGGCCATAATAATCAGCTACCACATCTGCTGTTGTGACAAAGCAAATCCGTCGATGCTGAGTCTTCTCCAGGCAAAATTATGATAAACTGCAAAGCTCATGCAACAGACAGCAAAGTTCATATACATTTGGGCCACGTCTCGAGAAAACTGCCTTCTGGAGTTTTCGACCAGGTAAGACGGAAACTGGTCTGCTCTGCTAGAGACGAGTTAATGTCATTAAACTTTGGAAATGGAAACTAGAGAAATTACATTGTCTATGCAACAAATAACTAAGACGCTTATCAGACTGCGCGGATTTACCGGCTGATCAACAGATTTGTTGCTTGAATATGCTAGCAAATGATTTCTAATGCCGTGGCTCAATAAACATATCTGTCATAAAAACATGTTGCTTATTCAAAAGTTCAAACAATTTATAGAGACCATCATAAGTTCTGCTCTCCTCTGTCTAACTAAAACAAAAATTATAATAATAGTAATAACACGCCAACAATGAAAGCTATTTTGTTTGTGCCCCTGATTGTTCTTGTGTCTTATCTAGGATTTTCTGAGGCGGGGGAAGAATCGGCCCGAAATATCTACGTTGATGTTGATGGGGAGAGTCCGGAGATTCGAGGCCTGGCTGAGTTTGCCGCAAAGGAGACCGGATATAAACTGATTTCAGTTGGCCGCGTTGGAAAGAAAACGGTAAGATTTAATAATGTCGTTTATCATATGACGTCGCATCTGAGTGTAATAAAGCCATGCATTAAAAACGATAATCCACTAGTGGATTAAATATGCAAATTACGTCGTAACGTTATACGTTTACGTCCATTAAAACGTTGCGATTTCTAATGGCGAAATCGTGACGTTTTAGTGCGAATTTTGCTAATAAAATGTGATTTTAGTGCCATATGATAAACAGAATCTTGCATTCGTGCTCCTGTATTATTGAATTTATTAAACTCGTTGGGGAAAAACGATAAGATGCTCGGCAAAGCCTCGCATCTTATCTTTTTCCCCAACTCGTTTAATAAATTCAATAATACATGAGTACTCCTGTAAGATCCTTTATTTCTTGGCAGTCCTTTAGCAACACATTCACGGTGGGTAATATCTATAATCGGAGCCTTTGGCTCAGGTGAGCTAATAATTTATGCAGTCTATGGGCTAAAATAAATAAGACTTTAAGATTATTCATAAACAGTAGAAATTCACCATAGGCAGAAATAATAACCTTTGCAAAGCACTTTTAATATAAAGTGGAATTAGGAAAGGACAGAATACAATAGACGCGTTCACGTTATGAAAATGCATATAATTATTTTCTTTTAGTTTTCTTGCAAGTTTATTTTTCGTGCGTTTGTCGCAGCCATATGGTAGATTTTATTACAAAATGAGCCGCGACACGATAAAAACAACAAATTGCCATGTTCGCCCAGCGGAAACTCACATCAGCCTGGGCATCCACCCAGTTGAGTCAGTGTCGCTGTGCGCTTCCAGGTACATGTAGCTAATCCGCCCGTCTAATCAGAGTCTTTCCTGTGCGCTTCAAGGGTTGCTTAGGATCTAAGCTACATCCATGCCAACAGCGAAGACACTGATCAGACTGTGTGAATGCCCAGGCTGATCTTAATCTTCGCAAGGCGTACATGCCACTTAGTCGGTTTTGTGGTGTCACGACTTAAATTTATCAAGGTTTGGGTTTTCTTATAAGTTTATATTTTGTGTGTTTGCAGCAGCAAGATGGTAGTTTTTATTACAAAATGGTTCTGGAGTTCGAGGACAGTCGCAGTAGGAGAAGAAACTGTGTAGTGATTGTCTGGGACAAGACGGAGAACGAAGGACAAGAAATTATAAATTCATTCTGCTCGGGTTACCACTAAATTAGAGAAAATTCCCAAGTTGATAAGAGACCAGTTCATACTCGAGTCCACATTTCCTCTGATCATGTTCGAACTGTTCATTGTCAAGGAAAGGGGGTTTTGTTATATTTTCACATTTAATGAGTGATGAATATAATAGAATGATATGTGACGCGTCATGACATTTTGGGTCCAAATGAGGTTTGACGTCATTTGAGAAAAACGCGCTCGAAACGTCACGACGTGACGTAGGCCAAGTTAATTTACGTCGCACCTGATTCAACGTCGTGGTGAAACACGTCTCGTATCTTCGTATTAACGAGTATCTAGCTACAATAATTTGGGAAAACAAACGCGAAGAAACTAAAATTATTTATTCCAAAAGGGCATCAGACTAGAAACAGGGCAAAAAATATGGAATGTGTTCTCGCGGGATCTGTATTTCACCACACCGGGTAGGCGGCAATCGAAAACGCTAATGCAGTCGATGAAAAAAAAAAAACATTAGAATTAGCGTTTTCGATTGCAAATTGGCGCCAATTTGCAATCAAAAACGCTGTTTCTAACGGTTTTGATCCACGTTAATCGATTGTTTCGAGCGTTCTCTATTGTCGCCTACGCGGTGTGTTCACGCTACCGATAAATTTTAAACCAGAAATTGCAGTTGCAGTTGTACCTATTTTAGCTCTTACAAGATTTATCTATCTACTTTGAGTATCAGCCGGCTCAGCCTCTCTCTTCGAGAATCAAGAAAAAGTGTCCGTTTCTTTTCTTTCTTTTTTATTTTATTTATTTTTTTTTTGCATTTGTGCTTAAGGATCAGATAATTACAGATTGCTAGTAATATTAAAGTTTGACCAAGTTTTTTATGTGTGGAGAATCATTTTCTCATTGCGGTCCCAAAAGTTTGTGGTCATCGGATGATGGCTTGCAATTTAACGTCCTTTTCAACAGTATTTCAGTCATAGCAAGGCGATGGGAGGGTGATAATGAAAGGCTGTGTGCAATGGAACCTCGTTTACGGTTGAAAATATTTCCTCCTCCAGCGGGACTCAAACTCGGGACCGCTAGACAAGCAGGCGATCGCTAGCCTAATTATTCTACTGAGCTACTGTGGCCATCGATCCTAAAACTTTGTGGTCATTAGGGCACCTCAGCTGATCTTTTTTTTTCAATTTCCGTTCTACCTAACCTTGTGGTCTTTTATTCCCCCGAAGACTTCTACTGAGCAAAATACACATTTTGCAGAGAAATACTGATCATAGAATGGAAGAGCCTGATTTTTTGTTCTTCCTTTCTTTTATGTATTATTTCGGCAAGAGTAGATTCAAGATGTAGACCTACTTCTTACATTACCGCTTTATGAACAATTTATTATTCCCGATAAAGCATAAAATCATAAGTTTTTCTTTTTAACGATTGGGATACCCTGAAGATTTGGACATCGCTATAAATACTTTTAAAGTGATTCTGTGGACAGAGCAGTCTTGTTTTGGTTTAGTTTTGCTTACACCCCAAACACAGTGTGTGTCCAGAACCTTTCGGAAATAGTTTATGTTAGTGCAGAAATATTAAGGCTTGTATGCAAAGTACTGTACCAGGCATTGTCTCAAACTTCTGAATACCAAGTTCATGCTCCGTTCAATTATTTTTTTTTATGCTGCGTCAACTGTGCTGAAACTTTTACTTAAAAATTCAAGAATACTTGCATTTTGAGCTGACTGGAATTAATTCGGGGAAGCAACTCTGCATCATTTAGCCTCCTTCATAAATCTATAAGAAAACATCTCGTGTGCAGGAAACTGTAAAAATAGCAATTTGATACAGGATGGCTGGTCGATTTAAGGTATATTGAAGGTGTATGGGCACACTTCCGTGATTTTCTGCCACTTGGTCGCACCTGCGGCAGCAAGAAGCAATATAGGAGTTCACTTTTTCGTATGTCTGTCAATTTTCCGTTAGTTCGCACGTCCTCAATTAGGCCCTACTTCTACTCTAACCTTATTTCCATTATTCTGAAAATGTGATACATACAATCACCAAGCCTGGTTATACTGATGTCTTCATTATTAAAACTCTGCTCACTTGGAAAAAAAATTTACATTCAAAATTACTTTATCTCTGGCGCTTAAGTCCATTTCTCTTAAAGTATGACACCTGCAATTTAACAAACCTGGCATAAAGTTTCTTTAAAAATTTTAGAATTACAGGGATGATTACTCTTAACTTATATTTCACACTCTGATGACTTTATAAATTTCTGTGTCGACCTTAGCATTTAAGTCCATTTCTCATGCCCATTATCATTTCTTCTGATGTCCTTCTGGATGCTGCTATTTGTGCATTTACCCTTGACTTATATTCTTTGCTATGCTGGCGTTGATACATTTGAAACCAGCTTTGCATTCTCAGTTGCATAGCCTCTAGTGTTTAAGCTCATTTCTCACTATTTCACCTGTAATCATCAGACACAGCCTAAATATTTTTCTCCGGCTTGTCATCTGAATCATTGGACTACTGAATACACTCAAAGCTTATGTACTCACACATTGTTGACTGTGGAATTTTACATCATGAATTGCATCTTTCCTAGCTTGTAAAAGCCAATTCGCTCCATATGGTCTTCATAGAGCCATTAAACCAGCCATGCAGTTTCTTTTAACTATGGCCCTTACTAACTATGGACGCGAAATGCAGGCACATGTACCAACTAACATTCTGTGGAATTCTTATTTTCAACGAGAAACAGCGTTTTGACTTCCTGGTGCTCCCAGACTCTTGCACAATGGGTCCACACTGAATAGAAAAAAGTTTCCTCTTGGTGAAGCAAATTCTCTCTTTTAAAGACTTTGCCTCAGTTGAAAAGGGAGACAAAAATGAAAGTAGTAGAGATGCTTCCCCTAGAGATGCACCCATCTAGATTATAATTTGGTACAGTTTTGTGACTGTGAACGATTTGTTTTGGTTAGAAAGAAGATGGTTGCCTTATTGTTTTTAAGTTCCGGCTCTGACAATAAATGTGTAGAATTGTCATAAAACGCTGCTACAAAAGTTTCTGAGAAAAGAGACCGCACATCCAACACAGGTTTGCACTTTTTAATACTGAACAGCCCTTTCAAATGCCCACGAGTTCATTTTGTTTTACAGGACAGCTGAACCCAGGCCTTGTTTATTTAAGAAAATATGCCGCGGACTTGGAACAAGTATTGGTGCCTTTAAAACTTAAGATGACATTTTTTCAACTGTGTGTGTATGTACAAAGAGTTATCAGGAATCATTTCAAGGGACTCGATGTGCATAGACAATGGTACATTTATAAAGAGGCTGCTTCATACTGCTCAGATGCAAACGTGTGCCTAAGATCAGCTGCCCAAAACCAAATATGAAGGCGGAACCTAAAACACTTGGGATTATTTCAATGACATTTAACATTAGAAAGTTTTCAAATTCCAAAAGTTTAAAAATTGCAAATCAAAAAGTGAAAAGTAAATCTATGCCCAGATTTACTTGAGAAATAAGCTAAGCCAACATGTTCCTTGTTGGCATGTAACGATGATGTCGGTTGCCATGGAAACATTTTTTCTGATTTAAGATTGCTGGATGATTAAAGAATAAGTTTATTTAATCCTTATTATTTCTGCAGATAATATATCATTTTAAAGAGAACTTTTGAAAGCATAAGGTATCTAAATCAAAGACCGCTTGAAAATGTTCTTTTTGAAACTTGAAAATCTCATTTTTTGGTCAGTGTGACAAGAGTCAAATTTCTCAGACACCGCTCACTATATTAAGTTGAAATTTCATATATGCACTCCAGCATTATCAAGCTATCAGAAAATGGTGATATCTCATTTTCGCCCATGGGCCTCATTTGGACCCAAAATCTCATGGTCGGTCACATATTATAATTTTACCGTTTTGCCATTTATCTAGTCCTCCAACACAAAGTAATGAGGCCATCCCAGGGTTTTAGGGAGCTAGGGATAAAGGCCATTTATTTTCAGGGAGCTGGGAAGCACCAGCCATAATTTTCATCGTATATCCCCATCGTTGAATCTGGGCGTCCATCTGCCGTATCAAGAAATAAAAGCGTCTATTAGATGGCAAACAATGCAGACCCCAAGGTTGCCAGTTATCCTCCACTTCAAAATTCCCTGCCTTTCCCTAACATATTACAATTTTCCATACCCAGTTTACGCATCCAAAGGTTAATTTTACTCTTTACTTCAACAGTGCTACATGTATCTGTATCACTTTGAAATTGCGGGTTACTCTTAAAGGAAAGAATTTGCTGCCCCAGTGAGCAAATTCCTTCCTTAAAGAATAGTTCCAAATGAGGATCGAGAAGGGAATGTTGATGGATAATCTCTCTAGAAAGTATATCCTTTCCCCCTTGTACAGATTAAGTATATTTGAGCCGCGACACGACAAAACCAACAAAGTGGTTGTGCGCCCAGCGCAAATTCAGATCAGCCTGGGCATCCAGTCTGATCAGAGTCTTCGCTGTCCGCATGGAGGTAGCTAAGACACTTAGCTACCCTTTAAGCACTTAGCAAAGAGTCTGATCAGACTGGGAGGAAGCCCAGGGTGATCTGAGTCTTCGCTGGGCGCACAACCACTTTGTTGCTTTTCTGGTGTCGCGGCTCATTTTATTAGCTCGCCTGTACGAAAGTACAGAGAGCTATTGTTATCACTTGGACGTTGGCGTGGGTGTGGGCGTCACACTTTAAAGTTTTACGTTAAAGTTTTTTATATGATGGGCAAGACACTGCAGGCGAGCTATCCTGTACGCGGACGGGTCTTGTTTTCTAAGATTGCCGTAGATTAATTTCATATTCCCGGATTCAAGTTCTTTCTAAATTACCCTGACCAACCGCAAAATTCCTTGATTTTTCCCTGACCTGAAAAAAATCATTTTCTAGATGTTTTTCCTTGACCTTGGCAACCCTGGTCAAACTGCTCTTCAAGAAGCAGTCTGTTCAGAATCTACACTGCTTGCTCAGGCCTAGGTATAGCTTGCCGAAATCTTTAGATGTGTGTGTACATCTTTTTTCATCATGTTTACAAAGTTTTTGTGACTTCCTATATTTGCTTCTTTGGGAAATTTATCAGTTTCAAAAAGAAGTCCACTCTAATAAAAACAAATTTACTCCTACGAGAGTATTTTTTTCCTTTAAGAGACAGCCCTTCATTCAGACGGGAGACAAAATTAAAATGACCGAGTTGCTTCCCCAGCGCAGCGCAGACTCAGATCAGCCTGGGCATCCGCCCAGTCTAATCAGAGTCTGAGCTGTTTGCTTGAAGGTAGCCTAGACCCTTAGTTATCTTTTAAGCGCTTAGGGCAGAGTCTGATCAGACTGGGTGGATCCCCAGGCTGACCTGAGTCTATGCGGGGCGCACAACGAGTTTGTTGGTTTTGTCGTGTCGCGGCTCAAATTTATGCATGTCGGTATTTTTCTGTAGTATATTTTATGCTGGTCAATAGTTTCTCAGGTACATTTTCATGCAGGTTCAAATTTTCTAAAGCACATTTTCATGCAAGTCCGTAATTTCCCAGGTACATTTTCATGCAGGTCCATATTGTCTCAGATATATTTATATGCAGATCCGTACACTCTTGGGTATATTTCATACAGATCGATATTTTCTTGGGTATGCATTTTATGCAGGTCCGTGTTTCTTGGGTATATTTTCATGCAGGTCCGTAGTTTTTTGCTAATTTTCAAAGGGGGTCCGTTTTTTTTCTGAACATTTTTAAGCCGGTCCATATGTTCTGAGGTATGCTTTTCGAGCTTCATGGCCTTCAGCTGGTTTATTGAATGACTTCCAGACCGGCACGCCCGAGAAATACCTTCTCAGCTGAATATATTTCTGGAAAGAAAAGACGAAAGCACGTGAACAAAGCCATTGTATCATATTGTACCACGAGTGCTTATAAATTGTTGTGAAGTGAAACATAGGAAAACAGTGAAAGTTCGTCCCTCCCGGCGTTTGTCGTACAGTAGCCCGAACATTTCCCCCCCGTCCTCCCGCATACACTTTAATGAATAGTGAACCTCGCGTCCAGAACCACCCCTGGTTAACTATGTATAAACAAGGGCTGTACGAACCGAAAAAGAGCTGTTACGAGACGAAAAAGAGTTTTAGTTACCAAACGACCTGATGCAGTTTTTTTCCGTTTCATAACCAGTGTTAGCAATAAGGCCCATACAGCAACTTGCCTGCAGGGCAACCTGAAACGAATTTTAACTTGCCCCCCAAGATTTCAAGTTGCCTCTGTATTTCATTGCAAATAAACCGTTTACATGTCATTTTCTTCAGAAGTCACATAAAGAAACATAGGCCAAAAACACTCAATTACTTTCTAAGACAGTAAGCATGAATTCATGAATTTAGAGATAACTGACCACAGCTGCCTTATCATTTTCTCAGCGCTACTTTGACTGGGATTCTTTTTATTTTTCTTCTTCAAAACACAATATTGGTGGGTTTCAAACTTCTAAAGCAAAACTTCATAAAAGACATAAAACAAACTTATTTTCCAGAATTTTATCTCCAAAAATTTCAGGTTTCCATGGGGCAACGTTCTAAGACTATCAGCTTGCCCCCAGCAAATTTAACCCGTGTCGGGCAAGTGGGCAATTGCTTATTTCTCCTTGAAACATAGTTAACCAGGTGTGAGAACAGATTCTTCAGCCCGTGAGAGTCGAACCTACGAGCCCTTACGTGGGATGCGAACACGCAATACACAAGGCCAGGCGCTACGGAATGACGTCGAACTAGAACCCACGACCACTGGAATGTAAGTTCGAAGTGTTTAGCCCATCGAGGCGACTGTGTCTTTTATTATTATTATTGTTATTATTATTTTATTTTACAGTATTTAAAGATTGTAAAACACATTTAGCCATAAGATTAGTCTACCATGTGGCCCATTATAAAACATTAGACATACAAAAACACACATCTATAATACTAAATAAACGAAGTAACGCATAAACTGCAAAATTGGTGGCATTTTCAAGCGTAATTTCTAAACTGGTTCTTTCGCATATTGCTATCATTGATAATTTCGGTTAGCGTGTGTTTTAGTTTCATGTAGATTTAAAGAATTTGGGAATTAAATTCGTCTTTCATTTTAAATTCTCCCAAGTATTTTTCTAGAAACTTCGATGTCAACAATGGGTGCGTTCGAGTGAAATTATCATGTACTCGAGTACACGTTTTAAATTAATCCGGTCGTTTCGGTTCTGCGTCGTTATATCGGCGCGCTGCTTAGCAAGTCCAAATTTAGCAGGCTCTAATGCAAAAATCCGACCCATGAACGCACGTCATTCCCCATAAATAACGATTTATTTTTGTATTTTTGCTCATATGTCTAAACGGATGAAGAACTAAATGTTCATAGTCCCGACGGCCCTGGCTCGAAACGACCCA
This sequence comes from Ctena decussata, assembly GCA_963989385.1. Taxonomy (NCBI): domain Eukaryota; kingdom Metazoa; phylum Mollusca; class Bivalvia; order Lucinida; family Lucinidae; genus Ctena; species Ctena decussata. Next base: position 75,788,948 of record OZ022509.1, read on the forward strand.
TTTTCTTCCAGAACGATAGTCAATACGAGTAGCCAATCGAACTCGCCCATTGAAGAATAAAGCTCAACGCACATGGTCTTTCGAAAAGTTGGACGGACACACGGCGCCAAGTGTGTGCGGCTATGGTTACGCACCGCTGAGCCACTTGGGGAACGTCGTTAGGAGAATTCAAACTGAACTGAACTTTCGAAAAGACAAGAATTAAAAATGTCTAAGGTTAACACACATGCGCCAGGTAAGCAAGGGCATTTTTTCCAGCGAAGCAGACAAATCAATTTCAATGATTCAACGAAGCTAAATAAGCCTTTAGTCTTCAGAGGGCTTGAATATTTTCCCCCAAAACGTTCCAGGACCAAATTTTTCCAGAAAAAAAATACCCTGGACAGGTCACATAACCAAGATGGCAAACATTTATTATGGTAAAAAATTTCAAAAATTTTCTCCCACAGAACCACGCCGGGCCGCGTAGCGCAATCGGTAGGGCACCTGACTCATAAGTCAGAGGTCCTGGGTTCGAAACCCGGTCTGGCCACATACTTTTGTTTCTCCTTCCGCTGATTCAAGAAGGGCAGTTGTCAGTTACTGGCGAAAGTATGTGCACTTAGTACTGGTTAACCGCTTAGGCGGTCTAAGCCTGCCCAGGAATAGTGTGGTTAGGTTAACTGACCGTCCCGACATGACCTTGGCTGTTTACCGTGGACGTTAAGCATCAAATCAACCAATTCTCCCCCAGAACCACAAATCCTATGATCTTGAAACTTAGCATGTCTCATCAAGGACTCAAAAGCTCCACAAAATTTATATAAATGATGACCCTGGGATGACCTTGATCTGTTTTACGGCAAGGTCAGCTTTTGAGTCACTTAGGTTTTTCTATAGGAAAAAGTGAAAAAAGTTGATTTTTTTAGAAACAATGCAGTCTTCTACCTGAAAGTTTGTAGATGCAGACAACTAATTAAGTAAATGAAGCTTTAGTGAGTATTCATGGTAGAGGTCATATCTTCACCTGGGCCTAAGGCCATTTACATTGAAAAATTAATACTCGCTTTTTTTATATAAACTTGACCATCATGAAATATTTCCGCGCTTGCGCGGGCTCTTTTCTAGTATATACAATATGTACAGGTATGAAGCGATATACAAGTCATGTAATGTGATAGGATAATCCTGTAAAAGAACTATCAGAGGGCGCGCTAAAAATCCTGTTTAAAAGTTAAAAGCAGCGTTTGAAATCTATGAAGGCCAAAAGAGAATTCAGATAAAAAGGAATACCTGATGAGCATTTGAGATTTTTTCTCCACCGTTCCTTTAGACTATACATTGTGACATCCAATTAGACGAGGCGATTCTTACAGATGCAGCAATGATTAGCTTAATACAAACGTACGAAAAATCATTACAAATTTGCATCAAATTGACTTTATTATAATACGGAACTGTGGTACATGTGTATCATGAGCGCCAAAATTAATCAGTGGCAAAATACCAATTTCACGAATTGCGAAATTTTTATACCCTAGGTATTGAGTGTTCTACTGTGTAAAAAGCATGAGTATTAAACGAACCTTCTCGTCCAAGGTAAACCTGTGATAAATGCCGGCCGGAAGAATGATAAGATCTCCTTTGACTAATTCAATCCGAATCCATTTGTCGTCAGTGTCCCGAATGTCAAAATATCCGGAGCCTTCCGTCGCCAGTCGGATCTCCTCATCACAATGCATGTGCTCTGTGAAGAACGTCTTAATCTAAAAGTAGGGGAGAGTCGGATAACTTCGGACAGCGGGGAGATTCGGACACTGACACTGTTTCCTTTATATGTCAGTTGTTTGGAGCTTAAACAAAAAGTAACTGGCCAAACAGTGAAAATCCTGATGAGACGGCTCATTATGAGCCGTCTCATCTGGATTTTCATTGTTTGCAATTGTATGTCCGAATTTACCCGCATGTCCGAAGTTACCCGACTATACCCTAAGCGTTAAATGGATTGGTGAATGCTTGCAGTTCTGAGGCCAATTCAACAGTATTTCAGTCATATACAGGCGGTGAAAGGGTGACGATGAAAGGCTGTGTGTAATGCAACCCGTTTACTGCTGAAAAGAACACCGCCTCCAGCGGCATTCGAACATAGACCGCTAGCTTGGCAGGCCAGAGCTAAATCAAATGAACTACCGGGACCCAAGAAGGTATTGTAGACGCATAATTTTGAAACATCATAGTACATAAGGTGAGGCAAAAGGATCAAGAGGGGTCTGTTTCATACCAATATCAATACGGTTGGTTGGTTGGTTGATTTGATGCTTAACGTCCACGGTAAACAGCTAAGGTCATGTCGGGACGGTCAGTTAACCTAACCACACTATTCCTGGGCAGGCTTAGACCTCCTAAGCGGTTAACCAGTACTAAGTGCACATACTTTCGCCAGTAACTGACAACTGCCCTTCTTGAATCAGCGGAAGGAGAAACGAAAGTATGTGGCCAGACCGGGATTCGAACCCAGGACCTCTGACTTACGAGTCAGGTGCCCTACCGATTGCGCTACCCGGCCCGGCTATCAATACGGATTAGGAAGAAACGATGTATTCAAACAATTATACAAGAGCATGGAACTCCTTAAAAGCAGTTGTTTACAGAATTTGAACAGTTTGTGCTGTTTTCTGTAAATCGATGTGACTGCATACTTTCTAACAAATCATCCTACAGACACAACTCGATGCTTTGCAACTGTCTGTTTGCAAGATAAAGTGTAAGCGATGTCTGTTCGGTCGTGAAGTCTCAGTTTGTGCATTTGTTTAAAGTCTATTTAACCCATTCCATTCGGGATACCCCTTTAGGGGTATTTAGGCAAACAGTTTGGATCCAGATCAGACCCCAGAAACGTGGGGCCTGATCTGAGATCCAAACTGTTTGCTGCCTAGACATCATTTCTACAAGAGTTGGTTAGACCAATATTGTCAAAATATTCTTGATTTTTGATGCAGACGACAATTTCAGCAGACGACAAAAAATACCCAGAATGCAATGGGTTTAAAACGTTGCTAATGATGCATGTTTAGGACTAAACGGTTATGCTCAGGCTACCATTAAAAATCATGTCTCGCCGTTCTTTTGCAAAAATAACTTCAAATATCTTTAGGTGTACATCCTAGGTGAAAATAGCATTGCTGCAGAATAAGCAGCTTTTTCGACCATTCGCTTAAACATTCATCAACAGAATCGACAATGGGAATTACCAGCTTTATCCCCCAAAATGGTAATTCATAACTTCATCACGCAGGTGAGCGCTTTGCTTACGATCCTGACGAAGAGTAACGTGACCACTCAGGTGAGAGCTATTTTACCGTTTCTGATGAAGAGTTACGTGATCACTCAGACAAGAGATATGTTACTGATCCTGACGACGACAAACGTCATGACTGAGGTGAGAGCTATTTTACCGACTCTGATGAAGAGTAACGTCATCACTCAGGCAAGAGCTATGTTACCGACTCTGATGAAGAGTAACGTGATCACTCAGACAAGAGCTATGTTACCGACTCTGATAAGAGTAACGTCATCACTCAGGCAAGAGCTATGTTACCGACTCTGATTAAGAGTAACGTCATCACTCAGGCAAGAGCTATGCTACCGACTCTGATGAAGAGTAACGTCATCACTCAGGCAAGAGCTATGTTACCGACTCTGATGAAGAGTAACGTCATCACTCAAGCAAGAGCTATGTTACCGACTCTGATGAAGAGTAACGTCATCACTCAGGCAAGAGCTATGCTACCGACTCTGATGAAGAGTAACGTCATCACTCAGGCAAGAGCTATATTACCGACTCTGATGAAGAGTAACGTCATCACTCAGGCAAGAGCTATGTTACCGACTCTGATGAAGAGTAACGTCAGCACTCAGGCAAGAGCTATGTTACCGACTCTGATGAAGAGTAACGTTATCACTCACGCAAGAGCTATGTTACCGACTCTGATAAGAGTAACGTCATCACTCAGGCAAGAGCTATGTTACCGACTCTGATGAAGAGTAACGTCATCACTCAGGCAAGAGCTATGTTACCGACTCTGATGAAGAGTAACGTCATCACTCAGGCAAGAGCTGTTTCCGACTCTGATGAAGAGTAACGTCATCACTCAGGCAAGAGCTACGTTACCGACTCTGATGAAGAGTAACGTGATCACTCAGGCAAGAGCTATGTTACCGACTCTGATGAAGAGTAACGTGATCACTCAGACAAGAGCTATGTTGCCGACTCTGATGAAGAGTAACGTAATCACTCAGGCAAGAGCTATGTTACCGATTCTGATGAAGAGTAACGTAATCACTCACGCAAGAGCTTTGTTACCGATTCTGATGAAGAGTAACGTAATCACTCAGGCAAGAGCTATGTTACCGACTCTGATGAAGAGTGACGTTATCACTCAGGCAAGAGTTATGTTACCGTCTGATGAAGAGTAACGTCAACACTCAGACAAGAGCTATGTTACCGACTCTGATGAAGAGTGACGTCATCACTCAGGTAAGAGCTATGTTACCGACTCTGATTAAGAGTAACGTCATCACTCAGACAAAAGCTATGTTACTGATTCTGACGAAGAGAAACGTCATGACTTAGGCAAGAGCTATGTTACCGCCTCTGATGAAGAGTAACGTCATCACTCAGGCAAGAGCTATGCTACCGACTCTGATGAAGAGTCACGTTATCACTCAGGCAAGAGCTATGTTACCGACTCTGATGAAGAGTAACGTTATCACTCACGCAAGAGCTATGTTACCGACTCTGATGAAGAGTAACGTCATCACTCAGGCAAGAGCTATGTTACCGACTCTGATGAAGAGTAACGTCATCACTCAGGCAAGAGCTTTGTTACCAACTCTGATGAAGAGTAACGTCATCACTCAGGCAAGAGCTATGTTACCGACTCTGATGAAGAGTAACGTCATCACTCAGGCAAGAGCTTTGTTACCAACTCTGATGAAGAGTAACGTCATCACTCAGACAAGAGCTATGTTACCGACTCTGATGAACAGTAACGTCATCACTCAGGCAAGAGCTATGTTACCGACTCTGATGAAGAGTAACGTCATCACTCAGGTAGGAGCTATATTTCCGATTCTGATGAAAAGTAACGTAATCCATCAAGTGAGAGCTATTTACCGATTCTGATGAAGAATAAGGTCATCACTTATGTGAAAGCTATATTACCGATTCTGATGAAGAGTAAAGTCTTCACTCAGGTGGGAGCTATGTTACCGATGTTAATGAAGAGACGTCACCACTCACAATAGAGCTATGAAACCGATTCTGATGACGAGTAACGTCGTCACTCAGGTGAGAGTTATGTTATTCAATTCTGATTAAGAGTAGGCTAATCGCTCATGTGAGAGCTATGTTATCGATTCTGATGAAGATGGATATCACCACTCAGAATAGAGTTATGTTACCGATTCTAATGAAGAGTAATGCCATCGCTCAGGTGAGACCTATGTTACCGACTTTGATGAAACGGTACCCCTTCACTTAGTTGAGAGCTTTGTTACCAATTCTGATTATAAGCAGGATAATCACTCATGAGAAAGCTATTTTATCGGTTCTGATGAAAGTAACGTTATCACTCAGGTGGGAGCTATACTATTACTCCTTCACTAAGGTGAGAGCTATGTTAGCGAATCTGATGAAGAGTAACGTCATCACTCAGGCGAGATCTATGTTACCGAATCTGATGAAGAGCACCGTCATGTTTCAGGAGAGATCTATGTTACTGAATCTGATGAAGAGTAACGTCTTCACTCAAACGAGACCTATGAAACCGATTCTAATAAAGAGTAACGTAATTACTCAGGTGAGAGCTACGTTACCGATTCTGACGAAGTTATGTCGTTACTCAGGCGAAACCTATTTTACCAATTCTGATGAAGAGTAACGTAATCCATAATGTGAGCGCTATGTTACTGATTCTGATGAAGAGTTACGTCACCACTCAGGTGAGAGCTATATTACCGATTCTGATGAAGAGTTACCCCTTCACTCAGGTGAGAGCTATGTAACCGATTTTGATGGAGAATTACGTCATCATTCAGGTGAGGCGTATGTTACCGATTCTAATGAAGAGTAACGTCATCACTCATGCGAGAGCTATGTTACCGACTCTGATGAAGAGCAACGCCATGTTTCAGGTAAGAGCTATGTTACCGATTCTGACGAAGAATATTGTCATCACTCATATGAATGCTATGTTACCGGTCATGATAGAAAGTAGCGTTACCACTCAAGTAAGAGCTATATCATCGATTCTGATGAAGAGTAACGTCATCACTCAGGTGAGAGATATGTTACCGATTCTGATGAAAAGTTATGTCATAACCCAGGTCAGACCTATGTTACCAATTCTGATGAAAAGGAACGTCATCACTCAGGCTGGACCTATCGTACCAATTCTGCTAAAGAGTAACGCTATCACTCGGGTGAGACCTATGTTACCAATTTTGATGGAGAGTAACGCCATCGCTCAAGTGAGACATATGTTACCAATTCTGATGAAGAGTTACGCCATCACTCAGGTGAGACATATGTTACCAATTCTGATGAAGAGTAACGCCATCACTCAGGTTAGACATATGTTACCAATTCTGATGAAGAGTAACGTCATAACTAAGGTGGTACCTATGTTATCTTTTCTGGTGTAGAGTAACGCGTTCACTTATACCGTAAACGTTACAAGAATTGGGATAGACAGGTTTGAGATAAAGTTTCCTTTTAAAAGGAAAGGCTTGTCAAGTTAGCGCTCATGTAGTTCAACGTTTGTGGTATTTTGTGGTTTATGGTTTGTGGTCTTGGGAGTTGGTATCTTGGAGACACTTTCTTCATTTAAAAACGTCCACAACTATAGTAACAATGAGGTTACGCTACATTCTGGTTGTTCTGACAATCATATGATAACCTTCAGTAAAAAGGTCACTTTTTGTATTACTGCTATTGAAAAATATTTTATAAAAGCATTTAGAAATAAGGATTTTCGTATTCTGTTATGTATTGTTATATAAGAAATTTTAGGACATAAGAAGATTTACTGGGAGTTTCGTCCTGTTTTTTGTGAACTAAGCAGAACTGTGTTTGTACTTTTGAGCAAATGGACTACACATAACTGGTGAAGTGTAATGAAAATAGTCCAAAGTGTATTCAAGTTACAGAGTGGACAACAAAATGTTAATGGGCGTACTAACATACGGACAGAGACAGATGGACGGGAATTTGATTGCTATATTCCCTGAGCCGTTCGGTTAGGACAAAGTTATGTTCATTATTAGATCCTCAAGTCTTGATGTTGAAAAATACATCTTACATTGGAAAAGTTCTTTTACAAGTCCCTTACACGTAAGATGATATATGGTTCATGACTGCTGATATGTCAAGGAAATAGTGGAAGTAGTTCGTCTTACTAGCCTCATTTGTAACAGAGTGACAGATTGGTAGGAAAAAAAATCTTACCGTCCGCAACAATGGCTATTATTAAAAAGGGAAACAACTTTAATGACTGTTTGTCTCATTGTTTCTGTTGAAGAAAAGCTGACTACCACTGAGAGGAGGTTATAATGAAAATGATAGTTCCTTCCCAAACAGTTGCCATAGATCGTCTGCAAATATTCAGCTTATTCTTTTTAGTATATTGTCATCACTGAGTTCAGTTATAAGTACTGGTTAAGCCTGTGGTATGTTGTTGTTGTGTTATTGTTTTACGTGCACGGTAAACAGCTACAAGGACGGTCAGTTAATTTAACTACAATATTCCTGGGAAGGCTTAGCCATCCTAAGCGCTCAACTATTACTAAGTGCACTAACTTTCGCCAGTAACTGACAGCTGCCCGTCTTGGCTCAGCGGAAGCGGAAACGAGAGTAAGTGGCCGGACTGAATATCGAACCCGGGACCTCTGTTTTTTAGTTAGACGCACCACCGACTGCACTATGCGGCCCAGCAAGTCTGCGGTATAGAGTATAACTGGTAATTGGTAATGATTACAAGTCAATGTATTTTTGTTGCTTCCACAGTATGTTTGTTTTTCAGAATCTAGCGTGTTGTCCTTGGTCATCACATATTTTGTCATTAAATAGGGATTTAATGCAAAAGAAAAAAGAAGTCTTCTATATTTTAGTACATTGTAGTTATTATTTTGTTGTTGTTTTATTGACCACGATCAACAGCTATGATCATGTCGGGACGGTCTGTTACCCTAACCACGCTATTCCTGGACAGGCTTAGACCGCCTAAGCGGTTAACCAGTACTAAGTGCACATACTTTCACCAGTAACTGACAACTGCCCTTCTAGAATCAGCGAAAGGAAAAACGAAAGTATGTGGCCGGACCGAGTATCGAACCCGGGACCTCTGGCTCTTGAGTCAAAACGCGCTACCGATTGCGCTACGCTGCCTTGACCCTCTAAATTTTTTTAGCAACTTTTATTCAAAAGGAAGGTAACTGTTAAAATTGCATAGGCCTAGAAAACGATGATTTGATGGCAACTGTAAGATACTGATATTTTCCCACACATGTTGTGTTTCCTGAATTGAATTTTTTTTCAATAAGACACTTACATTAAACTGAATAACATTGTACGTTTATGAAAAAATAAGAAACTGAATTTCAATGTACGCTTATGAAAAAATAAAAAAAGTATCTAGTAAATACGATCAAACACCTTGTCTGTAAAACCAGTAAATGCTTTTAAATAAGGCTGTTGACACAGACCCTGATCAGACTGTTCCAACCAGTAGTCTAATTTGGATATACACTCTACACTGTTTGTACAGGCATAACAACTATTGTTGAAATATTTCAGTCCAAGTTTACAAACTCCAGAGTCCAAAGTCCAGGTTTTACAAAGTCTGAAATCCAGGTTTTACACAGCCCGAAGTCCAGAGTCCAGAGTCCAAGTCCAGTCCATATTTTACATAATGCCCGCGAATTGCGCATGTCGTTATTTGACCTTATTTGACAGTGGACAATCAAGAAATATTCAAACACACTGGATAAATAAATAAAAAAAAAATAATAACTCATGTTTTCAGTAAGGCAAAAATTGCTAGACATGTTCGATTATTTGGTGTGCCAGATTGTGGCGTGTCGTTATGTTTCGGTGCTTAGGTAAAAGAAACAGTCAAACGAAGTTGCGCCCCGTAGACGCTCTCCATATATTGGTTCTCCACTTGCAATTATGAATTATTCTCGAAGCTGGGAACAGATCAGCGTCTTCCGCTGGAGTGCGCATGACAGGAAGTCATAACCTGTCTGAATATATGGCTCGCCGCCGAAGCGGCAAGCCAAAAACAGTGCAGACTGATCAGGGTCTTTACTGTTTGCCATTATAGTTGGACGCATTGCGGCATTTTAAACGAAACTGCTCCATTTTAGGACGGATAGGTATACATGTATATTTTAGGGGTCCCAAGTTTTTAGATTTTTTTAAGTAGTAAGGTTTTGTGATTGCTTACTAACCCATTGATCATAATTTGGTAGCTTGTCAGGTGATATTGTGATGATATCTTCATAGTTGTAGTTTCTCTCTTTCTTTAACTTCAGGAGTTCTTCACAGTTCTCATAGTCCTCAGAGGAAATCTGTTAAGAATGTTAAAAATAACATTTATTTCACCGAAAGGATCCCCTGTGGAATCGCATTGTAAAAGCATACCGTAGATTTTACGGTAGAAAGATCTGGCAACTAGTTTGCAGGCCCTTTACCGTAAAAAGTACAGGAAAGTACCGTAACTGTCACAGATGAAACATGTCTCCATATTGTGTATAGAGGATCTTACATGAGTGGTCATTTCATATGAAATTTATGAAACGAGCCTTCGGAGAGTTTCATAAATTTCATAAAATTTAAGAAACGAGCCTTTGGCGAGTTTCATAAATTTCTTATAAAATGACGAGTGTAAGATTCTGTTTATCATATGATCCTTCTAAATGGCTTTTTACGCCTTCAAAATGAACATAATTTCAACAAGAAAACGCACTGTTGGCATGGACGTTGTCAATGACGTTACGTATACGCGCCAAAGTGTTATTACACGTGTGGTCATACGATTTTTATGACACGACGTTATCCACTGAATAACAGCGACGTCATATGATAAAAAAACTTTTTTGATTCCGCATTTATTATTATTTTTTTTTGATGAAGTGCGGATTTAAAGCAAGGGTTTAATACAATGCAGGCGATTTCCATCTTTCAAATAATGGTACTGTCCCGTACTTTTTGCCGTAAAGGGCCTGACATTGCATAAAAAAGCTGTACCGCATCTATCAACAGCGATGTATTAAATGCCCCATTGCACTATCACCCAGTGGTAAAAACATCCAAACACAAATTACAACGAAAAGCGTTTATATCTTCACGTTAGGCGATGAAATCGGGGTAGATATACACAAATTGAGTCATATACAGGCAAAGAACAGGGAGAACATGCTACATGTAATTGCTCCATAGAAAAACAGTTTCAATTCATGGTTCCCCGTCAAGATAAGCAATATAAGCAAACCCAGGACAATGAAAGGGGTCCCAAGCCTGTACATTGTATTTTTATCCTTTAATTTAGATATATCAAATAGAATGTTGGTCATTTTAGTTGGGAACTAAAATAACCCAAATCAGTTTTCAAAACCGTTTTATGTGAACCTCAAAGCTGGACTGGCAAATAGTGTAGACACTGATCAGACTGCAGACAGATCAGTGTCTACACTGTTTTCTCTGACATGTGTCCCAATACTTAGATTGTTTACGGTTATTATTTTGAATTTTATCAAATGATAAAACACGTTTATCAGAGCTCTAGATAAGAGGGAGTATTTGGTGATAATTAGGGATAATTTTTTATAATTCTGCATAAAAACATATGTTGTGACCCCTCATCTGAACCGTCTGCACGAGACGGTTCAGATGAGGGGTCACAACATATGCTTACAATAAGAAATAAAAATAATTATCCCTCAATCATCATCAAATACCCCTCTTATCTAGAGCTCTGGTTTATTCTTAGTCCCAACAGTTGTTTATCATAAGTTATGAGAGCTTCTGACAAGTCAAAATTTCGGGTTTAAAAATCTGGACCCTTTTCCTTTTTCCCGCGTAATTTTCTCATGAACGAAAGCGTAGTCTGATGCAACGCGATGCAGACGACTTCGCAACTTCATGTATGCTCTTGCTGATAAAAAAAAGAAAAGGACGGTCTGATTCAGAGCCTTGTAAGTAAAGGGGAAATCACTCACCTGGAAATACATAAGACCCAGTTTTTCCAGATCCTTCATCTCCACAAACCTAGGAGGTTCCTGCATGTGGGGCTGTCGCTGCTCCCTGTCGGTAGCATCGTCTGTATACCAAGCACGAACCATTTTATTGTTGCCCAGTTAATACTGACTACTGATTTTATGTATGGGGATTTACGGTTTTCCATCATGCACATTTGTGACTGTCAGCCATAACCCTTACATAGTTAAAACGGCAATAAAATACATTGTCAATGCTCATACTGACCTGTCAACGAACACAATTAATACTTTTTCATATCCATTCTCAGTATAAACAGTCTATATTTTAGTCTTTAGAATTATAGTAAAAATAGGGTATATGCAAATATTGCTGTGCATTTTACTGTTTTATTTTCAAGAAAAGGTACATGCTTTCTCTCTACGTTTTATTGGTTATCCCATATTAAGATAGGATTTCGTACTCGGTTGTACGCCGTTTCCTTTTGCTTTGCTTTCGCCGTTTCCTGCAGGTCCCACTATCTCCCGGTACATCTACATTTGGCACACCCAGCTACAGGGTTCTCGCCAGTATCGCTAATGCATGATCTTTATAGGCATCAGGGGACAGTTTCGTATTGGCAGTGTCAGAAAAATCATACTTTTAGATAGAGGGTTAAAAACAGCATGGTTGCTCCAATTAAATGAGGTATTTGAATGTTTCTTTAATTTGTAAGCTGGTAGGAAGGTTAGTTATGTCAGCTGGAGAAGGATACGAAACTTTCTGATAGCTCCCATGGTCAGGGGAATCTCCAAATTGAGGAGCGGCTTGTCATTGTCACAATAGACGACGTCCTGTTGAAAACAGGCCTGCTTTTCTTTGTGAAATATTGAAAAACCTCCATGGTTGTTACCCCATTTGAGAACTGTTTTTCTGTAGGTATGTGTTTGAAGAACAAAAGGGGATATATGCCAACTGGCAGTGTCTTGCAGGTATTTCTCCAGAATGTGATGTGCTCCTGGTCGGAAGAGCACTTTTTAGCACTAGAAATAGGGTGGGTGGGGTAATGTAAACATTGCAAAGACAGTTCCTGAGTATGCTGATGCACATGTTTTATGCTTCATTTAGTTTTTATATACAAAGAAAACATATTCAACAAGTGAAATCTTGGCTTGAAGTGCATTTTATATGTTTTAGAGTCGCTCAAAAATTGTTTGCGGCAAGGGACAAGAAATGGCAGATTTTACTGTCCCCTGAGGCCATAGCTTATATCTTAAAACCCTTTACGTCACCTTATACAAACAGTTACCTGAAAGTTCAGTTAGCACTTTACAGTGCAGATCAATAACAAGTTCTACTTGATTAACGCTAAATGCAGGTTCCACTATTTACCGGTACTTGCTCCCATAGTTTGGCACACCCAGCTGCAGGGTCCCTTCCAGCATAGCTAAGACATGAGCTGTAAAACTTATCCTGAAGACTTCATCTCGCCTAATACAAGAATCTCACCTAATACAAGCACTTACCAGAGAGTACAGTCCACTTACGAAGAGCCATTACTAAACATTATTAATTAACTAAGTAATATATAGCACTTTTACTGGGAAATCGGTCTGTATCATACTGGTGACGTTTCTGTTTTCATACAGTATGACCTCCGCTTAATACAGCTTGACCTCCTACCTATACGGTTGACCTCGTGTCATATTGATTAAAACCTTCGACCTATACGGAAATCCACGCATCCGATTGGTTAAAAGTTCTGGTCACGCGAGGGTCACGCGAGGTCAGCTAAAAGTTAATTAATAAAAATGTCATTTATCAAGTGATTTCGTATTGGCCCAGTTACAGGTCCTCGGTCAGCTGTATTGGCCCTCGGCCTTCGGCCTCGGGCCAATACAGCTAACCTTGGACCTGTAACTGGGCCAATACGAAATCACTTAATTAATAACATTATAGTACAGGTCATCTAACAAAAGTTAATAGCACTGAAGCTCACCTGTTACAAGCAATCACTAGCTGTCAAACTCGCCACGTACCTACAGCTTCAACAAATCCAAGAATACAATAAAATTAACTTGTATTGCTGCCATTTTTCTGCTTTACCACTTGCATCCTATAGATTCATTTGCTAAGGGATAACCTCTCAAGCTTTTTCAAAAGCTAAACTTGTATACTGTTACGATCAAAATGGTCTACTGTACCGGATGCCTAGGTTGCCCGTCAGTTTCGCACTTTTAGCAGTGGTCAAAAATGCTGATATTTGGGGTTAGGCTTTAACCTTGGGCTATAAATTCTTTTTGCCACTTGATATGCAGGATTTTTTTCTCCTTTTGAGTGAGCATGTGTCAGGAAATTATTTCCAATCCCAAAAAACATCTCACCACTGTGCGACAAAATGCGAAACTATGGCTGCACTAAAAGAACTCGAAGTTTCAATGTCAAGTTATTAGTGCCACTTTTCAAGGAAGAATAGCAGAAAAAATCTAAAAGTCTGGCAGGTATTCAGTTGCAGCTGACAGTGATTATCTGTAAGCCCTCTAGGTAAGTCTGTAAGCTTTAGGTGTCAATAACTGTCCTGCTCTCGCGTAGAGCGTGGATGACGCCACTTTTTGAAGAAATTTTCTGGCCAAAAAAATGTGGGCGTGGCGTCATTTTCTCTGCAACAATATTCATATGAGGGCCTTCTAGGGGTTACAAATGGTTTTAAAATGTATTTAGGCGAATGTACAGCACATTCAAATAGATAAAAAGAATGGCTGATTCATTCAAACAGGCTGGAATGACACTGTTTAGCCAACCAGCTGCGGTGCCATCCACATATAAAAAAATAAAATAAATAACTAAACGTAAACTATCATGATGGTTTGAGGCACTTAGAAAGCATGTTATGGATTCCTCAACATTGACCGACTAAAGAAGTAAAATGGTTCAGAGCATTGCACGATCCAGTATTGCCTTGGTGTGAATGCGCTACAGCTGGTGTCTGATTCTCAAAAGTGACTCTTGTTTCGGTCTTCGAAAAAGGGTACAGTATAAAATAAGCCATAATTTTGTTAGATCGCACCTGAAAACACGTTCTTTCATTATCTTTGATCAGAACTATGCTAAATTACTTATCTAAATCAAATTTTGCCCGGCATGAATAGAAAAAATGATTTCACAGTTTTGCACTTTTGTCAGCGGAAGAAATGTTGTGCAACAGTATTCATATGAGGGCCTTATAGGGGTTACAGATAGCTTTAAAGTGTATTTGGACAAATGTACAGCACATTCAAACAGAAAAGAAGAATGATTGATTTATTCAAACAGGCTGGAATGTCACTTTGTTTAGTTGAACAGCTGCGGTGCCACCGAGCGATAAAAAAAAAGAAAGAAAGAAAAAAATAACTGTGGAGTGCAACCTAATAATATGAGTTACTCAAGTTCTTTTTCTAAGCAGAAAAATATTCGAGTGCGTTTCCCTATGTTATTGACAGTCATAGCACCGTCACGCCTCATCCCATGGACATGGGTAAAAATCAAAGAAGTATATTATGGTTCAGCATGATGTTAGCCGTGACACGACAAAATCAACAAAGTGGCATATGCGCCCAGCGAAGACTCAGATTACCCTAGGCATTCGCTCAGTCTGATCAGTGTATTCGTTGTGCGGATAAATGGTATAGCTAAGGGTCTAAGCTACCTCCATGCTCACATCGAAGATTCTGATCAGACTGGGCGGATGCCACTTTGTTGGTTTTGTCTGTCGCGGCTCATGTCAGTTCATTCGAAGTGCATGGTTAACCACCACAAAAGTGCGTTATGGAAAACCGTAAATAACCCGACTGGTGTTATCTAATAAACCTACTTTAAAAAGATAAGCTTGCCACAGGAAAAGACCACCATCGGCCGATTTGCGGTTTTGCCCGTTTGTGGCCCTATATTACCGTTAAAATCTAAATATTGAGACATTTGTCCAAGCAAACAGTGCAGACCCAGTTCAGACTGCTCCTTATGGAACAGTCTGAACTGGGTATGCTTTGTTTGCCACTCCATCGACATCGCTTTGTCGTATTACTGCATTGTAAAACCAAACACTTTAGGGTAGAGTCAGGTAAATTCGGATGGCGGGTAAATTCGGACTTACCATTGCAAACAGTGAAAATCCTGATGAGACGGCTCATGGGCCGTCTCATCAGGATTTTCACTGTTTGTCTATTTACTTTTATTTTAATAACAAACGACTGACATATAATGTATAAAGGAAACAATGTCACTGTCCGAATTTACCTGTTATCCGAAGTTACCTGACTCTACCCTAAACAATTACAGTAATTATTAAAGATGTCCCAATTTTCAGACTTTTATAGTAGGAAAGCACCTTGGACGATGGTTGAGCGACTCGGTAATGGCGCAGAAGGTCGCGGGCTCGAATCCGGGTTCAGCCAGCTGGCGAATGGAAAACTCTGTTAACCTAGCAGAAACCTTTTTAATTCAGGGAAGGATACGGCAGCGAAAGGAGGGGGATCGGCTCCGCCCAGCGAATATGCGGTAGTCTGTAAAACCTGGGCTGGGCTCACGTTTTGGCTGTGGGCTGGGCTCGATTTCGGGCTATAAGCTCGAATGTGACCGGGTCATTTCAGGTGAAAGGTAAATTTAGGTAATCAACAGTAATCAGCTTGATTATACGAGGTCATATCAGTGTCTATTTATGCAAAGGTGTTTATTTTGCCCATTAGATATCTCATGGGAACAAGGCTGGAAACGAAATTAATGGGCTGCAGGGGATGTCTCAGTTATATGGGTGGTGACCTCACATTGGAAAAATATATTCTTTTATTTTTCTTTTCCAATAAAGTCATACTTGTTCATTACATTACCACGCCTATCCGGTATACTGCGATTTTTACAGCGGTATAAATGACTTCTATTAATACCCTCAAGGGAATTGACCTGATACTATCAGCGTCTGCCTTTTAATATACAGCAATCTTTTAGGTTACAGACTGGGTCAGAATCTGACCTTCATTGTCTTTTCACCTGAAATGCCCCTGTTATCAACCGAGCCCAGCCCGAAATCGAGCCCAGCCCATTGAGCCCAGCCCAGGTTTTACAGACTACCCGAATATGCTGTACCCAAGATGCAGTGGGCCTCTCAACCCACTGTCCCTACGTCCACTAGGCTATAGAAAACCCTTACCAGTACGGTAAATAATTTTTGGGTCGTCAAGGGGGGTGTAGGATGACATATTTCGACGGGTACAGACAGAGCACTGGACTCGGATGATGTTCTATCAGCGGCCATCTCGGCGGAAAATAATGTATTTATTTTGCATAATTAAAATGTTGCAAACATTAAAGGCCCCATTGCTCTATCAGTGATGAAATATTTTATCGTGAGGTATCGCTGCAAGCCTCTACCTACAGTTTCATCATAGTAAATGACAGTGACTGGCCACCTTAAACTAAACATAATGTCCTTGAGTTTCACATAAAAGGGTTTTGAAAATTGATTTGGGTCATTTTAGTTGGTGACTAATATGACATTTTTTTGATTTCGTAAACATAACTAAAACGGTAAAGATACAATGTACGCGCGTGGAGACTCAGTCACAATCCCGTCTAGAGTTATATTACATTACTAAACGGGAAACCAGAAAAGCACAAATGTATTTTGTGGAGCGATCTTTTTTCTCCAAAAACTTGTTCCCTTTTCTTATTGACAGGTTTAAGATTCGATTTATGCATAGCAAGCCACCGTGATTTGATCACCAAACGTGAAGATTGAACCGTTTTTCATAATGATTTGTGTTTAGACGTTTTTACCACTGATAAGACTATGGGGCCTTAGTAGTAAAGGGTGCCACTCTGGCCTCATCCGTCCGGAGACTAAGTCCACAGCCTGGGGGAGTCTCCGGCCGGGATGAGGCCAGAGATGACACCACTTAAGTAAGCTTGAAAAGGCTAGTTTGAAATAACTTAGTCTTTTTCAGGGTAAAAAGTCTATGTTAAATGGCATAGGAGATGGCTTAAGAGGCTATACAGTAATATGCGTCTGCTATGAGTCTCTTGGCCCTGTATCTCAAGACCTCACTATACCAGAGGCATAACTCTATAGGGTCAGTTGATGGTGTAAGTTGCTGTGGCATACTCTTGTTCATTCTGTTCAATTTCTGAGGCTTTACAGTAATATGCGTCTGCTATCAGTCTCTTGACCCTGTATCTCAGGGACTCACTATACCAGAGGCATAACTCTATAGCGTCAGTACTTGTTCTTGGGGATTATAAAATCTTGTATCTCAAGATTTTAATGTTCTGGACTGAGATTATTTCTTACTAGCCTTCTAAAGCCTGAATACTACATTTGATGTCGATAAGATCTCTGCTCCCAGTGTGATTGAACTTGTGGATGTCAAGTGGAAGGTCCACATATCCACATTGAAATTGTGGAGCTGATGTGGATGTCAAGTGGAAGGTCCACATATCCACATTGAAATTGTGGAGCTGATGTGGATGATGTGAACTTGATGTGTATGCAATGTGGAGGTTATGTGGATGATGTGGATCCACAATGTGGAGTTTTCACATGTCCACATCTACACATTAGACAAATCGGCTTACCCTGTCCCATTTCTGACTGACTGACACAATGCATCTCAAAACCTCACTGTTTCAATGCCAACTGCCCAGGGGTTCACTTGTTCCGCATACATCCTTATTCTGAGTTATATCAGATTCCTACCTTCTATTCTGTAAATGCATATTGTGGTTTATTATTTTGAAATATTTTTTGCTAGGCCTTGACCAGTTCTTTCAAATAAAAAAAGAATTTTGAAAATCCATCAAGGCAAAATGGAGTTATTACAGTTTTCTTACCCTCTATATTCCGCGCATGCGCAGTGTGACAATTTATTTTAATTTCATTTGGTAGGTGCTGACTTGTTCTTTCCAATAAAAAAAGAATTATGAAAATCCGTCAAGGCAATCTGGAGTTATTACAGTTTTCTTACCCTGCAAATTCCGCGCATGCGCAGTGCATGCCCGACATTTTTTGTTATTTTGGATTTTTTATAGTTTATTAGTTAACATATAATAATACTCATAACAGAAGTGACACACATATACACGTATTCGCCTTTCATTTGTATCATTTTTTCTGAAAGCTATTACTTGAATAATCTATTTATAGAATAAAAGAAAGTCAATCCAGATTTACCTCCCTTGTAATAACACCATAATATGAAAAAATTGAATAACTTTGTTATTTTTCGGCCGATTTTGATAAAATAAACACCAAAATGTAGATTTTATTATTCTCTACTTATTTTTTTATATTTTAAAATGTGTTACTATAAATAGTAACATGACCTAATTCAAATAACATACATGATATGCAAATTTTTAACTTGTTTCCAGTTAACTGGGTTTATGTATAGTTATATATATTGGAAACTAACATATTAATATTGCTGGTTTGCCGGTCACCACTGGACTGGAACTGGTGTGCACAACGGTTATACCGCCTGGGCCCGCAGATGCGAAGTCTATCGATTACATGTGAAACAGTAGAAGCCTATGGCTTAAGGGGTCGGAACATCCATGGTTCCGTAAAAGGTACCTCCGCTGGCAGGTCTCTGGTCCACAGCGACATACAGGACTTGTGATCATGTAGATATGGCTTCAAATCGCCAGGGCTTCCCAGGCATAGGGTAACCGACCGGGAAAGAAATAGTGCTGTACAGCACACTCTTCTTGCTAAATTTTAAGTGCATATTTTTGTCTTTACTGGCATGCAAGAAATAAAGATTGCATTTTTTGTGGCACTATAATCTTGATGAGAATTGTGTGAAATAATATATGAAACTCAAAATGCTATCCGGTATATAAGTGTGATGTTCAGATATGAATTCATTCTAGTTTTGAACAGAGAGAAGTAAGAAGCAAGAGAAAAAAAACAAAGCAGTTAAAGATATTTCATGAGTTATAATTCATCTCCTGATCATGAAGGACTTCTATCTAACACTTCTGAGTGATGGTTCTCTGAAAACTTTCCCTCAAAGCACACAAAGCTCTTTTACTGTGAGACTAGATCACCCGATAAATATCGAAAGCGAAAAGTGGGAAGTTGCTTTGGTGGAATTAATTACACCATCTCGAGTCAATAATATTTCAGAAAACAATAACTTTTTCTTTTTGTCATTTCTGGACCAAGCGGTATTAAATGCTCAAGGAATAGATACGACAAAGGATTTGTGTGCTAGTGGAGAGGGCTGCCATGAATATAAATTATTTCTCCCTGAAGGAAATTACAACTCTCCACAGCATTTGGTGGATGAGATGCAATCTGTAATAGATACAAAACATGGATCTTTAATGAAACAAATAAATGCTTCTATCAGCATTACTTATGTTAAAAGCACAAATCGTCTAAAAGTTGTTGCACAAAATCCAAACCAGGTCAGGATTCGCTTTCCAGCTTCACTTGGACAAGCTCTTGGAGTTAATCCGGATATGTCAGAAAACCCCATTGGAAACGAGTCATATGCTTTCAAATATGGAGTAGACCTAAATATATTGCATAATCGCTTGTACGTGTACTCAGATGTAGTTGATTATACATACCTTGGTGACGTGACGGCCCCTATTTTGAGAGTTGTACCATTTGAGAATTCAAAACGCTCTCAGCACTCACACAAAGAATTTGTCAACATGCACTACGTTCCAGTAGGAAAATCCTATATTGATCAAGTTCATATCAGTATCAAAGGTGATACCGGTAAAAATATTCAGTTCAGCTCTGGAAAGACTTTAATTAAGTTACATTTCAGGCGGCGAATTAAATAAAACAAGAAATGTTACATTATGTAACAGATGCCCCCGAAGGCCCCTTAAACTGACCTTTGACCCTGATTGTGACCTTGAACTTGGGCAAGGCAGCCCAAATCTTGCAAGCGAGATGCCTTTTTATCATGCTTTACCTTTCTGTGAAGTTTGATGAAATTCACTTCAGCAGTCTCCAGTCAGTTTGGAGATATAATCTGACCTATGTGCCCTGATTATGACCCTGACCTTTGGAACAGGAACCTAAATTTTGTTTGTGACATACCATCTCATTATGTATTACCATTTCAGGAAGTTTAATACAGTTTGCTTAAGAAGTCTTTTTAGTAATTGGGGAGAAATGACCTTTGACCTCAGACTGTGACCTTGAACTTGGGTGTGAAAGCCTATCTCTTGTGTGTGTCTTACCTTCTCATTAAGCTTCATCTTTCTGTGATGTTTAAGGAAAATTGCTTTGGTACATTTATGAGCAATTGTTGAGACATGATTTGACATATGACCCGAGATTGTGACCTTGACCTAGGGTTTGGGAATATAAATATTATGTGTGACAAACCTTCTCATTATGCTTTGTATTTCCGTGAAATTTGATAAAATTCAGTTATGTAGTTTTAAAGTAATCGCAGAGACACTATTTGACCTCTAAGCCCCAACAGTGACCTTAACCTTGGGTTTGGGAATATGGATATTATATGTGACAAATCTTCTCATTACTCTTTCCATTTCTGTGAGATTTGATGAAATTCAGTTATGTAGTTTTAAGGTAATCGCAGAGACACTATTTGACCTCTAACCCCCGACAGTGACCTTGACCTTGGGTGTGGGAACCAAACTGTTGTGCATGACACACCTTCTCATTGTGCTCTATCTATCTGTGAAGTTTCATCAAATTTGCTTCAGTAGTTTATAAGTTATAGCTGAGACACGATTTAAGACATGATTTGACCTTTGGCCCAATTGTGACCTTGACCTTGGGCGTAGGAACCAAACTCTTGTGCGCGACACACCTTCTCAATGTGCTCTATCTTTCTGTGAAGTTTCATCAAATTTGCTTCAGTAGTTTTTAAGTTATGGCTGAGACACGATTTGTTACGGACGGATGGACGGACGGACGGACTGACGGACGGACGGACGGTGCGATTTTAATATGCCACCCGAAGTCCCTTCGGGGGCATAAAAATAAAAGAAAATTGTTTGATTTCTTGTTGAATAAGAAACAGGAAATAAGTATAAATACAACACACTGTTACAAGCGTCACCATTTCAAGTAAAATCTTGAGAGAAAGCAGAATGTCTGGTAGTTCCAATAACCTAACAAAAGCACACTGTGGGCTAACTTCTGAATCTTCAGGCTTGCCTGTCATTCCTGTTGTACAGAAAAGAAAAAGAAATCCTTCTGCCTTTGGACAGATTCGATACCTCATGAAACGATTCTCAACTGCTTTAGACAAAAGGCACAGAGAGGGTAGACCTTTAAAGTATTGCCGACTATGCAGAGCGGAAATTCGTTCATTATGTCGTGAGGAGAAAGAAAAACAACACAAACTCAAAGGATATATACACAAGAAGAATAAACATTTGAGACGTTCCAGACGGAAAAAGAATGAATCCAGGGGTCAGAAATGTCATAGACGTAGTGAAGCTAAAGAGGATATCAACAGACAGACAGGGAACAAGCTGGAGTTAAAAACAATGAAATAAAGTGTTAGTCACTTTTTAAATGCTATGACGATTGAGTAACATTGGAAACTTGTATCAGTTTTCTAAATGTAGGTTTGTTAGAATTCAGTTGGTATTTAAATTATTGACAGAATTAATAAAACTGATTTTAAATTATACTCATTTTTTTCACGATTTTCTACATCATTTAGTTCACAAAAGTGCATGCAATTGGTAAAAATGTAAGAATTGCAGTGGTTTACCAAACTTGGCACAAGTTCTTCAATATCTATTGCAGACTATAAAAGAAAGAGTCAAAGGATATAACTTCATTCTTCAATCAGTCGTTAATGGGTCGATACCAGTGCAAGCAGTGCTTCCGTGAATTTGCTCGATCAGACAGCCTGAGAAGACATACGTCCAGTGGTGTTTGTAAAGCAACTACAACTATGTCTGACAGCGAAGAAAGTACTATCTCAGAAGTTTCAGATGTAACTACAAACAGAAAATATTTGAAGGGAATGAAAGGGCATGATATCTTTGGAGAATATGATTATAGTAAACTCTCAGACGATCCAGATACAGAACCGTCAGAAGTCGAGACAGACAGTGAGTCTGCTAGTAAAGAGGAAAAACAGAAAGCCAAACGCAGGAAAATTCAAAAGACAAGTCCTTGGGATAGACTAATGAGAAGCACTTACAGAGACAATCAAGATCAGTTCGATGAAACAGTGGAAAATACCATGCAGGAGACACCTAACATCGATGTTGAATCAGCTGAGGAAATGGCATATGAAGAACTGAAACCAAAATACAGATCAACGCTGGTTACCAAGTATCAAGACCTCGTGGCACTCGGGTCTGCTTTGAGAAAAGATCCTATCCACAAGAAAGTAATATCAACAGCTCACAGATTGAAAGAAGATGAAGACTATGATAAAGAAGAGGCGATGCAGTATGCAGTGAAAAAAAGAAGATATCTACTTGAACGAAAACTTGACGAATATGAAAGACCAACTTTAACTGTTGAAGAGGAAACCCAATGACATTGATTCTTGATAGGTCTCTGAAATTAACCATTTCAGCGATGGCAAAGCAATGAGATCATTTAAATAATAGCAGATCTGCAGTGGAACCTATCAAAAGAGTTTTATTTACTATAAAAGACTAATGATCATTATGTAAACGAAGACAGAGGGACGGTCCTAATCCTCTGAGTGTCGTAATGAATAGGTGAGCGGGACAAATAAAGTTGTTCTGAATTTAAACTATTGTTAATTGTTCTTTTCTTCCTAGTTCTTATTATTGTAACAGTGAGGTTTTGAGATGCATTGTGTCAGTCAGTCAGAAATGGGACAGGGTAAGCCGATTTGTCTAATGTGTAGATGTGGGCATGTGAAAACTCCACATTGTGGATCCACATCATCCACATAACCTCCACATTGCATACACATCAAGTCCACATCATCCACATCAGCTCCAAAATTTCAATGTGGATATGTAGACCTTCCACTTGACATCCACATCAGCACCACAATTTCAATGTGGATATGTGGACCTTCCACTTGACATCCACATCAGTTCCACAATTTCAATGTGGATATGTGGACCTTCCACTTGACATCCACAAGTTCAATCACACTGGGAGCAGAGATCTTCTCGACATCAAATGTAGTATTCAGGCTTTAGAAGGCTAGTAAGAAATAATCTCAGTCCAGAACATTAAAATCTTGAGATACAAGATTTTATAATCCCCAAGAACAAGTACTGACGCTATAGAGTTATGCCTCTGGTATAGTGAGCCCCTGAGATACAGAGTCATCTCTGGCCTCATCCCGGCCGGAGACTCCCCCAGGCTGTGGACTTAGTCTCCGGACGGATGAGGCCAGAGATGACACCACTTTAGTAAGCTTGAAAAGGCTAGTTTGAAATAACTTAGTCTTTTTCAGGGTAAAAAGTCTATGTTAAATGGCATAGGAGATGGCTTAAGAGGCTATACAGTAATATGCGTCTGCTATGAGTCTCTTGGCCCTGTATCTCAAGACCTCACTATACCAGAGGCATAACTCTATAGGGTCAGTTGATGGTGTAAGTTGCTGTGGTATACTCTTGTTCAGTCTGTTCAATTTCTGAGGCTTTTCAGTAATATGCGTCTGCTATCAGTCTCTTGACCCTGTATCTCAGGGGCTCACTATACCAGAAGCATAACTCTATAGCGTCAGTACTTGTTCTTGGGGATTATAAAATCTTGTATCTCAAGATTTTAATGTTCTGGACTGAGATTATTTCTTACTAGCCTTCTAAAGCCTGAATACTACATTTGATGTCGAGAAGATCTCTGCTCCCAGTGTGATTGAACTTGTGGATGTCAAGTGGAAGGTCCACATATCCACATTGAAATTGTGGAGCTGATGTGGCTGTCAAGTGGAAGGTCCACATATCCACATTGAAATTGTGGAGCTGATGTGGATGATGTGGACTTGATGTGTATGCAATGTGGAGGTTATGTGGATGATGTGGATCCACAATGTGGAGTTTTCACATGTCCACATCTACACATTAGACAAATCGGCTTACCCTGTCCCATTTCTGACTGACTGACACAATGCATCTCAAAACCTCACTGTTTCAATGCCAACTGCCCAGGGGTTCACTTGTTTCTCATGCATCCTAATTCTGAGTTATATCAGATTCCTACCTTCTATTCTGTAAATGCATATTGTGGTTTATTATTTTGAAATATTTTTTGCTAGGCCTTGACCAGTTCTTTCAAATAAAAAAAGAATTTTGAAAATCCATCAAGGCAAAATGGAGTTATTACAGTTTTCTTACCCTCTATATTCCGCGCATGCGCAGTGTGACAATTTATTTTAATTTCATTTGGTAGGTGCTGACTTGTTCTTTCCAATAAAAAAAGAATTATGAAAATCCGTCAAGGCAATCTGGAGTTATTACAGTTTTCTTACCCTGCAAATTCCGCGCATGCGCAGTGCATGCCCGACATTTTTTGTTATTTTGGATTTTTTATAGTTTATTAGTTAACATATAATAATACTCATAACAGAAGTGATACACATATACACGTATTCGCCTTTCATTTGTATCATTTTTTCTGAAAGCTATTACTTGAATAATCTATTTATAGAATAAAAGAAAGTCAATCCAGATTTACCTCCCTTGTAATAACACCATAATATGAAACAAGAGGCCCACGGGCCACAAAGCTCACCAGATCTCTAGCTCAAAATTGCTTTCAAAACTGCTGTCACATTTGTACAGGCTAATACAAAATATACTACTACAAAGTCTCAGTCTCACAGTCTGTTGAGTTGATAACAAAATATATGACTGTTTTCCATATTCTGATTGGAGTAAATGCCATTTTTTTTTTAATTTTCCCCATTGTAAGTCAATGCAACCCTAATTTGCCATAGCAACCAAACAAAAGAGCTGATTCTCATAAAAGAAAAATACATATTTTCACTTCCCCAGCCCAAGGATACTAAAGATAAAATCTGAGCCCAATCGGCCTAGTGGCTTCAGAAGGGATCATTTTTTAAGGAATTTTTTTCCTTCTTTTGCTTTATGGCTTCCATGACAACCAATAATAAAAAGGGAAGTGGACCAAAACACATATAGCTGATAGAAGACTTCTCAAGAAACGTTTGTATAAAAGTTTTGTCAACATATCTGCAATGGCTTGGGAGTAAATGCCATTTTTCAATTTTCCCCATTATAAGTCAATGCAACTCTAAGTTGCCATAGCAACCAAACTAAAGGGCAGATTTTCAAAAAAAAACAAAAAAACTTTTAATCCCCCAGCCTAAGGATACTACAGATGAAATCTGGCCCTTATCGGTCCAGTGGCTTCTGAGGAGATAATTTGGTAATTATTTTTTACCATTATTTTTGCATTTTGGTTTCCATGGCAACCAATAAAAGGAGCAGTGGGCCCCAAAACATCAAGGCTAACAGAAGACTTCACAAGGAACATTTCTATAAAAGTCTTGTAAGCATATCTGCAATGGCTTGGCAGTAAATGCTATTTTTCAATTTTCCATATTTTAAGTCTATGGGAACTCTAAGTTGCCATAGCAACCAAACTAAAGGGCAGATTTTCATAAAAAACACAAACTTTCAATCCCCCAGCCTGAGGATACTACAGATGACAGCTGGGCCTTATCGGCCCAGTGGTTTCAGAGGAGATAATTTTAAAGTATTTTTTTACTTTTTGATTGCATTTTGGTTTCCATGGCAACCAATAAAAGGGGCAGTGGGCCAAAAAACATATAGCTGATAGAAGACTTCTCAAGGAACATTTCTATAAAAGTTTTGTCAATATTTCTACAATAGCTTGGCAGAAAATGCCATTTTTCAATTTTCCCCATTATAAGTCTATGGGAACTCTAAGTTGCCATAGCAACCAAACTAAGGGGCAGATTTTCATAAAAAACACAAACTTTCAATCCCCCAGCCCAAGGATATTACAGATGAAATTTTGGCCCAATCGGCCCAGTGGCTTCATAGGAGATGTTGTTTAAAAGTGTTGACGGACGACGACGACGACATACGACATACGACATACGACAGACGCCGACGACGACGGACAACTGCCTATCCTATAAGCTCCCCCGGAGCCTTCAGCTCTGGTGAGCTAAAAATTGAAACACTTTGTTATTTTTCGGCCGATTTTGATAAAATAAACACCAAAATGTAGATTTTATTATTCTCTACTAATTTTTTTATATTTTAAAATGTGTTACTATAAATAGTAACATGACCTAATTCAAATAACATACATGATATGCAAATTTTTAACTTGTTTCCAGTTAACTGGGTTTATGTATAGTTATATATATTGGAAACTAACATATTAATATTGCTGGTTTGCCGGTCACCACTGGACTGGAACTGGTGTGCACAACGGTTATACCGCCTGGGCCCGCAGATGCGAAGTATATCGATTACATGTGAAACAGTAGAAGCCTATGGCTTAAGGGGTCGGAACATCCATGGTTCCGTAAAAGGTACCTCCGCTGGCAGGTCTCTGGTCCACAGCGACATTCAGGACTTGTGATCATGTAGATAAGGCTTCAAATCGCCAGGGCTTCCCAGGCATAGGGTAACCGACCGGGGAAGAAATAGTGCTGTACAGCACACTCTTCTTGCTAAATTTTAAGTGCATATTTTTGTCTTTACTGGCATGCAAGAAATAAAGATTGCATTTTTTGTGGCACTATAATCTTGATGAGAATTGTGTGAAATAATATATGAAACTCAAAATGCTATCCGGTATATAAGTGTGATGTTCAGATATGAATTCATTCTAGTTTTGAACAGAGAGAAGTAAGAAGCAAGAGAAAAAAACAACAAAGCAGTTAAAGATATTTCATGAGTTATAATTCATCTCCTGATCATGAAGGACTTCTATCTAACACTTCTGAGTGATGGTTCTCTGAAAACTTTCCCTCAAAGCACACAAAGCTCTTTTACTGTGAGACTAGATCACCCGATAAATATCGAAAGCGAAAAGTGGGAAGTTGCTTTGGTGGAATTAATTACACCATCTCGAGTCAATAATATTTCAGAAAACAATAACTTTTTCTTTTTGTCATTTCTGGACCAAGCGGTATTAAATGCTCAAGGAATAGATACGACAAAGGATTTGTGTGCTAGTGGAGAGGGCTGCCATGAATATAAATTATTTCTCCCTGAAGGAAATTACAACTCTCCACAGCATTTGGTGGATGAGATGCAATCTGTAATAGATACAAAACATGGATCTTTAATGAAACAAATAAATGCTTCTATCAGCATTACTTATGTTAAAAGCACAAATCGTCTAAAAGTTGTTGCACAAAATCCAAACCAGGTCAGGATTCGCTTTCCAGCTTCACTTGGACAAGCTCTTGGAGTTAATCCGGATATGTCAGAAAACCCCATTGGAAACGAGTCATATGCTTTCAAATATGGAGTAGACCTAAATATATTGCATAATCGCTTGTACGTGTACTCAGATGTAGTTGATTATACATACCTTGGTGACGTGACGGCCCCTATTTTGAGAGTTGTACCATTTGAGAATTCAAAACGCTCTCAGCAGTCACACATAGAATTTGTCAACATGCACTACGTTCCAGTAGGAAAATCCTATATTGATCAAGTTCATATCAGTATCAAAGGTGATACCGGTAAAAATATTCAGTTCAGCTCTGGAAAGACTTTAATTAAGTTACATTTCAGGCGGCGAATTAAATAAAAAAAGAAAAGAAAATTGTTTGATTTCTTGTTGAATAAGAAACACGGACGGATGGACGGACGGACGGACTGACGGACGGACGGACGGTGCGATTTTAATATGCCACCCGAAGTCCCTTCGGGGGCATAAAAAGAAAAGAAAATTGTTTGATTTCTTGTTGAATAAGAAACAGGAAATAAGTATAAATACAACACACTGTTACAAGCGTCACCATTTCAAGTAAAATCTTGAGAGAAAGCAGAATGTCTGGTAGTTCCAATAACCTAACAAAAGCACACTGTGGGCTAACTTCTGAATCTTCAGGCTTGCCTGTCATTCCTGTTGTACAGAAAAGAAAAAGAAATCCTTCTACCTTTGGACAGATTCGATACCTCATGAAACGATTCTCAACTGCTTTAGACAAAAGGCACAGAGAGGGTAGACCTTTAAAGTATTGCCGACTATGCAGAGCGGAAATTCGTTCATTATGTCGTGAGGAGAAAGAAAAACAACACAAACTCAAAGGATATATACACAAGAAGAATAAACATTTGAGACGTTCCAGACGGAAAAAGAATGAATCCAGGGGTCAGAAATGTCATAGACGTAGTGAAGCTAAAGAGGATATCAACAGACAGACAGGGAACAAGCTGGAGTTAAAAACAATGAAATAAAGTGTTAGTCACTTTTTAAATGCTATGACGATTGAGTAACATTGGAAACTTGTATCAGTTTTCTAAATGTAGGTTTGTTAGAATTCAGTTGGTATTTAAATTATTGACAGAATTAATAAAACTGATTTTAAATTATACTCATTTTTTTCACAATTTTCTACATCATTTAGTTCACAAAAGTGCATGCAATTGGTAAAAATGTAAGAATTGCAGTGGTTTACCAAACTTGGCACAAGTTCTTCAATATCTATTGCAGACTATAAAAGAAAGAGTCAAAGGATATAACTTCATTCTTCAATCAGTCGTTAATGGGTCGATACCAGTGCAAGCAGTGCTTCCGTGAATTTGCTCGATCAGACAGCCTGAGAAGACATACGTCCAGTGGTGTTTGTAAAGCAACTACAACTATGTCTGACAGCGAAGAAAGTACTATCTCAGAAGTTTCAGATGTAACTACAAACAGAAAATATTTGAAGGGAATGAAAGGGCATGATATCTTTGGAGAATATGATTATAGTAAACTCTCAGACGATCCAGATACAGAACCGTCAGAAGTCGAGACAGACAGTGAGTCTGCTAGTAAAGAGGAAAAACAGAAAGCCAAACGCAGGAAAATTCAAAAGACAAGTCCTTGGGATAGACTAATGAGAAGCACTTACAGAGACAATCAAGATCAGTTCGATGAAACAGTGGAAAATACCATGCAGGAGACACCTAACATCGATGTTGAATCAGCTGAGGAAATGGCATATGAAGAACTGAAACCAAAATACAGATCAACGCTGGTCACCAAGACCTCGTGGCACTTGAGAAAAGATCCTATCCACAAGAAAGTAATATCAACAGCTCACAGATTGAAAGAAGATGAAGACTATGATGAAGAAGAGGCGATACAGTATGCAGTGAAAAAAAGAAGATACCTACTTGAACGAAAACTTGACGAATATGAAAGACCAACTTTAACTGTTGAAGAGGAAACCCAATGACATTGATTCTTGATAGGTCTCTGAAATTAACCATTTCAGTGATGGCAAAGCAATGAGATCATTTAAATAATAGCAGATCTGCAGTGGAACCTATCAAAAGAGTTTTATTTACTATAAAAGACTAATGATCATTATGTAAACGAAGACAGAGGGACGGTCCTAATCCTCTGTCTGTCGTAATGACTAGGTGAGCGGGACAAATAAAGTTGTTCTGAATTTAAACTATTGCTAATTGTTCTTTTCTTCCTAGTTCTTATTATTGTAACAGTGAGATTTTGAGATGCATTGTGTCAGTCAGTCAGAAATGGGACAGGGTAAGCCGATTTGTCTAATGTGTAGATGTGGACATGTGAAAACTCCACATTGTGGATCCACATCATCCACATAACCTCCACATTGCATACACATCAAGTCCACATCATCCACATCAGCTCCACAATTTCAATGTGGATATGTGGACCTTCCACTTGACATCCACATCAGCTCCACAATTTCAATGTGGATATGTGGACCTTCCACTTGACATCCACAAGTTCAATCACACTGGGAGCAGAGATCTTCTCGACATCAAATGTAGTATTCAGGCTTTAGAAGGCTAGTAAGAAATAATCTCAGTCCAGAACATTAAAATCTTGAGATACAAGATTTTATAATCCCCAAGAACAAGTACTGACGCTATAGAGTTATGCCTCTGGTATAGTGAGCCCCTGAGATACAGGGTCAAGAGACTGATAGCAGACGCATATTACTGTAAAGCCTCAGAAATTGAACAGAATGAACAAGAGTATGCCACAGCAACTTACACCATCAACTGACCCTATAGAGTTATGCCTCTGGTATAGTGAGGTCTTGAGATACAGGGCCAAGAGACTCATAGCAGACGCATATTACTGTATAGCCTCTTAAGCCATCTCCTATGCCATTTAACATAGACTTTTTACCCTGAAAAAGACTAAGTTATTTCAAACTAGCCTTTTCAAGCTTACTAAAGTGGTGTCATCTCTGGCCTCATCCCGGCCGGAGACTCCCCCAGGCTGTGGACTTAGTCTCCGGACGGATGAGGCCAGAGTGGCACCCTTTACTACTAGCCTTTAAAACAAACTAATATCTAATCGATGTGTTATAGGTAGACTTTTTTGTACTAAATATTACCAGAATTAAAAACAACAACAACAACAAATAAAAGCATCGTAAACGACTGCGTAATACCCCGCCAAGGGCAATAACTCCATCAGAAGACATCGAAATCTGCCCATTAACAATCCCAGCCAAGATCTTCCCATGATCAAAGCACATGCAAAGATTGGAGAAAATCCGTTAATAAATACTCAAGTTATCGAACGGAAACAAAGTGCTCACGGACGGACGGACGGACGGACAGACGTACGTACGACGGACGGACGGACAGACACACGGACAGCCAGCAGGAAAACATAATACCCCGCCACTAACGTGTGGCGGGGTATAAACAAGAATTCCGCGGAATGCTATGTCGCACCTGCATTGCATTTCCACAGTTGAGAAGAATTGAGAATAAAAAGAAAACAAAATGGCATTATTCTGACACAAATTTTATCAAAATCCACCCAATGGTTCTTAAGGTACTGCCATTTTCATGTTTGTGCTATTTTTAGTAACAGTGGATGGAAGCTATCTTGGATGGTCAATTTGCCAAAAAACAGAAAAAGCTATATGCAAGGATCATTCTGACACAAAATTGGTTCAAATCCATTCACAGGCTCCTGAAATATAGTCATTTTCATGTTTTTGCTATTTTTAGTAACGACAGTGGCGGCCATCTTGGATGATACATTCCCATAAATGTGAAAAAAAAGAAGAGAAAACTCCCTTCAAAAATCATTCTGATTAAATGTGAGCAAAATCCACTCAGCGTTTAACGATTTATTGGCACTCAAGCAAATTAGAGTCGTAAACTAAAAGTAGGTCACTGTGACCTAATTCTGCTACAAATTTTTTTCATTTTTGTAAGTTTCATATAGAAGGTCCTATTGATGTTCCATGCAAAGTTTCAGCCAAATATACCTAGTGGTTCTAGAGAAAATGTTAATTATGTTGTTTTGCTATTTTTAGTAACAGGCGGCCATCTTGAATTCTCGACCAGGCTGAATTTGTGTAATCTGAAGCTCTGTAGTCTGATCATGCTCCATATGAAATTTGAGAACCATGGCTACATCAGTTTTGGAGAAATTAACTGAACAAATTTTTAACGCCAGGGTTGACGTAAATGTGAACGGACGGACGGACGGACGGACGGACGGAATGACGGACGGAAAACCGGACGCCTATATCGCACCTTGCTAAAGCAGGTGCGACAAAAATGAAAAGTATACGAAAACACTTTCAGTGTTTCTTAAAATGAATAATTCTGACATCTGCCCAATGAGGTAGGTTCTTACTCCTGCAGCAATAGGCCCGGATCCAGACCACCACGTACTGGTGGGGCTCTGTATAACTGATGGGGCTGGGAGGTGCCGAAATTAATGTGTGTGTGGGGGTGGGGGGAGGGGCTTGAAAATATATGACATTAGGGATCAATT
Source organism: Ctena decussata (assembly GCA_963989385.1). NCBI lineage: Eukaryota > Metazoa > Mollusca > Bivalvia > Lucinida > Lucinidae > Ctena > Ctena decussata. Next base: position 75,821,122 of record OZ022509.1, read on the forward strand.
TGACATTTGTAGCCAGTTCTGACAATGACGTTTTCGACATGAAATATATGTTGTCATATCTCATTAGAATCGCCTCGCCGAGGCGATTCTAATGAGGTGTCGCAACATGTATCGTAATCTAGCCACATGGATCAATTATCTCATACTGTCATCAGATATTCCTTACTAACTGGGGCCCACATATTATACATAACACAGACGCCCAGATGGCGGGACTGAAGCCTCAAAGCCCACCCCCTGGATCCGGGGCTGAACAAGTAATGGGTTAATTTAAGATAAGAAAACTGGCACGGTTCCAAGACCTGTGAACAGCAAAGCCTCAGACCTTAGCTTTTTGCAAGACACTGATCAGACTACAAGAACGCACAGGCTGACAGCTGTCTTTTCTTTGATCATCATCTCCACTGATTTACTAAAAATATCAAGATTGCACGAAATATGCAAATCCGTCTTGTGTAATTCAGCTGTAAAATATTGTTTTTCCCCCTTTCCAAACAATCTTATACACACCGGGTAGGCGGCAATCGAAAACGCTCGTGCAATGAACGCACGCGGATCAAAAACCGCAGGAAACAGCGTTTTCGATTGCAAACTGGCAATCGAAAACGCTGTTTTCCAATCGAAAACGCTGTTTCTAACGGTGTTTGATCCGCGTTAATCGATTGTTAAGGGCGTTTTCGATTGCCGCCTACCCGGTGTGTTATAAGACGAATCTAGATCTTTGCGATAGTTTTGGAACGAAAAAACAACAACAACAACATCATATAGTTGAATAAATACGCTGTCCAATGAATTTTGAGCCGCGACACAACATAACCAACAAAGTGGCATGTGCGCCCAGCGACGACTCAGATCAGCCTGGACATTCGTCCAGTCTGGTCAGAGTCTTGCTGTTCGCATAATACTAGCTTAGACTCTTAGACACCCTTTAAGCGCAAAGCAAAGACTCTCATCAGACTGGGGGGATGCCCAGGCTAATCTGAGTCTGTGCTGGGTGCACATGCCACTTCGTTGGTTTTGTCGCGTCGCGGCTCATTTAAGTTTTTATTATATTAAACGACTCATGGCGAAAATATGCTATTTTATTGCATACACATGAATACTCTCGTCAAAGTAGTGAAACAAAATGAGTGACGCTTTAAAAATATCAAATAGTAAAGGCTATACTGTAAAAAAATCCGTAGACTTTACGGTAGAATAACTGGCAACCAGCTGCCAGTCCAGTTCCCATATTTTTACTGGCGCCCGTAAACATTTGCAGGAATCGTCACGCAGAGTTTGGTAGAATGGGATAGGTATTGTTTTGGTCATACATCCCTTGAACACTACAAAGGTATTTTCGAGTGCGGTCAGTTAACATAACCCTATCATATCGTGATTTACGTAATGTTCAACAGGCAGACGCCGTAAAAATAACGGGAAAAGGACTGGCAGCTAGTTGCAAGTTATTCTACCGTAAAATCTACAGATTTTTTTTTTATAGTGTACACCCAACAGTTCCATAAGCTTTCACATAATGTACATGCAAACACTTCAGAAATACTATGTTAGGCCTGAATAAAGTCATCCCTGAGGAAAAGTCAAATAGATCTATTCTGTCTGGTGCGTATACACCTCTGAAATATTGTATATGGACACCCTGAATAAATTCATCCCTGAGAAGAAATATCTAATACATCTAATTTATCGGGTGCGCAAAAGTTCTTCTGAAATACCATATGTAATCCTGAATTAATTCATCCCTGAGGAAAAGCTATATGCAGTAGGGGAGAGTCGGGTAACTTCGGACAGGCGGGTAAATTCGGACATACCATTGCAATACCATTGCAAATAGTGAAAATCCAGATGAGACGGCTCATAATGAGCCGTCTCATCAGGATTTTCACTGTTTGGCCAGTTATTGTTTTGTTTTAGTTCCAGACAACTGACATATCAAGGAAAAAATGTCACTGTCCGAATTTCCCCACTGTCCGAAGTTACCCGACTCTCCCCTAGACCTAATCTCCCTGGTGCGCAAACGTCTATCGACGTCGACGCATTACCGCAATACGAGTACAGCTTTCATAAAAAGCTTGGTCTACGCGTAGAAAACATTATTTTTTATGTTTATCAAATAAATCATTGCAACCACAAAAATCTAAAATAAAAGTTTTGTTTATGTCTCAAAAGCCGACCTAAAATTTTCATTGGTGGATTTTAAGCACGGGTGCGAGTGGTAGGTATCATACCATTCAATGGTTTAAAGACAGTTTACATTGTAAAAGGTCGTAAATCACATGTCATTCATTCATCTGTACCTGTCAATACATCTTGCTACCTTGAGATACCATATGTGCGGTATTTCATAAAACCGCTCAAGACATCTATGCGAACTATATATTCGAACCGCTTATGGCCTCTTACGACATCTATGCGAATAACGCTCATGCCATATATGCGAACAGTAGCATAAAGGTCAAGCTGCATTGTAGGTAACTAATGGCTGTATTTCCATATCAAAGACAAATTCTAAATAGTCTACGCCCATGGGCGTAGACAATGACGTTGTCTGAGCGCTATGTACGCATATAATCTTTAGGCTTCAAATACAATATATATTTATACTTGCCACTGACTTCCCATAGGTGAACCGTATAGAGCAACTGGCTTCATACACCGATGAAGGACAGTTGATCATGTGACATTGTCGTCAAGCGACGTCTAAGATAAACAAACGTCTTAATTGGTCCACGTAACGTTCGACTGACGCCACGTTATGGCGACGGCTGTTTAACGTAATGGCCGAATACGTCGTTTCTGTCTTTTCTTCGACGCATATTTTGCATATTCTATATTAAATTACCATGAAAACAGCACAGGAAGGGTCTAAAATAAAGTGTAAATGTAAGAATAACAAGGGCTTCGCAAGCGGCCCATAATACGCCCGATTCAATGTCCTAAAGGAGTTACAGAATGAACAAAATTGTTTACAAAGGGATAGACAGACAGACAAAGAGAGGCAACCACTCTATAATTAAGTAGAACTGTTGGCGAATCTGACTATACCCCCGCTTAACTGCTTAAATCAAATGGTGTTATTTTCGTAACAAAAGCATAGAGAGAGAGAGAGAGAAATCATTGTTACCATGTATATCAAATATGAATGGTTGCTGTGAAATCTGTTACAAAAAATTACATCATTCAAAGTAAAGAGAGAAAGAAAATCGGACAATTACAGGGAAGAAAAAGAGGAGAAGGCTGGTTCTCAATCCCACGATACAGTAAGTAATCATTAACCTGCATACCAAATATGACTACTCTAGCTTGCAAGGTTGTGGAGAAATCTTTGACGAAAAAATTCATTATTCAAAGTATGGAAAGAAAGAATATTGGACAAATACAGGGAAGAATAAGCAGGAGAAGGCTGGTTCTCAATCCCATGACACAACATGTCGTCATCAACCTGCATACCAAATATGACTACTCTAGCTTGCATGGTTGTAGAGAAATCTTTGACGTAAAATTTCATTATTCAAAGTATGGAAAGAAAGAAAATTGGACAAATACAGAAACGAATAAGCAGGAGAAGGCTGGTTCTCAATCCCACAGTCGTCATCAACCTTTATGCCAAATATGACCAGTCTAGCTTGTATGGTTGTGAAGAAATCTTTGATGAAAAATTTGATTAAAAGGGGACGGAAGGACAGACGGACAGACAGACGGAAGGACGGACAGACAGATGTAAACCTGTATAACCCCCACTTTTTCAAAGCGGGGGTATAATGACTGCAACATTATTTAAAAATTTAAAACACATCAAATACTGTTGTATTAGTTGCTTGTCAAAGTGGACAAGGGAGATAACCTAACTATACTAGATGTACCATTTTTTGCTCTACTATTCTCCCCTGACAATGTATTGTAAAAGATAAGCCTGTAAGAACTTATGAAAGGGATTAACTCTAAAACGAAGAAAGGTAGAGCAGCCATTTTTGAACGCGACACATCGTTGGGACTTCATACACATTGCTATGAAGTTTCATGAAGATATTCCGAACGGTTATCTAGTTATGGCGCGCACAAGACTTGCAGGGAAAAAATTAATCAAAGGGGCATAACTTGAAAACTAAGGAAGGGGGAGCAACCATTCTTGTACGCGACACGTTCCCCCAACCTAATACATATGCCTACCAAATTTCATGAAGATATCCTATACGGTTACTGAGTTATGGCGCGCACAAGAATGTTTACGGACAGACGGACGGACAGACGGACGGATGGACAACGCCACGACATAATACGTCCGTTTTTTCAAAAACGGGCGTATAAAAACTTGATTTTTCAACGTTCATCGTGTGAAGAAGCCAGTGGTCGGCGCTAAAATTCTACAAGAAGTGCTTCGCCCTTCATGGAATTTTAGCTCCGCCCACTGGCTTCATCACACGATGAACGCTGAAAAATAAAATTTCAATTCTTAAACACAGTGTAAAAAATTCTACTAATATAGTACTGGGACAGGCATGTCTTGTTGCTCTAAGCACTCTGAAGGGTCCTCAAGTATTCTCGTCTGGCGTCATGTTCGTCTGCTGGTCTATTTATTGCAGTCCAAACAGGCTCACCGACAAAATATCTCCGCGCTTTTATAAAGTTCTGAAAACAAAAGAAAGAACGTTTTATCCAAAACAGAAAAAATACAACCTTAAACATTAGTATTCTCCAACCGCTTAGACTGTGTAACCCAGATGATCAGAGAATGTAGTTTCTAAAATGGCGGTTGGTAATGTCACGTCACGTAAAATAGAATATCAATGATTTCAATATGAGTACAATATGTGACGTTACTTATACAAAGTGTATTAAATCAGTCGACTTTAATGGCATAGAAGAAATTATGATCTGAATAGTGTTCCTATTCTTTTCTTAAAGTCGTACCTTTTACCATCATGATTGTATATACTGGAATATATATGAGCCGCGACACGACAAAACCAACAATGTGGTGTGCGCCCAGCGCAGACTCAGATCAGCCTGGGCATCCGCCCAGTCTGATCAGAGTCTTCGCTGTTCGCATGGAGGTAGCTTAGTCCCTTAGCTACCCTTTCAGCGCTTAGTAAAGTGTCTGATCGGACTGGGCGGATGCCCAGGCTGATCTGAGTCTGCGCTGGGCGCACAACCACATTGTTGGTTTTCTCGCGTCGCGGCTCATATGTAGGTGTTTCCATACGTGCAAGAATCCTGGACTCGTTCCTGAAAGCCGTTTCATCTTTATATCAGAAGTGGAAGACAAGGCAAGCCCGAACATCTTATGACATAACGTATCATCCTCTCATTGCATACATGTGTCACTCGATGGTGTGCGGTAAATATTTTGCCTCAATGTTTGACAACATAAGCCACTATTTGGTCGATTACATACTTCTGATATAATAGGAATGTCTTCGAAGTTTGCTTTTGTAAGCTGCTTATTAAGATGTCTAGGCTGTCTTCCGATGTTACTGAAGCTGACTCTAGAGAAAATTTGTGTGACAGTTTTGTCCTGCTGCATAAATAATAAAGTATTTCCATATGCTTTTGGTTTTACGGGCCTTTCAAGAATACTTTGATAATGCCAAACCGATCATGATCCATCGGAGAACCCGATGAAAACCTCTCTCAGCGGGCACAGAACGTCGAGATGACGTCGTACTGACGTCGATGCGACGTGACGACGTCGCATCGACGTCAGTGCGACGTCATCTCGACATCCTGTGCCTACTGGGTCTCCTGTTTGCAGAACTATCATGACCTGTGCCGGGCTTGAACCACATCGATGGACGTCATTGCGATCAAGAGTCAGTGTTTTTTTTTTAAAACTAGGCCCGGCTGTTACACTGTAACTGTCTGAACTTACATTGCCATCCAGTGTAAATCTATGATAGATCCCTGCAGGCAGAATAATAAGATCTCCCTTCACAACCTCGATTCGGATCCATTTGTCATTTCCGTCCCGTACGTCAAAATATCCGGACCCTTTCTCGACCAATCGGATTTCTTCGTCGCTGTGGATGTGTTCCTTAAAGAATATTTTCAGCTGGAAAGAGATTAAAAGCTTATAAAGTGATGACACTGTCTCGTCACCTCGAGCTGCTGATACCACCTGACGGCCAAGGTCAGATTTTATCTTTTAAGACAAACATATGCCTCACTGCATGTCATGTCCTCAGGTTGGATGGATGACTTGTGATTGTTCGTCCTTTTCAACAGTATTTCAGTCATATCAGGACGACGAGAGGTTAGTAATGAAAGGCTGTTAGCAATGTAATTAAAATTCTAGAGAGTTAATTAGGTTATTTAACACATTTACACCCACTGGTTTATCCTCTAACACTGGATATTCCATGCATAATGTGGATTTATTTTCATCATTTTTATTGAAATTGCTGTAAACTTATGCTGACAGTGTGGATTCTGACCAGGCGTCGCGTATTGTGGAGCCTGATGTGGGTCTGCACAGTTTGCCCTTGTCCTTTTTATCCCCCGACCGAAAGGTTCGGGGGATATAGCGATGAGCCGTCCGTCCGTCCGTCCGTCCGTCCGTCCGTCCGTCCGTCTGTCCGTCCGTCCGTCCGTCCGTAAACACTTTCTTGTCCGCTCTATATCTTGAATACCCTTTGGAATATTTTCATGATACTTCACAGTTATGTAGAACAGGTCATGACGAAGTGTCGCGTACAAGAATGGTAACTCTTGCTATTGTACTTTTTGAATTATCTCCCCTTTGGTGATTTTTTGGCAGATTCGTGTCCGCTCTGTAACTTGAATACCCTTTGGAATATTTTCATGATACTTCACAGAAATGTAGAACAGGTCATGATGATGTGTCGCGAACAAGAATGACAACTCTTGCTTTCTTACTTTTTGAGTTATTTCCCCTTGATAGTTTTAGGTGTGATTTTTTGGCAGATTCGTGTCCGCTCTATAACTAGAATACCCTTTGGAATATTCTCATGATACTTCACAGATATGTAGAACAGGTCATGACGGTGTGTCGCGAACAAGAATGACAACTCTTGCTTTCTCACTTTTTGAGTTATTTCCCCTTGATCATTTTAGGTATGATTTCGTGTCCGCTCTATAACTTGAATACCTTTTGGAATATTTTCATGATACTTCACAGATATGTAGAACAGGTCATGACGATGTGTCCCGAACAAGAATGACAACTCCTGCTTTCTTACTTTTTGAGTTATTTCCCCTTGATGGTTTTAGGTCTGATTTCGTGTCCGCTCTATAACTTGAATACTTTTTGGAATATTTTCATGATACTTCACAGATATGTAGAACAGGTCACGATGATGTGTCGCGAATAAGAATGACAACTCTTGCTTTCTTACTTTTGGAGTTATTTCCCTTGGATGATTTTAGGTGTCCGCTCCATAGCTTGAATACCTTTTATAATTTTTTCATGATACTTCATAGATATGCAGAACAGGTCATGACAATTTGTCTCATACATGAATGATAACTCTTGCTTTTAGACTCAGTGAATTATTTCCCTTTGGTATTTTGAGCTGCTGTTTGAGTCTCTGCTCCATAACTGTATAACCCTTGCCAGCTCCAGAATTTGAATAACCGTGTACCTTTTAGAATATTGATGATCATGTTGTGATATCTTATCAGTGTTCCTAACTCTCGCTTACCCCTCCACATTCCCATGACCCCTCCCGCACCCCCCCCCCCAAAAAAAAAAAAAAAAAAAAAAAAAAAAAAATCCAGATTTGGATTCTTTGTCCAAATTCACTTACTAGAGAGCTCAAAATTAGATTTGTAGGGCTTGTACTTTAGAAGTTATTCACACATTTTGAAAGTTGACTGTATCGTATGCTATACATTTGTGTATATGGTGGCTGTTTGAGATATTACCTCTTTTTAGCAGTCAAGCATACTGTTTTAGTCTGAGTGTTAGATAATTATGCATTTGTTAACAGTTAATGTCAATCAGAAGCATAAAAGAACAATACTATATTACTAATATGTGTTTTGAAGTGCACCCTTTTTACCAAGGCCCATGGGGGTCTTCGGTCGGGGGATTTGCCATCTCCTCTGATGGCTATTTTTGATGCTTGTCAGGGTATGGCATGCAGCCTTAGGGGCCACCATGCGGAATTATGATATCAGTGCAAATCTAGTTCGCACAATAATTATTGAGCAGATATACGACAAGGCTACAAGTGCTGTCCTGATGAATGGCAGCACAGGAGACTGGTTTAGAACAACAGTTGGAGTAAGACAAGGATGTCTTCTGTCACCCCCCCATTTCAACATTTTTCTCTAACGGATCATGGGAGAACATGACGGAAAGGTTAGTATAGGCGGCAGACACATTACCAATCAGCGGTTTGCCGATGACATAGACGCTCTAGCTGAGGAAAAGCAGGAACTAGAAGCCCTCGTTGAAAGTCTCGACAAAACCTGCACAAGATATAAGATGGAGATCAGTGCTGAGAAGACCAAACTGATGACAAACAGCGCAGAAGGCATCCAGAGGGAGATCAAGGTAAAAGAGCAGAAGCTTGGTACCGTAACAAGCTTCAAATACCTTGGAGCAGTTGTCTCAGAAGATGGCTGAAAACAGGAGGTTCTCTCAAGGATTGCACAAGCCACTTCAGCTCTTACCAAGCTGAAACCAATTTGGAGGGATAACAACATATCTCTTGGATCAAAGGTGAACCTTATGCGCTCCCTTGTCCTTTCCATGTTTCTGTATGCCTGTGAATCGTGGACCTTGACAGCAGAGTTAGAGAAAAGAACGCAGGCCTTTGAGATGAGTTGCTACCGAAGATTACTGAACATTATGTAGAAAGACCATATAACCAATGAGGAGGTTCTCAGAAAGATCCAAGCAGCCATTGGGGAATATGATGAACTCCTCACGCTGGTCAAGAAACGGAAACTAAGGTGGTTTGGCCACGTCTCAAGGTCTTCTGGTTTAGCAAAGACAATTCTACAGGGCACAGTAAAAGGAAAAAAAGAAGAAGAGGTAGACAGAAGAAGAAATCTTGGTGGGAAGACAACCTTAAAGAGTGGACAGGGATGGATTTACCAGCTCAGCTAGGGCAGCTGAAAACATGACAAGGGGGAAAAGGATTGTTTCGAAGTCATCTGCGGTGCCCCAACGACCTAGTAAGGGTTATGGAATGGAATAGAATATAGAATATTAATGTATTAGGAACTATCAATACATGTGTCCATTCCCATTTCCCTGTTACACACATACCTTACCTTTTCATCATAGTCTGGGAGTTTTTCACGTGAACAAGTTATTGCATCTTCATAACCGTACCCTCTGTCCTTCCGAATTTTACTCAATTCCTCACACTGGTCAAAGTCGTCTGCGTAAAGCTATAACGAAATGAGACATACAATATTACAAAAGAACTATCTAGAATTCTGAGTCATTGTTCCAAAACAAATAAACAAATAAATTTGTTTAGCCACGATGACCAGATCGATTGGGCACTAGGACTATTTTTCGTTTGGTAACAGTCCTTGTATATACATAGTTAACCAGGGATGGTCTAAGACACAGGGTAATCAAGCGATTAGATCTGATTTAGCTTTTTAAAATGTAAAGGTTCCCATAGCCTAATAGCCGTAGGGACTATAGGGTTAGAGACTCACTGTACGAGGGGTGTTCGAAAAGATTTGCAAATGGCGTAATAACTTGATAACGACTATAAAGACAGAATTACTGATAGCAAAAACACATCAAGCTATGTTATGCCTACAAAAGTTTGCAAACACGCCTATCTTTTCTTAAAAGGACAAGTTTTAAACTTCTTTGAAAGAGGTATACCCTACAGGCACTGCAGAATTCTACTTTAGTGGGCCGTAATTCATATATGAACAGTCTTTGATTTTTTTTATTTTTCCTGCTTTAAGACAATGTCCAGACAATATTGTCCTGTAAATATGGCGGAAATTATATTCAAACTAGGTTCAGTACTGTCCCGTAAATATGTATTATCCGTATTTTATGTTATAGCAAATTCTCCCTTTCTACTAAAGTGATTATGATTTTGTTATGAAAGTAAGTCTGTTAGTAATAGAAATCTTGTCAGCAAGAGCATTTGCATGGGTCAGCTAAAATCTGTCAATAAATTCAAATTAATGCAAAATATGAAACTGCTACAATCTTTCAAAAATGACGTTGACGTCAATTTTAATAGCGTCATAAGAACTGCGCATTGCGTTGCAAGGAATGACTCGATAACAGTGCCGCTCTTCTAACTTTTGTATGGATAATGTGGGCAACGATGGACATGCAGTTGACAAAGATATATTTTGTATTTATTACGATATTCGAATTAAGGGCCTAACACTGAAAAGATTTTACATGTAAAATTGACTCAGTGGTATGACTGGGGTCTAATAAAATGCAATATAAGTCAGTAAGAAAAAGTGCCTTTGTAATTTGTTTGGTATCATTGTAAAGACCAAATGTAGTGCTTTCAGTACATGCATAGCATTTGTACCCAGCATGCCATTACACAAAGTTACGAGGCCATTTGCAAAACTTTTCGAACGCCCCTCGTATCTTGGGCACAGCAGATGAAAGGCGGAGCCCATTCTTTTCCTTTCGCTGCCTTATCCTTCCCTGATTCGAAAAAAGGTACCCCTTTACTGCTGGGCTGACGGAGAGCTTGCCAGTCGTCGGATGGCGAAACCTGGGCGCGATCTCACGACCTTGCGGCGACTCTCTGCGCCATAACCCAATCACTCAAACCACTCGGCCACGGCGCCTCTGCTTTTAGCTTTTTACCTTGTGAGAAAACAGTGTGTGTACGCGTCATTTACGGGATAGGTCACTGATAAACAATATATACTGTTCACAAAAAGTAGGGGATATTGAGTTATTAAAAATTGTATAAATTAGAAAGAATACCAAATCCATCATAAACGACAAGTATCCATCAGACAAATATTCGAGAAGGCATTTTGCATTACAATTTGGATGGTATATCCTGTCACGTGATCTGTGTGTCATTCGATTTAGACAGGGGGTCGACACCCAAATTTCACACGAATCTGGTGTGGAAACAGATTGTTTTCAGATAACAAAATTTACACAGAAACACTCGTCATTCTTCATTTAACAAACTGAAAATTGGTTTTACACACTGTTTCATCAAAATAAAGAGTGCAAGCCATAAACGTCTAAATTTTTCGGTAACTCGATGCTCCTGTTCGAATTTTGTTTTCTGATTTTCTTCCCAAAATGACAGTTTTGAAGAAGAAAAAAAAATCTTTTAGTATACAAAACTTAAAAGTGCATAAAAAGGTTAGCTTAATTGAAGAATTTGAATAATTTTTTGTTCGAATTTACCACATTTTAGTCCCGACCCCCGTCTGAAACAAATTGTATGCAGATCACGTGACAGGCTATATCGTCCAAACTGTCATGAAAAGTGTCTTAACAGATATTTATCTTATGAGTACTTAACGTTTCATATAGATATTACATTTGTTGTAGATGCTACAATTTTTCATACCTGAATATCCCCTACTTTTTGTGAACAGTATATGATGCAACGAATGACCGTCGTGCTAGAATTTGACCATAACATTACATACTGACCATGAGATAGGCAACTAGTACAGTAGATTTCTCTCTTACAATATGAGCCCGTCCAGATAGAAATCGACCTTATGACATAAAAAATCGATTTTTAGGTTTTCTGTTATCTGAATGCGCAGGCCATTATAGAACAAAAAGGTAAAAACCGTATGAAGTTATCTAGATTATTGAGGATGTTATGGCAGTTTTAAACATACTGGTATCTAATGAAATTTGCCAGAATTAATAACGTTACGTGACGTCACGTTACACTGTCATGGATAACGTCATTATCAATGTTTTCACTTGAAATGCATATCATTATTATTAGCGTTAACACAGCAAACGCATGTAATCAGTATGAGTAAATTTCCCCCTAACAGAGCTCTAGACTTTGGTCCCACCCTGGGACATGCCTCTTTGGAAAGGTAGAAAATATGGAAAGGCTTTGATCCAGGTAAATGTCATACCAAGTATGATCCCTCTACCTCGAACGGTTATCAAAAAATATAGTTTCCGAAGCAGCTATAACCATGATAACAAGAAATAAACTTAATATTCGGACTGACCGACATGCTTAAGTACTGCCGTTCGCACGTCCTGACGATCCGGATACTTCATACCTCAGGTGCTCCTTTGGCTTCGAATGCATAAAGCAAAAAATAAACAAAACATACCTTTAGATATTTTGAAATACTTCAACTGTTTCTAAAGATGAGTAAGCAATTAAGTTTAAGTTTGTCATTTCTTTTTAATAAAGCAAAGAACTTGTTTCTGTACAAGAGTCCTTCAGCAGCATTTTACCTTTTAGAGTAGATCGCATTTTTTAAGAGCTACATCCGAGGAAGCATAAAAGAAAGTCACAAAAGTTGTTTCCTTTTGTAAAATGGTGGGAATACACACACATGTGGCATATGCACGTCACAAGAAATATCACTTCTACTTTGGAGCATCTGTTCACTATACAATTTTCCAGGCTCAAAGGCCTAGTGGACTCAAAGACACTGATGCAAAGGCTGAGTTTATTTGAGTCGCGACACGATAAAACCAACCGTGAAAGTGGTTGTGTGCCCAGTGCAGACTCAGATCAGCCTGAGCATCCACCATATCTGATCAGACCCTTCGCTAAGCGCTTAAAAGCGGGAGGGGAGGAACTCGTAATAAAACGTAACTGAGTTTCACATAAACAAGGTTAAAAAATTATAAATCTTTTAAGTTGGCAACTAAAATTACCTCCTTTCGGGTGAGCTTTTTAGCTTGAACAAAATGGTAAAAATACAACGTACAAGCCTGGAACCCCGTTTATTGTCTTAAAGGGTAGCTAAGGGCCTAAGCTACCTCCATGCGGACAGCGAAGACTCTGATGAGACTGGGCGGATGCCCAGGCTGATCTGAGTCTGCGCTGGGTGCACAACCACTTTGTTGGTTTTGTCACGTCGCGGCTCAAAATTTTGCATACAAATAATGGCACGCATGTTCTATATAAGTCTCAATAATCCTATCAGTTGTAAAACTGTCTAAACAAAAATCGTTTTGAAAAGCAGTTCAACATTCATGACTGGTGACTAAAAATTGGTTGATGAGCATATACTGTGCCAGATAACTGGCAAAAAGCAGAGAGAACATAATTTTGAAAACTGTCTAACTGCAAAACACATTTTCTTGTTCTAGTTTCCCGCCCAGTAATGCAATATAAACAAAGGTAAGACAATAAACTGGGTTACAGGCTTGTACGTTGTATTTTTACCATTTTGTTCAAGCTAAAAAGCTCACTCGAAAGGAGGTAATTTTAGTTGCCAACCTAAAAGACTCATAATTTTTTTAACCTTATTAATGTGAAACTCAGTTACATTTTATTACGAGTTCCTCCCCTCCCGCAAATATAAACAGGCAAAAAGAAATAAAAAAATAAAACTATATAAGCTTAAGGAAAAAAGAAAAAAACAAACAGACGGACTTTTGACTTAAACTCGCAATTTTCATCTCACTGGACAGGGAATTGCAAGTAGATCAAAATGGTTTAGGATCTCCCAAAACTGTATTAAAATTGGAAAGCGTTTTGTCCCGCACCATTTAGAGACATTAAGGTTCAGACGACACTTCTTTATTCCGCCCTTTGCCGTTTGTCACCCAGCATTCGTCAGCGCTGACAGACAGGAGAGGATTGACTGATTGATTGTTTTGGGTTTTACGGCCCTTTGAGACAGTATTTCAGTCTATATATCGGGCAGTCTCCACGAGAGAGGGAGAAAGAAGAGAAATGATAGACCAGAGAAAAAATGTCCAACCAACGCTCACCCGCACCTCCTGCAGGCACAGTAGGCCCTTGGCCTGCAATGTTCCACCCCGGCACTGGAGGAGAGAAAAAATCGTACTGCAAATTTACCTTCGATCTGAAAGTCTGCGGTATAGAAAACAAGCAATGCATGAAAACTTGAAATTGCTTTTACAAAAGATTTTATCTAGATTTTGTTTGCTGTCTTGCAGTTTAAACTGAAAAATTGTAAACAATGTCAGTGAATGTATGAAAATGCTGACGCTGTTTGTATACATGTACCTACACAAAGCTATAGGCTTGGGTTTTTTTTTTCGGTTCGGGATTTTACTTTTGATATTAATAATATAGTTATTATTATTATTATTATTGTTGTTGTTGTTGTCCAAGATTGAAAATTATTTTCGCTAGATCAAAGCTGAAAATTTATGAACATGAACTAAAACGGGACGAGAACTGCCGCCAGTATCAAGCTTTTTTACGCATCTGCGAATAAAATATTTTTTTTCAATTCGTTTACTTCGGTAATAAACGAAAACTGCAATTTTGGTGATGCATAAGACTCCAAAGAATCATCTTTCTGGATCCCTGGCAACAAATTTGCGGCTACGGCGGTTTCCCACACTATTAACATTCATATTAAAGTTGAATCATATGCCGTGTGAAACAGCGAGAAAATTGTCTGACGTAACGTCAAACTTTGACGTCACTTATCTCAGTTTCACGTCGCGTGTCATATGGTCGATTTCTATCTGGACGGGCTCAGTTATGTTATTATACATGTCCATGGAACAGGCGACTAAAAGAGACAAGTTCATTGTTTTTGCCCAAAATTTGCGATAAGTTCTCGTTGTAGAACAGCCAACTCCACAGTTACATATATGAGCCGCAACGCGACAAAACCAACAATGTGGTTGTGCGCTCAGCGCAGACTCAGATCAGCCTGGGCATCCGCCCAGTCTGATCAGAGCCTTCGCTGTCAACATGGAGGTAGCTTAGACCCTTAGCTACCTTTTGAGCACTGAACGAAGAGTCTGATCAAACTGGGCGGATATCCAGGTTGATCTGAGTCTGCGCTGGGCGCACAACCACATTGTTGGTTTTGTCGTGTCGCGGCTCATATATGGTTACTTGCAATTTTATGCCCTTTCAACAGTATTTCAGTCATATCAAGCCGATGGAGAGTGATTATGAAAGGATGGGTATGATGGAACCCGTCCCGTTTACAGCTGAAAAGAAAACGAATCTTTACCAGCGGAATTCGTACCTGGTCCGAATCACAAAAACAGCCCCGGCCCAGGTGCGAATATTAAACAAACGGATCCCCTTAGTCTGATCAAGTCTTCCCTTTTAACCAAAAATCTTTTTTATTTTTTTTATTTTTTTTTTTTTTTTGATGACTGTAGTGTGAAACGCTTAATCTTTCAAACGCAGGCAGATTTGAATAGGGTAAAGTCGGGTAAATTCGGCCGTGACAACAGGTAAATTCGGACAGTGTCATTGTTTCCTTTATATATCAGTTGTTTTGAATTAAAACAAAATTGACTGGACAAACAGTGAAAATCCTGATGAGATTATGAGCCATCTCATCTGGATTTTCACTGTTTGCAATGGTATGTCCGAATTTACCCGTTGTCTGAAGTTACCCGACTCTACCCTACAGACTTCACTTCGTCAGAGTTTTCATTTTTGTCTTCCTACCCAGCGGGCACATGAGTCGAAATGACGCATTACGACGTCATGTGGTTGCTGGGTAGGCTCACTAGAATTCATAACTTGTATACGCGAGACGAGACTCTAATCAGACTGTTTGAATGCTCAGGCTGATTTGAGTCAGAAACTGTAGCAACTCTTTCTATTTTAATTTCTGCCTCACTAGTTTGGGGTGACACCCTATACTATTGTACCTGTCTCCCTTCTACATAAGGATAAACTCTAAAAGGAGTGCAATCGCTCCAGTGGGAGCCAGGCTGGAAGGGGGGCATCCAAGGAAGCAAACATGAAGCCACAGAACTCTTATCCATATATACATGACCCGCGACACGAGAAAACCAACAATGTGGCTGTGCGCCCAGCATAGACTCAGATCAGCCTGAGCATCCGCCCAGACTGATCAGAGTCTTCGCTGTCCGCATGGAGGTAGCTCAGACCCTAAGCTACACTTTGAGAACTTAACGAAGAGTTTGGTCTTACTGTGTGGATGCCCAGGCGGATCTGAGTCCACGCTGGGCGCACAACCACTTTGTTGGTTTTCTCGTGTCGCGGCTCAGTCATCATTTTGCGTAGTGCCCATACACCTCAAAATCTCCATAGTTCTCTTGATGGTTAAATTTAGTTAGTTGGTTGTTTTGGGTTAAACGGTTCTTTGAGACAGTATTTCAGTCTATATCTGGCCGTCTCAGAGAGAGAGAGAGAGAGAGAGAGAGAGAGAGAGAGAGAGAGAGCTAGAGAGGGAAAAAGAAAACTGATAGGCGAGAGAACAATGCCACAACAACCCCCACCAACACCTACTGCAAACACAGTAGGCCCTTGCACTATTATTATACAAAATTAATTGGCACTAAAAGCTACCCAGCACCATCGCCCGACCCGACCACCCCTTGACGGTAAAAACGTTTTAAGAAGCGATTGTGCCTTATATGTTAGCTGCCGTGGATACGCATTTTTGTTTTTGGTTCCCGGTTGACTCATGAAATACATGTATAGATAGCAGCGACATCATGAATGGGAGCCTTCACTTGTACATTGTATTTTTACCAAACATTAAAGTTACTGGTATCGAAAGTAAATCATTTTGGTAACCACCTAAAATGACCCAATTAATATAAACGTAACTAAATGAGAAAACCAAGCATGTGTTAGTTTAAAACTGACTCACTGTGGTCATTTATGATGACGGATCATTTATGATGACGGAAATTCTAGTGAATCGCTTTCTCACGACTAAGTATTACGTGAATTTATACCAATTTAATAGCAACGAGCCCTTTAACTAAAATATGTA
This sequence comes from Ctena decussata, assembly GCA_963989385.1. Classification (NCBI taxonomy): domain Eukaryota; kingdom Metazoa; phylum Mollusca; class Bivalvia; order Lucinida; family Lucinidae; genus Ctena; species Ctena decussata. The sequence goes on from OZ022509.1 coordinate 75,837,976, forward strand.
ACTGCCGGAGTGGCGTGCGATTTGCCTTTACAAATGGTTTCCCGGTAGGGGATGGTCGGGTCTGGGGTGGTGCTGGGTAACTTTCAGCGCCACCTAGTCCTACTAATTTAGTTTTTTGGAGGGCAAGGGCCTACTGTGGTTGCAGTAGGTGCGGGTTGTTGGACATTTTTCTCTCGTCTATCATTTCTCTTCTTTCTCCGTCTCTCTAGGAGACGGTCCGATATAGACTGAAAAACTATCTCAAAGGGCCGTGAAACCCAAAACATGGGTTCGACACCCGGTCTGGCCACATACTTTCGTTTCTCCTTCCGCTGATTCAAGAAGGGCAGTTGTCAGTTACTGACGAAATTATGTGCATTTAGTACTGGTTAACCGCTTAGGAGGTCTAAGCCTGCCCAGGAATAGTGTTGTTAGGTAAACTGACCGTCCCGACATGACCATAGCTGGTTACCGTGGACGTTGAAATAACAATCAGCCAACAGGTTTTCCGGTGACGCGACTGCGTTAACAATAACAGTACCACTATTCATAAACAAAAACAACTTACTTTGAAGTACAAAACACCAATTTTCTCCAGATCCTGCAGTTCCACAAACTTGGGTGGGTCTAGCATGTGAGGCTGTCGCTGGTCGACAGTAGTGTCATCGTCCATATACCAGGCCCGGACCATCTTGAATCTCGTGGTCAATGTTTACAATATAGGTCCTAAAAATAGCTGTGTTTTACCTTTGTTGTCTCTATCAGTAGATCAAGGTCAAGCAGGTATTAGCTTTGTAAATGTAAACGTTCGGACTGAGAGAGCTCGGATTACTCCGAGGATGATGGATAGACGGCTTTATTGTCATTTTACAGACCTTTTAATAGTAGTTCGGTCTTATCGAGCCAATGTGAGGGTGATTATGAAACGCTGTGTTCAACGGATTCTCTTTAACGGTTGAAAAGCTTTCCGCCTCGAGTAGGAATCCAAAAAGATCTGAGGCTTAGCAGAGCAGTTCTTTTCCCACTTTAGCTACAGGGGCTCTCTGTTCCGTAGGGAAAACATCGCTAGCCAGGCTGACTTTATGAAACATTCATAGAACGGAAAATGTTTCAATTACCGCGAAGAACCCATTACAAGACCAAGGTGAATGGGTACCATTTGAGCCGCGACACGACAAAACCAACAAAGTGATTGTGCGCCCAGCGCATACCCAGATCAGCCTGGGTATCCACCTAGTTTCATTAGACTCTTTGCTTAGCGCTTAAAGGGTAGCTAAGGGTCTAAGCTAGCTGCATGCGGACAGCGAAGACTGATCAGCGAAGATACAGACTGGGCGAATGCCCGGGCTGATCTGAGTCTGCGCTGGGCGCACAACCACTTTGTTGGTTTTCTCGTGTCGCAGCTCATTTGTGTTTGTGTGTGTTTGGTGGAGGAGCGGGACGGGGAGATGGGGGTGGGAGGCAACATTATCACTTTGTTATCTTTTTCAATGGAGGTCTGTTGCTATCGGAGGAGCCCCGGTAGCTCAGAAGTTTAAGCGCTGGCCTGCTGATCCAGCGGTCCCGGGTTCGAGCCCCACTGCAGGCGGGAATCTTTTCAATCGTAAACGGGTTCCATTGCACACAGCCTTTCATTATCATCCACCCATCATCCTGATATGACTGAAATACTGTTAAAGAAGGACGTAAAATTGCAAGTCATCCATTCATACTCACTATCGGAGCAAATTCTTTACTTCAAGAGTAGACCCAACTTTGGAAGAGTAAGCAAACAGAAAGCTACAAAAGTTGTATGCCACTGTAAAATTGGGTTAAAAATAGGAAGGTGGGCCCTTACACCTTAGACAATGTTTTCATACATGTACAAATGCTGTGTCTGTTATTGTAGACAATGAAAAATATATATATATTTTTGTGTCATAAAATAGTTATTAATTTTGATGGGGTCGACGCAAAGATTTATCACCCCGCAAATGGTTATTCACGTCAGCATTCGACCTCTGTGAAATTCTTTCTACTTCTTGTCTTTTTTTCCTTTTTTTTTTTTTCATTTGTTTTGTGTTTGATTGTCGGCCTGTTTTTTATCGCACAATGCTAATATAACCAGACAGGTTTGAAGCACATAAAAGCAGACAACAGAATTTACCTCCGCTAAATTAAAAAAAACAAAAAAACTTTTGTTCATTCTATATTATACTATGCAAAATATATTTAGCAAGTTTTTATATTTTGCAATTTTTCTCATTACTGAAGTGCAACATTCAGCGAAATCAAATTGCATTGAAGGGAACCGTATTTGGGGCTTAAGATACCATGGGATTACAGAAGTCATCTTTAAAAACGATATTGGGGAAAAGCGATAAGCGCAGAAGGGGTCATTAGCCAAAATTCGCACCCATTGAAAAGCGACATAAAAATGGCAAGCTTATGATTTTTTGTACGGCCTTTCTCATCATTTTCATGCCCGGTTTTCTTGTCAAAGCCATTGAATGTGTCCATCTCAAACGATCGGTCTTTGTATTTATATGAAGTAAAGTGATAATAAAATCCTAATATGGTGGACACATACAAAAAATTGCTATATTTATTGTGGATAGTATATATTCCGAATTACTAGAAAACAAGCAAATTCGACGAATTTATGTCCCCCGCCTTGGAAACTAGGTCTCCACTGTATATACACTAAGTGTTTGAGCTGGAAAAGCGGCAAAGTTAAAAATGTGGAAAAAGTGACAAAAAATAATCTCAGGATTACATCCAAACCACATGCGTATCTTCAGACCATGACAAAAACATCTGTAAAGTTTCGAAAGAATTGGCATAAAACTGTAGGAGGAGTTGCGCACACAAGGTACCTACTACTTTAGGGGGACGGAAAGACGGAAGGACGGAAGGACGGATGGAAGGACGGAAGGACGGAAAGCCGAAAACTATGTCCCTCCGCTTTTCTTCGAAAAGGCGGGGGACAATAACGGAGTAGCCCTATTCGGGTAGAACTAGGCTAACTTCGACTACACAGTCCAGCACACAAGAGCAACTGGCCATACATATGGCAGCAGATTCTGTTTGACCTCATCACTCATTCCAGACTGTGATTGTAACAGTGCAAAAAGTGCTGGTATTTATTTAGCCCAATAATACGTTTGCAGTTTAAGCAGTTTTTGTTTATTTTACTGCAAGGATACAAGAAGTTTGACAACTTTATCTGATTATCAAAACATTATGGGAGTCTGGCATGTGGTAGTAATGATGGATATAGAGATACCTTGTAAAGGTCACTGTGAAAGATCTTCACACTTTCTATACCATGTGAGCCTGACTGTACAGCAACTCCGTTAACCCAGTCAGCAGACCGATATCTTGCCATCATCGGACCGACATCTCTTGTATATCGGCTAGATATCGTAAACGACATTTGACCGATATCGTTTTGCCCATCGGCATTGAGTCGGACCGATATCTTGTCGGAAACATATCGGTCCAATATCGGACACATATCACTGTTCCTAGCTATACGCCATCGGACCGACATTGTTTCCACATCTGTCCGATATCAGACCGTTATTACTTTAAGGTGGTGATTTATGGTAAATGTAAAAATCTGCATAAAACCGTAAAAAGTAATGTATCTAACTGAAAGTTAGCAGACTTCTTATTTTTATTGTTCTTTACAGTTAAGAATACAAAATAGACGTACATGCTGCTTAAAAAAGTGTTATTATAAGGAAAGATCATAGGGTAATTTTCTGCGAATAAATCTAAACAAATAATATCGTTATTGAAAATTTACGTAGTGCTGAAGGTGCATTATTGCATACTGAAGAGCGTCCTAGCAATTATTTATTCCAACTCTTTCTCAAATTGTAATGTAGACCAGATGAAAACGGTAGCTTTTTCTCAAATGTTCAACCATGTACAAAGTAAATGTACACTGGACGCATTTATTAAATATAGGGTAGGCAAGCATACCTATGTTAACACCTACAATATAAATAATACATTACTGACATGAGCAGTGGTGTGCAGATGAAATTGTTCAACCTTGTTAAAATAGTATCACCTGTCTCACCTGTGTGTTTTGACAAAAAATTTGGACACAGACTGCATCTTTTTTCATCTGCTCAGCCTGATAATGTGTGAAAGAGTTTGAAAAAATAATTGCTAGGACGCTCTCCATTATGCAACAAGTTACTCTAAGCACTAAGTATATTTTCAATAATGATATTATTTTTTCAGATTTATTCGCAGAAAATTACCCTTTGATCTTCTCTTATAAAAACACTTCTTAACATTAACAAATGCTGCATTTTGGGATTCTAAATTATGAGACACAACATAAAGAAGGCATCTGCTACGTTTTGGAAAGATCAGTGTTATTTTGAGTATTTTATGCAGATTTTTGTCTTTGTCCCAAATCAGTGATTATCACCAGCTTAAGTTAGCTAGGCGTCATTTTTTTCACATTGGCCTGATATCAGGCAGTTATCAGTTTAATTATCTATCCGTCATTGGGGCAACAATTGTCTCACATCCATGTACCTCTCAAGCGCTTGAGATTATATATTTATATCCGATACAGGTCAAATAACCCAGCTTTGCACAGTGAAATTCATGAATTTCATCTAACCGGCTTGTTGAAAATAAATATTTACAATGTCGCGAAAACTAGTGACACTACCACATATCAGCGTGAACTCACTTACAGTTATTTCTTAGTAAATGTAATTAAAAATATTATTGTATGATTGCTGTAATACTTTATAAAAAGAATGTTTGCTTTCAACACTAAATCTAAGCTGCTCAACTTACGAAACTCCCCGCGTTTCTGAATTGTATGAACTGAACAGAACAGAATGGCGCTGGATCGTTATTTTTCAAACAAAATGACAAATCCGCACTGAATATTATATTTAATTTATTATCTAGTTTGGTTTGAAAAATTATTTTTTAATAAATATTTAGGTTTCTATATCACAAATATTTTATAACATATTCTTTTTACATTTATATACACGTTTGTAATAGTAAAGTTTTTCTTCAATAGCTGCATTTTCGACGATAACAGACAGACATCGGCCCGATGTCTAGTTACAAACTGATTTAAATGACCAACAAACAGAAACTGGACACTCTAAAAAGTATTTTATATGCATTTTAAACATATAAATCATTTTCGAAATACATATATGTCGTTCATGTTTTCAATTGGACCGATATCAGGCCGTTATCGGACCGATCTGCCGATATTCCGACCAGAAACCGATATGTGTCCGATATGGGCATGCTCACTGAGTTAACTCTATTCATATGAACATAGCTACTGTGTTTTAGTAGCTGTATTCGTAGGCAAGCATATGCATCGCTACGAATACAGCTTTTGCTGCACAAATTATGATGAGATCAATCTTAGTGCTGGAGGGGTTAGCAGTCAGTCCGCCCTTCCGGAAACACTGGCTATTGCGGTCTAGAAAAAAGCCGAAGACAAGCTTACAAACTGACAGGGCAATAAGTTTCAGCCAGCTAAAATCTGGGTGCTATAACAATAAAATAGAAAATCTTAACGTACGCTTCAAATATTGACCATGGAAAAACAATCCATTCGTAGGTACACAAACATGGACGGCCAACGTGAAAACATCATGCCCCGCCACTTAATTCAATGTCCATATTTGAGCCGCGACACGACAAAACCAACAATGTGATTGTGCGCCCAGCGCAGACTAAGATCAGCCTGGGCATCCGCCCAGTCTGACCAGAGTCTTCGCTGTCCGCATGGAGGTAGCTTAGATCCTTAGCTACCCTCTGAGACTTTAACGAAGAGTCTGATCAAACTGGGCAGATGCCCAGGCTGATCTGAGTATGCATTGGGCGCACAACCACATTGTTGGTTTTCTCGTGTTGCGGCTCATAACTGTAAGAGTTCATTATACAATTAGCATGTATATTGCCGCTCATGGTTCCCAGTATCTCAACGACAGTTAGGATTCCAGACTCAGAGGCGAATGAAGGAAACAACAGAAGATGACTCGAAAATATTCACAATGTCTGGAGTACCGCGGCCAGGGTAGGGTAGCTCTATTCAACATGTCATGGTCCGAACAGAGCTAGTCGTCATACGGATCTTCCTCCGAATCCGAATAGAGCTAATGGAGTAGCTGTCTTCGAAGACAGCCCTATACATTTCATCATAGCTGCCCTGTCGCCGCGGTCGATTCTTAAAAAGTCCCAACAAACAGCATACTTGTTGCTAGGTTAGTTCGTTTAGGTTTAACGGACCCTTGAGACAATGTTCCAGTCCATATCGAACCGTTTCACAGAAAAAGGGAGAAAGTGAAATTGCATAGCATAAACTAGTGTAAAAAAAAAAAGAACAATACATAACCCGCACCTCCATGAAGCCAATGCCGGTAAACAGTTTGCAATATCTGAATGCAAGGGAGTAAACAGAGAAAGAGAAAGAAGACATTGTTCTGGTCTGGATTGCTTCCCACAGCAAAATATTTAACAACACGACTAGCAAGTGACTCTTCTTTCTGTCCGAGCACAGCCATTGCTCTACTTTTATCTAAATTAGTAGGACGTCCCGGTGTACAGCTGACATTGCACAGATGAGATTAAGAATAGATTAAACACGTAATTTCACAATATGATTGGACACAAGTTATTACACTACCAAATATTCTCTTATTGTGCATAACAAGATACAACTCTTCTAACAGTACAATTTTCGAATATTGTTGGTATCCTTAAAACGCATTATTATGCTAAAAACTGAAATGTTTACATTCATGGACAAAGGTGTTTTATGTTTTATTTTCAACCCTAAATGCAAGCGAAAAATCGTCGAAAATGCCCAGAATCAGTAGAAGAAAAACATTTAAAAACGAAAACAGGTTGAAAGAACCTGGTATGATAAGGGCCGTTTTTGGCCCCCGTTCAAATTCTCTTAAAAATGCATGGTTTCTATTGCTTATTATTTGTGCGTATGGGAACAAGCAGAAATAACATGTTTCGTGTTTGTTAATTCTCAGAATAACATGATTTCTGACATGCCTTCGTTGTTTTAATAAAATGAAGGAAAATTGCGAGAAAACTTGAGTTTAATGCATATTCCTTTAAAGAAATAAGTCATTTACAATAACTTTTGAAAGCTCTTAACAACAGGCTTTTGATGAAATGCTTATATGTAAGATTGCACTGCTAATTACCTGTGCACTGCACAAGGCCTCTCCGGGTACCCCACCCACTCAAGTTTGCAAGTCCACAGACGCTAACCAAAAATTCCAACAGATCAAAATAAAATGTATACCAGATTATTCCTTTTGTTCTAACTAAGAAAATGAATACCCACACCATATGTTTATTTTGTCTATGAGCGGAAATATGGGCGTTTTTATGTTGAGAACGCTGGGAAAATGTTCCAAACGCTGCCAGTTTGGTAACAAACAGTTAAAAATAAACATTGAGCCCGGTATCCAGCACATTTAATATTTTCATGGCATGTAAATATATTAAAAATTTATCTGTATACAAAATATTAAATGTGCTGGAGGCCGGGCTCATATATTTTGAAAGCCACAAAGGCTACCAAATTCGTCATTTTTGTCAGAATCCGCTGGGGATATGGGTATGTTCAGTAGAAATATCACAATTATTTTGTGCAAGAACTGGTAAATTTTGTGTTTGCTCTCACATTCAAGGTTTGATCTTTCATATGAATACATTTTTATTATGGAAATAAGACTTTTGAAAAATGAGTTTTCTGGTGGCCAAATATGGGCCTTATCATACCAGGTCCTTTAGATGGTTAGGATTTCAGCACTCATACTTAATACATGTAATCAGAGGATAAAACAGTACAATTTTAAAAATTCATAAACTAAATATGGGGACTAAATATGGCCCAAAGCATACTAGGTACTTTGGATATGAAAGCCCTAAAGTATATAGTTGTAGACAGGGGCGTAGCTAGAGGCAATTTCATGATACGCACAACCATGTTTTATGATCTACTTCTTGAAAGGAAAGCTAGTATTTCAGCCACTTTGGTAATTGGTATTGAAATCTTGTCTAATTTATAAAATTTCAGCAAGCAAATATGCAGGTGCGTTTTGAAATTTTGTCAATTTTGACAAAATTTCAATACGCACTTGCGTATTTGCCGTATACATAGCTACGCCCTTGGTAGAAACAAGTAGCATGTGAGAGTATAATAGCACATGAGAGTCTAATGAGCTCTCGGTAGAGAATAATACTTCAAACTACAATGCTATTTATAGACGGATGCTGAAAGGGCCGTAAAGTCCTAAATCATCTATCCATTTACCCAATTACATTTTCCTTAGTACATGTCTCTGCAGATTTAAGTGAGGCCTGCATCAGTTTTGCTGATGTAGTACGTGTAACCTTACCACATAATGCCGCTAGTAATTTAATTGAATCCACAGAAGTGGCCATTTTCACTTAGTTAGTGCCTCGCTCAGGGGACTTGTAGGGTTTCCTAAAACTGAAGCCCGGCTGGCGAAAACCCGATGGTAAAAATTGTCAGCATGGAAAACTGTCAGAACTAGTCAAGAACTTCGGTTTCCCCATAGCAGACATAATCGAGCTGCGACACGAGAAAACCAACAAAGTGGTTGTGCGCCCAGCGCAGACTCAGATCAGCCTGTGCATCCGCCCAGTCTGATTAGACTCTTCGCTCAGCGCTCCAAAGGTAGCTTAGGGTCTAAGCTTCTTCCATGCGGACAACGAATACTCATCCGACTGGGCGAATGCACAGGCCGATCTGAATCTTCGCTGGGCGCACAACCACTTTGTTGATTTTCTCGTGTCGCGGCTCATTAAGCCTATGTCAGTGTACGCGTAAGTCAGATACGGAGGCTGGACAAATCCTTTCCTACACGTGTTTTCATGTTCAGAATTTTCTCATGACGAGCCTTGGAGAGCATCTAATTTGCCTGTTAATCAAGAGTCTTACATTGCAAGAAATTTTCCCTGTTAATGGAGCCGTCTCAACTCTCACAGACATAGTACTGTAATGGGCAAAAATCGATTTTGACCCAGACCATGGAAAAACTCACCAACTGCTGTCGGACATTCAGCGAACAATACTGACATGAATATGTCTGCGAATGTGTGTTGTCGTAGCAGGGCCTATGTTGCCGTAAAGCAGACAGTAGAAATGTTTTGACAATATTGTGGGAAATCGCAGACTGGTCTGGGTATTTCTGCTCGTATATTCCAACTTTCAGGCTTTCTCTACAGTGGCTTATTCGTGCCATGCCAAGTTAAAACGCACACTAGTTCCTGCACTTTAAAAAAATAGTTCGTAGGACCTAGACCTAGACCTAGACTGTTCATAATATAAACATGGAAAATAGACATTTACTGTGGAATGACATCAACTCGGTATATTTATGACACTGCTATGTATGTGCAGACTTTTTCTTAGAAAATCTGGAGATTCCGAGCATTGTAAGGTATGTTTTCTTGCGAAAGAGCTAATTTCTGTTTTCTGGTAAATATCAAAATCCCAAGGCACCGAAAGAAGACGTCTTATTAAATGAAGTTTGTCATATAGGAAAATTGTACCTGTTGGTATATTGGAACAGCGTAGGCCCTGACCAGCCTGGGCTGGTCAGGGGCTTCGCTGTTCGGTATTTGTCTATTTACGATGTCAAGGTATTGTATTTTCGCACAATGAACTGTTCCGATCATACTCACTGAAGGTCCAGATAGATGTTGGATTAGGCCAGCATGTGCGTTTTCCCCTATATGCTCTCAAATATAGAAATAAAACCACAACCTTTAGTGCAGATGTACAAAACAAATACTATGACCAGTCTGTACATCCCTGCAGTTTAGTCACAGACTTTACTGTTTGCTTGCTATTTCCTGAGGAATCTTACGAACAGACACAACCGAAGAGGCTGCATGGGTGCGCGGAATTGTCTGACTATGTGTTGTGTAAATATGCAGAAATATGCTCTCTAAATGTGCGTGTCACTACTGAAAACTAACTAAAAGCCGAAAACTGCATAACGGTGTTGTGTTGTAAAAAATGTAACATTGCATGTAAAATGAGCCGCGACACGACAAAACCAAAAATGCGGTTATGCGCCCTGCACAGACTCAGATCAGCCTATGCATCCGCCCAGTTTGATCAGACCCTTCGTTAAGTGCTCAAAGGGTAGCTAAGGGATTAAGCTACATCCATGTGGACAGCGAAGACTCCGATCAGACTGGGCGGATGCCCAGGCTGATCTGAGTATGCGCTGGACGCACAACCACATTGTTGGTTTTCTCGTGTCGCGGCTCAAATATGGTTTGTAATTTTGTTGTGTGTCAGGTTAAGATGGTGTTTGTGCTTCAGTGCACATAAAGGATTTTTGGTTGGTTGTTTTCGGCTTAACGGCCCTTTGAGACAGTGTTTCAGTCATATCGGGTCGTCACCCAGAGAGAGGGAGAAAGAAAAGAGAAAATGATAGACGAGAGAAAAATTCCAAACAACGCCTGCCCGCACCTACTGCAAGTACAGTAGGTCTTTGTCGTACATGTACTTTCATCCAAATAAGTAGGACCCCGGCACTGGAAGTTATAACCAGTACCATCGCCCGACCACCATCCCGTACATGAAAAAAGCAGTGAGACATTCATCATTTTTTTTTGCCTATATTTTTTCTACTTTTAACGGCAAGGTTATTTTTCGGAATATTTCCATCCAAACTGCACGGCCCGTCATTAGAAAAATCGGTGGTCAAGATCGAGTTGTGCTTCATAATCAGACAATCCGCTCGTGGTTAGATTGCGTATCGCCAGCAAAATTTCTAAAACTCTTCGTGAAATATTCAAGATGCTTACTTACTTACTTTAAACATATTCATATTTTGTTGCTCATAAAGTCAAGCACAAGCAAATGGGTCGGGCCACAAGTTCTAACAACATTAGTTACGGCCTTTCATTACCAGGTGTGCGATTGTTAGTAGCCAATGGAGATCATAGTCCAATGGTAAGTTTAGTGATACCTATACTAGTTTTCCCACTTCTTATAACCAACAGCGTTTAGGTTTCAAAAACTTGCATACGTACCGCTAATACATACGTGGACTATTCTGTTCTATTCTATTTTATCCATTAACCTTGCAAGGTCGTTGGGGCACCATGGATGACTTCACAACAATCCCTTTTAGCCTTGTCATGTTCTCAGCCTTACCACCTCATGTTCCGTCCACCTCTTTTTCTTTTTCCTTTCACTGTGTCCTGTAGAATCATCTTATATAAAGTTTCCTAAACCAGATGACCTTATCTTATACCTTATGCAGAAGAGCCAAACCACCTTAGTTTCAGTTTCTTGACCATGGGTAGGAGTCTATCTTATTCTCTAATGGCTGCTTGGATATTTCTTCGAACCCCCTCATTGATTATGTGGTCCTTGTATTAAATGTTCAGTAACCTTCGGTAGTATCTCATCTCAAAGGCCTGCGTTCTCTTTTCTAACTCTGCTGTCAAGGAAATACGGAAATGACAAGGAGCACATCATTTCCACATTTGATCCAAGAGATGGTTATCTCTTCAAGTTGGCTTCAGCTTTCTTAAAGCTGCAGCGGCTTGTTCAATCCTTTAGAGGACCTCCGGTTTCCAGCCATCATCTGAAACAATGCTTCAAGGTATTTGAAGCTTATTACGGCACCCAGCTTCTGTCTCTTTGACTTTATCTCCCTCTGGATGCTATTGGCGATGTTTGTCATTACTTTGGTCTTCTTAGCACTATCTCCATCTTATACCTTATGCTGAAGAAGGTGGGTTACTGGAGACATCCTTGCCTAACTCAAACTGTTTTATGAACCATTCTCCCGTGCTGCGATTAGTCTGGATCGCACTTGTAGCCGTGTCGTAGAGCTGCTCAATGGTTTGAACTAGTTTTGCACTGATTTTGTACTTCCGCAAGGTGGCCCATACCGCATATCCAAGGCTTTTTTGGAAAACAAATCAATGAAGACATGGTATAGGCTTTGCTGATGCTGGAGGTACTTTTTACACAGGATTCTGAGTTTTGAGATTTGTTCTTTGGTGCTTCTCCCGCCTTCGAATACAGCCTGTTCTTCAGTACCTATATATTCGTCTTGCGATTTAAGCCTGTTTAAGATGACTTCCAAAATAACTTTGTTCGACTGACTGATAAGGCTGATGGTTCTGTAGTTCTGGTAGAGTTGTAGGTTGCCCTTTTTAGGGCCTTTAATAATCAGTGACTGAGTTCATAGGGTAAGCCATTCTCTCGTTCTCCAGATCTTGTTAGAAATGAGAGATTTGTTAAAACATCGATCGTGGTCTCCCCGCCAGCTGGAATAAGTTCAGCTGGTATATCATCGGCTCCAGCAGACTTCCCCTTGTTCAGGTGCTGCTGCTGCAATCTGAACTTCCTCACAAAGGATCCGTTATAGAATAAACAAAACCAATGAAAACAGATGATCATTGGGGGATAGTCTTCACAGAAGAAGTCTACGGCCAAAATAGAATTCGAATCTGAGTCAAGTCTTACCGGTAATACCCGAGCGAGCCCTGCTTGGTAAAACACGTAGATTAAGGGGGTCCTTGTGGGTAAGGGATAGGCCCAATAACTTTGGGTTTTTGGTCTGGACGTTTATATCATAGGCAGTGAGCAAGTCATTGAATTGCTGGAAGGAAATAAGACGCTTCTACCTCTGTGCCGGGGCCGCAGTGATCGAGTCTCCCAACCCGATGGGTCAATAAGGGGTGGTAATAAAACAGCATGTGTTTTGTTACATGTACCCTCCAAAAGAAGGAAACTATAAAAGCAAGTACATGTGTGCGTTGGGGTTCAAATCTTTAGCTATTCTTGTATGGCAGTTGCATTTCAATGGCTAAAGAGAAATGATTTCCATTTAGTTTACTTATAAGATCTGATGTAACAATTCTCATTTACAAAATGAATTATGCATAAAACTTGAGGGAAAAAAAGATTGAGAGAGAGAGAGAGAGAGACAGAGAGAGTTAAACCCAATTTCGAATCTTGGTCTTTACTGAATTACAGCGCATCATCTTTATCGTTACTGATTGTTTATACTTATTGGGGAATGAAACGCTGTTGTCTAGTTTTAGCTTGCTAATAAGATGGCTCATGTAAGGTCAACTCATATTTACAAAAAATGCATTCGTTGCTTGATAAAATGTGCAATGCTCAACAAAAAATAATACGCCATACGTCGTTCAAGACAGTGAAAATTTGCAATAAATTTTGTTACCTATCGTACCTAAACAAAACCACTGTGATTTTGGACTGGACATCGCTTTATCGATTTTTTCTATATCGGCAAAGTAATAAATGCAGAACCAGATTAAAATGCCCTGCTTGCAAAGTGAACACTGTGGAAAGGAGACCTTTCCAATAAAAAAATCAAAACAAATCTCGTTTTAAAATCGATGATAATAGCAAAATTGAGTTTATTGAACTGGAAATAGACTATGCCTTATCCGGATTTGCTATTACTGACGTCGTTTTATTTCTATTTCCTTGTGAAGTAAACTGGGTATTATCTCTGTTTTATCCGGGGAGGGTATTATTATTAACAGTTTTTTTTTGCTAGTTAAACTGAGGATGTCGGGATAGGTTCTACTTTATTCTGAGCGACTAAATGTATCAACAACTATTTTTAATATATTTGTTTAAGATAGTTTTGTTTTGTCTAGCGACAGGCTTGACGTTCGATAATATGTGTCCAAATTTTATAGATTTACCAGACAGCCCTAAATTTAATTATCTGTAAGATTTTGTAAATATAAGATATTGTCCTATTTTAGCTGTAAGATATTGTAATTATGGAGCCAGAATGCTGCTTTAGTGCATTCGTTATGAGAATTGAAAATTAATATGAGCCACGACACGAGAAAACCAACAATGTGGTAGTGCGCCCAGCGCAGACTCAGATCAGCCTGGGCATCCGCCAAGTCTGATCAGAGTCTTCGCTGTCCGCATGGAGGTAGCTCAGTCCCTTAGCTACCCTTTAAGCACTTAGCGAAGAGTCTGACCAGACTGGGCGGATGCCCAAGCTGATCTGAGTCTGCGCCGGGCGCACAACCACATTGTTGGTTTTCTCGCGTCGCGGCTCATATTATATTACATGCGAGACAAATGTTTGTTTCTATAGATTCAACATGATTAATTACTATCTAATTTCAAAAGCTGTTTTTCGGTAAGGGACATTTCAAAACAAAGCTCTAAGTAAGCTGCAGTGAGTCTTTACGGGTTTCCCGACCAAGAACCATGGTAGCTGTTTCATAACTGTTTGCTAAATATGTAAAAATCTTACGTTTCACCTGTTATTTTAAAACGTGAATATCTTCTTTGCGTTCGCCTGTTTGTCTCCGGGCAATAACGCCGCCTTTCTTTCACTACTACTTCATTGACGCAGGTATCGAGTGCAAAAAGTTCATGACCAATGTCACTCCGGTTACTGCACGAAACCCACCCGAGGGCTAGAAACAGAAATTAGTCATGACACAAGAAAACGTGTCTTGGAATATGAGCAAGCAGCGAGAATCATATCAGATTGCGCATTGTCGTAGTCTGTTGAGAGACTTCGCTGTTCACTGTAAAGATTCCTGTGCACCCTTAGATTGCTATTGCAAACGGGGAAGACTCTACTCAAACTGCGCAGATCTGGCAACAAGTTAGAACGCCTCTTTTCTCATGGGGACACTCACATTAGAATCTGTACATTATTGGAAAACCTATTTGACACCCAATTAGGGCGCCGTCATTAACACATGCTATTTTCCAATACAGTACATTCCCCCCTAATGATGCCTCGTATTGGAAAATCCGCACTAGGAAAGAGACTGGCGGAAAACATTGGGAAACGTAGATTAATAGCAGTAAAGTCTCAGTTCATACATGCACATGGCGCATTGAATTTAACCCATTAAGTATAATGCCTAGCGTCCCATTAATGGGACATAGGCAAACAGTGCAGATCCAGATTAGACGCCGCAGAACGCGGCGTCTGATCAGGGTCTTCACTGTTGATAAAGACAAATAGGTATAATAGGGCCTTAGTACAAAATAAGAATTATAAAAATAAACTTACCCAGACAACAACAATCGTTCAGCTGACACAAACTGTTGCCGTTGTTTCAGTTCTCATAACTGAAACACAAACCACGCCCAGTCAAAGTTATATGTCATATATAGAGGATCTTACACGAGTGGCCATTTCATATGAAATGTGAAAGTTGTCATTGACAATTCCTTCTCTGATACAGAACACTTGAAATTTGAAGTCCCCCAGGGTTCATGTGCCGGACCAGTGATTTTTACGATGTACATTGCTGCTCTTAAAAATATTGGCCAGAAATACAACCTTGAACTCTATGGATACATGTATGCTGATGACCATAAAATTGCCTTTAGAATTCAAGTTGGAGATGCTCAAAGTGAGACGAATGTTATGAAACAACTTAGCGACTGTCTTCAGGACATAATTCTTTGGATGAACCAGAAAAAGTTGAAAATGAACAATTCTAAAACTGAAATTATTCTGTATGGAACTAAGCAGCAGCTTGCGAAAGTTAACATCTCAAGACTTAGTGTGATTGTTGGTGGATTTGAAGTGAAATGCGTTGATCATGTGAGAGACCTCGGTGTATTGATGGAAAATAATCTTAGTTTTGACAGGCATATCAGAAAGAAATGCCAAATTGCGCATATCCAACTGAGAAATCTGAAGGGAATTCGTAAACACCTATCTACGAAATCAACTGAAATTTTGGTGCATGGACTTGTCCACTCACACCTTGATTTCTGTAATGGACTATTTTCTGACATTCCTGCTTATCAGATAGACAGACTTAAAAAAGTTCAAAACAAAGCGGCCAGAATTGTCTCCAACTCATCGTCTGACCAACCTAGTTGTGAAATTTTAAAGTCTCTGCACTGGCTGCCAGTAAAAGCTAGAGTTATGTTCAAAATATTGGTAACTGTTTTTCGAGTCCTCCAAGGAACAGCGCCGGTGTATTTGGGATCCATGTTCAAACGTGTTCACGGACATTACAGATTAAGGTCATCCAGTGAGATTCGATTCATTGTACCTAGAACCAGAACCAGGATTGCAGACAGATCAATCTCTGTTGTGGGACCTAAATGATGGAATGCTTTACCAACTGACATTAAAAGTTGTACAAATGGAACAAGTTTTAGAAACAAGCTAAAAACATATCTATTTGCAAAATTTTATTATTGACAATGTGAAAGGACATCTACGATTAAGGCGAGGATTTTCCCCATTAGGCCTGCGCGACAGGTCTGAATTTTCAAAAGTATAAAGTGTGCAATTTTTTCTTAGCAGAGCTTCAACAAATATGTAAGCCGTATGAAATCAGATTATTTGTGATTCAGACCCAACGACATGGGGAGATAATCCAGTCTGACCATACCTACCCTAAATTCAAGGTTTTCGCATACTTCATTCTTTGAGGTAATAAAAATATTCAAATTAGTCATTCATTCCATAAATTTTTCTCATAAATGCATGCTAAATACATGTATATAACAATACAAAACAATGAGTTTCTTCTTGTTACGCCTGATTGGCATTTAAACATGCAAAACCGTAGTTCTGCTTCCGGTCAAAACGGCCAAAAGAGAACGCTTCACTATAATTAAAATACAAGTACTTCCCCCCCCCCCCCCCGTGACCTAGCATTTCCTTCATGCAGCAGACTTATGCGATGCAAGTACGCAATATATATGAGTGGGAAGCTGGGTCACGGGGGGGAACGATACTCAGTAAGCCAAAGAAGAAGAATGGTCAACAGTAGCAGTGTGATCTTCAAGGATTATATTGTGTACTATGACCTTGAAATGAGGTCAAGGTCACATACATATAGTCGAAACTATTCAGTGTTGTCTGTTCTGTAAGTATTGTGAGTCAAAAAGGGGTAAAATGTATACAATAAGTCATTATTTCAACGATCAATTTGAGGATAGTTTACAATTTATCTCAGCGTTGACGTCAACGTCAACGTATGTTTAACGTATTTTACATAGACAAAAACATTCGAAAATTCATTTGTCATGCAAGTTACATTTCATAGTCATAAATGCAAAGCAGAAGTCAGTGATCCGTATAATTTTTTAATCATGGGGAAAATTCACGCCTTAAGCATAGAAGTCCTTGATAAAAGTGAACTGTGTGAAGCGCAACAGATTATTTTATTATACATTTTTGCGCTATACAAATGTATTTGTATTGTATTGTATTGTATTAAATTTATGAAACGAGCCTTCGGCGAGTTTCATAATTTTCATATTAAATGACCACGAGTGTAAGATTCTGTTTATCATATGACCCATTAAAATGGGATTTTAACGCCCTCAAACTGAACATTATTTCAATAAGAAAACGCCTTGTTGACATGGACGTTGTCAATGATGTTACGTGTACGCGCCAAACTGTTATTACACGTGTGGTCATACGATTTTTATTTCACGACATTATCCACTTAATAACAATGGCGTCATATAATAAATTACATTATATGGCTAGATTTGAGTGATTACTGCCATTCATGCAAATAAAAAGCAAATGTACCGAAAGAACTAGAGGACTGAGCCATTTTGTCAGCACATTGCCAACGCCCAGTCAGTTTTAAACTAAACAATATACTTATAGATAATGTAATGAAATATCTCTGAGAATTTTCGTTTTCCAAAAGTACAACACTAAATTTTGCTACTTTCATTCAGTGAAATGAATTAGTGCAGAATTTTTTTATGTATATTTATATATATATTTTTTTATTTTTTTTTTTGTTTTTTTTTTTTTTTGCGCAGAATGATGAAATGAAATATTTAGCTGACTTGCAACAATCCCTATATTTTGTCAGAGATTTGCGGCAGCGTTATAAAGATGAATTAACGTACAGAGTGAAACCCGATACAATGCCCCTTCTGAATAAGTTAGATATAATTTGAACATCAACATTAGTTTCATTTTGTTGATGCTTATAGTCATAGGCCTGCATACGTGCGAAGGTATGCTATCAACGATAAACCGCTATTTCAACTTCAAAAACATCTTGATTCATACCTAAGTCCGAATCTAAATACAATTCTTCCTCTGCTTTGATTGATTGATTGATTGATTGATTGATTGATTGACTGATTTGTTGTTTAACGTTCACGGTGACAGCTTTGGTCATGTCGGGACGGTCAGTTAACCTAACCACACTATTCATGGGCAGGCTTAGACCTCCTAAGCGGTTAACCAGTACTAAGTGCACATACTTTCGCCAGTAACTGACAACTGCCCTTCTTGAATCAGCGGAAGGAGAAACGAAAGTATGTGGCCATACCGGGTTTCAAACCCAGGACCACTGGCTTATGAGTCGGTGCCCTGCCGATTACGCTACGCGGCCCGGCTCCTCTGCATTGAAATAAGGCGACATGAAATCCTTGGTGAAAAATCAATTTGGATTTCTTGTCGTTATATTTCAATGCGGAGGCAGAATTCAACGGCGATCGAAATCTGCGATATTATTTAGGTCCTTGGCATTAAAATCGTAATACTTTTTACCCTTCTAATTTATATCATATGCACATTAAAAAGTTTATACACTCCACCATTTTTTATAAGACAGTTATTAAAAGTTAGGGATAAAGTGAAGGTCATTTTCATCGGCATTCGTCTGAATTTACACTGATTTCTCAGACAATTTCAGCCACATCATGTGACTTCCAACAATATGGCAAATTTGTCCTGTAATAGTCGGCCCATCCGTCTCATTTACACAGGGTAGGCATAGACCTCACTGTTGGCTCTACAGCTTGGGTCATTTCCATAGATAAGGTGATGTGACAAGCAATTGATCGGAGCAGCAAGACAAGAAATACACTATAGGACATGTAATGTTTTACTTAGTGAGTAAGTCTTTATAATCAAAGTTCAACTCTTCTCCCAGTTGCAGTCATCTTGTTATAACTGTCATAAAGTTGCATATAAAATGGGAATTTGATCTTTTCTGACATCTGAGAGATTATGAAAATATTTAGATCAGCAGACAAATCATGAATTTTTGGCTGAATTCGGGGAAAGGTTACTGTCTGATTGGACCGTTTTCTAAAAATTCTAAAAACCTGTACCCACTGAATCTTATTAGGTTCTCTTACCCTTAGCAAGAACAACCAATCAATCATTGGGAAACTATATTGCGAACAGGTGGACCCCTGATTCTCCATTGTGCTCACAAACACGAATATGCTCAGCCTAACCTGTTAATGCCCAGTGGACTATTCTATCTCTATATATTGGATGAGTCCATTTGTCATTTAAGGGGTGTCAGGTTTAGTTCATTTTTTGAATTTTTGTTTTATGTTAAGGAAAAATGCCCATTGCCTTATGCAAATAGTTTGTAGACCCAGATCAGACGCCGCGTTTTGCGGCGTCTGATCTGGATCCGCACTGTTTGCCTATGTCCCATTTTGGGACGCTAGGCATAAATTGGTTAAACAGTTCTTCGCTCTTATACAGCGGTTCATCAGAAGTGACTTGATTTTGAAACGAGCGTTTCCTAATGATTTTAACGTCCCCATTTGATGGATTTGTAGCGCTGTACTATTTGCAGACTGGTACTGAGACTGATTTCGAATTATTCGTCATTGTCAATCAGACGCTAGCACTAAGCATGCCTCTAAATCAGATTAGTTATTGGTTCTATTTAGGGAACATATTGTAGAAATACATCTACTGCTGTAACGATTGGTAATAGTTGAGTGATGCTGAAACTACCATATGGATGTATAGAAAAATGTGATGTTTGTACATGTATTGAAATAAGAAAACATGTGACACAAAATTCATAATTTTCTTGGATATATTTTGTGAATGTTTTGAATGGAATGGAAACAGAAAGTGCTCTAATTCTAAAGAGATGATATATCCAGATAATACATATATGATGTAAAAATTTGGGGATAACAGACATTTTGATTTAAATGGAAATAGCATGTCACTATTGGTAAGTATTGGTAAGAGCATATATGCTCTACATATTTATCTTCTCTGTCTTCTTTGTATCTTTTTCATAATATTGCGGACGCTAAATGCTAAATCAACTCAGTCACCTATCAAAGGATATACATAAATGGTAAAATAAAATGTAATGGTACCGGTTGTTGGCTGAAGGTTGGGAAAATGAAGATTTAACAAGTCTAAAATATTTCCCATTAATTTTCTAATTAACCATATGCTGTGACATAATAATTCTAAAGAATGGCCATAACATACAGTCAACTCTCAATATCTCGAACACTGATATCTTAAAGAACCCTCTCATACAAAAGAATATAATTTAGACACATTTTCTTTTTTATTTTCATTTCAACCCCTTTTATCTCATACTACTGATATTTCAAAGTAAGTTTTCTGGGTCCAGAAAATTTACTTTGAGATATCAGTAGTTTGGGATGAACTTCGACTTTGAGATAACGAGGGTTGAGTCAAATTCTGTTGTTTGTGCCATTGTATTACAGTATATGTAGCTTATAGTTGATAAAATATCGTTTAACCCAACATACGTTTTATGGCGAAAATATACCAAGGATCAAATATTTTTAAGGCGTATCGGTATACCTCTATGTTTCCCATTATTTTCACAAAGGGAATCAACTTTTCTTTATTCGCTTTCCTGGATGACAAGACTCTTCCGAAACAGTGTTATTCTTTCTCTTACAGGAGCAAATTTTACAGTAGCATTTTTTTCTGTAAGAATTTACCCCTGATGGGAGGGGAGGCAAAATTGAAAAAGGAAAGGTTGCTTCCCCTGAAGGTGTACCCCCCACCCCCCCACCTTAAAAAAAGGCCTAATAATATTGAGCCGCGACACGAGAAAACCAAGCACCCGCCCAGTCTGATCAGAGTCTTCGCTGTCCGCATTGCGGTAGCTTAGACCCTAAGCTACCCTTTGCGCGTTTAGTGAAGAGTCTGATCAGACTGGGCGGATGCCCGGGCTGATCTGACTCTGTGCTAGGCGCACAACCACTTTGTTGGTTTTCTCGTGTCGCGGCTCATATTATTCGTACTTATGCTATTATTGATATTTGCTAAGAAAAGTTATTTATATTTTGTTTACAAGTATAGTGTTGTCGATTTATTGACTAAATATGTATGTACACAAGAAATTACCATACGTTCACGGTGTTTAGGGATCCTCGTGTGAATGGACTTAAAAAGGCCTTATTTCCCTATCAGTGGTGTAATATTATATCGTTAGGTATCGCTGCAAACTTCTCAGTACAGTTGACCGTCATAAGCCGACTAACATCATTTAGTTGTTGAAAGATGATTTAAGCCATTTAGTTGGCTTTCGATATCATAAACTCGAAAAGAATGGTACACATGCAATATACATGAGTTGGGCCCCACTCACTATTCCGTTGCATTGTTCGACGCCATCATATCCTCAAAGATATGATCCGGGAGTTTGGCCCGGGCGTATATAAACTCGGGCAGATACAGACGAGTAACTACTCGGCAGGGGTTATGCCATCCAGGATTCGAGGTTATAAAACTTGAGAATAATCTCAAACTCAAAATAAAGCACATTGATTGGCTGCTTCCGGAAGCAGCCAATGAGCGTGCTTTATTTTGAGTTTGAGAATGTACTCAAGTTTTGTAACCTCGGGGCCTGGTTTCACGCATGCACCAGGAACTCAGAAAGTAAAAAAGAAAAAAAGAAAGGAAAGAAAAAACATAGAACAGACAGAAATATGTTGACATATACTCTTCGAACTGTTGCGACGCATCTGCGAAGTGATGTGGGGGGAGAGAAGTGGGACCGGAGAAACCGGACAGGGCGGGTAAGAAGCCTGAAGGCGGATGCTGGAAGAGCATGGTGAAACTATTCATGTTTACCACTATTCATACATGTACCACCATGTATCGTAACAGTCAGTCTGAACTAACATTGATTTTATGACACTGAATAGAAAGCATTCAACTCAGAAATCTCTGTCTCTATACTCTGAATGATTTCTCTTTGAGCACCAAAAAGCAGACGACAAAATTAACGTCTGCAAAAATGAAAAAAAAAATGCCTTGTCCAAGACATTTCATATTGAGAATTCAAATACTAGAGGGCAAACAGTGTAGATCTAGATGAGGCGGCTCATAATGAGCCGCTTCATCAGGATCTACGCTGTTTGCAAATTTTGCTAATTTCGTCACTGGGTTGGTTGGTTGATTTGATGCTTAACGTCCACGGTAAACAACTAAGGTCATGTCGGGACGGTCAGTTAACCTAACCACACTATTCCTGGGCAGGCTTAGACCTCCTAAGCGGTTAACCAGTACTAAGTGCACATACTTTCGCCATTAACTGACAACTGCCCTTCTTGAACCAGCGGAAGGAGAAACGAAAGTATGTGGCCAGACCGGGATTCGAACCCAGGACCTCTGACTTACGAGTCAGGTGCCCTACCGATTGCGCTACCCGGCCCGGCTCGTCACTGGGGCTTAGAGAGTTAAGATTACATGTAAATCTTTCGCTGTAATGAAGTGTCATTGCCTTGTTGTGTTGAGAAAGTCTGTCTTAAGACATTCAGGGGAAACAACTCTATTATTTTCATTTTTCCTCCCTCCTCAGTGGGGCTCAACCCATAGAGGAAGTAATACGATTTTACATCACGCTTAATGGCCAGTTTTATCACTGTGTAGTTCCTTTAATATCTTCATATTCGGTATTATTTTGTTTGTTTCTCAACTCCCTCGAACAAGACCGGTCTGGCCACATACTTTCGTTTCTCCTTCCGCTGATTCAAGAAGGGCAGTTGTCAGTTACTGGCGAAAGTATGTGCACTTAGTACTGGTTAACCGCTTAGGAGGTCTAAGCCTGCCCAGGAATAGTGTGGTTAGGTTAACTGACCGTCCCGACATGACCTTAGCTGTTTACCGTGGACGTTAAGCATCAAATCAACCAACCAAACCCTCGAACAAGATGTATGGGAATTCTTAATTTTATTTGTTTCTCAGCTCCCTCGAACAAGATGTTTGGCCTCGAACAAGATGTATGGGAATAATTCCCATACATAATGTTCGAGGGAGCTGAGAAACATATAAAATTAAGAATTCCCATACATCTTGTTCGAGGGAGCTGAGAAACAAATAAAATTAAGAATTCACATACATCTTGTTCGAGGGAGCTGAGAAACATATAAAATTAAGAATTCCCATACATCTTGTTCGAGGAAGCTGAGAAACATATAAAATTAAGAATTCCCATACATCTTGTTCGAGGAAGCTGAGAAACAAATAAAATTAAGAATTCCCATACATCTTGTTCGAGGAAGCTGAGAAACAAAAAAAAAAAAAAAACTGTGAAGAAGGGTCTATTAAACGTATAATCAGCTGCAGTCTTCATAGTGTGCATTATACATGTAACTATGGTGATATGGCTGCACTGTAAAACAGTCCGGATGTTTTACGGTAAAAGAAATGGTAACTGACTGCAAGGCCCTTTACAGTATAAAGAACGGGATAGTACCGAAATATATTATGATGGAAAATGACTGCATTGAATGGAAAACCTTTATTTAACTATGCATTTTATATATTTTATTGATTATTGGTTATATAGAGATTAAATCTGAAATTAAAGCAAGGTCTTAATAAAATGCTGTCATTTTTCCACATCATAATTTACGGTACAAACCCGTACTTTTCACAGTAAAAGGTCGAGCAGCCAGGTGCCATGTCTTTTCATACCGTAAAATATATGGGAACTTTTTACAGTGTGGCAATAAACTGCCTTCTGACGGGGGCTCTACAAAGTTAATACTTTTCCATAAAATCAAATACAGGTAGTTTCCGCCTCCGGAAGTCTACACATATACAACAGATGGAGAGGTCATTGTGAATCAATATCATTCGACTGACGTCGTGTGAACAGGTACCGTATACCATTTGCTAGACTTGCCCTGTAAATTGATATTCCAGTTTTCTATTTTGTTTTCAAAAGACAGAAAATGTCCTGTCTAAAGCTGTGTAAAATTTACATATTCCGAGATAACTACTAAAGGGACTTTCACATATTGGTTCATTTAAAGGGACTTACCTGTTTTGAAAGTGCAATTTAGATAAATATAGAGTCATGAGAAAGTCTAACCATTTGCAAACAGTAAATACTACAGTCCGCGCATCTGCTAATCATGCTATTCACTTTCACTTTATAGATTCCGCAGAATTCATTGATGGTATATACAAAAAGGAAAACTTTGATCAGACTGCGCATATGATCTGTGTCATAACTGTTCGTGCATGTCATAAGGTTCCTTTACGCGTGACACAAATATTTTCAATTTTTATTTCTCGCATATCGCAAACCTAACAAAATCCTGCCCTTTTTCACCCTTTTGAAGTCGAGAAAAAAGCAATGCCCAGGAACGAATACAATTGAATTCCTCATCCTGCCCTAAACACCCGAAACAAGG
This sequence comes from Ctena decussata, assembly GCA_963989385.1. Classification (NCBI taxonomy): domain Eukaryota; kingdom Metazoa; phylum Mollusca; class Bivalvia; order Lucinida; family Lucinidae; genus Ctena; species Ctena decussata. The sequence continues at coordinate 75,862,454 of OZ022509.1, forward strand.
CTATCCTAAATAAATTGAACAATTAAGTCAAAGATAACCAGAAAGCGGATGACCAATTACAGTTAAAATAAACCACACCAGAAGCAACCCAGCAGGCACACAACGTTGAGTTAACTTTGAATCAGCGTTGATTCAACGTCATGACGTTGAATCAACGTTCATTCAGAGTTGATTCAAGGCTGTGTGCCCAGTGGGAACTGTTGAGTACGATTCGGAAATTGGGTTCTTGTAGCAGTCGTATACTACAGAACCCAGCAACAAAACTAAAGGCACAACGGGGAAAATACAGTCAACTCTCGATATCTCGAACACTTGTAACTCAAATAATGCCCTGATTTCCTTTCATTTCAACACGTAGCATCTCAAACTACTGGTATCTCAAAGTAAATTTTCTGGGACCAGAAAAGTTACTTTGAGATATCAGTAGTTTGGAATGAACGTCGACTTTGAGATATCGAGAGTTGACTGTATTACAGTATTTTGTGCATGAATAATTTGTTAATTTTACGATACTCAAGAAATAAGCCAGATGCATTCGTTTGGGTCGCAATAGACTCTGACGTGCATGTATACCCTATTTGGAACTGGGCAGGAGACTATATCAACCCATATTTATCACCAAGTGTGAAAGTTGAGCCGCTTTTCATAACGATTTTGATCAGACTCTTCTCGCCACTGCATGGTGGAACTATAGACACTGGAAATTTTAAGGGCCCACAGCTCTATCAGTGGTGTAAATTCATAAAACATTTTATTGTCAGGGACCGCTGCAAGCTTGAATACAATGGTAAAAATACAATGTTCAATGTATAGACGTGGGGCCCCATTCACTGCTCGATGGGAAACCAATAACGGAAATTTATCATATCCACATAATTCACCATTTTTCAAAAGAATGCTTCCCTGCATTTCGCCAGTTATATAATTATACGACTCCATACGAAGGGTGATCAAAAAATACATGGACTTTCGCTTAGGCGGCAAAGTTAATGCACTTATAGTAATTTTTATACTGCAGAGAAGTTGACTCTTTTAGCTACGATATGCGAAATTTTGAAGAAATTTCAATGAAAATTAAGTATTTTATCTCAGTTTATATTAGGTAATTACAGCTACAGCGGAGCACCACATAAATGACGTTTGACTTTTTGTCCCGTTTAATATTGCAGTGGATCTTCTCTTTCTCAGTTTTCACAAACTAACACCCTCTTTGCAGGTTTTTCAGGATTCTGACCAACTTTAGATACATTTGCATGAAATGTGATTGTTTTTGAAAATTGTACCATACCTTCCTCATACTTATTGGCTTCATAAATGAAAGCCGAACTGTTGCTTCACTATCGTGTCAGCTTACATATTTACTTTTGCGGTGTATGTCTAAATGGAGGTCTGCAACCCCTTTTATCAATGCCAACATCAGATAAAACTAACAAACAAGTATAAAACAACATAAAATTTGATTATGAAAACATTTCTTTGATTTGCCCTCATTTTTCACAGCTATGTATACAAAAACTGCAACTTGCATAAAATACCCGTTATAATGTTTGACGTCATTTTGCCAGCATACCATATTTTACGCTATTTATGCAAGCATAACAATTGTTGATGGAAATAATTCCTTGACAGTGAAAAGCAGAAACCATAATGAAACAGCATACCGAATGTCAAGCAGTTTACCCTAGTGCAAATATTAGAAATAGCCAAAGATAAAACAACCAAATTGAAATAATATGGCATTTTTTTACCGTGCTCTGCCGTGCCGTCGTAAGGTTACTATGACGACCTATATAGACTACTTCCCGAAGATCGACCTGTTTATTAAATAATCACTGGATAAATGAGCCGCGACACGAGAAAACCAACAATGTGGTTATGGGCCCAGCGCAGACTCAGATCAGCCTGGGCATCCGCCCAGTCTGATCAGAGTCTTCGCTGTCCGCATGGAGGTAGCTTAGACCCTTTGCTACCATTTGAGCTCTTAACGAAGAGTCTGAGTAAACTATGAAGATGTCCAGGCTGATCTGAGTCTGCATTGGTCGCACAACCACATTGTTGGTTTTCTGGTGTCGCGGCTCAAATGAAAGATGACGCTGTCTTTACTGCAAATTTAATGGGTTTATTATTAACAATAAAATTTCGACATCACTTTTATCATCCCTCGTATATGCCCATCAACTCGCGTTTTACCGCAAAACGTGAAGGCCGAACCGCTTTTCATATGTTTGTGTTTAGAGATGTCTTTGCCAACTGCAGGAGTATAAAGACATTAATATCATTGTATAACAAAAACATGAACGGTACTAAATCAGGGACAAAATAATGGCTTTCCGAAGGCGGAGAAAGCTTTATCGTTCAGAATAATGGGTTTGACTGCGGTAATTCTTAATCCAGCATAACCTAAAAAGTCTTCTCCAGTCTCGCAGATGTCATTATATGCAAAAGAGTCGTTGATTTTATTGGAAAAATGGTTAAAATGTCATTCGGCATCGCAGATTTGGAAAGACGAAACAACATTAATTCTACTTAGTTTAAGATGGCATATTTAAAACAAAGAGCTGTCAAAATTCAATCGATTTCTAGCGAACTGATGCAGTCTAGGGAAAATAATAGACCTGAAATTATTCTAAACATTGGAGGTCGCAAGATGGACCCCTACACCATCGGTCTTTCGGATGAGACTTTAAACCGAGGTCCCGTCTCCGAATGACCTCGTTGTTGATGGGACGTTAAACCCGAGTTCACTCACTCACTCACTCCTAAACATTTGAACAATACACCCTACAGTCAACTCTCAATATCTTGAGCACTGATATCTCAAAGTACCCACTTATATCAAAGAATATGATTAGGACATAATTCCAATTTTTCTTTAATTTTCAAACTCTTCTTGTCTCAAACTACTGATATCTCAAAGTAAATTTTCTGGGACCAGAAAATTTACTTTGAGATATCAGTAGTTTGGAATAAAATTTGACTTTGAGATATCGAGAGTTGACTATTTGAGCCGCGACACGAGAAAACCAACATTGTGGTTGTGCGCCCAGCGCAGACTCAAATCAGCCTGGGCATTCGCCCAGTCTGATCAGACTCTTCGCTAAGCGCTCAAATGGTAGCTCAGGGACTAAGCTACCTCCATGCGGACAGCGAAGACTCTGATCAGACTGGGCGGATGTCCAGGCTGATCTGAGTCTGCGCTGGGCGCACAACCACATTGTTGTTTTTCTCGTGTCGCGGCTCATTTATTCGGTCATAAAAAGGGGTTTTGCCCTCTCCAGAATGACCCCAAATATCTAGAACTGTTCTTGTGATATTACCCATTTTATGCTTTATTATACCAGTCAATTCTCGATATCTCGAAGTCGGACTTCTTCCCAAACTACTGATATCTCAAAGTAAATTTTCTGGTACAGAAAATTTACTAAAAATAGGAAATATATTCTTTGATATGAGAAGATATTTTGAGCTATCAATGTTCGAGATATCGGGAGTTAACTATTTAGTAACGGCGGCCAGCCTTGGATGGTTCAGTTGAATAATTTCAAAAGAATTCAACACGCCTTATTATGAAGTTGAAAAACTCGTTCTAGTTAGTGTATAGTTAGGCATAAATGGTTTAATAAGGACTATGGTTTTGGTGATGTAAAACTCGAGATAAGTTATGGCTAACTTTAGAGCTATATCAGTGTGTCTCAGTTTGTGTAGTGGATAGCAGGTCTTAAAGGTAGGTTCCTGGGCTAGCGATGTCAATTATGTCCACAAAATAATTTCGTCTTTTTCTGAGCAGTATTGAATTCTCTTATTTTTCTGAATTTGTTGCTACTGAGAAACTCGTAAGATATTGAAGAAAATAGTCGTTTTCCCTTTTGGTTTATTTTCTTTCGTTGGAATTCCAGTTCTAAAAATAACTATGTTCATTATGTCTATAAGTGCGCAATTTCTGATGCCATTCTCCAAAGGTCAATTTTCCCTTGACGTGAGATCTCCTAGAGGTCCTGGCATGGCGGATGGGTTAAAACTATCTCAAAATGCAATGCAGCATGACATCAGCTGCGTTATCTATTTTTGACGCGAACTAAAAATAGCGCTAACTGGTGTGCGAAGCAGAATCAGGAAATCCCTTGCAAAACAACTTTTCTAATATTTTTCTGATTTACACTTTTTAGTGAAACTTATTTATTCCCTTTTATAAGTGCTTTCCAACAAATTGGATGAAAGTTTATCAAAAGTATGATGCATTCCAAAGTACAGGAACCTACCTTTAAAATTCACTTGAATGTTTACCATGGTCTTGAAAAGTTTCATTTTGCTGTGTGAAGCAGAAGTTGTGTACTTTGACCTTTCGCGTTTCTGGGTTCCTCGTATAAGAAACAACTTGACGGCCGTCACGCGTCTTTGACTTTTTCTTACCAACCTTAAGCACCGACTTGTCGCATTTCTCTTGGGTAAAACTGGGAAATTTCATTCGGATAATTTCGGAACAATTCGTTCAAGCTTTGCCCTCCATCTTTATACGAAACTGAATAATACCCACAAGTCCATGCGCCAAATACGAGAGGTCATAACGAGCTCCTGTCGCGAGGAAGCGCGCGTCCTTTTCCATGACGTATTTTGTTTTCTTGTATTTCATCTCTGAAACAAAAACATTTGTGCTTTGTTGAAACACATGACAATATCGGAAAACAATTATCCCTAGCCAGAGAAGTGTAACATCGACAGCTGTTCAAATATTCACAATGATAATAGTTATGATTGTATGCTTTATGAAATGGCCTAGGCGACATAAAAGGCCTTAGGACTGGCAACTCCATCCACGCGGCAGCTTCGATTTTTCTTCTGCGACCCCGTAGGGATGATACTGAATTTGCTACAAAAATTCTGAAATGTATTAAGTATTCAAACACCATATACTTCGATCGGCCTACGCAGTCTATGACTGCGTAGGCTGATCTTAGTATATGATGTTTGCACATATTTTAAGGCTCCTTTTTCCTGAAATCAATCTCAGTTCGTATTGATTCTGATACGGAGACGATACGGATTGGTTAACCCATATGTAATTTCATGCGACTTCAGCTCTAAGTCATTAACAACCAGGAACAGATTTTTATTGTCCCTTATTTTATTTCTTTTATTTTTTTTTGCCTTCGTACAATAAACACAACTGGTTTAAATACAGTGTAACATTTGGCGGCATTGGGGATATGGTCTGAAAAATCAACTCAGGTCATGTGACACTAGAAATGCAATAGCGTCTGTATAAGGTAGAAAAGCAACAATAGAAAAGAACAGAGCTGTAAGGCAGAATTAGTTTAAACATGTTTTATTTCAACAAAACGTAGTAATACATTATAATGAAAAGAAGATGTTCGTCCATTCGTACATTACAGTCATGATGTTCTATACACACATTAGCGATTTTGCATAGTTTTAGACGCCTCTGATATTTTTTGTTTGTTTTAATTTACATAATGCGTATATGACCCCTTTCCTGTTTCTTTTACTTTGATTTGTGGAGCCCCGGTAGCTCAGTGGGTTAAGCGCTGGCCTACTGATCTAGTGGACCGGGTTCGAGCACCGCTTGAGGCGAGGATCTTTCCTACCGCAAACAGGGTTCCATTGCACACAGCCTTTCAGTATCACCCTCCCATCGTCCTGATATAACTAAAATACTGTTGAAAAGGATATAAAATCACAAGTCATCATCTATCATCTATGCTTTATTTTGATGTGAACACATTTTATATAAACCCAGAGAATTGTGTGTCATCAGTTTCCGTTTCTGAAGGTTTATTGAACTGCTCAGAGCTTATTTATTATTCTATTTAGATGATAACCAATACAAAGTCCCAAATGTTGCATGATAAAATCTTTTGCAATATTTCCTATTTGAGTTGTTTCAAACATTTGAAACACAAGAGTGGATATTGTGGACAAATATTCTATCAGAAAAAGCAGTGACATTATCGACCCGATATTTGTAGGGTTGTTTGCTGCTCAGTTGTGTCCTAAAAATTATTTGTCCTAAGGCATTTTCAAAGCAAACGCTGGGCAAAAAAATATTGTTTTACAGATCACAGACACACTGGCTCTTCAGAGGTATATACGTAGAGCTTGAATTACTATAATAGTGGTTGAAGCGTTTCTTTTTATGCCTATGTGTCGGCTGATAGGCACGCATTCATATCGTATAATTGACTACCATTGGGAAAATTCAAAATACCTTCCCGCAAAAGTAATGGCTTTTCTGCAGTAATATTACATCTAAATGGTTCTATTAAAATTTTGTACTATAGATTAAAGCAGGCAATCTAAATGGCCGGGTCAGCTCTCAAAGATATATCAAATTGAGAATTAAAATACTACAGGGTAAACAGTGTATATCTTGATGAGGTGGCTGATGAGCCACCTCATCAAAGTATACACTGTTTGAAATTTTTTGTTATTTTCGTCTTTGGCGCGTCAGTAAAGTGTTATGTAATAGTATATAATTTCACATTTGTGGAAGATTAACCAGTGGAGTTCTCTCAAAATTTCTGAATGTTGTCAGAACATAATTTCGGTTTGGCTATTTTCAGAAGTTTTGTTGATCACCCCCCCTCCCCCCCCCCCCCCCCCCCCCCCAGTTCTTTTACTCCCAAGCAACTAGTGTCAAGTCATTGGTTATGATACTTTTTTTTTACGGGTCGTTTAATATCCGGTCATAAGGCTGATTATACATTACAGTTTGCACGAAACGCGTAGTCCACGAAAAATATTTGCTGAAGTTAGTTCGTGGTTCTTATTTACATGTACTTTTTCTTACTCCCAGGTTCTGTGGCAAGCCAAACTGCAGAATAAATCTTTAATCCTAGGGTTTAAAATTTCAAACGTAGTTTTGAGCTTTAACTCTAGTTTTCATATTGTCACCCCTAGTTGTTTTTTTTTTTTTTTTTTACTTTTTTTAACCAAGTCTCAAAGACTTTCTTAAACCAAGGTTTCCAAATTTAAAGCTTAGGATTGAGAATCTGAAACCCACATGAATTCTGTAAAATGATTTTGTACGACTTCCAAATCTTGATTTCTAAAAACACGATTTAACATTTCAAACCTACATTAAAAATTGTATACTCCTTGAATGCCTAAAACAGCCGAATGCATTAGAAATGAATGCTGCGTTTAAGACATTCAAGGCCCTGAGTGGTTGACTGGCAGTAGCAATGTTACGTTAAAATCGCTGGTGACAGACGACTAGTAATAGCCATTTCACGTTGAAACCACTATTACGAGTCAACTGGTAGCAGCTGAAAAGCATTTAAAACGCTATCGTCAGCTTACTGGCATTAGCGATTTTAACGTGAAATGACTATTGCCTAGTTTTGAAGATCAAACTCAGATTTGAAGTGCGAAGACTTTTGTGCAGATGCCTTGCCACAGAGGTATATCTGAGCAAGTATCGGAGAGGATGTTTCAAAGTAAACGCTATTAATGTTTGTAATTACGGAATTCCTATTACAGTTCAGTATCGTACAAAATCATTTTACCTGTTTGATGTTTATCCATGGACTAATTGGTGATTACACAATTACACATGAAAGTTACAAACTATTCAAAATGTTTTTATTTTTTTTTTTTTTTTTTTTTTTTTTTTCACACACAAACAGGTAATGTATATTTGCATAGAAAAGTTCTCTGATTTTTGCTCCAAACAAAAGGGCACTACATTCTGACTTCTCTTAGACATTCAATTAATGTTCGCAAGAAAAGGCATACAGTTATCAAGAGATGTAAAGCTACAATACAATTAATGGGCTTTCGGCACTATGCGAAATCTCAAAGATAAAATATCTGCTTCTGTTTGCACATATAATTATTTTACCCTAAAAAGTAGGACCCCTTGATCAATATGTATGATTATCTTGAAATTCAAGCACGTATATTTTACTACATGTATATGGCTATGTTTTAACAGCAAACTTTGCAGACCAAGTTCAGAGTGCTCCGTTTGGAGCACTCTGATCATGGTCTGCAAAGTTTGCTAAGTATGTTTATTTCCAATATTAAGGATAATTCCGGTAGCTAAGTCTAAAATCTTGTAGATATTAATTGATATTAAGATAACGTCAGAATACAAACAAGTTATGAATTCTTGACATGAACACTCGTGGTGTTTGCCTGCTGTGTAACCTTTGTAAATTCCGTCTTTTACTATAGAACTGACATGCACAGATTTTTAGATTGTGCTCTCTAGGTTAATTATTCATGAGAAGTTTGGTATGTTGAGGTACGTTGAACTGGGGGGGGGGGGGGGGGGGGCGGTATTGGTAGACTGGTAGCTTCTGAGTGGCTACATGATGTAAGAATGTCGTCGTACAGACGTTGATGTGACGCCGTGACATTGCAGTGACGCCAGTTTGTCATCGACGTCATGCGCTTGTTGGAGGATATTGTAAGCATGAGGGGAGGGGTGGGTTATGGTGGGAAGGGGTGGGTTAGGAGAGATGCATTCTAATTTAGTTTTTATACCAGATACAGATTCTCAGAATGTGACATGACATAAGCAAGCCAATATGAAATATTGTATGGGACTTTCTGATTTATGAGATACTGACGTTTTCTGCCCCAGCTTGTCATTTTATGGGGTTTAGAACATGGCACCTACATGCAGAGACTTCGGCGACTTGAAAACGCTAGTATGTAGACGACATTGTATATTGACACGGGCATGCCGATCTGATATAAAAGAATTATGCAAAAATAATTAACACTTTTCATAAGCGTGACTAGTTTGAAACTGTGGTAATGGTGTATTTTAAACAGTTTTCAATGTTTCCTTTGATGAATCTTTTTCATTAATTTGCCCATTCGCTTAAGAGGAACGTCATCCCGTTGCTTTTATTACTTCATGCGAATACGTTTATTTCATAACAGTTCTTTGTCATAAATAACAGCGACAGATCAGAGTGCCAATGACATATTGAACTATGCCTAAATTTCACATGAAAAGGTCTACGTTGAGATTGCCAAGCATGTTGCCTTATAAACAACTTTTGCACTAATACTTACATAAACGTGAAATTGGTCCCTTATTTGTTTTGCTTATGTCGTACAGCAGTTTGAAAACCCTCCGCTCTCTCCTCCACCTCACAACCCCGTCTTCTCCCTACCTTACAACCCCGTCTTAACCCCGCCTAATTATACCCCCGCTTTGAAAAAGTGGGGGGTATACTGGTTTACATCTGTCTGTCCGTCCGTCCTTCCATCCCTCCGTCCGTCCCTCCGTCCGTCCTTCCGTCCGTCCCCTTTTAATTTTTCGTCAAAGATTTCTCCACAACCATGCAAGCTAGAATGATCATATTTGGTATATATGTTGGTAATGATGTGTTGTATCGTGGGATTGCAAACCAGTCTTCTCCGGCTTATTTTTCCCTTTATTTGTCCGATTTTCTTTCTTTCCATACTTTGAATAATGAAATTTTTCGTCAAAGATTTCTCCACAACCATGCAAGCTAGAATGATCATATTTGGTATACATGTTGGTAATGATGTGTTGTATCGTGGGATTGCAAACCAGCCTTCTCCGGCTTATTCCTCCTTTTATTTGTCTGATTTTCTTTCTTTCCATACTTTGAATAATGAAATTTTTTGTCAAAGATTTCTCCACAACCATGCAAGCTAGAATGGTCATATTTGGTATACATGTTGGTGATGATATGTTGTATCGTGGGATTGCAAACCAGCCTTCTGCGGCTTATTCTTCCCTTTAATTGTCTGATTTTCTTTCTTTCCATACTTTGAATAATGAAATTTTTCGTCAAAGATTTCTCCACAATCATGCAAGCTAGAATGGTCATATTTGGTATACATGTTGGTGATGATGTGTTTTGAAAAAGTGGGGGGTATACTGGTGAACATCTGTTCGTCCGTCCGTTCTTCCTTAATTCCGTAAACACTTTATCGTCGAAGATATCTCCACAACCATTTAAGATAGAAAGTTCATAATTGGTATACAGATTGACAACGACAAGTTGTATCTTGGGATTGAGAACAAGCCTTCTTCTGCTTGTTTTTCCCTGTATTTGTTCCTTTTTCTTTCACTCCAATTTTTTGGTCAAAGATATCTTCTCAACCATGTATGATAGAAAGTTCATATTTGGTATACAGACTGACAAGGACAAGTTGTATTGTGGGATAGCAAACCGGCTTTCTCCAGTTTGTTCTTCCCTGTATTTGTTCACTTTTTTTTCTCTCCATGCATTCTGTCCATGCATTCAGTACTGTAATTTTTCGTATAAGATTTCTCAGCAACTGTTGAAGGTAAATGGTTCATATTTGGTGTATGAGTTGACAGGGGCTTGTTTTTTCTGTCCGTGTGAAATATCTATTCTGTATTTCATAGAAATATTAGTAGAACATTTGCTATTGGCTATACATATTGACAGTGAGTTCTCTCTCTCTATGTTCCATGTAATGAAAATAACACCATTTTACTAAAGCTGTTAAGCGGGGGTATAGTCGGCTTGTCCGACAGTTCTAGTTTCTTTCAATTTATAATTTACGTACTGGATATGCAGAACTAACCGAAATTACTGCAAATTAAATGACACGAAGTTTCGTAATGATTTTGAAGAGAGAGTTAGGGGAGAGTCGGGTAACTTCGGACAGGCGGGTAAATTCGGACATACAATTGCAAACAGTGAAAATCCAGATGAGCCGTCTCATCAGGATTTTCTCTGTTTAGCCAGATATTTGTTATTTCAGTTCCAAACAACTCACATATAAAAGAAATAATGTCAGTGTCCGAATTTCCCTGCTGTCCGAAGTTACCCGACTCTCCCCTAGATCACTTGGAGAAAACACTGTGGCTTTTGTCAGTGTCATCTTCCCAGTGGTGAAACGCTCTGTTCTAAATGCCAAACGCGTCATAAAGATATAAATTTTTTCCATCATATCCATATGCAAGGTCTTTATGTGATTTCATCTTACCAGTTATGCGTCAATGTCGGCAAGAATGTTTAGGCAAGATTTTCAGACTACAAACAACCAATTCAAGTCAGCGTTTTATAGCATGATGCTTGAAGAAATGAATGGCATATAACATGCCATTTATTAGCCTAGCCAAGCCATTTATTACAATCAAATGCTGCTATGACGTAGTCGCTATCTCAGCTGAACTAAAGACTTCAAAGAATGCTTTAAATGCCAACCAAGAAACATCGTCAAGAGCAAATATGAATCGCGACACGAGAAAACCAACAAAGTGATTGTGCGCCCAGCGTAGACTCGGATCAGCCTGGGCATCCGCTCAAGCCGATCAGACACTTCGCTGGGCGATTAAATGGTAGTTAAATGTCTAAGCTACCTCCATGTGGACAGCGAAGACTCTGATCAGACTGGGCGGATACCAGGCTGATCTGAGTCTGCGCTGGGGGCACAACCACTTTGTTGGTTTTGTCGTGTATATAGTTCGTATTAACACAGGAGTGACTATAGCATTAAATCTTGACCGCTTCTCATGGTATGATGGCGTATTTGCGTGGAAGTAGTCATGATCAAGACAGAGTGCCTTAATCTTGGAAGGGCCTCTTCGCCCAGAGGTGGATGGATGACGCGATTTTACGTCCTTTTCAACAGTATCTCAGTCATAGAAGGACAATGGAAGGGTGATAATGAAAGGATGTGTGCAATGGAGCTCCGTATATGGTTGAGATGATTTTCGCCTCCAGCGGGGCTCCAACCTAGGACCGCTAGAGTACAGGCCAACGCTTAACCTACTGAGCTACCGGGACTCCCCTTCATCCAGAGAAACAAACAGTTACTAACATTTTTTCCATTGTACAAATGCCAGGGGCCGTATATATAAAATGACAAGTCGATGCTATGCTGTTGCAAAGACTGAATTTCTATAAAGGAGACTCCCTACCACTATGAAATTTGATCTGGAGGAACAGTCTGAAAAAGACTGTTCCTCCAGAGCAAATTTCATAGTTGTAGGGAATCTCCTACATAGAAATTTAGCCTTAGCAACCGCATAGCAACCACTTCAGTTATTTTATAAATACGGCATCAGGAAAACATGGAGGTGTACCATTCAACTTAAGTTGTTCTCAATTAGGCAAAAATATGACACGACAAAACCAACACAGAGGCATCTGCGCCCAGCAAAGACTCAGATCAGCCTTAGCATCTGTCCAGTCTGGGCAGAGTCTTCGCTGTAGGCATGGAGATAGCTTAGACCTTAACTACCCTCTAAGCGCACAGCGGAGACTCTGAGCAGACAGAGCGGATGCCCAGACTGATATGAGTCTTAGCTGGGCGCACAAGCCACTTTGTTTGTTTTGTCGTGTCGCGGCTCATTTATTATATTTTTACACTCCAAATGGACCCTAATCTGCTTCACTGTGCACCGTATATGGTGACACCAGTGAAATGTCATACATGTTTTTTTATGGAGAAATACAGACGAACGTAAATATATCGATATATCTACTATCCACAGGGTATGAACCAGCCCGTCAATTTTCGCTTCCTGCAGAGACTCATATTTGGCTTCCGCCGAGACTGTCCGCGATCTCTTGCTTCCTGCCAAGACTTCTGTACATGATAAATGGCTTCCTGCCGAGACTGTCCGCGTGACTCTGCTTCCTGCCGACAGCCTCGGCAGGAAGCAGAGTCACGCGGACAGTCTCGGCAGGAAGCCATTTTTCGAGGACGGTAGTCCCTGCAGGAAGCAATAGATCGTGGATAGTCTCAGCAGAAGCCAAATATGGCGGACAGTCTCTGCAGGAAGCGAAAATTGGCGGACTGGTTTATACATGTACCCTGTGCTATCCCTGCCTGCGATTGCTCTCACTATTCAGCAGACCTGCAATTTATTACGGAAGATTCAATTCGTTTATAAATGCACATTGAGATCCGGACAGTCAAAACCCAGCGGGCACATAATATGGTAGTGATATACAGTACGGCTCCCGGTATTGTTAACGTTAGCGACTGAGCTGAACGCATGCAAAGCGCTTTTTCCAAAGTATTAGGATATATACGGTAATCCATTTATCATTTAAGATTTTTATCTCTTCCATCTATTAATTTCGTCTTCCAGTAAATCAAGTCACACGGTGCCATATTAAAGGCATATAGCAATTTATTAATCATCTCCAGTTCGAAGCCGTTTGCGAAGATTATAGCGATTCAACAAAACTATGGCATGAAAGGCTTGAAAATCTGAAATATTGAACACACAGCTTAAGAACTGGGAAAACATTGTGTTTTAGAAATGCACAGAGATTTTTTTAAAACTTTTGAATACAGGTTGGTCTGTTCAGATGCATAGTTTTGCAATTTAGCAGGATTTAACTAGGTCTGCTGCAACAGTTTATGTCATCCGCGTCTTTTCGGACGCTTTAGTGGCTTTCGGGTATTGAAAATGCAGAAGAGAATGTTTGACTATGATTGGTATAAGACATAATTTTGTGTTTTTTAGGTACTACCTTCAGGGGCGTAGCTAGGGACAATAACTCAGTACGCACAATCATGTTTTATACTCATTAAGGGCAATAATAAGGGGTTTAGCCGTTAAGATATTTCAAATTTTCATGTTTGTTGGCAGTAACTATTAAAATTATGCCCAATTAACAATATTTCAGCATGAAAATACTCAGGTGTGTGTTGAAATTTTGTCAATTTGACAAAATTTCAATACGCACCTGCGTATTTGCGTATAGGTAGCTACGCCCTTGACCTTGACCATATTGCTTCTGACTCTTTATATCTTTATGAAATGTGCTGACTACGTAAAGCAAGCAAGCCAGCTCAGCAGAATTCAAATGAGAATTTGAGCCGCGACACGAGAAAACCAACAATGTGGTTGTGCGCCCTGCGCAGACTCAGATCAGCCTGGGCATCCACCCAGTCTGATCAAACTCTTCACTAAGTGCTTAAAGGGTAGCTAAGGGACTGAGCTACCTTCATGCGGACAGCGAAGACTCTGATCAGACTGGGCGGATGCCCAGGCTGATCTGAGTCTGCGCTGGGCGCACAACCACATTGTTGGTTTTGTCGCGTCGCGGCTCATTTATAGTTTAGTGGAAATAATTAGAGAACATTGAAATGACATAGTTTAGAAACTGGAATGGAATGGGTTGGAATGGAATACATTTAGATGAGAAAGTCTACATTTGCTACAATTTGCCCCAAGAGCCTGGGATGGTACTTTCACAGGAAAGAACTTCCTGCCTTACAGGCAGCAAGTTATTTTCTGTAAGAGTGTCATGCCAAATGGATGAAATGTTCATTCCACTCCATTCCATTCCAGGTTTTAAATTATGACCACTGAAATACAGCTATAAATGGTCTCTAAATATTTACCCTGTGGTAAAGAAAATCAGTAATTTACGAGATATTTAATTGCAGGAAAAACAGACATAGTTCACTGACACTAAAAGCAATAGCCTCTGCTTGTTCCGAATGTTTAATAATAATGGTGCTTTTATAAACAAGTTTACGATTTGCCATAATTTCCTCATCATTAAACATCTTAAACAATGCGCCCTGATCCGGGATGAAAATGTGCCTTCGGGACCGTTAAAGGAAAAAAGAAATCTACCCTCACTTAATAGTATACTGGAACTTAAAGTTAACAACCTGGTACTTAACCTAAAATAAACTAGACCTAAAGATGAGAATGTAACCAAATGGGAACCACTTGTTTCAAAAGTTAACAAATAAACAGACCCTAAAACTAACATGTTGTAAGCTTGAACAGTTCTTTTTGTGAGAGATTGTTAACGTTAACCTCAGAGAGTTGACAGTGCCTTCAAGCAACACATTCAGCTAAGCCTGCACACGTACCCAAAATAGCTGTGTCCCCCTTTTTGTCGCGGTAGGATCCTTAGATAGTAGGGCAATGTTGGATATTTCTTGTGGTGCAGTTTAAGATGCATGGAGGAAGGAGAAGGTAGCTTTACCTGGTTCGCTCCCTTTAGGGTAAAGTCGGGTAACTTCGGACAGCGGCTAAATTCGAACATACCATGGCAAACAGTGAAAATCCTGATGAGACGGCTCATAATAATGAGCCGTCTCATCAGGATTTTCACTGTTTGCCCAGTTACATGTATTTTTGTTTTAATTACAAACAACTGACATACAAAGGAAACAAAGTCACTGTCCGAATTCACCCGCTGTCCGAGTTTACCCGACTTTACCGGCCTAATACTTTTTGCCGCTGGAAGGGCTGCAAGAACGTTTGCCTTCAAGTGACAAAAAGCATCAAATGGAGGAAAACTAGTATGGAAACTTGCAATAGTTATTATTGTTTATGGTATTTATAAATGGAGTGA
Source organism: Ctena decussata (assembly GCA_963989385.1). Taxonomy (NCBI): domain Eukaryota; kingdom Metazoa; phylum Mollusca; class Bivalvia; order Lucinida; family Lucinidae; genus Ctena; species Ctena decussata. The sequence continues at coordinate 75,877,771 of OZ022509.1, forward strand.
TAAAAAAGGCACAACTGTACGGCTCTTCTGGGTGGGGCATATAAAAACAAACAGTAATTAAAAATATGGTTTATTATTTTTTCGAAATCTCTGCGGCCCAAACTTTCTTTAATTGTTTCCCCGCACAGTCAAATCAGTCATCTGTGTTTGCATCAACTAAGCGGTTGCATGTAATAGCTGCCTTTTTGAAGCTCAAGAGAAAACAACTAAGAATACATTTTACAGTCACACTCACTTGTTCGACTCATCGGCGTGGACTATAGTGTTTGATTTTCCCATGGTAGCACATTTCTACGACTTGTGCGTCGTTGATTCCAGTTGTACAACTGTATGTCTTGAAGAATGAATAGCGATCCTCGAGAGAGAGAGAGAGAGAGAGAGAGAGAGACAGAGACAGAGAGAGAGTATTGCAGGTTTTGGAGGACAAAATGTTCCATGAATGCTTCTGATTTCGTAGACCAAGCTTTCTGTAACAGACAAGGTTTTTTACGATTAAAGGTTTTGTTTGCCACCAAACCTAATCTGCGGTTTATCTCAGCTGCTTGTTTCGGTTCTAAGGAACCATCTGTTTGTCTATTTTTCTTTTCTTTTAATGTTTGGCTTTCTTCTTTTTATTGCTGTATTGATTTGATGGAATAATTCCTTTGTCTTACAAGAGTTTCCAGCCCTGGGCCACCTCTGCTTGATGTTGAAAGTGAAGTGAGTGATGTATGCAGCATTGAGAAGCATAGTTTAAAACTTAGAATGAAATGGAGCGGAATGGAATGGAATGAACTGGCAGGAACTCCACTTCATTGGACTTATTCGGGACGGAACTCTTACAGTATAAATACGAGCCGCCATATGAGAAAACCAACAAAGTGGTTGTGCGCCCAGTGCAGGCTCAGATCAGCCTGGGCATCCGCCCAGTCTGATCAGATTCTTCGCAGTCCGCATGGAGTTAGCTTAGACCCTTAGCTACCCTTCAAGCGCACTGCAAGAACACTGGTCAGACAGGGCGGATGGCAAGGCTGATCTGAGTCTTTGCTGGGCGTACAACCACTTTGTTGGTTTTCTCATGTCGCGGGTCATATCATCCAAGGCTTTAGGAGCAAATTGAATTCAGTGCCATGTACATATCTCAACCATTCCATTCCAAATCATGTTTTAAAGCATCCATCTAGCCCTGGGCATTCTCTACATGATATTGAAAGTGGGTGAAACAGGCAGCATTGATATGATAAAAGAATCAAGCCCACAGCTGTATTATCAAACACTCCTTTTAATAAGTGAATAACGTTTTATACCGTTATCCATTTATATTATAGCACTCCTCAACCATAGCTGTAATTTCCTAAAATGTAAGTAGATTTTCATTTACTTATCCGGCAAATTGTTGAAGAATTGTTTATGATACTGTATTGCGAGTGTTGTAGACCATGATGGGAGTGCGCCTTTAGGAAGTAGCCCAGTCTGGTTCTACTCTGCTTTAACATATTATGTCCCAATTACGAGAGCATTTACAAGAGCTGTCTTTCTGAAAACACTCCCTTTTCGCAGTCTCATAGAGTTCTGTTTTAGATATCTTTCTCGGCAAAACCTAAAAAAGACACCTTGCTTACGACGGACATGCGCAATCTATTTACGGAAAGATGTATAAAGTATTAGTTTTTATGAATCTATATAAGATTCAATTTATTGTCCAAACCAACAGATCATGTTAAATCCAGACCGCGTGCTTGCGCATGCGCTTATTGACTATGTCTTAAGATGGATTCCGACATGATTCACCTCTTTTGAAGTCAGTTTATGTCCTGACTGCTCTTAGAACATGATAACAAAATAAATATGACAGTTTTCTCATAATATTCACATTATGTGACTTGACATGCAAAAATGGTTCGAAATGCTTATGCGAACAGCTAAGGCTCAGATCAGACTGCGTAAGTCAGATCAAGCATTTGCTGTTCGCAGATATTTAGTAAAGAGGATTTGAAGATTGTTGATGCGAACATCAGGCTGTGCCGACGTGCACGGTTCTTAGTGTCGTCGTTCGTCGCCTTATGTCATATTTTCTTGTTCTTCGACGTTGGATCAAAGAATAAAGAGGTGTTTTGTAACCTTGGTAACACATATGGAGATATTTGTATAAGCTGAAGGATTGTAAGTGCTGAACCTGGAGCATATAATTTCTCTACTATATGCTCCTGTGCTGAACATTATAATTATCTACGAAGACACCGTTTTATGACATAGTTTGAACGGTACAGATTTTACAGTACATACACATAGACATGGTACATGTAGTTTTGCATGGCTTAATACAGGAAAAAAGTCTACTCCTACCAATTTCCTACCCGTTTCTATGGGAAGCTGATGCTTGCAAAAGGTTATCAGTGATATGCCCAATTTTAGATGTTATCAAATTTTTATGTCAAGAACATATCTGTAAGAACTCGGAATTGCCACTTGCCGTGCTTGTCACAGACATGAACACCACTAAATGTTTTTGTTTCCTAGTTGCCACATGCCAAGACATTTAACACTTCGCCTTTTTGCTTGATACATGTAGTTCCATGGATGACTTGCAAATTTACATCCTTTCGGAAAGTGTTTTAGTCATACATGTATCAGCAGCCCCGGATCCAGGGGGTGGGCTTTGGGGCTTGAGCCCCGCCACCTTGCCAAAGTTAGATTAAAATATATGTTGTGATATCTCATTAGAATCGCCTCGGCGAGGCGATTCTAATGAGATGTCACAACATATATTTGCAAAAATTCTCATCAAATTGATCCTTAACTATGTTATATAATATATCTTCAAACCCTCCTCCCTCCCCACACCCCATACGTCTCGGCACCTCCCAGCCCCACCAGCTATCCAGAACCCCACCAGTGCGTGGTGGTCTGGATCCGGGCCTGTATCAGGATGATGGGAAGGTCATGGTAAAAGGCTGTGCGCAATGGAACCAGATCCGCCAGTTATGATAAACTAAGAAACGGCATTAACTCTTTCCGCGCCAAATTTTTCAGACGACAAATTTTCGTCTGCTCAAATCATCAGACGACAGATTTGTAATTGGAAATTTTAACAATCTAAAGACATTTTTCATAAAATCAGGCTTTTTAAGTTCATATTTGAATGGCAAACAGTGTAGATCCTGATCAGACGGCTCTTTTAAGAGCCGTCTGATCTGGATATACGCTGTTTGCAAAGTCGCATTTTTGCGACTTTGGCGCCGAAAGAGTTAACATAAAAACGATTTACCAAATGAATGCAGCTCGTCATACGTTTGTTGGGTCAGTGCGATGCTATATTTTGATGCCTTGCTTTGATAAAACAAGTGTTCAAAACGCAATAATGGTGACATTAGAGTTTAATTCATCCAACGTTCCGTTTGAAAGAGCAGTAGTAGTTGATTACGCAAACTTGGTACTCCCTGATTTCTACCAACCATACTGTATCATTGTTGTGAATTGTATCGGTACGATACTACCTGTTAATGAACATGGAATTGCAAGAAATGCATGTATCTAGTTTTTAAAGAAAGACTGAATGACTTTCTGGGGAAGCAGCTCTGTTTTTTGTGTGTTGAACTACACTGCTAAAAATATTTAAAGGAACACCTGATATTTTTCCATAGACGACAGTGCAACGCATCCCCACTTTGAGGTTATATACTTTCGATCGATAAAGACACGGAATTTCCATTTATTTTGCCATATTTCAAAAAGGGGCGAGGTTACTGACCGCACAATTTTTGATCCGATATTTGTCCTGCCCTTGTCCATGCACAGGTTTAAGTAAAACTGGAATTTTGCTAAAAATTTGCAAATTTTCAGAACAGGTAAACAGCGTAAAAATTTCAACCAAAATCAAAAGAACCATTTTGTCTATGAAAATGAATGTCTTTCAAGATGAACCTTAATGAGAAGATCCCTTTGAACTGAAGTTTATCAGATTTTACAGACTTCAAAAAAATTACTCAATTTCAGAAAATAAGAAAATTGCAAAACTTGTACCATGGAAATGAGCAGGGCATCTGTTGTGTTTAAATTTTGATCGTCTTAAACTTCGATTCTTCTTAAAAGTGCTGCAAAAAGATAGAAATTCTTGCTCTCTGACGGTCAAATTTATGGGCCGTTAAATTGGGCATATGTTATAGTAACATCTATGGTAAAATACTTGCTGTTCCTTTAAATATTTTGAGCAGTGTATTAAAAAAAAGACACTGTTTCAAGAGGGCAGGGGGGGGATGGGGATGGGGGACTCTTTCTTTTAAGTGTAGACCGATTAACTGAACAAGAAGTCATGTAAATTATTTCCCTTTGTAATATATGCGAAAAAGAGGTGTACATGTAACATACATTCTCCTTAAACCAAACAACACAAAAACACTACACGCTGAACAAGGAAACGTATTCATTCAATGTAATATGAAAACTAAGTCTGTATGCTGAGACAACATTAACGCTTAATGCGCCAAGAAGCAGATGACAAAATTTACGTCTGCAGAATTTCAAATAATGTTTCGTCCAAGTTATATAATATTGAGAATTCAAAGACTAGAGGACAAATAGTGTAGATCTAGGTGAGGTGGCTCATTATGAGCCACCTCATCTGGTTCTACACTATTTGCAAATTTAACTATTTTCATTTTTGGCGCTTGAAGGGTTAACTAGCAAATTGCTGTCTCTTGTACATGTAACGCCACCCACTGATAAAATGCCTAATTAGGAAATGTTAGCTACAACTTTTGTCTGACTGGCAAAATGTGCAGGGGCCATATTAATAAAACGACTTAAGTGGTTGCTATGCTGTTACTAGGGCTGAATTTATATGAAGGAGATTCCCTACAACTATGTTTGCTCTGGAGGAACAGTCTAAAAGGCTGTTCCTCCAGAGCAAATTTCATTGTTGTAGGAAATCTCCTTTATAGAAATTTAGCCTTAGCAACAGCATAGCAACCACTTAAGTCGTTTTATAAATATGGCCCCAGATCCTCATTAAGCTACTTTTGGAGCAGAATGATTTTTATTAGTACTTGGCTGTTTTCACTGTCTGCATACTTAGAGCTTAGACTGTATTCTGTAGTGTGGGAGGTTAGGCCTGCTGACGCTAAAATTGAAATCAATTAAGAATTACAAGAGTCGCCACTTATCTCAAGAATCAATAAAACATAAAACACTTCCGAAGAGAACAAGCTACAACTTTGCATGTTTATTTTCACTATTACAAAGTACATCGTAAAGAGAGAAATGCATTGTGCGCGAAAAATTAATTTGGTGTTGCGAATGGTGTTCATTTCATATATGAATTAATTTCCGCATATCTGAACGGAAATTTGTTGAATTGAGATTCTTTGTTATCTGTTAGTTGAACGAACAAGTCTTATCCACACAGTGAGTACAAAAGTCTACATAAAGTGCTCAGATCTTCCAAAACCCAAGCAGATGCCCTCTTAATGTTGTTTCTCACACTTTAGAATTCCAAAGTATAGGACTTGTTGCTGTTAAAAAGGGTTTACATATATGAAAAGATCAAAGGTTATTTTTCTTAGCAAAAACTGAAGAGAGAAAAAAATTATTATTGGAAATGTATCTAGGTCTGAAGGTACTTTTTTGCATTAAGAAAGCCGTGACGGCAATTATTTTTAAATAAATTGAAAATGAGAAATAAATGAATAAATAAAATAAATAAAAAAAAAAATGAAATTCGATGAATCCCACAACCATGCTTTATTTGTAGTTTTATGATACCTTTGTTCAGTGTGTTTTAATGTGTTTTAATTTCCCTTGTGTGGCTTGGAAAAAATATCAGATTGATATCTGACCTATTTTTGTTCCGCAATTTAATAATAATAATAATAATAATAATAAAGACTTTATTTTCAGTGGGTAACACAATTAGCTACAAGCTACTCTTCCTTGAGGCCCACTTAACAAAATATGTACAAATCAAAACATATATCAAATACAAATATACATCATACACTGTTCAAAACATAATATCAATTACAAATATACAACATACACTGTTCAACGAAACCAAAAATTCATTTTTACAGGCCTGATCACAATCACTCCTTCTCTCAAGATAAGAAAAAGCACTAGCAGCAATCAGTACTACCGCAAAATTCTAAATATTGGGACCACCCAAAATAATCACCGCAACTGTCCCAAACATGGAACAGCCTGGTTTTCAAAAGCGGTAGCCAAAAGATTCAGACGGAATAGCAAACAGTGTAGACCCTGATCAGACTGCTCCTCTAGGAGCAGCCTGATAGGAGTCTGCTCTGTCCGCTCAGACCTATCAATCCCAATACATAGAACTTTTACGGTATAATACGCTTAATGGATTATAAATTTTGTCGCAAAAATCAGTGTAAATATATCAACTCACATCCTTCCCAGAATATCCGATAACAGTGTTGTGCCAGAATTAAAAATGGCAATGCCGCCTGCACTGAGCAGAGCGTCAAGAGTCGTCATTTCTCGAAGGTGTATAAAACAGCACTTGCTCAATTTATACCACGCATTTATTCCGTTCTGTTGCATTCTATTTTGTTGTGTTCTAGCTCATAAGCCTGCAAGGTCGTCGTGACACCACAGATAAAAGTCAGCAGAAAGCTGTTTAAAAAAATATTGTACCTCGCATGCTTGTTCTTTCTTGCTCCGAGTAAAGAAGTGTTTAGCTATCAGATAAACAAAGGGCATATGTCGCATATGTAAATGCACTTTACAACTTTACATATAAAATTTTCAGTTTATCATGCCTCTAATACGTTGCATCATGTTTTTGAGTAAACATGAAAATCGTTGAATGGCCCATTACTCGTGACTCATTTAAACTTATTAGTGAAATTGGATTGGTCCCCTTGATTGTCCCCACTCTAGGAACAGTATGAAATAAGTTCCAGCTGGTGTGCGTTAAAAATTGTACTGAAAATACTGCGCAGAGCTCCAGATACATGTAAGTTGCGATAACAGTGATACTTCCTTTTTTCTTATTTCTAATGAAAACATATGTTGTGACCCCTCATTAGAAACGTCTCAGCGAGAGGGCTCTAATTAGGGATTAAAATGCAACGAGGCGGTTCTAATAATGGGTCGTAACGTATGTAATATGGACAAATAAGGATATCTCTGTCTGCCCTTCTTACCTGGAGCGCTGTAACTGGAAATCAGGTTAAACTGCAGGATTTGTCTAATTATCCAATGTTCCTATATTTCCAACAGCAAGTACAAAGGTGTAAGTGGGCTGAGCACCCAATAAAATGGTATTAAACTGAAGATACGGCTCAGACATTCTCTAGATCTCACACAGGTTTCATCAGGGAAAGAATTCGGTAATTGAAAACAAATGTGATGCTTAGACTTCTATCATTATTAAAGCCAGGAAAATGGTGTAGTTATTGTTTTTGAACAGTATGCGGTGTCTTGAAACACGAAACGGGTGGGATAAAAAAGTAATTTACAGGGGTGCATTACAGGGTAGCATTACATAAAGCCTTTCATTGCCAGCCTCCGATCGTCCAGTTATGACTGAAATGCTGTTGGATAGGATGTAAAATCGCGCGTCAGCCATCCATTTAGTTTAAATATATTTTATTGCCAAATAATATATACAGTAACCGGGTTGGACCACAAGTTCTTACAACATTAATTACGGTCCTCCCCATACAATTGTATAATACAAAGTTACAGGCAATGACATGAAAATTAGACATACTGTAAGTAAGGTGTAAATTCTATAGAGCTCAGACATATAACAGGAAAGATAGAAAACATGTACAAAGAAAGTAGCAGCAACTAATGCAGTAAGCAGCATCCAGTCTGACATCAACAGCAGCCATTATGATATAGCAGGCAGGTAAGGAGGGGCGGGGGGGGGGGGGGGGGGGGGAGAAGGGTTTGGGGAATGGAAATGGAACTGGTCTTTCTGTACCCTCGAACTAGTTCTTCTATTGTTGGGCAGACTCAGGTTTGGTATAGCTTCATTCACCTGAAAGAAATAAATGAATATAAGATTACAGCCTGATCATTAAATTATAAAATGGTTAAGAAGGATAGCCAGATCGCTAAGCTGATGGTGACACATGACCGAAGAAGATAAAATTGTCCTTTACAGAAAGTGCATCGGAGCCATATAATATGAAATGAACTCCTAGAGGATGAAATTTTCTGGTTGCTCGAAATAGGATTAGTCGTTCATTGCTATACCTTTCACATTAAAAAAAAAATAATGTTCAGCATCTTCAATACTATTCCGTCAGTCGCATATTGGTGAGTCTTTAAGATGGTTTTGATACAGATCGTTGTTGAGATTACTGCATCTGTTCCTTATTCGACAATGGAATACAGATTCAGTTCTCTTGCCTTGGATAAAGTATTTCGAAATTTGCAGAGAAATATAAATATGCTATTTTAATTTTAATTTGAATGAATTAATTGACGTTTCAGATCGAAGTTTAAGCTTAATCGTAAAACGCTGAATCAGCTTTACTTTTCGTATTTGAGACCCTTGGTTGAGTATGCTTCATTCGTATGGGATGGGTGCACAATGTAAGAGAAGGAACAACTCGAACGATTTCAGTGCGAAGCTGCTCGAATAGTCACCGGGTTAACCCGTTCTGTTTCATTAGATAATTTAATGACCGAAATAGGATGGCTTCCTTTGTCCGATCGTCGCCAGTTTCAAAAGTTGATAACTATGTATAAAATTGTCAATGGTACTGCACCAGAATATTTATGTAATATGTTGCCTCCTCTTGTTGCCGAGAGAACTGTATTATTATGAACAGAAGAACCATAATATTTGCCAAATCCTTTATTTCTTCAGGTTCACTTTTGTGGAATAACTTACCTCTTTCTAAATAGCCATCCATCATCATCATATTTCAATTCTCATATCGACGTTACCCCCGCACCTCAGCGGAACGAATCCATATATAGCCGCAGTAACGGGGCGCCGAGCGTCCGTCCATGTATTCAGCCATCCATTTAAACGAAGTGGTTAAATAATATGGGAAAAAGGTTTAGCTATTAGCATTCTGGCTGCAATTTGCATAAACCAAAGACGGCAATTAAAATTGATTCTTAAGAAGCAACAAGCAGTGTTTTTCTGTTCATATAAGGCAATGCATCTTCTTTGTCTCAGAAAGCTACACTGCTGTTATTTCTAGAGACTTTGATGAAAATGTCACTCAAAATTCTCTCTTTATCGATTATGAACATAAAATGTGGAAACCGTCTTCACTTGAAATATTCGGAAAGTGTGATAGTACAAACAGTTTTTTATCCTTATCAGGCTGCTCGTTAGGAGAGGTGTGATCATGGTCTGTACGTTTTGGTATTTTAAAGGCGAATGGTTACACTGTAAGTAGAAGCAGCTTCGTAATTTTCATTTAAGCCTCCTTTGTACTGGGAGTCAACACTTAAAAGAAAGAATTTGCTTCCCCGGGAACGAATTCTTCATTAAAAAGTAGACCAGGCCCCGAGGTTAGAAAACTGTTTTTTTCGTGCTCAACTCAGCTAAGCATGAAAAAAGTTGTACAACCTCGGGGCCTGGCCAGGACCCAGTAGTTCAAAACTATCGACGTCGTTAGTTAACGAGACATTAATTTTTCAAACGAATCGAACGCAAAAGTACTCCCATTTTTTGCTGAAAAAAAAGTCAGAGGAGCTTTTGCAGTAAGCTCCTCTGACTTTTTTTCAGCAAAAATATGAGCACAAGTTTAAGGAATGATTTTGAACCTGGGCCCAGCAATTATTTATAGCCTAACTTGACTTATCAGCATAGAATAATATAATTTGATTTTACAAAAAATTATATAAAGTCCACTTTACTTTAAGCGTACTAAAAGACTTAAGAAACCATCGACTTACCACTCATTAAGCTAATGATGCTTTGAACAACATGGCCCGGATGTCCAATTATTTCGCGTAAATACAGAACATTAACAGGATGCGCTTCTAGCACGAATTAGTGTCATGTTCTTGGAAGAAAATCAGTGAATTGTATTTTAATCTGCTTTATCTTTGTTCCGTAAATTACTGGGGCTTTAAATTTCAGAAATGGTGTTTTCTTCCACTTTCACATTTCAAGACAGGGTTCGAGGTTTATAAAACTTGAGAATAATCTCAAACTCAAAATAAAGCACACTGATTGGCTGCTTCCGAGCATGTGCTCGGAAGCTGCCAATCAGTGTGCTTTATTTTGAGTTGGAGAATGTACTCAAGTTTTATAACCTCTGGGCCAGGCCTTCAGTTCAAAGAAGAAATTTCTTTCTTTCATAAGCAACTTCTTCTTTCTTAAATATTTTAGATAAGGGGGATACAGTCAACTCTAGCTACCTGAAAGTCGAAGTTCATCCCACACTACTGATATCTCAAAGTAAATTTTCTGGTCCCAGAAAATTTACTTTGACATATCATTAGTTTGAGACAGAAGGAGTTGAAATATAGCGAAAATTAGGAAATGTGTCCAAACTATATTCTTTGATATGAGTTACTTTGAGATAACAATGTTCGAGATATCGAGGGTTGGCTATATATTGACCCACTCATTCAGATTTAGAATGGGAAGTTCTCCTCATCTCTGAGCCCGAAGAATGAATGGCTTAAACCATCTATATCCTTGAATATATAATTTCATCCGAGGATATCCATGTTTCAATCACCAGCTGTTCATCTATTTGAAACAACCCAGACCTTAGACTGGACGATTATCATCAATCTGTCCATCCAGTTCTAGGCAAAGAATATTGATTCCAAACACTGTCGGCGTTTTAGTTTGAAAGCGTGGCTTTCCTGCATGATATGATTATTATCTTTCTACCTATTAACTTCCAATATTGTTTGATGAAAATGCTTTTTGAGTGTTTGGAGCGTCAAACCATTCCAAGAACTGGATCGTTGGTCGGACTGATAAGGCTTGGTTCAGATTATATCCATGATACTTGACGAGCTCTTTCTGAAATACCTAATACCCTACGATTCAAACCAGCCAACCAGTTTTAGTATACAGTATAGGGTGCAATTCGAGGCAGGGTGTGACGTTTCACCCTGTCTAGAATTGGATGGTCGGTGCTGACATCAAATCTTGTCTAGTACTAGATGGCTGGTGGTGACGTCACACCCTGTCTAGATTTGGATGGTTGGTGCTGACATCAAATCTTGTCTAGTACTAGATGACTGGTGGTGACGTCACATCCTGCCTAGAATTGGACGGTTGATTGCATGTTTAGCAGCATCGACAAGATCTTCCGATTATGTCAAGGATGTAGATGCTGAACTCTTTCTTTAATACCTGTGTAGTTTGTTTGTTCATTGTAAATTAGCTTTCGTTATAGTGCTGATAGGCAGATGCTCTACATGTGTAATAGCTTTAATGATTGATGTTTAATAACAACAGCAACAGGATAAATAAACAGCGAAGGTATGAAAACATTCAAGGCTGTCTGCTATAAGAGATGCAACAGGCACTGGCATTTACTATCTCTCGTGCCGACGTACAGGGGAAAATCTTTTAAATAAATTGCCTCTCGTTATTTCAAACACCAATATCTCAAAATACCCTTTTATATCTAAGAATATAGTTTTGAAAATTTTGCTATTTTTCTTTCTTCTTCACAGCTCAACGCCTGTCATCTCAAACTACTTGTATCTCAAAGTAAATTTTCTGGGACCAGAAAATTAATTTTGAGATATCAGTGGTTTGAAATGAACTTCGGTTTCGAAATATCGAGAGTTAACTGCATTTATTTATCCACTTTAAAAGCGCGCTGTGACACAATTGTTCTAAAGTGATCTGAACTGTCCTTGACAGTATGTCACACTTTTTAGACTGTTGCTAGACTATCCAGAGTTGCCTTATTTTCAAGTTTCTAAGAGCAATGTTTTTCCGTTAAGAGTAGACCCCATTTTGGAACGACTACGTCATCCGGGGTAGCAAATTGGTGAAAAAAAATATAGAACTATACCGATACACCATCAACCGCCAACGTGCTGGCCTGTTGATCTTGTGGTACCGGGTTCGAGTCCCGCAGAAGGCGGAAATCTTTTCAACTGTAAACGGAGTTCCATTGCACACATCTTTTCACTATCACTCTCCCATTGGTCTTACATAAGTGAAACACTATTGAAAAGAAGCAGAATTACCGATTACCTCTTGCTTAAAGCTTTATTTTCTTTGTTTGTCTTCAAATTCTACTCTTTAAAAGCCCCATTGCTCGATCATCTATGACCGTAAGCGGTACTAATCTATTTAATCTCGACCTCTTTTTTTATTTTATCTTCGAGTAATTATACATAGTGCCATTTCATAGCATTTATGCTTATCAGCTTTATCGATTTCAGAGGGGATTTTGTAGACATGAACGTAGTTGAACGTATTGAGTCATTAATTTTGGATTTAGCTTATAACTGTGATGATTATCAGTTATCTAGTTACCCTAGTAATTGGACAGATTCTCTGAGCAAACAGTACATACCCTGATCAGGCCGCTCCTTACTTAAAGAGCGGTCTGGTGAGGATCTGTCCTGTTTACCTAAAGTATCCGAGTAATCATTTTATTGATACACGAAGAATGAAAAGATTTGGTCGAACTCGGAGATGGGCGAATCCGTTATAGAAATGGTTGGGGTCTCTGCGAATGTTTTGGGATAATGCAATAATCTGTTCCACAGAGCTTTACGTATTAAATGGCTACCGCGGGAATTGTGTTTTTAGTTTATTATGAAGCTTTCCATCAAAAGCAAGAAAGCAAAATACGATATATGAATCTCATGGCTCGACAAAAAAATGCTTGTGTCATATAATGACTTCAGATGTTTAGATCAGTCTGCATTTGCAATCTGGTCAGTGCATAGGCAGTCCGCCTGTATAAGTAGGCTGCCTGGAGCATTTGCAGTTCACATTATTAACAACATGAATTCCAGTGCAAAGTACACTTGAAGCTAAAAAAAAGGAAAATACGACAATATTTTATTAAGGTCTTATACGACACAGCAGTCAAACAGGGCAAGCCCCACCTCCTCCCCCCCCCCCCCCCCCGACTCGACTTCCCCGTTAATTTATTACTAACCGTTCCAAGGCGGTCCTTCTGTTGCGTCATTGCTTGTTGGCTTATAACTGAAGGCGTATAGCTGCACTTTTCTATTTGTTCATTACCTCTCCTATTCCTGGTATACATCAATGACCTGCCCTCAAGTACGACTCTTCGCAGATGACTGTCTGCTGTACAGAGTTATACGAGACCAGAAAGATGCAGAGTCACTACAGAGAGATCTTAATCATCTACAGGAATGGGAAGAGATTGGCAGATGGTATTTAACCCAGACACGTGTGAACACATCCCGATCACCAACTAGCGAAATGTCATCACAACCTCTTACAGCATTCATGGACAGACCTTGAAAGAAACGTCAAAAGCAAAGTACCTTGGAGTCACCATAGACAGTAAACTGTCCTGGAACAGCCATATTGATGCAGTGACGAAAAGGGCCAACCAGACTACAGCTTTCCTTCGCAGAAATCTTTCAAGCTGCCCAAAGGATGTTAAGGCCAATTGCTACAAGTCCATAGTTCGTCCACAGCTTGAGTATGCTTCGACGGTATGGGACCCAGTAACAAAATCCAACATAGCCAAATTGGAGTCTGTTCAGAGACGTGCCGCCAGGTTTTGCTGCAATGACTACTGCCGAACCAGCAGTGTCACTTCAATTTCGCAAGAACTTGGATGGGAGGACCTTCAATCAAGGCGAGACCAGAGCAAAGTCACAATGATGCACAGGATCGTCAATAACCTCGTTGAAATCCCTTCAGGCCAGTACCGGACAGCCACAGGAGTAGCAACTAGAGGACACCATCAACGATTCCTGCCAATATTTTGTTCCATCAACGCCTACAAGGGATCCTTCTTTCCATCAACAGTCCGTCTCTGGAATGGTCTGTCTGCCAAGGTCATATCTGCACCGACTCTGGATGACTTCAAGCTCCATGTCAATGCAGATGTCCTAAGACCGTGATTGTGAACAACATGTTTTTTTTTTCTATCTGATTTTAACTGTACATAAGAACCTCCCAGCACGAATGTTTTAAGGTTGTTCACAGTGCGACTATGCCATTATTGGCCATGCACTTAATTGGTAGATGTAGATGTAGATTATCTGTATATGGATAGGTCAGAGCTGACATCTTGACTTTTCGCTTGTCTTGTCTTGGTTTGTGTGGCTGTGCGTCTTTATACTCGTAGTTTCGTTTCCCGTTCGGTGTTTAGAGCAAGATATGAAGATCGATTGTGTCGAGTCCTGATCATTGTCTTCTCAGCTACTTCTCTGTCTAGGACTAAATAGAGGATCTTACATGAGTGCGCATGTATTATTGACTTTATTAAACGAGTTGGGGAAAAGATAAGAGGCGAGGCTATTCCGAGCATCTTACCGGCTGAATAAATTCAATAATACAGGAGCGTGAATGCAAAAGTCTGTTTATCATATGACACATAAATAGCATCTTATTAGTAAATTTTGCACTAAAACATCACGATTTCGCCATAAGAAAACGCGACGTTTTTATGGACGTCAACGCATATAACGTTACGACGTAATTTACACCTTTAATCCACTAGCTTTTTATCGTTTTTAATGCATGGCTTTATTTTTTCTCTCAAGTGCGACGTCATTTGATAAAAAAATGCAATATCCTACCATTTTCTCTGGACACTATCAACCAAACTTGGTTTGAGCGTGCATACACCTTAATACTATGACTTGCCGTATGCCATAAGAATTACTTTGCAGACATATAACTGCACCTGTCTATTATGCAACAGCAAATCATCCATCAAACAAGCGTTTAGCAATATAATCATAACAATCAGTTAGCACAGATATGCGATAATGGTAGAATAATTAACAGGTTGCTTATACAAGATAGTGTTTGCATGAAGTCACCAGATGCTGCAAACAAGATTATAGTATATGGATACAGTTTTTACATATTTTCCCATTTTTGCAAATAGAGATAATTTTATGACATGTTTGCTTAAATGGACAATGAAAAGTAAAAAAGATATGCAATGATCAGGAATTAATACAATCAAACTCTCAAAACCAATAGGGAAAGAAGCACACACACACGGAAAAATGGACACAAGTTCACGAAAGACACGCTCGCACGGTAAACCGAATGAGCGGCTCTTTCCCAAACAGGTGGTCAATCAGCTATCCTAACCAAAATAACAACAGCATCTTTTTTTATCTATTTTATTTTTAACTTACAGAACAAAACAAAATGCAGATTGGGTAACAAAACAGGTGACCACACCAAAGAACATATAGACAAGCGGACATAGCACAATGTAACATCAAGGAACCACAACCGAAGTACCGTCTTGGAACGGTCAGCAAAAGATTACACTTCTAGGGGTCTACTTTGAAAGGAAACAATTTGCTTCTAGATCAAATGAACTAAAGAATCCCAAAGGATCAGTAAATATAATCTGCACTATGATGGTGTTCGGGGAAAATGAGGGTGTTCCGGGATGCCTTTTACGGCCGCCACACGGCACAATAACCGCCGCAATGAAAATAAGTTCTGAATAGTTAGATCCCTTGATAGCAGGTGAAATATATACCAAAGAAATGCAAATAGCAGACTGGGTTTAATTGAGTCTGTTCATGACCAGTAATGAAGTGTGCAACACCGGCCGAGCCCCCTAGCACCAGCTGAATTAAAATCTTAAAGAGTTCCTTCAAGAGCAGAGTATATTCAGAAGATGGAACATGGGCCAGACTACGTAGTTTCGGCTAATAAAGCCTCTTCAGTGACCCTGACAGTATATGGTGACGAAACCAGAGAAAAGTTGTGATTTTTTAATCTTAATTGGACAGTCGATTCAAAGACTGATTAGTATCAAAAAGGGTCCAAATAATATATATAAAACAATGGTTTAGAATATGAGTATAAACCAATCCAACCTTTCAGATTTCTCAGAAAATATCCTCTGATCTCAAAGGACGAAAGTAAAATATAATCTGCACTATGGATGATGGACGGGGAGACGTTTTACGGCCGCCACACGGTACATGTAGAAGTAGAACTCTTTTTTCAAAATGACACTGAATGAGCTCAGTGATCTCAAAGAGTCCCCAAAGATCTACAAAGTATAAGATGCACTATGAAGATGTCAGGGAGACGTGTTACGGCCGCCACAAGGCACAACACCAGTGAAGATTAGTAAGTTCTGAATACTTAGATCACTTTAAGGCCTACGTCTGATTCCGTTACGCATTTCAAAACTCGACAACACCAAAACCCTGGCCCAGAGGTTATAAAACTTGAGCACATTCTCAAACTCAAAATAAAGCACACTGATTGGCTGCTTCCGAGCATGTGCACATTCTCAAACTCAAAATAAAGCACACTGATTGGCTGCTTCCGAGCATATGCTCGGAAGTAGCAAATCAGTGTGCTGTATTTTGAGTTTGAGATTTTTCTCAAGTTTTATGACCTCAAACCCAGAATACATTTAGTAATGGAACACTTACTTGTAGATCTAAAATCTTTATTAAATATCGTCTGACCCAAGAGATTCGCCATTAACATCCCATTTACGTCATCTTGTTAAATCAGAGCAATCACCATTAAGGAGATTAATCGAATCCCTAGCCGAAAATATATACATAAAATGGTATATTGCTTTGATCATTAACTCAGTCGAGGGAAGCAACGTTTGTTTGTTTTGATTGAAATTGTTTTTATGTTGATATTGGTAATATGAGTTTGCCAGCTTAAGCTAGAAGCGTTATGAAGCTTATCAAACAAGGCAACCTACAAAGTAAAAATATAGACAATTCCATCAGATACCATATCCTGGTTTTGCAAAACGGTGAATCCCAGTTACGATCAAGATGAAATACCTTCTGACGTTTCCATGACAATTACTACATGTAGTAAATGAAAGTGGTCGAAGTACCCAAATCATAACAAATTAGATACTTACATTTAAGGCCGACAATAAATGGTATCTTTCCTTCGATATTTTTGGCCATACCCAGCGGGCAAATTGCATCGAAATGACGTCATACTAACGTCGATGTGACGTGATCACGTCACATCGACGTCAGTAGGACGTCATTACGACGTCATGCGCATTCTGGGTAGGAGCTACTACTAGCAGTAGCCCCTAGCTGCCAAATGAAAGGAACGTTGGTTGGAACATACATGCATACAGTAACGAAATGACTGAAGTGAACTATTTATTGTGTGTCCTATAAACACGCCTACCAATCGCTCGCATGCGAAACCGTGGTTCAGAACGCATATTCATGCGAGGAGTTTCCGGTTTTGCAGAAAGGGAGTCGAAAAGGTAAACAAATTTGACATTGGCTGAAGGTTTTGGTTATTTTTTTTTTCCTGAAAACTATTTATGCAAAATATAAGAATGTTATTTTGTCGCATATTGATTGCTTCTTACGCACATTAAAGGATTATGCATACGGCCTTGTATTTTTCCAGATATTCATTTAGTACGGCGAAGCATGTGTTCAAGGTCAATCTCGACGGTATATACATGTACATATAGGAAAAAGTCACATTCTCTTGTTTGATTTTGAGTCTCGGACCGTGTCAGAGGCAAAGAAGTGAACAAAACTACTGTATGCGTGAATCCAAACGTTGGAAGTAAGCTTTCCATAATACTTTAGTTCTAACATTCAACATAATTTATTCTTTGATTTATTCTTATTACTCTAGGTTAACAAAAGTTAAGGGTGAGGATAATGCATTCTTTCATCAAACCCAATGTTTAAGCATTGTAAAAACACCAAATTTAAATTGATTTGAATAAGCACTGCACAAAAGAAGCACAAAAGTAAAAGCCCCTAAAATTCACATTTTAGAAAGAAAATTATGCTTTGTTTTAATGATTATAAAAGCAGTAATTTCGTATTCGCCAAAAAACATTTAGCGTTAGAGAACGTTAAATTGGTGTAAAAGAAAAGTCACTCACAGCGCATTACAACGACATTTTTTCTTGCCAAAGTGTGGGTTGGGACATTTACATTTTGCTCACTTTCTGCAGTTGTTGCTCAAATTCAAATCAAAGTTGCTACATGTAATTCTACGATGATTGATCATTAATGTTGATGATAGAATTCATTTACTTCCACATAAACTTAGAATTCAATTGTTATATCCAAAAATCTTGTTTTATTTGTTTTAACATTATGCTAAACTTTTGGCGAGGTATATATTTGTATTTCTAAGATGACTCTACAATAACGTCGTGTAAACTTTAGTCATAGCCCTGACAAGAATGAATTTTACTCGACATTGTTGTACTTTTATTTTAGCATATTTACCAAGCAGGCACACAAGGTTGTATCAACTTTGAATCAATTTGATTCAACGTCGTTACGTATCAACCTTGTGTGCCCAGCGGGTAGAAATGTAAAGAGTTGGTCATCTGAAAAAGAGCCACATCATGATGTGTACCATTTTGAATAACCATTTAGCTCGAAAGCAACAATAATGTTGTGTAAAATTTATTCCTGACAGGGTTATTTGTCCTCTCCTCTTAACTTGTAAACTCTAAAGCGTAAGGACTGCAGCCAGTTTAGCATATACTGACGAAAGGACTGCAGCCAGTTTACATGTAGCCATACATATACTTACGAAAGTTTTGCAAAAAAAAAAAAATCTGTATTTCGCAATCCAATATTGTACAAAACCGCGTCTGCTACTCTGAAATATTCTGTCACAGTGTAAGATTTATTTCATATGAGACAATTACTATTGATTTGGAGTTGTCCAGTTCGTTCTGATTTCCTTTCATAAACCAAGATGTATGATCCATATGTCAGAAACACTTGCTGCAAATCCCACGTGGCTCTAGTAATATTAGCCGCGACACGACAAAACCAACAAAGTGGTTGTGCGCCCAGCGCAGACTCAGATCAGCCTGGGCATCCGCCCAGTCTGATCAGAGTCTTCGCTGTCAGCACGGAACTAGCTAGGGCCCTTAGCTATCCTTCAAGCGCTAAGGGAAGACTCTGATAAAACTGGGCGGATGTCCAGGCAGATCTGAGCCTTCGCTGGGCGCACATGCCACTTGTTGGTTTTGTCATGTCGTGGCTCTAGTAATATATTCAATAGCTTCATCAAAAAGCTCTGAAGTGTCATAACGGAAGGAACGATGGATATAATAGGAATATGCCGTAAGTAAAATTGGTTTTGACTGTGTAATAGTGCAGCTCTTTGGTTTTCTTGAGGTTCGAAATTTTGGTTAAGCCACTTTGGGAGTTTTTGTTAGAACTTCATCGGCTTATCTTGTATTAGCTGAAATGTATACTAGCAACTTAGCATGTGTACCGATCGAATAACTTAGTTTCGATTTAGCATATTTGTCAAAGGCTTATTTTTTTTAAAATTTCAGGACGCAAGTGGCATACCCTTCGGGAGAAGGGAATGTTTTTGTGTGTAGGTGTGTGGTGTGTGTGTGTGTGTGTGTGTGTTTGGGTGAGGGGAGGGGGGTGGTGGGGGCGGAGGTCGCGGAGAATGTAAGCCATTCAACCAGCTTCTATGCTTAAAAATCTGCTCTTGGGTATCAACAAACCCGACTTGCAGGTTTAGACACATGAAGGAAACATTGTGAAATCTTAAATGTAAATTTAATTTTTTATACTCTCATTTTTGGCTTGTTGGCGTTACTTTGGTGAGCTTGCAGAATCGAAAATACACACGCAGTAATTGTTGTAAAGTACTATGCAATTTGTTAAAGTTGTTAATAACCACATTTATCTCCATCCTACTTTTCTGTTTACCGATTTTTTTTGTTCTCTTAGTCATTCTTTTAGTTACATCTGAAGAAGAGTACGCGGTTAGTATGCTGTTGTTCTCAGATCACCCTGTGCATCCGGTATTCACATTTTTTTATTTTCCCTTAACATATCCGTTAGAGGCCTAAATAATTGATGCGAAAAGGGGAAACTGATCAGTCTGCGCGAATGCGCAGGCTGATCTGTTTCCGCTGTTCGCACACGCCAGAAAGCCCTTACCCTTGTAACGTGATTCATTATTTTTTATTTAATTATTCATAGAGCAATGACTTGAAAATTATATGATTCACATTTCGGGATTACTGTTTTCGTCAACAATGACACTCAATTGTGCCAAAGGTGCATGATTTCAATCCTCAAGAGAACAAAAAATTAAGTGTTGGAACTTAAATGGAACTGGGATAGTGGTTTGGTTTAGGATATGATTAACTTGTAGGGATTGTTTGAAATGTCGGTTAATAGCATTTTGTTGAAATATCCATATTTTATAGTAGAATGTATATGTGATACAGCTATTTGAATTGCGTTCGGTTCAAAATCTCTTCCTCGTGTACATTTAATGTAACAGGTTCTGCTTGTAGAAAGGTTTTCGAAGGCATATACATATTCATATTTAAGATGCAAGCGCACAAGGGGGTGGGGTGCTTTTGTGACTTCTTTTTTTTTTCTTGCAAGCCAAATCAATTTCCAAAAGGGATCAAATCGTAAACGAAACAACAAAAAAAAAAAACAACTTCTAAATTGATCAAAAAAGAGAATGATAGAGTTGCTTTTTCTGAAGCTGTACTAAGTCACCTTAACTATCGTTTGCAGTACTGGGCTTGGTAGCTTATTATCTCATGCTTAATTTAAATTTTGGCCATCTGCTTCTTTAGAACACAAACTTAAATTTAAAGTGAATGCGTTCTTTCTCATGGCCATAGAACTGCAAGTTTCATTTTTGCCGCCTGCGCAAGGGAGTCAACTCTGAAAGAAAAGAATTTGCTCCTCCATGTTAAAACATTAAAAGACTAGATAGACCCCTTTAAGGACGTTGCCTCGTCCACTGGAGCAAACAGAAAGTTACAAAATTAAAATTTGCGAAAAAAAAAACACGGTATGCTTATACAGCTTGCAGCTTGAGTAGTACAAAATTGAGCCGCGACACGATAAAACCAACAAAGTGGCATGTTCGCACAGCAAAGACTCAGATCAGCCTGGGTATCCGCCCAGTCTGATCAGAGTCTTTGATGTCCGCTTGGAGCTAGCTTAGACCCTTAGCAGCTTTTTTGTCCGCATGGACCTAGCTTAGACCCTTAGCTACCCTTTAACCGCAAAGCAAAGACTCTGATCAGACTGGGCGGATGCTCAGGCTGATCTGAGTATTTTCTGGGCGCACATGCCACTTTGTTAGTTTTGTCGTGTTGCGACTCAAATGATAGTGAAAGCACTGTTGACGGCTACAACGGGAGAAAGTTTGAATTTGCCGTGTTTCCCAGCAAATGCTCTCAAATACCCTAAATACACAACTAAATTAAAAATTCTTACTTCCATTCCATGGAACTTAACCTGAAATAAGCTAGATTGTCCCCTTTTTGCATTTTGTCGCATTAGCATACTATAACTGTATTTGTTTGGTCATAAGACGGAGATATTTTTTTTCATTCAAAAATAAATTCAAAGCCCCAGATACGTCCTATAAGAAGGATGTACATTTAAGGGATTGTTTTGGAAGAAAAAATCCCATGTTATAGCAGAATTTCAGAAGAATGATTTAGATATTTGGGATTATTTCAGAGAGGGGAACCTCAGTTTTATAGACAAATAATTACGGTATAATGATTCGCAAATGAAGAGTATATGAAGTGCTTCTTAGTAATTAGTGTAGTATTGGTATGTCAGTTAATGGTGTTTAATTTGTATTTAATAAATAATGTAGTAAGACGCGAAACGTTAAGACGAGCATTAATGCATCTGCCGCTTGCAGAGCTGTGGTGAAGGCGGTATTGGATGATATTTTTGAACTATTTTCTTTCTCTAGCTTCTGTACTATACGTTGAGGCTTCTCATTTAAATCGCCTCTCCGAGGCCGTTTTAATGAAAGCCAAAACACATGTTTAACTGTTGATAACGGTGTAGCTATAGAGGCAGTTAATTGATACACACACTCATGCTGAAACGCGTGCTTGTATGCATTTGGATATGACATCTGGTTTAACTTGTACAAAAAGTCCCAAATACGCAAGTGCATATTGAAGTTTTGTCCATTTGACAAACTTTCAATGCGCATCTGTGTACTTGCGTATAGAAAGCTACGCCCGTTCTAATGTTCACTTGTTGCTTTTCTTTCTTTTGCAGGAGCTACAAACACCATAAATAATTCAGGGGCCTTTAAACACGATGATGGTGCATTAAGAAGCGTTTAAACACGTTGAGGATAATCTTCTGTTGGACCATACGTTGAGTCTGTAAGAACATTACTCAGTACAATTTTCAATACAAGTTCAACAGTGTCTGCGATTTATCTGTGTTAAAAAGTGTTACATTCTGAATGGAAACTACAAGGATCTGAGGAAAACAACAAAATTCGAAGTGGAAGTTCAATATTCTGAGTGGAAACAACAAGATTCTGAGTGAAAACAGCAAGATTCTGTGCGGAATATACCAGGTGTTGAGTGGAAATGACAAGGTTTTGAGTAGAAACAACAAAATTCAGAGTGGAAAATCAGCTGTAAAAGTTAAAACATTATCTGAGGAAGATTTAACCTAAAAGTTTACCTGCAGCTATCGTTAATGGCAGAAGTATTCCGGATGTGGATTCATGTATATCTGGAACGAGGCTCAAGATGGACTAGGGCATGGGTGAATGCGCGATCCAAATTTGATGTAGTTTAGATATGAAGAAACAAAACGTTCGAACATTGTCTCTGATTGTTTGCACGTTTACCTTTCTACTTGTTGGAGCTGCTGTATTTGATGCGTTAGAATCTGAATCTGAAATGGGAAACCGCCAAAGATTACGTGAAGAGGAGCAGACGTTGATTGACCAATACAATATTACGGAAAGTGATTTTAAAGCGTTTCGTTTGAATATAATCAAATCGGTGCCATATAAAGCGGGAACTCAGTGGAAATTTGCTGGTGCTTTTTACTTCGCGCTCACTGTCGTCACTACAATAGGTAAGTGGTTTCACAGAACACCACCAACCCAACAGGCACGCAACTTTGAATCAACATGGAATCTCCCTTGATTCAACGTCGACGTTGAATCAAGGGAGATTCCATGTTGATTCAACGTTGTGTGCCCAGTGCGAAGCGGGCATATGATGTTGAAATGATGTCGCACTGACGTCGATGCATCGTTATAGCGCCAACGGTACGCTACGATATCATGTCAACTTTATGCACATGTACATCACGTCGCATCGACGACAGTACGACGTCATTTCAACGTCAAATGCCTGCTGGGCACAAGTTAGAAACAACGTCGACCTTGTGTGCTCCCTGGCTTATGTTCTTTATTTTTTACATTTGCTGAGTGGCTAAAGCGCTGGCCTGCTGCTCTAGGAGTTCTGGGTTTGATTCCTGCTAAAGGCAGGAGCTCTTTTCAACCGTAAGCCAAATTCCATTGTATACAGCGTTTCATTTTTACCCTCCCATCTTCGTAATATGGCTGAATTGTTGTTGAAAAGGACATAAAATTGCCATCCATCCATCCATCCATCCATCCATCCATCCCAATACATGTATTTAAAGTTATTACGGTAGTACAATTCGTCGGAAGTCTTATTTCACTGATAAGTGGCAAATTTAATGATGCAGTAGGAAATTTCAACGATGTATTTCCTTATTATTTGAAAAAATGTGTCTTAAGGTGGCTGGGTAAACTTTCAGGGGATTCTACACTGCCATTCTCAGTTTCGCATCCCTTTTCCATTTGGGTAAATTCTTACAGGAAAAAAATTGTACCCTAAGGAGAAAATTCTTTCCTGAGAGAATTGGCCCCGTTTTTTAACTGTTTTGTTGCTACAGGAAACAAAATGGAGCTCTCTAAATTCAATCCCCTTTATAAAAGTGGCAGAAAACATGTAAGTGTTCCCGGACACCTTAAAACATGATTTTGATCTAGACTGAAACGACGTAACCAGCATCTTGTAACAGTCATCCTTCATAATCAAGTTTTCATTGTTCTGATATGACAGAAATACTCCTTAAAAGACATACAACCGCAAAGTCATCCATCCCTCCATCCACCAGAGAAATACACCTGAATCATTTTTACCTGTGGGAGAAGCAGTCATGATTGGTTCTCTTCCTACAAAACCACAAATGAGCCACGACACGAGAAAACCAACAAAGTGGTATGAGCGCCCACCGAAGAATCAGATCAGCCTGGGCATCCGCCCAATCTGATCAAATTCTTCGCTGTCCGCATGAGGCTAGTTTAGTCTCTTAGCTACCCTTTAAGCGCAAAACGAAGATTCAGATCAGACTGGGCGGATGCCCAGGCTGATCTGAGTCTTCGCTGTGCGCTCATGCCACTTTGTTTTCTCGTGTCAAGGCTTAAATTATGTTTACAAGTTCTGAACCAGTCGCCAGGAAAGCAATTCTCACTACGATGTTTACGTTAAAGTACCACCAAGGGACTCATTGATCTTTATCCAGTCTATTTATAGAGAACCAGTCTAAATATGGCGACGTAAATGCTCTCTAATTTCCCATAATATTTCTAACTGCTCTGGCACCAACTGCTTTATGGTGTTATTGTTATACTGTCGCAAATAGACAATAAAACGTTACTGAGGGAAAATCTGGCTTTTGATACATGCACAGACTGTTACTTTGAACCTATCTTATTGCCACAAAAAGTACAAGCAATTGGCTCGGACCACAAGTTCTAACAACATTAGCTACGGTCCTCCCCACAACGGTTCACGCACAGATGCAGGCTGAGCAGAACATGAACAGTTCGCAACGACAGTAGTCACTGCTTAATGCTGATTTGAAAAAAAAAAAAAAAAAAAAAACGAGACGTGTACACCTTGGTATAAATGGCACTGTGCTTTGCCTAACCTTTGTATGTGTAGTCTGAATATGACTTGAAGACACGGTTTGTCGAGCTGCGATTTAAATTGTATCTTTATTGTTTTTTAAGTACGAAAGGTAAAATAGTTGAATTTACAAACAACTCTGATCTGAATGAGGCAGCCCATTAGAATTCGGGTCAAAACTGTTTGCCCTGTAGACTTTGAAGTTTTTAATCATGATATAGCCTGGCTGAAACGTTTTTTCTTATCTCGGCGTCTAATAACATACATATTGTATCGAAACATAATTTGTTTCAGTCTACAAGAAACCTTGAAAGAGCTTTAATGATATATACAAATTATATAAAGAAACTCAGTTTGTCTTGGTAGGATGGGCGACAATAATTCTCTCTAGATCTGTCTCTCCGTTGATCGATATTTGTGATATTAAAATGTAAAGTCTGAGTGAAAGATTCTTTACGTAACAGGGCCCCCAGTGTGTCAGTGGCTTAAGCGCGGGCCTGCTTAGCTAGGGTCGGGATTCGAATCCCGCTGCAAACGGAATTCTTCTCAGCCTTAAAAACATTATACACAACCGTTCTCTATTACCCTTCCATCGACTCTATATGACCGAATTACTGTTGTAAGGCCGTAAAATAGCAAATCATCAATTCACCTTTTAGTATATGTTTTATTTATTTCAGCCATGTCATTCCGTACACGCCGCTAGGTTTCTACAGAAATCATCGGCATTGCGTGAAAAGGGACCTTAGGCTGCATTACAAATTAGCCTGCTCTCTTTCCTAAGGGCCCGCTGTTCTAGTGGTCTTGGGTTCGAGTCCTGCTGCAGAAGGGAGTATTTTCAATTGTAAACAGGGTTCCACTGCACACAGCCTTTCAGGATCACCCACACATCGTCCTGATATGACTGAAATACTGTTAAAAAGGACGTGAGATCGCAAGTCATCCATCTATACAACCATTTTTCCTAAGGTTTCATAGATTGTATATAAGAAAAGGGAAGACCATAATCAGATCAAAACTGAACAAAAAGTCAAAGACTAATAATAACAGAAAAACCAAACTAGGCACTTTTTCACGGGACGTCAGTCAAATACATTGTTTGCGCCTGTATCGACCCAAAGTGCGTGTTACCATCTAGGACTTGCTGTTTGCAATAGTCCACAGCAATAAGGAAATCATGATCTTATTTGACTTTGAAATTAATTCCTACAAAAGCTGCAGCCTTGAATTCGTGCACGGAATAACTTAGACCTTTGCTGCTCATACTAGCTTAGGTCTTAGGATTTATATGTCCTCAAATGGACTGGCTTGATGTGCTCAGCAATGAGGAATTTATGGCTTACCGTCACGTCTTTTGTGATGGTTAACCATGCGCTTCAAAGGAACTGAAACTATGATAAACCATAACATACATGTACCTACAATTTTACCACAAGATGTCACCACATGTCAGAAGGATGACGCGTGATGCAGTCATAACGTTATTTTTTTTTTCTGGTGTGATTGCTGACCGTAATAGGGTCGAGTCGGGTAACTTCGGACAGCGGTTAAATTCGGACATATCATTGCAAACAGTGAAAATCCAGATGAGCCGTCTCATCAGGATTGTCACAGTTTGCCCAGTTATTTTATTTTAATTCCAAACAAGTGACATATAAAGGAAACAATGGAACTCTCCGAATTTACATGCTGTCCGAATTTACCAGACTTGACCCTGATGACCAAAACCTTTCTGTGGTAACTAATTAAATTTAGTGCCTGTTACAAAGAGTGGGCACGGTAGACACTTTTGGTCTAACAGTTTGCAACAAATAGAAATAAAAACTGAATTTTTCTTGAAAATAAAAGAAGTACAATAAATACCAATATTCACCTTATATTGGCATTTTTTTCAAAGTTTGGTAAAAATACCAGAGTAAAGAATCAACAAATTCAAATTATTTCTCAAATTTACCCTTTCTAGCTCCTTTGAAAATTTAATGAAGTTTCCACTCATGTGAAATTTTTGTTTGTCTTTCAGGACGTATGGATAAATAAAACCCAAAAGCTGAAACCATTTGGGTATTCTTAGTCCCATACATAATATGAAAATAATGTATAAACATTACCAATCCAGGGGTCGCAAGTTCGGTCCCCCGCTTCTCCGGTCTTTCGGATGAGACTTTAAACCGAGGTCCCGTCTCCATATGACCTCGTTGTTGGTGGGACGTTAAACCCGAGTTCACTCACTCTCTCACTGTATAAACATTAGCAACGAGTTCAGCACACCTGTGCCACATTCAACAGTAATTGTATCGCACGTTATAAAGGTGTTTCCTTATACTGAGACTGGTGCAAATATCAAATATGGACCGGTACAAATACTCAAAATAATTGTCAGTTGATCTAATTGCAAGTGAAGTTAGCTGGAAATATATAAGGGTTATCAATTTGGACTATTGCTTCTGTGGCACCACGCAGATTCAATTCTGGTTGTCAGCCACTACGCACCTCTTTAAGTAGCTCAGACCAGTTGTTGTTCTAATTTTCCTGTGCATGCTGTAGGTTCAGATAGACCTACACTAGCTTTAGTAAGGTGTCGTGATGCATTACGTTATGTTCAAATATACTTTCTATAGGACGACCAAAATTTCGAAGTGATGTCGGCCTATAGATCTATATGTATTTAAATATTTATAAGAAAGGTAAAAAAAGACAGGCAATGATCAGGAACTAATACAATCAGATCATCATACATCCCGCCCTCAAAACCAAAAAGGAAAGAATGATAAACATTCTTGAAAACAGTTCACAAATAACACGCATGGTACACCAAATTAACAGCTCCTTCCCTGACAGGTGGTCATTTAGTACCCCAATTTCAGACAGCAGTAACATTTGTTTGACCTTTTTAGCTCACCTGAGCCAGCGGCTCCGGGGGAGCTTATAGGATGGTTAGGCTCCGGCGTCCGTCGTCCGTCGTCCGTCCGTCGTCCGTCCGTCCGTCCGTCCGTCCGTCAACAATTTCAAACGACTTCTCCTCTGAAACCACTGGGCCAATTGTAACCAAATTTCATATGTAGCCTCTAGGGGACTTAGGAACGAAAAGTTGTTCAAACGGTCCTGGTCACATGACCAACATGGCCGCCACGCCCATATATGGTAAAAACCTAGAAAAATCTTCTTCTCCAGAACCAATAGGCCGATGGCCTTGAAACTTGGTATGTAGCATTGGGTACGCGAGTACTACCAAGATTGTTCAAATTATGACCTTGGGTTGACCTTGACTTTTTTTACGGTAAGGTCAAATTTGCATTCTGTAGCTTTTATATGGGAAAATACTAGAACATAAGATTTCTTGGAAACTGTTGAAGATTTAGACCTGAAAAATGGTATATACAGTCATCTGAATGAGTACATGAAAATTAATGCGTACAAGAGGTCAAGGTCATTGTTTGACCTTTGACCCTGGTCTCTCATATTTTGACAATTTCACACGGCTCCTCAAAAGCCATTAGGCCAATTGTAACCAAATTTCATACAGAGCCTCTAGGGGGCAGGGGAACGAAAATTTGTTTAAACGGACTTGGTCACATGACCAACATGGCCGCCATGCCCATATATGGTAAAAACCAAAAAAAATCTTATTCTCCAGAACCAATAGGCCAATGGCCTTGAAACTTGGTATGTAGCATCAGGTACGCGAGTACTACCAAGAATGTTCAAATTATGACCTTGGGTTGACCTTGACCTTTTTTACGGTAAGGTAAAATTTGCTTTTTTAGCTTTTATATGGGAAAATGCTAGAACATAAGATTTCTTTGAAACTGTTGAAGATTTAAACCTGAAAATTGGCATATACAGTCATCTAAATGAGTACATGAAAATTTATATGTACAAGAGGTCAAGGTCATTGTTTAACCTTAGACCCTGGTCTCTCATATTGTGACAATTTCACACATCTGCTCAAAAGCCATTGGGCCAATTGTAACCAAATTTCATACAGAGCCTCTAGGGGCTGAGGGAAAGAAAATTTGTTCAGTCTTGGTCATTGACCAACATGGCCGCCATGCCCATATATGGCAAAAACCTTTACAAATCTCCTTCTCAAGAACCAAGTGATCGATGGCCTTGAAACTTGGTATATAGCATCAGGTACTTGAGTACTATCAAGATTGTTCAAATGATGACCTTGGGCTCACTTGACCTTTTACAAGGCAATGTCAAGTATGGGAAAATGGTAGACCATAAGAGTTCATGGCAAGTTTAGATGAATTTGGCCTAAAAATTGCTATATACAGTCGTCTTAGTTAGTACATGGAAGATTTGCGGGTACAAGAGGTCAAGGTCATCCTTTGACCTCTGACCCATATCTCTTATATTTTAACAATTTAAGACGTCTCCTCAAAAGCCACAGGACCAATTATAACCAAATATCATACACAGCCTCCAGGGGCTGATAATACGAAAATTTATCAAGCGGTCTAGGTCACATGACCTACATGGCCACCATACACAGGTGAGCGATTCAGGGCCTCATAGCCCTCTTGTTTATGTTTTAAACTACAAAACAAATCAGAAAGCAAAGTGAACAGCTGTACAAGTGACCATATGAATTTCAAAACTTATATTTAAATGTGGCTTTGTACGTACCCATACTGATCACTGTCTAAATCAACTATATAATTTAATGAATCTCTTCTCCTTGTCGGCAGCTCATATGTTGGTAGAATTATCTTTTCTTTTATCACGAATGGGCATTTTTTTTAAAGAAGACAGGTATTGTCAGATCAAACTGACCTAAGTTGGGATAATTTCAGTCACATTGAACGGACGGACAACTTGACACCATTTCCTGACATTACAACATAATACGGAAAGTTATGTATGCGATCGTAGCCTTTCAGGCGTCAAAAACGAAAAACATCTTGGTTGCAAACAGCGTAGATCCAAATGCGGATGCTCATCATGAGCCGCCTCATTTGGATCTACACTGTTTGCGGTCAAGTCTTTGAATTCCCAATATGATATGGCTTGGACGAAATACTTTTTGAAATTTTGCAGACGCAAATATTGTCGTCTGCTCTTTCTTGGTGCTTTAGCGGATAAGTAAAAACAATGCAAGCAGATATATAATGGCGCCATCAACAAGAGTAGATGTCAATATAGTAGACAAGCCTGACAGAAATTCTTTTTTGAAATTTGTCAGAATTACTAACAGTCTCTGTACAATCGATATGGCTGTATACAGTCAGCAGAAGATTCCCTCTCGCGGAATGTTCTTACAAATGAAGGATTAATTCGAGACATCAAGATTATCAGTAATTGCTGTTTTCTACAATTCGATTTTCTGTAACGAAGCACATTGCAACGTGCTAAGTTCTGATTATGATTCTGATGGGGTAGATAAAACGGTCAAGGAAAGTTCATATAAGCCGCTACTTGATAAAGCACATCGGTCGGCATACGGGCCAACTGACTTAGATCAATCTGGGCTCTACGAATCATAAAAGGCTCCCAGCACAGTGGAACACAACCTGTCCAAGTGACCGAAGAAAGAAAATGCAAATGACCATTATAATTAGAAGCACTACTAGGGCAATAAACCTTTTGTACGCATATCTTGTACACTTATGAGTGTTAAAAATAAATGGAATTTCTACAAAAACTGTAACCTTTGACGTCAGTGGTGACTGTAAGACCACTTCACTTTATAAAATTTTGAGCCGCGACAGGGCAAAATCAACAAAGTGGCATGTGCACTCAGCAAATACTCTGATCATCCTGAACATCTACCCAGTCTGATCAGAGTCTTCACCGTCCGCATGGAGCTAGCTTAGATAGTTAGCTACCCTCCAAGCGCAAACGAAGACTTTGATCAGACTGGGCGGATGTTCAGGGTGATCTGAGTCTTGGCTGGGTGCACATGCCACTTTGTTTTGTCATGTCGCGGCACGTTAACTTTGCACGGGACCCTTTGTGTTCATACTTTCATGAACTTCGGAAAAAATAAAATTTATCTCTTACATTTTGAAATAATAATTTGAGTATCATTTTCGATTTTTAGAGCAACATTGGTAACATATACGACGAAAAGCTGTCACTAACCAACAGGTAATCTGCTTAAGTAAAACGGTTGTCGCCATGACGAGACATCCAATAAAACGTTACAACGGCCAATGGCGTCTTATGTTTACATGTGACGTTGCGAACCAACGACGTCGCGTGACCGACTCTTGTTCATGGACGTATGAATACCTGTTTCTCCGAAATAGGCTCATCTAAGGGAACGTAATTATAGGATCTTACATGAGCGGTCATTCATATAAAATTCATGAAACGAGCATTCGGCGGGGTTCATAAATTTTATATGAACTGACTGACCACGAGTGTAAGATTCTGTTTATCATACGACCCTATAAAATGGCCTTTTATCGCCTTCAAAATGAGCATCAGCGCTAGGAGAAGATGCATTGTTGACACGGTCGTGATCAATGACGTCATATGTACTCGTCAAAACGTCATTACCCGTGTGGTCATACGAATTTAATAACACGACGTCATATAATTTACATTTATCAAGTTCCTTGCAAACGTCAATAATGAAGGCTTTTGACATTTTTATTTGAGAACTTTAACTAGGCACTCGATGGTATGCATGAACTTATTAACTTCTAGTAATATTACTGAATTACTGTAATATTTAAGCTGAAATGAAGAATCTCTAACGCATTTGACGTCATGGTATGAATGAATTTTCGAAGAGAATGGCAGGTGTAAAGCAGAGAGATTCGCTGGTATGCATGAACGGACTAGACAAAAATCTGAATATTGGGACAGAACAGCGCTCCTGAAGGGGCAGACTGATCAGGGTCTACACTGTTTGCCATTTCATCGACATCTTTTAGACACATTCCTGCAATGAAAAACCAACTGTCCAGCTTTTTAAGGCGATTTCGGTAAATAACTTCGGGGTCAGAAGGTTCAGAATTTTTACTGTGTGGTTCATTAATAGAGAGTGGGTGGGAATATGGATTAACATTTTGCATTAACGCAAAATGAGCCGCAACACGAGAAAACCAACAAAGTTACATGAGCACCCTGCGAGGACTCAGTTCAACCTGGTCATCCGTCCAGTCAGGTCGGAGTCTTTGCTGTCCGCATGAAGGTAGCTTAGACTCTCAGCTACCCTTTAAGCGCACATTAAAGACTCTGATCAGACTTGGCGGATGGACATGCTGATCTGAGTCATTGCTGGGCGCACATGCCACTTTGTTGGTTTTGTCGTGTCGCGGGTCAAATCTCCTTGATACTAATGAAGTAAGACGTAAACACGCACGCGCAATCAGTGTCATCTTCGGGGACAAATCAAAGATTTAAGAGTATACTTTGGAGTGGAATTATTTTCAGAAAAGTTGTTTGTTAAAGACTGAAATGTTATTTGTTTTCCCACTCCGATGCATTAAGATATAGTCTATGGAATTTAGGGATTAGAATATGTTTTTTTAACAAAAATAAACCCTTGTTTTGAAGCATCCGTGTGGCTGAGTTGTTAGCGCTCCTGGCTTTGGATCATGGGGTCTAGGTTCGAGTCCCGCTTGAGGTGAGATTTTTTTCTGAATCTGAATGGCACTTATTGCATAGAGTCTTTCATAATCCCCTTCTGATCGCCACGAAGAGACTGGAATAGTGTCGAAAAGGACGTAAAGCCGACAAGTTATCGTCCGTATCAAATCCTAGCGTTATTAATGTTTTAGGGAGCAAAGGAGAATTAACAAAAAACTGTTTCACTTTGTAAAAAAAAAATGGATAGCAAACAGAAAGGAAACGTAATCAGACAACTCTTCAGGGCAAGGGTTTAATTTCTATTCTGTTCTGTTCTATCCAATAACCTTGGCACCGCAGACAACTTTGCAACAGCCCTTTTCCATCTTGTCCTGTTTTCAGCTGCCCTAGTCGTGATCGCGAATTCGATCCACTCTTTAATCTTGCCTTCCCACCTTTTCTGCTGTTTGCACCTTCCTTTTCCGTTCACTGTGCCCTGTAGAATCGTCATTGCTAAACCAGAAGACCTGTTAAATGTGGCTAAATATCATAGGTTCCGTGTTACCACCTTGTTCAGGCTTTCGTCATATTCTCAAATAGTAGCTTGGATCTTTCTGCGAACATCTCATTTGTTACGTGGTCCTTGTACGAAATGTTCAATAATCTTCGGTAGCATCCCATCCCGAAAGCCTGATTTCTTTCTTCTAACTCTGCTGTCAAGGTCCATCATTTACAGGCGTACAGAAATATTGTTATGACTAGGGAGTGCATCAGTGTCGCCCGCAAAGGCTACGCGCGTGGAAGCCCCCGATTTACTCCCCCCTCCCCCCCCCCCCCCCCCCACACACACACCATAGACGACAGTTCCGAGTCGATGCTTCTCTTGTGGTTTACCATTATTGTCATTATTGTCGTTATTTGTTTGCTTACTACAACCTTTGACTTTGTAAATTATTTAATATAATCAGACCAGCACGCATCCCGAGATTCTGTAGTTCCAGCCATGACCTTTACTAAAGCATGTACACCTGATAACAAAAGTCACTGTACAAGATTTGTAAAGTTTGCTCGAGATATGCTGTGGACTGTTATATGAGCTGCGATGTGACAAAACCAACAATGTGGTCGTGCGTCCAGCGCAGACTCAGATCAGCCTGGGCATCCGCCCAGTCTGATCAGAGTCTTTGCTATCCGCATGAAGGTAGCTTAGTCCCTCAAGTACCCTTTAAGCGCTTAGCAAAGAGTCTGATCAGACTGGGTGAATGCCCAGGCTGATCTGAGTCTGCGCTGGGCGGACGACCACCTTGTTGGTTTTCTCGTGTCGCGGCTCAATAATCTTCTGCTGGGAAAGAGCTGGCCTCTTGAGTATTCACTTGTCTTGTTCTGCTGTGTATTTTGCTTTGTGTGTCATCTTTACTTTTTCCTTCCCATTTGGTGCTTAGGGCAGGATGTGGAAATTGTGTCAATTCTTGATTGCCCATTCTCACCACTTTAAAAGTAAAAAGTATGCAAAGACCAGGAACTGAAACAATCAAAATCCAAATCCATATGCAATTACCATGTTAGTGTAGTCTGAATAATGCATAACACAGGTGGTTTTGATAAATTTAACTTTACGCTAGCAAAACAAACATCAATAATTGTAGTTGTTTTCTGCACAAATGTGTGCCAGGAAACGAGTTAATTGTTAATACAGCGGTTTTATTTTAGACTGCTTGTACGTTTTTTCAGCTGATGATGCTGATATAAGGGATTTTTCTTTCGAATGTTGTAACCTGATTTAAAATCATTTACACAGGAACGACTAAGTGTAATTAAACCACTAGACTGTAAACATTGTTGGTGTCACCGTAGTCTTGTCTAGACAGAACCACGGTGCACACGTACGGACCAGGGTCCGTATTTTATAAAACGACTTAAGCGGTTGCTATGCTGTTGCGAAGGCTAAATTTCTATGAAGGAGATTCCCTACAACTATGAAATTTGCTCTGGAGGATTAAGATTACGTATAACCCCGTTATGGCCTTATCAGCAATGAAGCGATGCGGACATGCATGTAATACAAAGCATGAAAGGTGGTTTTCTTGTCTACCTTTCCCGACTGACATAATAGGGACCAACTGAACCAGGTTCGAGATTATAAAACTTGAGAATAATCTCAAACTCAAAATAAAGCACACTAATTGGCTTCTTCCGAGCATGTGCTCGGAAGCAGCCAATCAGTGTGCTTTATTTTGAGTTTGAGAATGTACTCAGGTTTTATAGCCTCGGGGCCAGGCAAGTGTCATTGTTGGTATCATCGACATCCCACCTACATGGTACATACTCCAACCCCGCCCCCTCCCCCCCCCCCCCATCTCCATTAGGTTTTCATTTTCGAGACCTGTCTCATTCCTTAACAGTGCCATTTAGTACTAGATTAAATTTGTATTTATAATTACGGATGGTATTATCCGAAACAGGACTGTTATATGCAAGAAAATAAACAAATAAGCCCTATATGCTTTTATGCAACAGTCCAGGGAAACAGTTATTTCATGTAAAGAAATACCCCGTCTCATATAGGTAATGAAATAAGAATTTCATAAAACAGCTGACAGCTTGGGGTCTTCTGTATAGTGGGGAATAAATGTCTTCAAATATGAAAACTGAATTGTACCGATGTTTAGTTTTGGTTGTGTTTAGTCCCATGCCCCCTATGATTTAAGGAATGAATTTCATTTTTCTGAGGTTTATCGAAGTGTAAACTACATTGGGTCACGTGCAAAGTGAATGAACCCCAAAGGGGTTCATGTAACCTTTGCTAGTGACCCAATGTAGTTTACACTTCGATAAACATCAGAAAAATTAAGTTCATTACTTATATTTACATTCGTTTCAATCAAGTCTTTCATGAAAAATCTTGTATAAGCGCTAAAATTGAAGCATTAAAACATGTACTGGCGGTTTCTTCTGCTAACAACAGAACGGCATGCATGGCGTCATGACGTTGCTGATGTCCAATCAGGTTGTAGAGAGCCATTGTTTATTTCTACGTCATTGACGTCGCGTGTCTCAATGTAATTATTGGAATGTAAACTACATTACGTTCCAATGGTTCACTATAGGGTTTTTCAGTAAACACACCAAGAATGTAAATATATGAAAATAACATTAAACAAGTTCACAAGTTCTTTATGTACTTTTACAGAAATGTTTGCTTCTTCCATATAACTAATCGGATTATATGAAAGAACCTCATTATCTCGTAGATTAGTTTTTGCATATTATTATATGAACATTTTTGTCAATCACGTGGTTTCTGACAATAATGTATACATCTGCTATCTGAAACAGTAGCTCGGTGCCAAGTTGTAAATAGCATTATGCACGTGTTACATATTTCTATCACTCGTGTTTATGAGGATTAAGACAAAAATATCCACTATATTTCCAAACTAAGGACATTTTAGCGTGATATGGAAGACAACAAACTCCAGAAGCACGCTAGATGCGACAAAGTTAAAGTTTGGAATAGAACGTACTGGAATGCAATGGAAAAGATAAACCTCATTCTAGTGGGTATAGGGTCAAGTCGGGTTACTTCGGACAGCAGGTAAATTCGGACATACCATTGCAAACAGTGAAAATCCAAATGAGACGGCTCATAATATGAGCCGTCTCATCAGGATTTTTACTGTTTTGTCCAGTTAATTTTATTTTAATTCCAAGCAACTGACATACAAAGGCAACAATGTCA
The DNA here is from genome assembly GCA_963989385.1 of Ctena decussata. Classification (NCBI taxonomy): domain Eukaryota; kingdom Metazoa; phylum Mollusca; class Bivalvia; order Lucinida; family Lucinidae; genus Ctena; species Ctena decussata. The sequence continues at coordinate 75,913,888 of OZ022509.1, forward strand.
CTGTCTGAATTTACCCACTGTCCGAATTTACCCTACTTTACCCTTATTTGTTCCTAGACCCTAGATGGTGCTCTTACATGAAAGAATTTGTTCGCTTAATGGGAACAATTTCTCTTCATCTCAAATCAGTGGGATGAAGTGCAGAGATTATACCCGCCACCTCGTTTCATTTCACTCCATTCCATTCTATTTAGCCTCATGTAAAGTAGCCGACAATTGCAAAAATAACCCGTTGACCATGATAAGATCAACCTACGTCCATATATAAACTACTCTGTCTGAAGTTTTGCAGTTAGGAAGGTAACATTAAAACCTTTTCAGTATTTGCTTTTACAGAAATATCTCTTTTGATATAAATAATCGGATTATATGGAATGACCTAAATGTACTGTCAAATGGATATGTGGTTTGTTTCAGTTCAGTTCAATTCTCCTAACGACGTTCCCAAAGTGGCTCAGCGGTACGTAACCATAATTGCACGCACTTGGCGCCGTGTGTCCGTCCAAATATGTGGTTTCTGACACTAAAATATACGTTTCAGTGCTTGAGCTGGTTCGTATCTAAAACTGGAGCTCAGTGCTCAGTTGTAAATAATACTATGCACGTGTTAACCAAAAATATCCATCATTTTTTTTCCAAATTCAGGAAATCTTAGCCAGATATGGAAAACAACAAAACCTCATCTCAAAACTCCAGAAGCACGCAAGATGGTGATACATGCAATGTGGCTTCGTTTAAAATTTGGAATGGAAATGGAGTAGACTGTAATAGAATTAAACATCAAGCATTGGATAATCTACATTCTGCTGGCTACAATTTGCATCCAGAGCGTAGGAGCGTAGGGGAAAGCCTTTGGGATGGCACTCTTACAGGAAAGAAGTTGCTCCGTCAGAGGGAGCAAATTATTTCCAGTAAAAGTGTCATCTCGAATCAATGGAATGAAGCGGAGTGGAGTTATCCTATTCACTAGATTACACTCCATTTCATTTTCACTCTATTCCAGTCAAGGAACTTCATTTCATTCCACTCCACTCCACTCCACTCCACTCCACTCCACTTAACTCCATTCCCATTCCATTCCACTCCATGTTTTAAACAATGCCCGCCAGATGATGATAATATAATGTGGCTTCTTATAATTAAATCATAAGACTACTAGGTGGATGATTATAACACTAATTGGTCGACTGTAAAGAGCAAAGTAAATTGGGAACATCAGTCTTGGCAGTGCTAAAGAGAAATGGCTAATTAAGTAGGATTGGAAAGGATTCCAAATTCCGCATCTGGAGACATACCTTGTGCATGATTCTGCAACAAATGAGAAGGGCTGAGGAAAAGTAAACTGTCTACAGTCAGCTGACAGAATCTGATGAAGAATGTATTTTCTCAAACTTCAGTTGAATGGATTCTCTTACAGGAGAAGTAATTCTGATATTTTAAACTTTGCCTTCCTTCTCAGTTGGGTACAACTCTAGAAAAAATGCTGCAGTAAACGTAGATGCTTTTTCCTGTAGGGAGGTAAACAGGGAGGCACTTAAGTTGTTCCTCCTTGTAAACTGGCCGAAAAACATGGAGGCCAGGCCCAGAGGTTATAAAACTTGAGTGCATTCTCAAACTCAAAATAAAGCTCACTGATTGGCTGCTTCCGAGCACATGCTTGGAAGCAGCCAATCAGTGTGCTTTATTTTGAGTTTGAGATTATTCTCAAGTTTTATAATCTCGAACCCAGGTTTCAGGTTAAGGCACCTGCTGAATGTCATAACATTGGCAATGACTGTATTGATGAAAATGTAAAACAAGAAGAAAAAAAACAGTCTTTGGGACTCTGATGAGAGCATCAGCACTTCCAGCAGCTTTCATATGCAGGATGATCGTTACATTTGCGATTTACATATAGGGATCAAACTTGTTTTTTCTTGCAGCGTAACATTTATCAGATACCTTTGGAGATGCTGAAAACCGAGGCCTTCGGTCTCGGGTTTCAGCAGCTTCCGAGGGACCTGGCAGATGTTAATTTGATGAATAATTGTGTTTGATCGTTGTTATTGCATGAATTCAAACACAATGCTACAAAAACTAGGAAAATACAGTATTGAGGCATTTTTTCGACTTCATCGCCCTTACACCATATACATTTTTATAAAGACTCTCGTTTCAGCCCATGGTCAACTATCGTAAATTTCAGCAGCACTTCACAAGTCATAATCATTTTCACTGTTGCTTTATTTCTTTTCGATGCCGACTTTTCTTCAGTTCTTACCATAAACGAATCTGTATTATTCTCGAATACAACATGAAAACTAACTCTTGCTACTGAATTGATTGACGATTGTCCTGAAACTTGCATGCGAAAAACCGCAAAGAAGGTTATTATCAGCACGTGAATTGCCCGGTTTTGTGTTCGTTAACATGCCTGTTAATAGCGTGTGACACCGATATTTAAATACCGGCTCTGAGAATTTATTTCATCTTCACTGTAGATGATGTTAAATTTCGTGTGGTGGCCGTTAAATCTCTCCACGTACTCGTACTTCATTGTAATGCAGGTTCCATGATTTCTGCCCCTTTGTGATCATTGGACTTATTCCCAGTCAATTGGGAAATAGAGTTCCGCTGTTTGGCTCATCATTGGTCAATTTAGAAATAAAGTTTCGCCGTTTTGCTCATTCTGGGTCAATTTAGAAATAGAGTTCCGCTGTTTGGCTCATCCTCGGTCAAGTTAGAAATAGAATTCCGCTTTTTGACTTATCAAGGGTCAACTTAGAACTAAAGCTCCGCTGAAGCCGGTGCTAGAGGGTGGTGGGGGCTGGGAGCGTGGACAGTTTTAAACGTTTCTCTTCTGCATAAAAACTGACTCAATTAAACCTAGTCAGCTATTTTGGTTTCAGTGTGATCTTCTAAAACAGAAGTTCTTTCCTCAGGATTTTATTTTATCACGATATGTCTGGTTGTGATATCATATAAAGGTCGTAAAAATTATCCACAGTTTTCTAGTTCAGTAGTGTACTTTTTTTATGCATATATCATGAAAAAAGCTATATCACAGAAAGAAGTCAGCATCCCACTGAAAACCCTAATTGCACTACATTAACAATTAGCATAAAGTAAGCTCGACCCACATTTTCAGCGTAGGAAAAAGGTAAATGGGTACGTAGAGGTCTCTGGGTACGCTGCCATATTCCTTATGTTAATATGTTATGCTTGAAATGTGGGTGGAGATTATTTTGTGCCAAGTTTGTTTGTGTAATGAAATTTATACTATAGCCGCAAATGGATGGTTTTAAATTCAACACCTATTGTGTAAAACAGTTTCAAGTTTCTAACCATTGTTTTCAAGATTTATTTATTTAGGCTTGCCGTAATTTTTATGTCTTGGTAACTTTAGAAACCTAAATTGAGTAAAGAATCAGCATAACAGTAAAATGTATAAGTCCAACGCTTAACGCGCCAATAAAAATCAGGGGTCTTATTTATAAACTACTTAAGTCGTTGCTATGCTGTTGCTAAGGCGCAATTTCTATATAGGAGATTCCCTACAACTATGAAATTTGCTCTGGAGGAACAGTCTGAAAAAGACTGTTCCTCCAGAGCAAATTTCATAGTTGCAGGAAATATCCTTCATAGAAATTCGGCCTTAGCAAGAGCATAGCAACCACTTAAGTCGTTTTATAGATACGGCCCAAGAGGACTAAATTTACGGCTGCATTTGTTTTTCAAAAAATATGTTTCTTCCAAGCTGAATGCTATTATCAAAGACTGGAGGGCAAACAGTGTGAACCCAGATGAGTCGGCTCGTTAAGAGTCTTCTCGTCTGATCAATTAGCTATTTGCGTTCGAATTCAGCTATATTCAATTTTGGTGCTTTCAGATAGAGCTGGCGATGCCGTGTTTTTATCTGTAGTAAGGGCGCGTTTACACGAGCAAAGTTTCTATGTCACAGAAACTTGAACAAAGAAAGTATGACAAACATTTTGCGTTTACACGGAGCAAATTATTTGTTAAAGAAAATGTGCCATAGAATCTTTGTCACATATGTAAACTTTGGCAATGGAATATTTGCTGCAGTGTTCACACGACCAAATATTACTCGTCAAAGTTACCTGCAGCGATGAAACAAAATCTTTGTCACATTTTCCACGCTTGTAGCAATCTTCTTTGTTACATAATCTTTAGCAAAGTTCTCCGTGTACACGGACAAATTTAATTTATCGAAGTAACTTTACCATATATATTTGTCAAAGAAACATTGTCATATTTTGGCATTTACACGAGCAAATTTTTCTGCGACAAACCTACTTTGTCATAGAAACTTTGGTCGTGTAAACGCGCCCTAAAGTGTATTGCTGAAAATAGAAATCTGAGAGTATAAAGCAGCGAAGAAAATACAAATTGTGAGAAAATATCAAAATAAAATAGCAAATAGAATTTTGAATTTTCGATTTTGTTCAACAACAGGTCTTCCAACTATGGTTTGAGGGCTGGATTTGGATTTTGATTGTTTCAGTTCCTGGTCTTTGCATACTTTTTACTTTTGAAACACAAACGCAAATTCAAGTTTCTATAACCAAGGTTGAACTTAATTCAAGTCTGCATTGTCGTGGATTGTGTCTATTGACCATCTAATGTCATGTAGACTGACCAAAGTCTAAGAAGAAAAGCTGCTGTACCAGGGGCCGTATTCATAAAACAACTTAAGTGTATGCTATGCTGTTGCTAAGGCTAAATTTCTTTGAAGGAGATTCCCTACAACTATGAAATTTGCTCTGAAGGAACAGTCTTACAAAGACTGTTCCTCCAGACCAAATTTCATAGTTGTAGGGAATCTCCTTTATAGATATTAAGCCTTAGCAACTGCATAGCAACGACTTAAGTTGCTTTATGAATACGGCCCCTGTTTTCTTGTATATTGGTTCCTAATGTTCTTACAAACGTGCACATGAGGAAGATCAGACACTGTTGTGATGTTTTCTACAATTAGATTTTCTGTAATGAAGCAGACGGTAACGTGCTTAATCACTAATTACGGGTCCGATAACACGGATATAACGGTCATCTGAAGTTCAGATCATGTAGCCATGGAATCTTTAATCAAAATTGCAGCTCTGTACAGGGAAGATATACGTATATATCGCAGGGAAGACAATTTTTAAGAAAAGGTAACGTTTTCCCGTAGCCTTTTGGTCACAGAGACGGTAGGAGTTAAAGGCCCGTACCGTTCTTGAGCGCAGCATTTAACAGGTAGAGCTTGCCACTCTTTTTAGCTGCCCTTAGGCTTCCCTGATTCGAAACTACAGGACAGGAAAAGTTTTTCAGACTCAGGATGACCAGGTGGGAATTTAAACCCATGACTTTCTTCACGACGCCTCTCTGACGAACAATGTGTTGTGCCAGTGGCACCATCTTGTACCAAGGTTAGCTTGAACTTTCAGAACCTTCAAAGTCGAAGATGGGGACAGACAAACATTAGCAAACAATGAAGACCTTGTTCAGACTGCTTCTGGAGGAGCATGAACTGTTTGTTAGAGGTGTTAGTTCTGGTCGGACGATGGTACTGGGTAACTTTCAGTGCCGGGGCGTCCTGCTAATTTGGACAAAGTAGGACAAGGACATTCTGTGCTTGCAGTAGGTGAGGGTGGGGATCGTTTGGACATACGCTTTTCCTTCCTCTATCATATATATTTTCTTTCTCCTTCTCTCTGGGAGACGGCTCGATATAGACGGAAATACTGTCTTGAAGAGCTGTAAAACCCAAAACAATCACCCAACAAACTGTTTGTCAGTATAAACATCAGACGGGAACACGTACTCGCTCAACAGGGTACAATTAAAGTGCTCTGTGCGCTAATTACTTTAACGACATATTCGCGGATGGGATTTGAATGTGGGTGTCATGTACATAAATGTGGTTAAAAGAGGCAGTGCGCCCTGTAGCTGTAAAATTAAAGTCCGACATGGCCACTTCGAAAAACAAAGTTTCAGTCTGAACAATCGCAGACATCTTTGATACAGAGCTTAACTATTTGACGCGGATTCTTATTTTTTTCTTCTTTCTTCTACGTATAAACACATATTATGGCCTTCCATTAGAACCGTGTACATTTTGTGGAGAATTAACAAAACTTATTCTAGAAATGTAATTCTTCAGCTCTGGTGCCTCTATTTCTGGGCTATCTGAAATGTTATCTTATTTAGTCTCCCGACCGTGTCCTTAGACAACTTTGATAAGGTTTATGCCCGGGTTAATTTCAAATGCAAATATGTTCTTGATGTCTATTGTTATCGTGTGGACTGTCGCAGAGAGTAAATCTTAGGAGAAAACTAGCATTTAGATCGATAGAGACATACATTTGACCAAGAAGTCCCTGCAGATGCTAATATTTTATCCAATATACTTTGACATTGATGGAAAGAATACAAATTAGCTAAGAAAGGGAAAGTCTCGCTTAATATGTCGCTTTAGCTAATATAACAGATTGAATCCTATGGTTTGGTATTTGAGCATTTCATCAAGGAAGGGCATTGTTGATACAATTTCTTGAAAGAAGAACAATTCGATGAAATCAGTTCTTGATTGGGTTATTTCAAATGTGTTTAATTTCAAGTCTCTTTTGTCTAACGCCCTGTCTCGTGATGAGAAGATTAATAAGATCAGATTTCAGATAACCAAGTCACAGAGGCATGTAGGTAGATACTTCTAGATGCAAATGTACAATAGTATCACGTCGTTAAAATGCGCCACATGCTGTGCGCGAATAGCGAAAAAGGATATGCCTGCGCATCTTTGTGATGTTACAAGATAGCTTATCCAAATCAAACCCTGACTGACAGAATATTAACTTTCACGTTTGAGTTCTACGTTTTGCAGGTTTGAATTATCTGAGACCAACAATACACTCTTTGCGGCTATAAGATGTTGTTCCTGATTTTCTTTTCTTTATGATAGTGATGATACATGGTTTATCCTTTCTGCGTTGTTTTCAGAAATAATGTTTACGTCGTCCAGATTATGCAAATGTCCGCTCAGCCCGCTCTCTTCGAATGGAGAGGGGACGGATAGACAGACTGGGCGTTAGGAGTGTGTGCAACCATAGATTCGTTTCGTCAAGCCTCTAGATCATTATGAGATTTGAACAAAAAACAACAACAACAAAAAAAAACACAACAACTAGAGAGTATGAAGTATGCAAATGACAGAGCAGTAGTTGACGCATAAATAAAAACAATAGCAAAAAAATATAATAATGATAAAACGTGCATATGCTTTCAATATGTTATATAGCGTTATGGGAGTTGAAACGAGAGTTCAAAGAATAAGATAGTAGAGAGGCATCACCCACTGCGTGAATATTTAATCAAAAACGAATGCAGATTTACGTAACAAATTTAATTTAGAATGTGCTTAGAAGAAAATCTTGCATTACTTTGTACCTGTGAATGCACTGATAAAATAAGATTAGGAATACATGTGTTTATTGTACACCTGTAAGAATAAGAAAACCTGTTGAATGAGTAACACAGATGGTTTTGGAGAATGAGTTTCGTCGTTAGAAAACCCGTCTTTAAATAAATGGACAGACCTCCATTTTTAGCCATATTTTAGAGGCAGATGACTTTTGTGGCGTCCTGTTCGCTTCTCCGAAGGTCAAAACAGCCTCAAAATGGGGTCTACCTACCTTTACAGAAAATAATATGCTCCAAAGGAGCAAATTCTTTCCTTTAAAAGTTGACCCAAATTGAGAAAGGGGATTAAAAAAAGAAAAGTGACAGAGTTGCTTCCCTTAAAATTGTATCTATTCGTCTTGAGCTGTATGGGTACTGTAAAACACATATTTTTGGCGGTTACTGAATTTTAGCGATACTGGCAGTTAAAGCAAAGAGCGCTAAAATATTAGTCCGCCAATATTTTGGTTTTCAATACACTTACACGCACAGCTTAACAGGGGCTCAGCTGCTTTGAAAAGGAGAACCTGATGTGTATTCGAGATATTTTCTATACCGTTCTATGAAACTATACATTGTGGCAATTCTAATAGACGCCACAATGTATAGTTTAATAGAAAAAAGAAGAAAAAAATGTGTAACAAATTTGCATCAATTTTTTCTCTACTATCTGGAGCCATGGTATATCATGAACGCCAAAATTAAAATGCGCCAATATGTCATTTTCATTAGACCGCGAAATTTTCATACCGCAGATATGAAGTGTTTTACAGTACACTTTCAAGGGAAGCAACTAGGCCATTGTCATTTTTTTTCATATTTTGCTTCTCTGCTAAATGGTGGCCAGTTTTTGGATGTATTTTTGTGCTCCTCTAAGAGTCAATTCTGACCTTTATGAGTGGGACCTACTTTGGAACGGATAACTCTTGCAAGGAATCAAACAGAAAGTCAGAAAGAATGTTTGCCTTTTTTCACTTTGAAACAACAAAATGGCGGTGAAATGTGGAGATATACTCCAAACAAATTGAAGCTAGGATACTACGTAGATCAAGATCAGACTGCACATGGAATACACGAAAGATGTTTTGGCTATACATAGTGCGTCATGCATATTCCGACAAGGTTTTCTCAATACACGAGTCAAATAGAATTTACAAAGCCAACACATTTACGTCAAAGTTTGTTTTCCGCTATTCGTCAGATGAAACCAGGAAGTTGTTACAATATAGACGATATTCTGGAGATTATTCTGATATGCGTCGAACTAGTGAATGAACAGAAGAAAGAATTGATGGGATATTGCCTGTCTCGTATAAAAGTACATACTTAAATCTCGAGACATCATGACTGAGCGATTTTGTAGAAGTCAAGTTAGTAGCCATACAAATCAATTGGAACTTAGTCTGCACGCTTTTCTTAACCAGCCACAAGTGCAACGAAGCCGCTAAAGTAGTTCTTTTGCCGGTACCGGCCCGTCCTTGCACTGTTATACATGTATTAGGCGATCTTTAAAACAGGGTCTTCTCACCGCTTATAGTACATGTATATGGTAACACTCTCTAAATTCAAAGATTTATGTCTTTTCGTTATATACCATAAGAGGAAAAAATGTAAGATATTGTTTTCTTGTTTCCGCATCAGTTGCTCATTACTCTGAAAGTGCAAACTGTGATAAGGTCTTGGTCTGATATATACCGGTCTGCCTATGACAAAAGGCGATGGTTTGGAAAGGGAAGAATTCATACAAACTTCGACAGTGGCAAATTTGGCTTGTATAACTCTCCCTTCCAATAGTCTAAATATGTTATAAAAATCAAGCGTTTTTATTAACGGTATCGAAAATATATGAGCCGTGACACGACAAAACCAACAAAGTGGCATGGGACCCTCCCCCACCTCCCCCTCCACACCGCCGGCTGCTAGCATGGAGTAAGGTATACTTTTAGCAAACAGCAAAGATTCTGATTAGAATCGGCAGATGCATAGGCTGATCTGAGGGGTTTTTTTGGTGCACACGCCACTTTGTTAGTTTTGTCATGTTGTGGCTCATATAGACATGCCTTGTCATCCAGTGTCTAGTTAGCATGCACCATCTTGACCTTTGTTCATGCCAATTCCAGCAACAAGAGACACTACAGGAAATTAAAGAGTAGTCATGCTGCTATATTTATACTAAGACGCTATAAATAGACCGTCTCAATATCAATTCATTCCATCTGAAATGGAATTGTCTCAAATGTCTAATTGTTTACTACATCAGTCTTTATCTGGCTATCGTGTTCTGTTATTGCCAAAGACATAACGTGACCTAATTTTGGAGTGCGAATACCCTTTAGCGTTTGTGCTTTATGGAAAAATGGATGGCAAACGTCTTACAAAGCTAATGGTCTCAAAACCCGACGAAAACATTTTAGGTCAATGTGAACCATTTTTAGATGCTGTATCGATCAATATTATATTTGCACTGAAAGACTGACCGGCTCAAACATACTGCCTTCAGCAACCATATTACAATGTGGAACTATTTCCAACAACGTTTAATTCTCTCTGACAATCAGTGATACGCGTACTTATTTTGGTCATTCTGGTACGAATGGAGCAGCTTGAACTATTCTCATGCAAATGCCAGAAAGAAGAAACCATACAGGAAATTAAAAGGCAATCATACCATTCTGCAGCTATATATAGCATGTGTATCTATAAATATATTAGATTTTCTATCACTTACTTTAATACAGTGAATATACGTTTTCTTTCACAGAGGTAGGTAAAGGTAAAGGTTTCCCATAACCTAATAGCCGTAGGGGCAGTGGGGGGTTAGAAACCCACTGTATCTTGGGCACAGCTGATGAAAGGCGGAGCCCATCCCTCTCCTTTCGCTGCCTTAGCCTTCCCTGATTCGAAAAAGGTACCCATTTACTGCTGGGTTGACAGAGAGAGTTTTCCAGTCATCGTATGGCGACAGTGAGCCGCGAACTCACGACCTTACGGTGACTTTCTGCACAATAGCCGAGCCACTCATATCGCGGCTCATATTTGCCTTCCCTCTCCCCTTTCACAGATACTTTGAATAAGTAGACTTTTTCCCTTAGGGGAGCAAATTGTATGACGGCACTACTTTTTAGACTTCACGACAGAGTTATCAGAGATCATGCAAACAATCAAACATTTACAGCATGGGAAGCAATGCTGTATTTTCATTTTTGCCATCCTTCTCAACGGAAGTCAAGTCTTACAGGGAAGAGGTTGCTCCTGTTGGAGCAATGCTTTCCTTTATGTGTAGAACCCCTTTCAAAAGAGCTTCTTCCCCAAGGTAAGCAAACAAGAAGTGGTGAAAGTTGTCTCCTTTTGTAAAATGGTGGAAAAAAATACTGGGGTTTAATTATACTTCTAAAATTGAGGCGGAAATAGCATGTATGTTTTTCAGTATTCATACTTTCCTATGTTGTTCATTTCAGATACCCTGTTGCATAAAATACTAGGCCATTTAACTGTTATGCATGTAGCGTTACATTAAATGTGGAAACGTCGCTAAAATAGTTCTGTATAGCTATACATTATTATTGTTGTTACTTTTCGTCACCTCAAAATAGGTTCTGTAGAAATTGGGCAATTCAGTATGTCCTAATGACCAAACTGTGTGTCAGTAATAATCTATCTTGTGTGGACAGCTTTAAGACGATCAATAGGAACAATTTTGGCACAGTCAGAATGATGTCTTAACACAGACAACATTAACAAAACTATCATACATGTAATAACATAGTGGGAAACGTACAAACAGCGCACTGTCTGAGAAATTATCACATATGACAAGTACAAAAATCGAAAGGTACTTTAAACGAAATTATGGTTCAAGCTCTAATACCTGCCCGATTCTCACTGTTTTTGTGGTTTTTTCGCTTTCAACTATAAGCCATTTGATAACTTTTGTTTTATTAGGCGTAAAAAAATAGCCGTGTTTCCACTAACCCGACCGACCCTGCTTCAGACCCCCCGACTCTGCTATTTTTATCAATAAAAGAACAAAATAAAAATTAAAACACCGACCCTACCATTTTCAATTTCCGACCCTACCCAGTTTCGTCTTTGCATTTTCCCATTATGGTAATTTTGGTTTTTCACTACCTTTTTGTAGTTTTAGGCATTTAGTACCTTCCAAAAATACAGATTTGACTTTTTCGAGCATCGTAGATGAATTATCATATACAGTGCAAGTCTCAAAAAATACAATTTAATAAAAAAAAAATGCATGTATAAAAAACAAAAAAACATAAAAAAAATAAGGACCCGACCCTATTTTTTTCGGGAGAAAAAAAAAAAAAAAAAAAAAAAAAAGGTTTTTCATATCTACCGTTTGATTTTGTTTTCAGCATGTTAGTAGAAACACAGCTATTGTTTTTTAGGCCTTAGTGGAATGACAACCATAAATAAAGTGGTAAACCGTCAATAAGACGGAGACCTTGCTGAGAAATGACCTGCATATTTGACATAAGAGACTGCAGACAGAATAATGTGTTTATTGCCTTGAAGAAACCGTTTCATTATAATGTGACATAGGGGCATACAGACAACGTCATCATCTGTCATAATAATAGACATATTCAGTGTCCCAACACGAAAAAAAAAACACAAAAAAGAAGTGGCTCTTTATTTATTTAAATTTATTGTGTTATCCTTTTTTTCTATGTATAAGCCCATACTAACGTCACAAATTCAAACGATATGATGTCCAGTCAGATCGCTCTGATATCAAGACGCCAGCTTTACGTAACAACAATCCTGCAACTGTCGATAATCGGCAGATGAAGACAGCTACTGTATATACAGAGAAAGTTCAGTGGAAAATAATGAGTCTTCATAAAACATTAATCTTTGCATCTGATAATAGGTGCACTTGAACAAACACCATTCTTTATTCTGTTAGAGAAGGAAAACGGTATTCCAGTATGTGTTACTGCTTTCTGTGTAAGATATCACCCACTAAGCGAAGATTTGAACAATTTAAAAAAAAGATTTGTATAACTAATTCAATTAAGAATAATTTTGTGGAAAAACCGACAATAATTCTTTAATCCTGACTGCTTTGACTGGAATGATAATACTTGCAGTTTAAGAAGTTTTGACGTCAAGGAATTTAAATGTCTGCATTAATTATCGCAAAAATTCAGCTTGACTTTCGGTATCTGATTTTCTGCAACTGGTGGAAACATCCATATTCGTTGAGACTTTCTGGACATGAGCTACCCTGTCGTTCCATCCCTCTCTTGACCCACTAATCATATATATGTGTCGCGTATGCTATAGAATCCACAGATGGGGAGGGGAAGGGGCGTTAAATGGGTTAAAGTGGGACAGATAGGTGTGGCGGGGTAGTTCAACATGAATTACAACAATATGAACGACATTTGCCAAAAATTTAATTGTTTTATATTTTCATATGGAAATGAAATAAACGTTGTTGTTTTCCAATTCTTCAGGAAAAACTAAGGCATTGCTGTGCAATAAGTCAATTAGTAGATTAAGATTCATTGCATTAGTCAAAATTTTATTTGATTTCGTTTGGCATAAACATATTCGGAATGTGTTCGGCTTGTTGAGAATTCGATGTAAACTGAATAAGGTGTAAAAAGCAGAATTTAAGGGTACATGTTTTAGTCCGCCGTATTTTCCTTATATGACGCTGCGAAATGTACACAGACTCTTGTCTTTATTAATCCGAAATAGATTCAGTCCGGAACTATCAAAATAAACTGAAAATATCAACTTTAAAAACTATATCTTCAAAACGAGCAAAATATGGAAAATCTACGCCTTGTTGCTTGATGTCTTTGCATTTGTAAAGTTAAGATATTCTTCCGCTGATATTGGAACCTCTTAGAAGAACTAATGCGGAAAGATGAGACTGATATATAGCCTTTTTACAATCATACTTGTTTCTAGAACTAAATAAAGCCTGTACCGTACTGGCTCTAAATATTGGGACATAAGTTTCACAGCAAAACGTATAGAACCTGGGTTCGAGGTTGTAAAACTTGAGTATAATCTCAAACTCAAAATAAAGGACACTGATTGGCTGCTTCCGAGCATGTGCTCGGAAGCAGCCAATCAGTGTGCTTTATTTTGAGTTTGAGAATGTACTCAAGTTTTATAACCTCGGGGCCTGATCAAACCGCTCCTCTGATCAGGGTCTGCATAGTTTATAATTCCGCCAATAATTTTGTCAGTTCTGTGAACAGTACTATATTAATTCACTTAAAAGACGGAGAATTTCCCCTTTCAGAATAATCTCAAAGATCTAGATCCGTCTTATAAGACGGATCTAGATCTTTGAGATCTCAAAGATCTAGACCCGTCTTATAAGACGGATCTAGATCTTTGAGCTTTGTTTGAAAGAGAAAAAAAAAATATTTTGTTGCTTAATTTCACAAGACTGATCTACATATTTTGGAGTAATTTTGGACGGTTGGGCGCCGCGGTCGAGTGGTAAGAGACGCTCGGTTATGGTGCAGAAGGTCGCAAGTTCGAGTCCCGGCTTTGGTCAACTTGCGACTGGAAAACTTTCTGTCAGCCCAGCAGTAAATGGGTACCTTTCTCGAATCAGGAAAACATATGGCAGCGAAAAGGGAGCGATGGGCACAACCTTCCATATGTTGTGCCCAAGCTACAGTGGGACTTTAACCCGCATCGCTCCTACGGCCACTAGGCTATGGGAAACTTTATTTTTACCTTTTATGACAATACAGGATAAGCTCTTGTCTTATAAACAAGGACGATGGTTGGTCGCGACCGCAAACCGGTTAAGCCCCCAGTATTTTCTTTACTGGTCGTCCGTCGGCGGCACGTTTGGTTTGGTTCTTCTTGGTTGTTTAATGTGTTGTTAGTTGCTATGTTAGTTAATGATATATTATTTGTGATGTTAAGGCTAGCCCGATTGACCACCGACATGGGAAATAGGTGTTCACATGGTTGCCGCTGTTGATGTCTTTGGTGATAATTTTGTGTTGTCTTTTCGCCACATGCTGTCTTGGGTGGGATCTGGGATTGACTTGTGTCAGTTCCTGAGACTTTTCCTATTATTTCTTTTATAATATAATCGTACAAATACGACATACATAATAAAAATTATCAACTTGTTAATCTTTTAAGACATTTGTAATACTTGTTTAAGGTAAAATGGGTACACCTTCAAGGGAAGCAACCCTGCCAATTTCAATTTTGCCTCCCATCCTCAATAGGAGGAAACTTTTACAGGAAAGAATTTGCTCCCTCATGCTGAGCAAATTCTTTCGTTTTATAGCTGACCTCGTGTTGGAAGGGCTACATCGTCTAAGGAAGCAAACAGGAAGGTACTTTGATCCCCTTCAGACCCGGATCCAGACCATCACGTTCTGGTGGGGTTCTGGATAACTGGTGGGGCTGGGAGGTGCCGCAATGTATGTATGTGGGGGAAGGGGGCTTGAAAATATGGCATATTTATGGTTCTATTTCAAGAGAGTTTTTTATATATTTTTTCGTTGATATATATGTTGTGATACCTCATTAGAATCGCCTCCCCGAGGCGATTCTAATGAGATATGAAATATATGTTGTGATATCGCATTAGATTCTAATGAGATATCGCAACATATATTTTGAATATTTTGATCTAGAACCACATTGGATAATGTTGAGGCCTATATATTATACGTAACACAGAGGCCAAATGGCGGGGCTGCAGCCCCAAAGCCCACGCCCTGCATCCGGGGCTGCCCTTTGTGTAAATGATGGAAAAGCAGGAAGGTGTACTTAAACACATTACTGTATAGCAATATTTTGAGCAATTTCGGTAATTTGACAAATTGTAATGTTGCATGGAACTGCTATATCGCTAATTTCAAGTCAATGACAAAGATAAGATTCAATGCAGCGAAAGCATTAATCACACTGTGAAAATATTAATTATTTGGGCGGATAGGTCTGAGCAAACAGTCCAGACCTAGATCAGCCTGCAGTCTGATTATGGTCTACACTGTTTGCCATTCCATCTGCATCGGTTAGACTCATTAGTGTATTAAAAAACCAAGCTGTTCCACTTTTAGGGCTGTCACGGTAATTGTTTCAAGTGTCCCAATATTTTTAGTGTTTTTTTCGGTATTCCGAAAGTTTTGTGTTTACATAATATGCATGTCATTTCTGTTCAGCGTCTCAATTTTATGGGTCTGTTCAACTGTGTTCCGACATAATGCTATTTCATGCATGCATAAAATGGCTTAAATGTCAACGTTAAATTCATGGACTGTTTTATATTGATTTTAGACTGACTGCAGCAATTTTAAAATGCATCTTTTGTGTGAACGCTTCTTGGAATACAACTAGCTGTTTCTTTCGACACCGATTCAAGTTGTAACTAGAGCCAAATAAGCAAGTTGCTTTCGTTCCAATGCTAGTAAATGTTTTATGTGTCATGGAAAAACCAAATGTCACTATATAGGCAGCGCACATTCATTACACACTTGGTTCTCGTTAGCTCAAGCACTGATATATCAAAGTCTCCACTTATATTAAAGAATATATACAGTATGGTTTTACTCCTTTTTATATATATATATATATTTTTTTTTTTGTGTCTTTTTTTCAAACTACTACTTCCTCAAAAATAAATCGGGGACCAGAAAATTTACTTTGAGATACCAATAGTTTGAGACGAACTTTGATTTTTAGAAAATGAGAGCTCACTGAATAATTTTTCGCGTCGCAGACGCGTATAATTTCGATATTGTTTCACTTTACACAAGATTTCATCGGTCAAATAACACGTATGTCAAAATTTAGCCAATAATATCAAAGGTCAAGGAATTTTTCCCGTCGCATGCACTGTGAATACTAGCACTCCGTCATACATTAATTCAAAATGTTTCTCTTGTTGGTAATTTTACAATAGAAAACAGTCACAGATATTCAAAACTTTCTTTTTTTTCGATGTAAATCTACTTTTGATTTCTACTTTCAGTTTATTACACACAAATAAACAGTGCACCATGTTGGTAATTCAGGAAAGTTATTGTCAACTCTTGAACTAGAGACATATTACAAAACACACTTCCATTTAATCTGCGACGATCATCTTCTTTTAAAGATTTTTCTTGTTACTATTCCATGCGTTTTAAACTGTGCGTTGTCTAACGGCTGAGTTTGAAATAGAACTGCACTGAATAGCGACGGTATTCAATGGCACCACACTTAAACTATAGGAACTAGCAGCATTTTGAATTATTTTAGCAATGCATTAAGCACTAGCAATAGCGACGCTTTTCAATGGCACCACACTTAAACTATAGGAACTAGCAGCATTTTGAATGTATTTTAGCAATGCATTAAGTACAAGCAATAGCGACGCCATTCAATGGCACTACACTTAAACTATACGGACTAGGAGTATTTTCAATGTATTTTAGCAATGCTTTAAGTACTACAATGAAGCAATAGCGACGCCATTCAATGGCACTACACTTAAACTATACGGACTAGGAGTATTTTCAATATATTTTAGCAATGCTTTAAGTACTACAATGAAGCAATAGCGAAGCCATTCAATGGCACTACACTTAAACTATACGGACTAGGAGTATTTTCAATATATTTTAGCAATGCTTTAAGTACTACAATGAAGCAATAGCGACGCCATTCAATGGCACTACACTTAAACTATACGGACTAGGAGTATTTTCAATATATTTTAGCAATGCTTTAAGTACTACAATGAAGCAATAGCGAAGCCATTCAATGGCACCACACTTAAAATATACGGGCTAGGAGTATTTTCAATATATTTTAGCAATGCTTTAAGTACTACAATGAAGCAATAGCGAAGCCATTCAATGGCACCACACTTAAAATATACGGGCTAGGAGTATTTTCAATATATTTTAGCAATGCTTTAAGTACTACAATGAAGCAATAGCGAAGCCATTCGATGGCACCACACCTAAAATATACGGACAAGCAAAATGTTGAATGTATTTTAGCAGTGATTTATGTACTAGCAATAGCGAAGCCATCCGATTGCACCACACTTAAAATATACGGACAAGCAAAATTGTCAATGTATTTTAGCAATGCTACACTATAAGTACTAGCGATGGTGAAGCCATGCGATGGCACCACACATGAGCCGTGAAACAACAAAACCAACAATGTGGTTGTGCGCCCAGTGCAGACTCAGATCAGCCTGAGTATCCGCTCAGTACGACCAGACTCTTTGTAAAGTACTCAAAGGGTAGCTAAGGGTCTAAGCTACCTCAGTGCGGACAGCGAAGACTCTGATCAGACTGGGCGGATGCCCAGGCTGATCCGAGTCTGCGCTGGACGCACAACCACATTGTTGGTTTTCTCGTGTCACGGCTCACATAATCTTTAGGGACTAGCAGCATTTCCAATGTGAGTGAGTGAACTCGGGTTTAACGTTCCACCAACAACGAGGTCATATGGAGACGGGACCTCGGTTTAAAGTCTCATCCGAAAGACCGGAGAAGCGGGGGATCGATCTTGCGACCCCAGGATTGGTAGTCCGGTGTGTTATCCACTACACTACCGCCGCTCCTCATTTCCAATATACTTTAGCAATACTATTAGTACTAGCAAAAACTCGGCTTGCCAATTTACACAATATTGCTTACGTCATGCACGTGATGATGTTAATGTGATGTGGCATAATATAATTAGAACATAATTGAACATTTAGAAGCTAAATGGATGTTTATCAGAATAATTGGTTGGCTCTGAAGCACTACTAAGTAAAGTAGAGACATCATTTTTGACAGGAGTGATGATGTATGGCTTTTACAGTAAACATTCTACAATTTTGAACACGTGTCTCTCTTGGAAAATGCCTTGGCAAAGAGTGTAGAGCGAGATAACACTGCTCTTGAAGGAGTAGCGTAATCTGGCTCTACACTCTATGCGATTCCGCCAACTGTTTCGGGAAAATATCTGAAGAAAGGATACTGGGGGATGATTGATTGATTGATTGATTGATTGATTGATTTGTTACTTTACGTCCACGGAAAACAGCTATGGTCATGTCGGGACGATCAGTTAACCTAACCACACTATTTCTGGGCAAGTTTAGACACTGGGTGATGAGGTGAACGTAACTTCAGAATTTTTACCGCAATGAATACTTCTCCAAGGATGTCACGCCTGTCTGGAAATTATTATCTAGGTTCTCGCGGTTTTCAGCGAGAAATTTTAAAGTTTCTAAATTCTATCCCTTCAGGGAAAGCTCCATTGAAAAAATGAAAAAAGGGTTCACCGATCGTAGAGTAAAATACTGTTCCGCTGCACTTGTCTCTTTTGTAAAATGGGAAAGAAAAAAACCCCAAAAAACATGAACAATGATTGTATGTTTAGAAACTGTTCAAAATGCCTCAGCGGTAGGCAATAATAGTGGATGTTGCTCTGACGACAGGGTTTACTCAGTACTCCTCGAGAAACGTACAATACACACATAAAACGGTTTCTCCAGAAAAGCTAGTAGTATTATTGCTTACACTAAAGAGTCTAAAATATGATGGATGAAACTGCATCTTTGTCAGTTAGTCCAGACAAAGCAATATAGCCATTCCAGGAAAAATTACAGTTGAGCCGCGACACGACAAAACCAACAATGTGGCTTTGCGCTCAGCGCAGACTCAGATAAGCCTGGACATCTGCCAAGGCAGAGCAGACTCTTCACTTAGCGCTTAAAGGGTAGCTAAGGGACTGAGCTACCTTCATGCGGACAGCGAAGACTCTGATCAGATTGGGCGGATGCCCAGGCTGATCCGAGTCTGCGCTGGGCGCACAACCACTTCGTTGGTTTTCTCGTGTCGTGGCTCATATAGCCTTTCCAGGAACAATTACTATTTATCATAATGATAGACAACCTACTAGCAGGTTCAGAATATGACGTGGATGAATTCAAACTGATACATTTTGTCGTTCAATGTACCGTATACGCGGTAATTTTTGCGGGTTCAAATTTTCGCGGTTAAGAGTCTAATACAGAGATTAAATTTCGTGATTTCTAATTTTCGCGATCAGCAGCATGCGAGAAAAATAATTTGCTTGTTTTTTCACTTGAGCCAGTTCGTTCATCAACCTGCGGAACAGCCGCAGGCTAATGAAAGAACTGGTGCAAGTGAAAAGTACCGCAATTAGCCGAAGCAAACGGTTACAAATTATATGGACACTGTGTCTTTTCAACAGATTTTATAAGAAACAGGGAGTTATTTGCGAATTTAATATGCGTAGTTTCTAAGTGACCGCGAAATACCTCTAAAAATGGAAAACCGCGAAAATTATCGCGTATACGGTATATCTTTTGGACGCATCACTGCATTGTAAAACCAAACTGCTCCATCTGCACAGGGTATAATTGATTCCGCTAATTTTCGCTTCCTGTAGAGACTGTGCATCTTATTTGGCTTCCGCCGAGACTGTCTGCGATCTTTTGCTTCCTGCCGAGACTTCTGTACATGATAAATGGCTTCCTGCAGAGACTGTCCGCGTGATTCTGCTTCCTGCCGAGGCTCTCGGCAGGAAGCAGAATCACGCGGACAGTCTCGGCAGGAAGCCAATTTTCGAGGACAGTGGTCTCTGCAGGAAGCAAGAGTTCGCGGACAGTCTCGGCGGAAGCCAAATATGATGTACAGTCTCTGCAGGAAGCGAAAATTAGCGGAATCGATTATACCCTGTGATCTGTATACATAGGAGAATTTGGTAATTGGATTTGGTGTTTATTTTTTTTGAAATGGTTTGGTAATATGTTTTGTCTATATCGATCAAGACGCCTGTTTTCTCCAGAGATTTATTGTAAACGACAGTCAACGTCATCAACGTTACTCGCCAGCTTTATTTGTTTTCTAGAGCTCACATGGTATAAATCTTATTAAAGCTGTCTGTCAGAGAACTTGATAAATAAGCCATACTAAATTCCAGATGAACTTTCAGTTGACTTCTTTATATCAGAAACAGATATTTCAAAAAACCCTTTGATATAGAAAATATTTTATATTCTATTTTGCTTTACATTTCAACTCGTTATCCAAACTAAATAATGAATTTCAAAGTTAATTTTCTGGAAATTTTCTTTGAGATATCAGTAGTTTGAGAATTCCTGCTGTTTTTTAGATATCGAGAACTGACTATGTGTAGCACGAAGAAGTAACAATGTCTATATGCATGCCGAATTTTTACTTGGATGCATGACTTGCTATTTTACGTCATTTTCTACAGAGTTTCAGTCACACCAGGGCGATGAGAGGGTGATACATGTAATAAAAGCCTGTGTCCAATGGAACCCATATACGGTTGAAAACATTGTCGCCCCATCGAAGTCGGGATCGTTAGATCAGCAGACTAGCACTTAACCCACTCAGCTACAGGGGCTTATACTTACCTTAATACTTTTGAGACAGTAATTGTGGTTTTCCATTTTACCTCCCTTCTTGATTTGTATAGACTCCTTTTTTTAGAGTTTTGTCGTCCAGGAAAGAACAGAGGAAGTATAAATATCATCGATGGCTGACAAAAACGCGGAGGTGTGCCATTACACAATATTTACATTATCACTGCAAAGCTCTCTGTAAACCCAATTAAGTGATGAGGGAGTCAATGTTTTTACAAGTCAATAATTACATTGTGTCACGCGCTTCAGAGTGACAGCTCATCCCACTAAATAGCACGTGCAATCTTCAACATGCCATGTACTTGAATGGCTAGTAAACATTGAGTGACAGCTCGCGACGCCTACTTGCACGTGCAATCTACAACAGGAGGTGGAATTTACTGGTAGGCAGTGACAATGCGGCTGTTCCAAACTATTGCAAAATTCGGCCGGTAATGTTTTTAAAACGATTCTTATATATGTATTTCTTATTTTTGTTTATTTTTTATTGATCAACAGCATCGTTTAATAATATAAATAGAAGGAATGAATGTTATTTTTTGAACGTTTACTGAAGTATAAACTACATCGGGTCACGAGCAAAGTTTACGTAAACCCCTTCGGGGTTCACTTACTTTGCTCGTGACCCGATGTAGTTTATACTTCAGTAAACGTTAAAAAAATAGCACTCATTTCTTAATTAAAGATCAAAAGGGAGTTTACCTCCTTGGAGCTGTATTTATAAAACGACTTAAGTCGTTGCTATGCTGTTGCTAAGGCTAAACCTCTATGAAGGAGATTCCCTACAACTATGAAATTTGCTCTGGAGGAACTGTCTTTTTCAGACTGTTCCTCCAGAGCAAATTTCATAGTTGTAGGGAATCTCCTTCATAGAAATGCAGCCTTAGCAACAACATAGCAACGACTTAAGTCGTTTTATAAATACAGCCCCTGGACCGGTGTACCTCCGAGGTTTCGTTATTTTTTTGTATTACTAATTTCTTAAAGGTAAAGATAAAGACCGGTCAGTTGCGGCTTTTCTGCAGTAGTTCCTCTTTGTCCTTGTCTAACTACTTTTGGCCTTCAAGGCGCCAAATAAGCAGACGATAAAATTTACGTCTGCAAAATTTCAAAAAAATGTTTTGTGCATCTTACGAATTTGAGCATTCAAAGACAAGAAGGCAAATAGTGTAGGTCCAGATCATGAGCCGCATAATCTTGATATATGCTGTTTTCAAACTGATTTTTTCTTATTTTTGCTGCTTTAAGTGTTTTGTACTCATTGCAAATTGCGCTATTCCGTTCTGTCACTACATATGTCTCAAACTTCTTGAATCGCTGTCTTTAGAGGGCTGTCCTTTTTTAATTTATTTTGTCTGAAATGTTACGCGGCACTTCAGACTTTATGTTACTAATAATTGCTTCGAACCATTGCTTTATTTGGTTTCACCACAGCCTGTGTTAAGTGTTGTGTCAGGAATTGTCGTTTCTTTGGTATGTTCATTGCCTCCAAGGGGCCTCGCCCTAGGCTAAAATAAATGAGCCGCGACATGAGAAAACCAACAATGTGGTTGTGCGCCGAGTGAAGACTCAAATCAGCCTGGGCAGCCGGCCAGTTTGATCAGACTCTTCGTTAAGTGCTCAAAAGGTAGCTAAGGGTCTAAGCTACCTTCATGCGGAGAGCGAAGACTCTGATCAGACTGGGCGGATGCCCAGGCTGACCTGAGTCTGCGCTGGGCGCACAACCACATTGTTGGTTTTCTCGCGTCGCGGCTCAAATTAAGACCCATGCTTATTTTGTCCAACAGCGCTATGTTAAAAAGCCAAAAGGAATGCCAACTGGGATATTAACATGAAATAAACCTTGATATCATAAAGGATATGAAACGATACTATTGTTTTAACACAGCATCCGAAGAGTAACCTACAAAAGTTTCAGTTGGAAGCTGACACATGCTAAACAATGTCTCATTTTTCCAAATTTTACTGTAGAATTACTTGGCCTATACTCGAATATAACGATGGTCAATAAAATAAACAATGTGGATGTTGAGATAAGACGTTTTTGCATCTTAAATGATGGCTTTGCATTAAACCTGTAGGGAAAAATTAAAATGGCTTTTTGACGAGTTCGCTGTTTTGAGTTCTTGGCTGTTTGCATGTGAAGTGTAAGAAGGTAACTTTTCGCAACTGTATGGTAATACAATAATGTCTACGTAACATTTGATAATGTTAATATAACACGGTATGTATGTAAATAATCAGATCATAATTGAACATAAAGGACGCTAAATGGATGTTTATAGAAATAATTGCTAGAGTATGGAGCACTAAGTGAGTTAGAAACATTACCATTGACAGTAGGGATGATGGATTGCCTATAAAGCATGTCTGGGAAATTTTCCATGAACTGGGTTCTAGGCAATACATGAGCCGCGACACGAGAAAACGAATAATGTGGTTGTGCGCCCAGCGCAGACTCAGATCAGCCTGGGCATCCGCCCAGTCTGATTAGAGACTTTGCTGTCCGCATGGAGGTAGCTTAGACCCTAAGCTACCCTTTAAGCGCTTAGCAAAGAGTTTGATCAGACAAGGCAGATGCCCAGGCTGATCTGA
The DNA here is from genome assembly GCA_963989385.1 of Ctena decussata. Classification (NCBI taxonomy): domain Eukaryota; kingdom Metazoa; phylum Mollusca; class Bivalvia; order Lucinida; family Lucinidae; genus Ctena; species Ctena decussata. The sequence continues at coordinate 75,937,352 of OZ022509.1, forward strand.
GTCTTCGCTGCGTGCACAACCACTTTGTTGGTTTTCTCGTGTCGCGGCTAACATCTAATTGCGAGTTTTGCTCTGACAGAAGTTTAGAGAAGAGTAAGCAACATAATCTGCAGCATCTTTGCAAGCCAAGGGTACTAAGTCCACTTTATTCCTTACGCACCCTTGGCCGACGGCCTATTTGTTAATTGAATTTCCCATTGCGCAATTTCATTGGATGCAAGCAACTTTCATGGCATCCAATCAAAATGTCCGTAACAAAATATTTTACGCATTACAGGGGCCCTTATCGATTTAGAAAGATCATGTTTACCGTGAACAGTTATCAAAAACGTGTAGAGCGTCAATATTTGACCAATTCAGTAGTGTTTTGAGCAATTAAACGAAGAAGTGGGAAAACTTTGTTTTGCAACGGATCTTCTGATTGGCCAAAAACTAACACGCACCAAAGGAAACAACACTCTGCAGCAATAGAACGGCGCTGTGGGAAATCCGATATGCCAATAGGCCGTGGACCAATGGTACACAAGGAACAAAACTGACTCAGTACCTTTGGCTTTTGAAGAGGAATCTGACCATATTAGAACTATACAGTGGACATGCCCTTTGTCTTTGCTGAGCAGCAAAACTATGTCCTCCTGTGAAAATCAACCGTCAGTAGCGTCAATCGCCATTGCATTTTGAGACGACGCAGAATGCGGCGTCTAATCAGAGTCAGCGCTTGGTCACAGGAATTTCCTTGCAAAATACAAGGAAAGAGAAAACAGCCAACAGAAACCCTTAACAATAATAATGGGCTCATCAAAATGATAAGGGTGGACAAAAAAGGGGTTAAAGTCTCCAATACGATATTATGATTTGTCAGTTGCTATTGTGTATTCAATGCTATATGTGATTTTTTTATGGTGTTGAGTCCCAGTAGCTCAATGGGTTAAGCGCTGGCCTACTGATCTAGCGGTCCGGGATTGAGCCCCACTTGAGGCGAGAATCTTTCCTACCGTAAACGGGGTCCATTGCAGACAGCCTTTCATTATCACCGTCTCATCGTATAGCTGAAATACTGTTGAAAAGGACGTAAAATCGCAAGTCGTCCATCCAGCCATCTTATGGTGTTTATGGACAATGGCTTTAGTTACTTCATGTTTAATCTCCTGGATAACAAAGGCCTTCCAAAATTGGTCTACTCCTTAAGGAAATAATTTGAGTTGCCCTCTGTTGCAAAAGTAGGAAAGAAAAAAAAGAAATAATTGGTCTCCCTAAAAATGTGCCAGTACCTAAAATGACTGCAACTATATAGCGTTTAGTTGTCAAGTATACAGAATATAGGCATTGAACACTCAACACTCTGCCATGTAACTTAATAGCAATTCTCTGTAACCATTTCACACTTTACAATGGGGGTTCGGCACGCATAGTCTCAGATTTTTCTCAAACTTTCTCACTTTGTGTGTTATCACATAAAAACATTTAAATGATGGTTGATTCGTTCAGTTATGTGTCCGTTGCCATGGCAACGGCCTCCAAAGATTTTGCCCAAAAAGCAGCCAAAAAATTAGTGAAAATTACCAAATTTTGAACGTTTATATATCATAGAATACATTATCTTTAGTCTACAAGTGTTTCGATTGAAAAAATATGGATTAGTACAAGAGTACAGAGAAAAGAATAAACCAGATCTGTTAGTTCTTTGGTACTGTTTTTAGCCCTTGATGTGGGGTGGGGTATTGAGGTATTGAAAAACCCTGTTTTGGGGCTTTTTCAAGTGCGCACTACCAGTTCGCGCAGTCTCTCTGATTTACAAATGCATAACAGACTAATAGAGGAAGATCTCTAGTATCATTAACTGAAGAAACATGTTTGGGAAGTTACCTCCATATGACCGTAACCATGGAAACAAACATTACACTATCAAAGGATCTAGGAAACAAAACAGTGCACAAAGCACATAGATATTTCCCTCAACAATTGAAAGGCAGCATTAATTGCATGCTCATGTGTTGTGCAAATATCAGTTTTAGTGTGAAAAATAGAAACTTCAAAAGGGGCAGTACTGGGGTCTTCTTAACATTCATTCTTGGGGCCCCGAAAGGGGTTTTTATGGCTAATTTTCCTTAAAATAACAAACATTCTGCACAAATCTGCAAAACAAGTTACTGGTTTCTCGTTAATATGTTGTGAAAACATATGTGTGCAGTAAACAGATATAAAGTATGGCAATGGAATATTCTGGGGTCATTTAGGGGTTAAAAAGGGGTTTAAAAACAGAAAATCTATAAAAATTCATGAATTTCTTCGCAAAACAAAAAAACTCAACAGCACTTACAATAACAATGGTTTTGAAACTGTTATGCAAATACTAACTGGTTTAAAACAGGGCAGTGGGGTGCTCCCTTAAGGGGCCATTAAAGGGGTAGAATCAGCACAATTGCCTCCAAATATTACCGGCACTCTTCATATAAACTATAGTATCTGTTATTTGTGAGTTTAAGCATCAGTCTAAATGTAAGGCATATAAAAGTTGGTAATGGGGATCAATGTTAGTGCATTTTTGTATCCAGTAGGGACCAAAAAGGGGTGAAAATGAAGAAACTTTCATAAAAAATTATGTTACTCAGAAAGTACATCCTATAATATTTGTTACAAGTACACAGATACAGAAACTGTTGGTCCAATGATAAATGATGAAAAGCCATATCCATGGCTGCCCTGTGGTTCCTTTTTATGTGCATTTAAGGGGTACCAAAAATGGGTAAAAATGAAATAATATACCTAAGGCACAAATTTTCTTTGTACACCAATAAACAGACAACTGTCAACAGCGCATACGCCTACATTTTACTGCCCAGTAAAGAGTTACTGCTTAAACACAATTCCTTAAAAATAATTTTGGAGTTATACTCTGGACAAAAATCGCTTCAGCACCTTTTGAGTAATGCTGCGGAGTACACACAGAGATGCCAAAACAGGAGGAGACTTCAAACATTTTTAACTTAAAACTGAACAGTAACTTAACTCTGTCGATAATTATATCTGCAACTGCACATATAACTATACCTCCACTATATGATGAGGAGTACCCTGGCTTCAGTCAAATCTGTACATTACTCTGTTGACCGTCAGATTCGACTCTATGTTTCCTGACAGAGGATATTGAACATAGGATCTGTAGCCAGACTAGATGTGGAGGTAAAAGCTATGAACTCATCCTCTTCAGCCTCCTTGAGAACAGCCTCATGGGAATTTGAACAACGAATGCCTATGCTGGCTACTTTTGAGAGTTTAACCGAACAAAGATCTGCTAGCCATGCCTAAAAACTGGAACAAGGTCACATTATATGTGCTATTTTCTTTGGTACAAGGGACCAAAGAGCTACAGAGATGCCCCGTTGGCCAACATGTTTGCTGTCCATGGATTGAAACTCTTATTAAGAGACAATACTTGACCAATTGCATGTAGAATCATCTTACTAGTCTGGTCTATTCAACAACCTTGCAAGGTTGTTGGGGCATCACATTGACTTCACAACAATCCCTTTTCACCTCCAGTCTTAAGCTGCCCTAGTTGTGCTAGCAAAGTCTATCCCTGTCCATTCTTTAATGTTGTCTGCTCGCCTCTGCTCGACTCAGGACCAAATCTTGCAGCCTCTGCCCACATGCAAAATATCAGTAAGACTTTGATCCTTGTACCTTGATCAAATACAAAGCATCATCAGAGGCTATGCAAAGACAAGACTTGAGCTTCTACAGGATAGCTCGCCTGATAGTGACTTGCTTGTCATATAAAAAAGTATGACCTTGATTTCAAGGTCATTCAGGGGGTTGGGCTAGTATTTTGTAAAAACTCAAACCAGTATCTAACTTAAGTTCAAGTATAACAGTAGATCCACCAAAGCATTATGAAATAGTATGCCATTAGAAAACTTTAACCCAATACCAAGGAGCCTCGGTAGCTCAGTGGGTTAAGCGCTGGCCTACTGATCTAGCAGTTGCGGGTCAAGCCCTGCTGGAGGCGGAGTTCTTTCCATCGTAACTTTAGACCAGTATCTAACAACACTCAGAGTATCACCTGATTTCACTGTAGCATTGTAAAATTGTAAGACGTCAGAAGACTTAAACCGAAAAGCTGTAAGATAAAAATTTGAATCCATGACCATTATTTCAAGGTGACCCAGTACGGATGGGTTGTATTTTGTATGAATATACACTAAATCGATCCCAAACATTATGGAACAGTATGCCATTAGAACCCCAACTTCTTGACCTGAAGGGCACTGGGTGGTACTTTGTTAGACATTGGACCAATATCTAATTACTGTGCAAGTATCAGCAGAATCTATTAATGGGTTAAGGAGATATGGGTTTTTAAAACAAGAGGGCCATGACGCCCTGAATCGCTCTCCTGAGCAATTGGCAAAGTGGCATTTTCTTATGTCTGAAATCGTCAAACTATAAGTCTTGGGTCAAAACTCAAAGAATAACCATGACCTCTTGTACTCATAAAGATGACTGTATTTACCAATTTATAGGCCTAAATCTTAAAAACTTTCCATGAAATCTTATGTTCTAGCATTTTCGACCTTGCCGTAAAATATTCAAGGTCAACCTAAGGTAATTATTTTCAACAATCTTGATAGTACTGGAGTACTCAATGCTACATACCAAGTTTCAAGGCCATTGGTCAATTGGTTTTGGAGATGAAGATTTTTAAAGGTTTTTACCATATATGGGCGTGGCGGCCATGTTGGTCATGTGACCTGGACCATGTGAATAAATTCTTGTTATCTAAACCCCTGAAAGCTCTGTATGAAATTTGGTTACAACTGGCCCAGTGGTTTTTGAGGAGATTGCTTGAAATTGTCAAAATATATGAGTTCTTGGTCAAAGGTCAAAGAATGACCTTGACCCCTTGTACTCATAAATCTTCATGTACACAAAAAGAGGACTGTGTATACCAACTTTAAGGCCTTAATCTTCAAAACTTTCCAAGAAATCTTGTGTTCTAGCATTTTCCTGTAATTGACCTTGACATAAAAAAGGTCAAGGTCAACCCAAGGTCATAATTTGAACAATCTTGATAGTTCTTGAGTACCAAATGCTACATACCAAGTTTAAAAGTCATCGGTTGATTGGTTCTGGAGTGGAAGATTTTTAAAGGTTTTTACCATATATGGGCGTGGCGGCCATGTTGGTCATGTGACCTGGACCGTATGAATAAATTTTCTTTCCCTAAACCCCTGGAGGCTCTATATGAAATTTGGTTACAAATGGTCCTATGGCTTTTGAGGAGATTGCTTGAAATTGTCAAAATATTAGAGTTCTGGGTCAAAGGACAAAGAATGACCTTGACCTCTTGTACTCATAAATCTTCATGTACTTATTAAGATGACTAGATACCAATTTTTAGCCCAAAATCTTCTACAGTTTCCAAGATATCTTATGTTCTAGCATTTTGCCATATAAAAGCACAAGAAAGCAAATTTGACCTCACCGTAAAAAGGTCAAGGTCAACCTATTTTCATATTCTGCCATACGCCCTCGCGGACATTCTAGGCAGATGCGCTGTCAAACAGAAAAAGGCTGAAAAATAATGAAAAGCCAGGTTAAAAGCATTCAGTAAGATGGATAAAAGATGATAGGTTAAAATAGTGAAGATGAGGTTAAAATCAGGTTAAAAACAACTATCTCAGAACTTTTGGCCTAGTGTGCTGCAGTCTACTAACTGCTACCTTGAAGGATTCAAGGTCTGGTAGACATGCAACACTTGCAGGGAGGGCATTCCACTGAACAATAGCCAGAGGAAAGAAGGGGTATTTATAACAGTCCTTAGAAGTATGCAATTGACGAAATGTCATTGAGTGACAATACCGAGATATTCTGTGAGATGGGTGGATGTAGTCAGGGAGGGGGACAGCCACCAGGCCATGGATAATTTTATAAAAGAGGCATAAACGCGAATCTGCCCTTCTTTGTTGCAAAGTTCTCCAACCTAGTTTATCTACAATGGCAGTGACACTTGACCTGTACTCAAAACTACTTGTGGTCCAGTGTGCCGCCCTACGTTGTACCTTTTCAAGCTGGAGTATGTTTTCTTAAGTTTTCGGGTCCCAGACAGGGGCAGCATACTCCAGCTGGGGGCGGACCAGTGTATTATAGGCTGTCTCTCGTATGTTTTCTTAAGTTTTCGGGTCCCAGACAGGGGCAACATACTCCAGCTGGGGGCGGACCAGTGTATTATAGGCAGTCTCTCGTACCTTTTGATTTTTGGTTTTTATGTTACGCTGGATAAAGTTGAGTGTTCTGATGGCATTTCCAGTAATTCGATCTATGTGGAGGGTCCAGGATAGGCCACTGGAGATATCAACCCCCAAGTACTTTGCACTGGTGACAACCTCCAGCTTCGAGTGATTTACCTTGTCAAAGGCCTTTGAAAAATCCAACAGTATAAAGTCAGTTTGTCTATCTTGGCTTACATTCCTAGCAAGGTCCTCGACCAACATGGTCAGCTGAGTTTCACATGACCTTTTCTCTCTAAAGCCATGTTGTAGATCGTACAGAAGGTCATGTGAGTTGAGGTGCTTAACCAAGTGTGATGCCATAATATGCTCAAGGACCTTACAGAGTATGCAAGTCAAGGATATGGGTCTGTAGTTGGCAGCTGATGAACCCAAGGTCATAATTTGAACACTCTTAGTAGTACTCGCGTACCCAATGCTACATACCAAGTTTCAAGGCCATTGACCTATTGGTTCTGGAGAAGAAGATTTTTAAAGGTTTTTACCATGTATGGGCATGGTGGCCATGTTGGTCATGTAAAATGCCATTTGTGACCATAAACCAATGATTTACCTCCCCAAATGACAATTTTCAAGACACATATCCCCATTCTAATGCACTTTTCCACATATTCACCTTTCATAATATACTAGTTTGCACCCATTTCAAGCGCTGTCAGTAACGTAAAACCAAACTTCAGCCATCAGTAACGTAAAACCAAACTTCAGCCAATAAGAAGCAATGTTTCTTAATGACTTTGGGTTTGCGGCAGTATATCGCAGAATATACTGTCGTAAGTTTTTGACGTTATCCAATCAGACGTTTAGTTATATTTGTAAGTGCATTAGAATGTCTTATGGTTGCCAGAAGAAAAGAATTCAAATGTATTTTGTTTTATGGGATTTTAATGTATTCTGCTTAATCAAGAGCCAGGTCATCTCATCATGTATTTACAGAATAGCATATGCATTCTGTTGAAATCAGCTGATCAGGCATACCATTCAACTTTTTCTTCTATAGCGTTTGTTGGGATCATGCGATTGAAGTCAAATGTGAAAATGTAACTTATTTGATGATGGCTGTTTCATCCCTCAGTTAGTCAACCTTTACAGTCTAACAAGACTCCTGACCTTATATCGGAAGACGAAGACGAAGTGTCATTTCTTATCAAAGCTTTAAAAATTCCGAAATAAAATGATCTAATAACTGCATCTTTTTATTAATTTGTTCGGGTGGATTTTATGCAGGAAACTTTCTGAAAGGGTTAAACAAACCTTATTCTCATATGTGGAAAAATAAAGGCAATTATTTCTATAATTAGCTTCCTTTCTTAGTCTAAATCTTACTTTTGCAAAAGGAGCCTTCCTTGTCATTAAAAATAAAAAAAAAATAAAAAAAAAACGCAGAGGGAAGTTTCCTTTCAAACCCAAAGAACCCGCAGTGAAGCGGAAGTTACAGTTGCGGCTATACTTTATTTGATAAGAGTTACAATTTACAATTGTTGATTGGTGTCATAATTGTACTTCGAGTCTTCCACCGATTCACAGGTAAAACAAGGTGGCAAGTGCATAACAATAAACTAGAACTCCTCTGACTATGCCAAATTACTGCGACAATTTATTGTTGAGCAGCCTGTTTTTTGTTTTAGCTATCTTTCTTTATATGACATTGACAAAGTCGGTCATGTTCGACCTCACGTAAATATACAGAATATACATGTGAATGGGCAGATTGTCCGTTTTTACTGCAAATCTTTCCAACAGAGATGTTTTATTGGTGCTAGCATTTGCCAGTACATGAAGCTAAAACTTAGTAGTCCATTTTGCTACTTTATATTGTGAAGACCATGATTTCTGTTTGATTTGTCCCCCCTCCACTCCCCCCCCCTCAACACCACTTTTTGGACCCCTCGAAATCTCTGTGCCATATTTTGTATCTGTGAATGTACAATTAGTGTTTTCTAAATATTTTAAAGCAACAAATAATATTTTTTGCAGTACAAAGAATATTTAAATTTTGGGGGGCAAATTAGCAAATTTTACCCCATTTTGGCCCCTTAAGGAACTATAAATACAGTAAAAAGAGCACCGTATTGACATTATTTATACTTGTCTACATTTGATTGACAATTTCTTAACCATTATATCAGTATGCAGTGCTGTTTTTGCTATTTTGTGAAGCAGTTCAAACATTTCGCTCAAATTTCCTGTCTTTTAACCCCTTTTTGGGGCCCTTAAATGGCCCATAAATATTTCCCAGGAGTACCCCATTACGATTTTTTGTATCTTTTAACACAAGGCTTGTGTTTTCACAACCTTGTAAAAAGAAAACAGTCAGGAGCTTTCAACTATTCAAAGAAAAGTAATCATTTGGGGGCAAATTAGCCTGTTAAAACCCCTTTTGGAGCCCCTTTAAAGAATATTAATAAACTCTCAGTACTGTTCCGTGTGTTGCTGATATTATTTAATGTAAGTCTGATATTTTCACAACAACTGTACATGTAATTAATGCAGCATGTCCTTGTTTGTGGGGAAAATATGTGATTTGCAACAGGGTTTTATTTTCTCATTGTTTTATATAGGATATTGGTTGTTTCCATGGTAACGGTCAGAAGGAGGCAACTTCCCAAACATGTTTCTTCAGTTCATGATAGTTGAAGCCCTCCTCTAATTTGTTGTTATAGACAGATATGTCAGACTGACCGCGCGAAATGACAATATACCCTTAAAATTGCCTAAAAAGGAGGGTTTCGAAAACCTGGATACCCCACCCACCATTAACAGCAAGTAGCAATACTAAAGAAGTTACAAAACAATTATATTTATTTTTCCATAAATTCATATTGACATATATTTCTCCAACCAGTAAATGTTTACATGAAATGTAGTATCATTTAGCTTATATAAAAGTCCAAAAAGTGACATTTTTCATATATTTTTGGTCATTTTTAAGGCAAAATCTTTGATAGCCGTTACCATGGCAACGGACAGGCATCAGGAGGAATCAGGTATCAATTATTTGGTTTTGAGTGACAACACACAAACTGAGAAAGTTTTATCAAAATCCATGACTATGCGTGCCGAACTTTGGTTGGTGGTTACAGAGAATTGCTATTAATCTCTTAAATCAATTACGCTCTCTTGAAGACTAAATTGATTAACTGTGTGTGAGGATTGAAAGAAAGTCTGAAAGACATTTCAGGCGACCTCAAATCTGTTCTTTTTTTCAGCCCACATAACTATATTTGCATAATGGACAGAAAGACAGATGACCTAAGCATTTATTTGCATAAAGCAGTGAAGTTGATATGTCCACTGCCATGAAAACCAAAGCTGGATAAACGTGTTTCAGAGTATTTCGAACACGAATCAAACAGATGTATCTCTCCACACAAGTACATGTATCTAATGATTAAGCCTATTCCCAGATCTAGAGCACAACTAGCTGGCGGGGCTCTCTCTGGACAACTGGAGGGGCTTAGACTTTAAAGAAAGAGGCCATAACCAGGGTTCCAGAAAAGATATAGTATTTGATGAAAAATCAAAATAATATCATGTTAACCTTTAAATATATGTTATGGCATCTTATTGGAATCGCCTCGGCGAGGCGATTCCGATGAGATGTCCAAACATATATTTCAATATCATCTCAAATTATCGCTAGGAGCTCCTTATTACCTACATTCCCGCAGTCTATTGGACTCAGAGCTCCAGGTGGCGGGGCTTAAGCCCCAAAGCCCACCAGCTGAAGCCCTTTAAGATGCATCTTTCTGTTCGTAAGATAAAAAGAAATGAGTTGTTTCTTTAAGGAAATTAGTTTAAGATATCTATGACACTTAGGCCGAAAAAAAAAATATGTGTGTTTCAGGTTATACGAAGTTTTAAGATAGGGACGGCAGGTCGGAAAATATTTTTATTATGTAAAAAGTTTTTACATCGGGATGATAGGGAAACAATACGGCCGAACTGGGAAATCCCTTGGAAATCTCCTAAAAAAGGCTTAAAAATTTAGGGTCGATGGCAAAAAAAAAAAAAAAAAAAAAAAATAGGCACGGTGGGGTAACTTGACACAAGTTGTTTTTTAGGCCTTACTAAAACTCATCTCAGTGGGATAAGGTAAATGGGTACACTTTCATGGGTACGTTTTGTACCAACTCTGCCATTTTTCAATTTTCCTCACTTACCAAAAGAGGGTCTTCCATGTGATAGTAATGATGGATAGAGAGATCAGGGGCCGAATTCATAAAGCTACTTAAGTCGTTGCTATGCGGTTGCTAAGGCTAAATATCTATAAAGGAGATTCCCTACAAATATGAAATTTGATCTGGAGGAACAGTCTTTGTAAGACTGTTCCTCCAGAGCAAATTTCATAGTTGTAGGGAATCTCCTTCAAAGAAATTTAGCCTTAGCAACAGCATAGCAACCACTTAAGTCGTTTCATGAATACGGCCCCTGTTGTACAAGTCAATGTGAGATCTTTTCACACTTTTTACACCATGTGAGCCATCCTGTAACAATAATGCTACAAGTTCTTGGTGTAAATTTAATGAACTATGATGCTTTAAAATCGCGTTTTCTGCGGTATCCATTTAGATTGAAGTTACAAAGGTTTACTCATATGCTGCACTCTTGACATCTCATTTTGAGCCGCGACGTGAGAAAACCAACAATGTGGTTGTGCGCCTAGGGCAGACTCAGATCAGCCTGGGCATCAGCCCAGTCTCCTCAGACTCTTTGCTATGCGCTTAAAGGGTAGCTAAGAGTTTAAGCTACCTTCATGCGGACAGCGAAGACTCTGATCAGACTGGGCGGATGCCCAGGCTGATCTGAGTCTGCGCTGGGCGCACAACCACATTGTTGGTTTTCCCACGTCGCGGCTCATATTAACACAGATAGTTTTGTCGGAATAAAATGACGTCACAGTGCCGCCTGCAGTTGCTGATAAGCACAGTTCAACAAGGAAACCTGTCTGGAGATGCTCCGTTGATACCTGTATATCCATTAATCAGAAATGCTGAAAACATATTTACTGCTGCAAGTTTCAACAGCATGTGAGGAGAGATTAGATCACCTCTTTTTGCTATTAACAGAAGCTCATATATTGAACCATAGCATTTATTAAAGCAAGTATTAACTTTATCCTACCGTTATATTTATTGCCAACCCTTGTGACCAAATATCCTTCTGGTCGGGTAGCACTTTTAAAAGTAAAGTGAAAATATGAGCAATGATCAGAATCAAATACAATCAGATCTATGACCTGACCACAAAAACACAAGGGGCCGTATTCATAAAACGACTTAAGTCGTTGCTATGCTGTTGCTAAGGCTAAATTTCTTTGAAGGAGATTCCCTACAACTGTGAAATTTGCTCTGGAGGAACAGTCTTACAAAGCCTGTTCCTCCAGACCAAATTTCATAGTTGTAGGGAATCTCCTTTATAGATATTTAGCCTTAGCAACGGCATAGCAACAACTTAAGTGGCTTTATGAATACGGCCCCAGATCTTATGACCTGACCACAAAAACACAAGGAAAAGAAGTATATTCATAAACTGACGCCCCGCACGGTAAACCGAAAGAACAGCACTTTCCCAGACAGATGGTTATTTAGCTACCTTACTTTATCAAAAAAATCTGTAACTCACATAATAAGTCAACGAAAGTATTGCAACCGAAGTACCAAGTAACGACTTGAAACGGCAGGTTTGTGGTTTCGAGTAAACGACACTAAATGTCGATTACTTGTCTGAAGCGCCATATAGTGACTCACAGCCAGGCACTGAATAAAAACATCACCCTATTGAGTACTTATTTTGCATTACAGTCATGCCCCAAGCACCACCACCATTCCCCCAACATCTTTCTCCTCTATAACATGCATACACACACTGTCATCGTTGATATATTAATGCCCATACGATGAGCAAACGCTAATATACCTGAGCAACGTCAGCGGTTCTGTGAATTATGAAGTTGAATGCATTTGTTGACAACTTGACAGCATAACACATGGAGACAATGACTCTTGTTCTTCGCACCTCTAGTCTGGGGGGATTTGCGTCATTTCGATGCTGTTATTTTGCATGTTTATGCCTATTATGAGTCTCACATTGTTGTCACGTGCACAGCTGCCCACTTAGCTTTCGGTATTCACGTGGTGTGTATTGTGATTCTAGTATTTTGATAATCTGGAGAGAGAGCTATGCTGTGTGTGTCGTTGTCCGAAAGTTAACACTTGCTCTTGGTGCAATTGGCTGGGCGTGATTTATAGTTGGGCCATTTCTTCTTCATTTTAACTCAGTCTTACTTCTAACAATTTAAGATTAGTTTGTTGTGATATAAAGGACCTTTTACTAAATATGATGCGAACGATTCGATTTTTCTTTTTAACTTCTTCAGTATCACTTAACCCCAAAATGTTTGATACCAACAAGTGATTGGAAGGTTTAGAGTCATTACAGTAATGGAATTCTCAGACCGGCTCAAACAGCACATTGCATGCTGTTTAATACATAGTGTTTTGTATTTGCAACACCACTGATAAATGGATATCTAACTGATAAGCAGCATCCTGCATTTTTTTTTGCACTCTATTATTCAGATTCCGACAATGTTAATTGAATGTACAATAAATATGAAATTAGAAAATGCAGATAAAGTGTCCCACCAGGGCATAATATCAGCCCCGAGTTTTTCTGGTGCGAAGCTGAATTCCTGTATCAGAGAAAACGTAAGTGTCCCGCTACTGTGTCATATGATGGATGTATTGTGTCCCAAAACTATAAATTGATCCTGTAGTGTTATTCTTCAAACCTTTCTGTTCATATCTAGTACACTATGAACAATTGGTAGTCCAAAATTACTACTGTCACCGTATGTTTTATTATTACTCATTGTATATATTGTACATATCTAAAATGTTGTTTTAAATATCTTTGTTTTTAAATCATAGAGGACCATATGTTATATAAGTGTTCATATGCTTAATATGTTATGCTCTGAAAGTAAAGACATTTTTATTATTATTATTATTATTATCATCATGCAGTACAGTCATGTTAGGAAATTTACCTGAACCTCTTGGAACAAATGACATTCTTTGGATTATCTTTTTCTGACAAAAAGTTGGTATAAATTGATAAAATAAAATGAAGTTGACAAAATAAAATGAAGGCGGTAAAATGCTCATATCATGATAAAATGTCTTATTTTTCTAAGTGACTTTAAATGTCGGCTTATTTTCAATTTGACAAAGCGATTGCAAATCAGATTTACGTTGTTGAAATGTTTATTATCTCGCCTGCAGTTAACAGGGGCGAGACTAACGTTTCACGTTTCTAGTGTCGTCTTTGGCGACGTAAACTTTCTGTCGCTTTTTCGAGGCGCACCCTCGTATAATTTCGATATTGTTCCACATTTCACAAGATTCCATTGGTCAAATAACGCGTATGTCAAAAGTTAGCCAATAATATCAAAGGTCAATGAATATTTAATCTTCGTTTTTCCCGTCGTACTGCACTGTGAATACTAGCACTCTGTCTTATATTTTACAATAGAAATGTTATCGAAAACAGACGCAGATATTCAAAACTTTCTTTTTTTTGTCGTAGATCTACTGTCGATTTCTACTTTCGGCGTACTTTCCCAAACACAGTGCAACATGTTGATAACTATTTTGAAATCAGGTCAATTTCAAGATTGACCGCGATCCATTTTAGGATTCCAAATTGGACAGCTCAGTCTTAAGATAGGTCGTTGTCGCTACACAGTGACAAATTACGGTTGTGGATGCCTACCGACAAAGCTCACTTGAGTCATATTCGTCAAAGTTATTGTCAACTCTTCACCTAGAGACATATTACACACTTCCATTTAATCTGCGCAGATTATCTTTTTTTTTTAAAGATTAGTCTTGATTCTCTAAGTGACCTTAAATGTCGGCTTAATTTGTATTTGACAAACTGATTGCAAACAGATGTACGTTGTTTAATGGTTTATTGTCTCGCCTGCAGTTAACATGGCCGAAACTGAGGGTTCACATTTCTGGTGTCGTCGTCGGCGACGTAAAGTTTTCGTCGTTTTTTAGCTCTGTTTTGGGACAACGCGCAGACAGGCGAGACACTTCATTCCGCAGAATTCTTGTGATGTAAGCACGGATCGGAGATATAAAAATACCAGGGGCCGTATTTATAAAACGACTTAAGTAATTGCTATGTTGTTGCTAAGGTTAAATATCTATGAAGGACATTCCCTACAACTATGAAATTTGCTCTGGAGGAACAGTCTTTTTCAGACTGTTCCTCCAGAGCAAATTTCATAGTTGTAGGAAATCTCCTTCATAGAAATTCAGCCTTAGCAACAAGCATAGCAACCACTGAAGTCGTTTTATAAATACGGCCCCAGATCTTGTATTGTCTCTAAAACTGCAGAGTAAATCGACAAAAGAACACCATCTAGCCTTCAGATGTGTTATCACGCAATCTGTTATTTAGCTTCCTGCGACAAAATGTAATTTCATTTCACTGCGATTTCTAATGAAAGGAAAGATTATTTCTTGAAGGTCGCTGGGTTTAATCGTATTGAGTGCAAGAGAAAAAGGTCAATGTGCAATCAATGTTTGACATTATCGCGTATTGTGTTGATCAAATTCATCTTCATTTTGCTTGTCCTGTTACTTGAAGAATTTGTTTCTGTTACTGTCTAATTAATTTCCCTTGTACATGCATTCTACACCTCTGATGACTAAAAAGTAATATGCAATCATGTATGTTCCACAGCGATGACTGTCAGTGTTTAGGCCTACAGCAGTACCTAAGTGTCTGATGAACCAATGCAAAACCAAATTTGTCTAAAGGCGGGTTTTCTGTTTTGGTTGTTCTTCATTGTTTTATGTGTTGTTTGTTGCTATGCCTGTTGTTTGTTGATATACTGATATATCAATTGTGATGTTAAGGCTAGCCCGGTGACTACCTACATGGGAAATTGCTGTTCACATGGCTGCCGCTGGTGATCTTTGGTGGCGACTAATGTTGTGCTGTCTTTTCCAATTTGGTGTCTTTGCTGGGATCTTGGATAGAACTATCATCAATTCCTGAGAATTTTCCTATATCTACATATATGAAGGTAGCTAGAGGATTTGTACAATTAACCATATGAAGTTCCAATCGGCTGTTGGTATTTTGTAAAACGGAACAGTTCATAACGGCTTGCGTTCCCTAAGGTAGAGTCGGGTAACTTCGGACAGGGAAGGGGTTAATTCGGACATACCATTGGAAACAGAAAAAATCCAGATGAGACGGCTCATAATGAGCCGTCTCATCGGGCTTTTCACTATTTGGCCGGTTATTTTTTTAAGTTCAATGCAACTGACATATAAAGGAAACAATGTCACTGTCCGAATTTACCCGCTGTCCGAAGTTACCCGACTCTCCCCTGTGTTGTTTTTCATTTGAGTCTGCCATTTACTACAGAAGAGAGCCTCACCAAGCATCATGATAACAAACATAAAAAATGGAATAAAACAAGACATACAGACATAAAATGATAAAAGGGTAATAAAGTCTTCCAACGTGTCCTCATTGGTCTTAAAGTAACTTTCTACGACATCAAACATTTTTTAACAGCAAAATATACCAATTTGATGGAGAGCGTTGCGTATGGCCCTCAGATGTGTTCGCATTATTGCATTTATGTCATTGTCCTAGTTTAATTGCAACCACTTGTTCGGCCTTGGTTCCTGCTGTTACGTATTTAAGGACACTACATAATTAAGATGTATGGATGACTTGTGGTTTTATGGCCCTTTTCCGCAGTTTTTTTAGTCATATCGAGACAATAGAAGGGTGATGATGAAAGCCGTTACAGTGGACATTCTTTTACGGTGAATATAATTCCGCATCCAGCAGGATTCGAGTCCAGGCCCCAAGGTTATAAAACTTTTTTCGTGCTCAACTCAGCTGAGCATGAAATTTTCTCTGCTGATAAATATGAAAATGCCAACTAATGTTGGCATTTTCATATTTATAAGCAGAAAAAATTTCATACTCAGCTAAACTGAGCAAGAAAACAACTGTACTTATCAGTAATTTGCTATTTATCGGCAGGTAAAATTTCATGCTCAGCTGAGTTGAGCATAAAAAAAGTTTTATAACCTCGGGGCCAGACCGTAGTTTAGCAGGCCAGCGGTTACCGCACTGAACTACCGGTGCTCCTAACAATGTTGAAAGAAAAGGTCATTAAAGTAAATCACTTATAGTGACTCTTATCTATTGTTTGATGAGACACCTCACGGAATTTAAAATTAATCGATACTGTTTGTTTCATCCATTTCTATGCCCCCGCTATTTTTAATGGGGGAGGGGGCATAAAGTATCACCGCTGTCCGTACGTACGTTCTGTCCTTTCCTGTGCGTCCGTCCCGTACGAAAATGGTTTCCGTTCGATATCTTTTGAAAACATTGCTATATTGAATTTATATTTTATACACAGGTATATAATCATAAAATACAGGTCGTTCGATTTAGGGTAAAATCCGTCTGTTATTGTGGGAGTTTTGGCCCTTTTTCGACTTCATTTTGTATGAAAAAATGGTTTCCGTTCATTATCTTTTTAAAAGATTACTGTATTGAATTTATACTTTATACACAGGTACATGTATATAATGGTAAAAATACAGGTTAAGTTTGATTTAGGGTAAATTTCGTCAATTATTATCGGAGTTATGGCCCTTTTTCGACTTTATTTTGTACAAAATAAATGGTTTCCGTTTGTTATCTTTTGAAAGGATTAATGTATTGGATTCATATTTATATACACAAATATATAATTATAAAATACAAGTCAGGTTCAATTTAGGGTAAAATCCGCCTATTACTTTTTGAGTTATGGCCCTTTTTTCAACTTCATTTTATACAAAAATGGTTTCCGTTTGTTAGTTTTTGAAAAGTTACTTGTTTCCGGGCTATTTGGTTTGGAAAGTTGCATGGCATCCATCTCTGCGATAAGATACAGAATATAATAGTTATCACATATCACAGTCAGGAAACCCTCCTCCAACCCCCCCCCCCCCCCCCCCCCCCACACACACACACTCACTTCTCTTGATCCGAAAAGCACAATACATCTGCCTAAGGAAAACAATAAAACATGTACCACACAAGTCTGCCTTTGTGAACCTAGTTTTCCTACAAGTGCCAGTAGCTTAAACAAGGCGCCATCTTACTTAGGGCACTAGGCGGGGGCATCCGTGTTCCGTGGACACATTCTACTCATATTAGCATCATTTTTCGCTTGGGATTCTCAGCTCTTTAAGAAACAAATATGCTCTTTTAGAAGCAAACTGGTCCCGAGGTTATAAAACTATTTCCATGCTCAACTCAGCAGAGCATGAATTTTTATCTGCTCATAAATTTTAAAAATGCCAACAGTTGTTGGCATTTTAAAATTTATGAGTAGAAAAAATACCCCTCTTGGCTTATATGAGCCTGAAAAAATGCTGAATTTCTTGGTATTTTTATATTAATGGGCATTTTAAATTTCATGCTCAGCTGAGTTGAGCATGAAAAAAGTTATATAACCTCGGGGCCTGTTCTTTAAGAGTATTTCCGATTTCGGGAGGGCTACCTCATCCAAGGAAGCAAACGGGAAGTCATAAAAGATGTGAGCCGCGACACGAGAAAACCAACAATGTGGTTGTGCTCCTAGTGCATACTCAGATCAGCCTGGGCATCTGCCAAGTCTGATCAGACTCTTTGTTAAAGTCTAATAAGGGTAGCTAAAGGTCTAAGCTACCTCCATGCGGACAGCGAAGACTCTGATCAGCCTGGGCATCTGCGCTGGGCGCACAACCACATTGTTGGTTGTCACGTGTCGCGGCTCAAGTTTTCTTTGTAAAATTTGCCGAAAACCGGTATAAATGGACCCATTTACTTTATCAGTATGAATTTGCCATGTTTCCTACAACCATTACCTTAAGAGATGCTGTTGCTCCAGTCTTAATTTGTTGGTATGTGTGTGTATATTTCAATTCTCGTAACGATGTTTCCCCCGCACCTCAGCAGAACGTGAGGCCTTTCAACTGAACTGGTCCCAAAATTATGAAATTTACTGAATCAGATCCCAAACCCTATCCCCAACTTCAAAGGGAAACTCTTGTTTATTATTTCTAGTTCTTGAGTTTCGCATACTTCCTGTTGTTTAAATGTTCAAAACAAGCCTTGTTATACATTTTGCATGGTGTTCATTATCTAAACTTGAGCACCATCTCAGTTAAGCTTGAAAGAAAGTTTCATGGCCCAAACAAAACTCACGTTTTTTGTAAATGTTATATGTTGAGAAAATTGACATAAAACGCTATCATGTCACCCATAACATGATAGACAACGAGATATGAGTTAATTTCAATTATTTAGCTGTCTTTGAAATATATTTACAAGAAGTAAACCTCTATCAGACAAGTAATACTCTCGGTCATCAATTGTTTCTTTCTAAATGCAAAAGCACAAGCTTCAATACGTAATCATGCAATCTATTCATTAATATCCTGTGTCTACAGGATATTTCATGTCACCCTAATAGCTGTAAAAGAACGGATTGCTTCAGAAGGTCAACGCGTTTAGTAATATTGACTGCAGGAAACAGTGATGGCAACTTTACAGTGATTATTTTGAAATTCGGTGCGATACATGTACAGACTTCGATCGAAAGCATGCTACTTGTACCCTACTAACGGTAATGTCAGACGGATTAAGCATTGCTCGCAGCTAGAGGCACCGTGCTCGAGTAATTAGAGACGCTCGGTTATGGTGCAGAAAGTCGGCGGAAGGTCGTGAGCTCGCGCCCGGATTTCGCCATCCGACGACTGAAAAACTCTCTCTGTCAATCCAGCTGTAAATGGGTACCTGCTTTGAATCAGGAAAGTAGAAGGCAGCGAAAGGATAGGGTTATGCTCCGCCTTTTATATGTTGTGCCCAAGACACAGTGGGCCTCTGACCCTCACTGTCCCTACGGCTACTAGGCTATGGGAAACCTTTACCTTTATCTTTACATGTAGAGGAAATCAAGGGGTTTATCCGGTAAAATATTTCATATTGTCATCTCAGTTGGCAGTTTTCATTGAAATCTTGCCAATTTGCAAAGGCAGCTACACCCTTGATAGCCTAAGAGGGTCCATTATATTAAAGCATACACTATATCAAACATTAAGGTGCTTGATACACCTTTTAGTGTTTTCCACCCGTCCAAAGGATCTAAATTTTCAGAATTCTTGAACCGTAGAGATCATAAAAGATTATGTTCATGGAGACGTCGAAAAGACCAAAGCTTCGTTTCTATTCCGGTGTAAAAGCTCTTGTAGCTCAGTAGGTTCAGCGCTGGCCTGCTGATCTAGCGGTCCCGGGTGCGAAACCGGCTGGAGGCGGGATTCTTTCCAAACCGTAAACGGAGTTCCATACTTTCGTTTCTCCTTTCGCTGATTCGAGAAGGGCAGTTGTCAGTTACTGGTGAAAGTATGTGCACTTAGTACTGGTTAACCGCTTAGGAGGTCTAAGACTGCGGAGAAACAGTGTGGTTAGGTCAATTGACCGTCCCGACATGACCATAACTGTTTACCTAACCGTGGACGTAAAGCAATAACAATAACAAGAACGAAATTCCATTGCACACAGTCTTTCATTATCACCCGCCCATTGTTTTGATTTGACTTGAAATACTGTTTAAATTGACGTAAAATCGCAGATCATGTATCCATCGATTCCGTATATGTCCTTACTTTGAAGCTGCATTGGATTGAAATGTCTTTTATCTACAGCACTCTTTACCAGACACACTTGTACTAATGTCAGTATTGACCAAAGACTAATGAGACGCGACACGAGAAAACCAACAATGTGGTTGTGCGCCCAGCGCAGACTCAGATCAGCCTGGGCATCCGCCCAGTCTGATCAGAGTCTTCGCTGTCCGCATGGAGGTAGCTTAGTCCCTTAGTCACCCTTTGAGCACTTAGCGAAGAGTCTGACCAGACTGGGCGGATACCCACGCTGATCTGAGTCTGCACAGGGTGCACAACCACATTGTTGGTTTTCTCGTGTCGATGCTCAAATAAGAATTCATTATCTGTCTACTAGCACGTCTTTAAATGCAATAATCTAGAATAAATTGGTGTTCTGTGCCAAAATTTGTAACACGAGTGCTCTAAGATCAGACTGCCAGGGAATAGTAGGCGACAGTAAGAATGCGTATTAAAATCGGTATTTTGGGGTTTTCGGATCATACTCACTCTTCTTGAGGAAGCCAGGGTAGAACTGTTGAGGAGCCTCAAAGTGCAGCTGGTTGAAGACTGGCTTTCATTGCTAGCGATTCCAGGTTCTAATCTTGGCAGCGGCAGAATTACTCTTAACGTAAAAAGGTTTCCATTTTACACAGCCTTTGATCGCCAGCCTACCACCATCTTAAGGTGCAATGGTACATGTTCGGTTATTTACGAGGGTAGCGGTCAGGCAATGGTGCTGGTTATAACTTCCAGTGCCAGGGCGTCCCACTTATTTGGATAAAAGTAGGGCAACGGCCTCCTGTGCTTGCAGTAGGTGCGGATGGGGGTTGTTTGGATATTTTTTCTCGTCTATCATTTCTCTTTTCTTTCTCCCTCTCTCTGGGAGACGGCCCGATACAGACTGAATACTGCCTTAAAAGGTCGTTAGACCGAGAACAACCAACCAATCAATCGTGTGTTTACCCAAAATTTTTCAAAAGAAAATACATGCTACTTTTTAACTTTCTGTTTGCTTCCTTGAACAACGAGACCCTGTGAAATAGGGGAAAGCATTGGATTCTAGCGAAGCAATTGTTTTTCTTTGCCTTAACCCAGATGGATCAGGGAGCCAAAAATGAAAATGGCTTAGTTACTTCCTAAAAGCATACCCATACACCTTGACGAAAAGGATATAGGGGAGAGTCGGGTAACTTCGGACAGCGGGTAAATCGGACAGTGACATTTTGTCCTTTATATGTCAGTTGTCTGGAACTAAAACAAAACAATAACTGGCCAAACAGTGAAAATCCTGATGAGACGGCTTATTATGAGCCGTCTTATCTGGATTTTCATTGTTTACAATGGTATGTCCGAATTTACCCGACTGTCCGAAGTTAGCCGACTCACCCCTAAAGCTCAGTGTCATCTATCAATCGACTCAGTATGACGGGTTATAGAGAATACCATGTTAGTGTCTTTTGATATCAAGTTTATCAGGCGAGATCAGAAACAGCGTAGGAATGGCGAGGCTTGCCGAGCCAGTCCGATGTGTTTCTGGTCGAGCCTGATAAACTTGATATAAAAAGACACTTACATGGTTTTCTATTTATCATGCATCATTAGAAGATTTTACGGCGTAAAGAGCGGCATGCCGCAAACAAATGATAAGCAAACGCAGTTTTGTTCGAACTTGCTGACGTCGCGAAATGTGTTATGACGTAAGTTGGCGACGTCAATTAACCAATCGAACGTTGATATCACGGCCAACGGCAGTATACAGCCAATCGTCTTCAGAGATCGCTTCTAAAGACATGACCTGATAACATTCACGCAAGCGCAGTTCTACAGTGACATGATATCACATTATGTTATCATACCCCTGTTATCAAGCGGACTTTGCAGGAGATGCATGATAAACACATTTCTATCTGTTTGAGTAACCGCCATCTCGAAATGGAGGCAATGTTGAGCTGAAATTAAAATCTCAGAAGAGTTCCTTAAGGAACAGAGAACACATTAAAAAGAATGCAACACAGGCCATAATTTGAATGCAAGGTTACTATCCTTTCACGTGTATCAAAATACTTTGATTCAGTGACACTGTGAAATGCTGCTGTAGTTCTTAAAATTTCTCAGTTATTTGAAGGTTATGATAAGTTTTGTCTAGACCAATTTTACAGACACATAAATACCTGCATCATAATCAAAGATCTTGTTTCTTTTTGTTTATCATACAGCATATTATATCTTTAAGTCTAAGTTTGAGTGCTAGATGAAATAAATAACACAGCTTTTTATGGTACATGGAATTTGGATTCGAAGATATCATAGACTAAAATTTTTTGAGATAAACGTTTGTATGAGAAACTTGTTTTTGTTGTCTGCATTTCAAGTTAGAATTTACCATCACTTCTGTTCCAAGGCTGTGCTTCTCTTGTCAGTTTTTTATTAGCTCTTGAAATTTTGTACATTATTAGGATAGCCTCATATATGCTGCGAATGAGCTGACCTCTTGGGTTTTCGCTTGTTTGTTCACTTTGTTTTATGTGAAATATTTTTTGTTCTTCTTCCCCATTTGATGTTTAGGATAGGACATGGGACACGATAGTGTCGAGTCCTGATCATTGGCCTGTCATCTAATCTGCAGTCGGTAGATATGTTCAAATGTATTTAGGAGCAAATGCAGGCGTTTGAACGACACTAATAATTGTAATACTCAGCTTAGCACCAAGTTATCTATGCAGGGAGACAACACCTTTATTTATAACAGGAAATAAAGCTACCGTTAAAAGGAGTAACGAGGCCGGACAATTTAGGAATACTAAAACGTAGGTTGTGGTACACTGAATTCTATGTAATATCATATTCGAGACATTGTTTTTTATTAGCAGGCTTCTTATAAAATTTGAGAGAGATTGATTATGTCTGATACCCTTTATAGACAAGCTAGACAAGATACAGCACACACAGTGTTTGCTGCAATTATTGTTTATAGCGAACTCAACTGCGTGAAACAAAGAATTCGATCATAATAGTGGCCCATAATTCGATGACTTAAGACCGAATTTCATACGATAACAGCTTTAAGAATTTACATATTTTATTGATAGAAATATATGCCTGGGGGTTGGGCCACAAGTTCTAAAACATTTATAAGCTTAAGCAATATAACAACTACTAGTGATAATAGTGATAAAGGTTCTGGCCTTGTCGTGATCAAGTTAGACACATTCAGCGATATCGCATAGTTCTGTCTTTGTAGAATCGAAACAAATAAGGGCCCAGCTTGACAACATCAGCGTGTTCCCTGTAGTAATTTTCTCGGGTGGCGATCGGAAGGCCATATGGGGTAACTTGCAATAGTGGCTAAGATAGCTAAGATGTTACAACCTGATGTAGCTACCCTCCCGAATCCATTAGCTGGAACCATGTTCTCGCAAGCTGCCGCCATTTAATGTCTGTATTGACCAAAGACAAACAAGATTTCATTAGTTGTCTGAGTACACTTCTTTAAATGCAATAATCTAAAATGAAGTGATATTCTGCGCCAATATCTCCAACTAAAGTGCAAAAAGATCTGATTACCATGGATTGTGATGAAGGTTATAGTACTAGACAGCAACATTTAAACCGCCGGTTGACATTTCCATACTTTAAGGGGGTGATGGAGGTTTCGCCACTCTGCAAGTTCGCCACAAGAGGTTTCGCCACCTGGATGAGAGGGTTCGCCACTTTTCACATTTTTGCTTTTGGAGGTTTCACCACATTTTAATATTTCTCAAATGAATAAGCATTGATGAAAAACTCTAAAATTTGGATATATTCCTTTTTATTCTGAAAATTTATGCTTGACGTATATGAAAAAGAGAATGGGCAAATAGGTGGTTAAGTGATGTGGTTAGCATTGTGACCAACTAGTGCAACTACCAATGCAAGGGCTGATCATTTTGCTATCCGCTTGTGGATTCTTACTTCCAGTGTAATACTTAATGTTATTTTTTTCCCGTTTGGTGTCGTGGATGGGGTATGATAATTGGTTGTATCAGTTCCTGCTCATTCCTTTTACACTTCTTTATAACACAGTTAACCACACATAGTGCTGTTTTCTTTCACCTAGATAATCTAGTTTGGGCTTAACATGTATATGACATTTCATTAAAAGCAACAGTCCTTGTATTTTCTATCCCCGAATTCCGCTCTGACACCTGGAAGAGCCATGGAAGCTTAATAGAAAATGCTTGTGCGTGTAAAACTGGATCATGCAGCACCAGTTTGGTGCCCTTGCAACAAGAGCCACTCATATCAGAAAGAGGATGTGTAGAGGACTGCAGGCGTTGGAGGAATACAAGTTATGTTGGATCCCCGAGAAAACTCTTTAATACCATTTGATGCTGAAAACATACAGATAAGTCAAACTACAAACTACTATCAATTTTTAGACATAGGCTGTATCCGTTTCTGACCAATGCCTTTTACATTACTTGTGGCGAAACCTCCGAGGGGCGAAACCTCCCAAGGGGCGAAACCTCCAAGTGGCGAACTTGTTTAGTGGCGAAACCTCCGATGGCGAACTTGTTTAGTGGCGAAACCTCCATAATCCCTTTAAGGTGTGTGGGGATAGACTGATTGAAAAATAAGAGAAATAGGCAATGCTCAGGAACCAATACGATCATATCCCATGGCCTATGCTCAAGATTCAGATATATAATTTGGCAAAAGTTCGCGAAAGACACGCACGGTAAACCGAATGAACAGCTCTTTCACAAACAGGGCCTCATACAGCTACCCAAATTGTAAACAACATAGTTTCTACCAGAATGGTTTCGAAGCGTCCGCGTGGCCGACTGGTTAGCGCTTCCAGCTTCAGAGTTTCGGGTTCGAATCCCGCTGTAAACTAGACTGCCCGAACCTAAACGAAGTTTCAGTTGCACAGTTAAATCCCGATTGTCCGACTAAATTGATTTTCATTGCATAGAGCCTTTCTTAGCCGACTCCAAATTGTGGCAGGATCTTGGTCGCCCGTCCAAGGTCAGTGATTTGCTCAGGGTTTCCATTATCCTCAGTTGCCGCGGTAGCTCTTTGGGTTAAGCGCTGGCCTGCTTATCTAGCGGTCCCAGGTTGGATATCCGCTGGAGGCGACAATCCATTAAACCGTAAATATAGTTCTGTTGTTTTCAGTCTTTTATTATCACCCTTCCATCGTATCGTACTGATAGTACTGAAAAGTGTTTCGAAAAAAACGTCATCCATAGATCTATACAAACAACCTACTGAAACTTTACCAGACGGGATTCTTTCAATACTCACAGACAAACATGTAACATACTAGACTAGCGTTTGAAGCTGAATTGTGTGACGTTGTCACCAGCTGCCGTAATTACACTAAACCGTTCTTTGGACACCTAAACTAACTGCTGAAATTATCCTAAAATTTGAGGCAGTTGACTGTATAATCCGGCAATGAGTCAGACATGTTTGAGGACTAGCAAACACTGCAGACATTAATCAGACTGCTCCTTAGGAACAGTCTGATTTAGGTCTGCAGTGTTTGCTGAGGTAATTCTGTCCCAAAATGTTATCATTTTGCTTTTTTCCTATCACCTAGTTGGAGAGAAAAAAGTCTAGCTAATTTAGAATCACAGCACGCCATTGGTTGAGCAAGACGCTATATCATCTTCGAATTCAACGACTTGACACAATTTTCCGCTCTGGGATTTTTTGCTATAGATTGGGTTTTCCAATCAATGGGATTAAGGGAATAGAATTGATTGAAAACTGCGATAAAGAACTTGTCATTGAAAACAGAAAACTGCACATAATGATCTGTCATTGGTACAGAAAAAGACTTTTTTCTAGCTGTAGATTATGAAGAATTGTATAATCAACACGAGATCAAATTAAATTGAAGAACAGATTAACTTTTCGTACTGAAAGGGAATGCTAAAATGGTAATCAGTGCGTGTGCAGCACAAGCAAGTAGAGTATGAATCTCCTTATCTTTTGTAAAACCACAGATGGTAGTGAAATTTGATTTTTTTTAGAAAATGGTTTATATGGCATGTCCTAGCATAACCATTTTTATCTTCGCTGTTGCTTAAACAAGGAGGTAATACCAATTTGCTTATCTGTGGTATTGACGGAAGCGGTACTGTACAAAGTGGCAGTCAATGGAGAATTCCGCGACCGATCTGTTACTGCTGTCGAGTGTCTCAGAGTTGTCGGCACCACTTTTGCTAGCAGAGTTAGACAAAGTGGTATTATCCAATGACGTTAAAAGTACAACCTGTATGTTCTGATAAGCACTTTAGTATTGACGGAATCGGTACTGTACAAAGTGGCAGTCAATGGAGAATTCCGCGACCGATCTGTTTCTGCTGTCGAGTGCCTCAGAGTTGTCGGCACCACTTTTGCTAGCAGAGTTAGAGAAAGTGGTATTATCCAATGACGTTAAAAGTACAACCTGTATGTTCTGATAAGCAAATTGTAACCACTTCAAGTTTGCAGATGTTCATTAGCTACCTGTGGCTTATCAGCGAAACCGATATTTCTGCAAATATTGTCCTATGACTGTATTATCCGTGGAGTAAATCTAAGTGTACAGTTGGCGATGTGTGGCAAACGTGTTGACGGAATGACAAACACTGCAGACCCTGATCAGACTGCTGATCGTGTTTTACATTGTTCACACAA
This sequence comes from Ctena decussata, assembly GCA_963989385.1. Classification (NCBI taxonomy): domain Eukaryota; kingdom Metazoa; phylum Mollusca; class Bivalvia; order Lucinida; family Lucinidae; genus Ctena; species Ctena decussata. The sequence goes on from OZ022509.1 coordinate 75,964,059, forward strand.
AATACAGCTGTCCCAATGAACTGAAGTGCTGAAAGCATATAAGCCGCGACACGAGAAAACCAACAAAGGGGATGTGCGCCCAGAGAAGACTCAGATCAGCCTGGACATCCGCCCAGTCTGATCGGAGTCTTCGCTGGCCGCATGGAGGTAACTCAGACCCTCAGCTATCCTTTAAGTGCATAGCAAAGACTCTGATCAGACCGGGTGGCTGCCCAGACTGATCTGATTCTTCGCTCGGCGCACATGCCACTTTGATGGTTTTCTCGTGTCGCGGCTCACTCTAATATTAGAATGTTTCAAGCATTATCAGAATCTTACCTAAGACGTGGATCATAACCTCTGTTCGTTTCAAGTTTGAGTCTCTGCTGGGTCATACCAAAGGCTTCAAGAATACCGATTTGGCTGGATTTGATATAAACATAATGGTTTATATCTGTGAGTATGGATTTGAAACTTTTAATATTATGAGCGGACTTTTCTATTCTAGGAGCCCCGGTAGCTCAGTAGATTAAGCGCTGGTCTACTGATCTAGCGATCCTGGGTTCGAGATTCGGAATCGTTTAAGTGGTAAACGGGGTTCCATTGCACAAAGTATTTCATTATCACCCTCCCGTCGTCCGTCTATGACTGAAATACTGTTGAAAAGGACGTAAAATCGCAAGTCATCCATCCTTTCATCTTTTCTATTTTTGTCAAAAGTGTCCATGTGTCGATTCATGGGTGTCTGGTTTAGTTGTCTGTTTTTTTCTGTACTATTTTTATTTCATTTAAGGAGAAATGTCATTTATGTTTATTTGTCTATGCAAAAAATTGTGGATCCTGATCAGACGCTGCGTATTGCGGCGCTTTATTTGGGTCTGTTACCGTTTCCCTATGTCATATTAATGGGACGCTAGGTATTTATGGGTTAAGCAACCTCATGAAAAATTGAACTTCCATCTGTAAGAAGCTTGTTTAGATATTGTTATGACCATAACTATTCCGAAATCTTGAAATTTGGATATTTGAGCAAATCTAACAACAAACGTTCAACGTACCCTACTTAGAATTTTGTATCGATATACCTTAATACCGACTGTTTGATGCCGTTGAGTACACAATCAAGGAAAATGAAACATATACTATATGTCAAGGTGATTATCAGTTCTTAAACAAAGGGAAGAATTTGCTTCTCAAGGAGCACATTCATTCTTTCAAGAGTACATTCCTTATGGAAGGCGTTCAGCGACATGGGTACCAAACAGAATGTTACAAAGTGGCTTCCCTTTAAAAAATGATATAAAATATGGAGATGTGCCAGTAGTATAGGGCGCCACTACGGCCCCAAGATTGGGCCGTAGTGGCGCCCTATACTACTTGTACTCATACACGTGAAAATCTGAATGTACAACAAATGGGCCGCGACACGACAAAACCAACAAATTGGCATGTGCGCCCAGCGCAGACTCAGATCAGCCTGGGCATCCGCCCACTCTGATCAGAGCCTTCAATGTCCGCATGAAGGTTGCTTAGACCCTTAGCTACCCTTTAAGCGCAAAGCAAAAACTATGATAAGACTGCGCGGATGCCCAAGCTTATCTGAGTCTTCACTGGGCGCACATGCCACTTTGTTGACTTTGTCGTGTCGCGGCTCAAATATAAAATACGACTGACTTCGTTCTGGAATTCTTTGACGTGCTTGCCCCGATAGGAAGAAATCAGCACGTTCTTTGTTGCACATTATTGAAATTTGTATTTTGATTTAATTAGATTTCCAATCCGGAAGATTTTCACACTGGTATTATTACTTAATCAAATAAGTTCTGATTTAATTAACTCTTTGCAGGATTAACATTTCAATGCCTTATTTTACATCAAAAGAATTCGCTACCGTTGCGGAGCTGCAAGCAAGCCTAAATTTCTTGGGAAAGATTTTTTTTCAGCAGATATGTGTGTTGTGGAAAGATATGTCTTACCAAGGACAAAATGAACCACGCACAAACAACAAAGAGTGTGCAGTTACACAGGCTGATTAGAATCTTTCCTGTTTATTTTAACAATCTTTGGATCCTGAGGTAGGGATTCTGAGACGAGTCCATGTGTATATACAGTACTGCGACCACTTTTCTTCACCAATTGGCTTATACGAATCATTCCATTTCTTTCGGTACACCTCCTGTAGATTAAAGCGAGGACTGCTCAGTCTCAGATTTCATGTTAAGATTGACTCCACTACATGTTTTAATATATGCACAATTATTGCCTTATTGCCGTGTCTGTAAGACTTACTCGGAAAAGAAATAACGTCTCTTTTTTTCTCTTGGCGAAGCTCAAGTTTGCTGTTCCACATTTCAAAAGAGTTCACTTCTAGCAAACTGTCTTCTTCGATTTAATCGAAACTAATATCCCAACATCTATTAATGAAATAAGTCCGGATTGAATTTTGTTACGACTTCAGCATTCTGCTTTATTCGAATCCATTCGAGGAGTAGAATGGCCTATTGTTAAGGCATTTAATTAATCAAGATAGGAATTTTCCTAGAAGCTTAGAATATAATCTAGCAATAAATCCGTAACATAATGATTGTCTATCATTGATCTCCGTACACAAAGTAGCATGCTTGTATATAATGTGGCGATGGTATAAACCCCTCTCCAAAAGTCACATTAAACCACTTTTATGGCTCACTTTGTCACCAAGAGCCATACAAAGAATCTAAAGGTTATCGCTATTACTTCGTTATTAAATAATTCCTTGGAGTTTCAGGTTTAAAAGATAATCGAAAAGGAGTTCTTAACTAGGTATATGTCAAAGGAAGTGACATTGTTTTCAAGCGAATGCTATCTTCCCCTCGTCCGCCAAGAAACTGGAAAGAAAATTGAAAGATGACCACCACCCAAACGTTTTACTGAAAGGTTTCAAGCGTCTGTGTTGAGCAAAGAAAGTCTTAGAGCAGAACACGAGCGAAGTAGGGCAAACATCGTAACGGTGGCGTCTACTTTTACAGACGTCTAGAAATTATGTCATTCCCTTGAACGTTTGGTTGAAAGCGCCACATAGAAAAAGGATACCTGTCGATAACCAGTGCTCATTCAAACATCTTGTTTATTATTATTATAATTATTATCATTATGTTCTTTTCGTTCACTGACGTTTCACTGGAGAAAAAGTATATTTAGGCTAGGGTTCATAAGCTGCTTTAGTATGCTGAACGTGATGTACAATGTTATCCTCTGCACTGTTAGAACCTTCTCGTAAAATTTACGGTGAAAGACCTGACATTCGACTGCGAGGCACTCACTGTATCGAAAAATTACGCAGCGGTGCTGTAACTTTTAAATATGAAAAAGAAACTGTTTTAAAACATCGCATCCCGCATTTAATTTCAAGGGGGAAAAAAGCAACATGTCTCTATGCCATCAGACATAACTGAAAGCTAATCTGCAACACTAAGACCATTGCATTCCCAATGTTGCTTCATTGCACATTACTTCATAACCTTTTTTGACCAGTGGACTTGGCCAACCTTATTTTTTGAATGAAGTCTATTTCTAGTTTTAGTGGGTTTTGGTGAATGTGTTTTCACTTCTATTTGTATTTTGGATGGCAAGTCCTGAAATGGGTCTACACGGTTTGCATTTATGCCCAAAATGGGTTTTACGTCTTAAAAGGATGAATCATATTTATCTATATCTGTATTTTTTCTCGTTTCAGGTTATGGGCACAGTACGCCACAGACAGACAGCGGAAAAGTATTCTGTATGTTTTATGCTTTAATTGGTATCCCGCTCTGCATTATAATGTTCCAGAGCGTCGGTGAGCGACTAAACACACTCATAACCTACCTGATGAGGCAGGTAAAGAAATGTTTTAGGATGAAGAACGAGGACGTTAGCCAAACAAATGTTATCATAGTAACTATGAGTCTTAGTGGATTAGTATTAACAGCAGGTTCAGCCGCATTTTCACATTATGAAGATTGGAGTTATATTAATTCCTTTTATTATTGTTTTATAACGTTGACTACAATCGGGTTCGGTGATTTTGTGGCGTTACAGAAACCTAATGATTTGCAACAGAAGCCTCATTATGTTACGTTTAGTATATTTTTTATTCTGTTTGGATTAACGGTGATCTCTGCTGCTATGAATTTGCTCGTGCTTCGGTTTCTTACGATGAATACCGAGGACGAGCGAAGGGACGAGCTCGAGGCTGCTGCCGCCGCTCAGACTGCCGTCCGATTGGACGGTGACGTCATCACGAGTTCAGCCAACGGAAATATTGTGTCTCAAGCACAAGAGAATCCGGAATATAACGATCAACTGTCCGTCTGTTCGTGTTCCTGTTATAACCTACGCTCAAAGAATAAACATCGATATAAAGTGACACGTTCTCCGTCTAAAATAACACACCTTTTGCCAATGAAAAAAGTAAATAGAGAGGATCAGGAAGATATATATAGTTTTGTAGATGAAAGACATTATTCTATGTTTACTAAAAAGAGAGCCTCGGTTTGATGTATGTTTTAGTCCATACGTTCGGAGTACTCTCCCCTTAAAGTGTATTCAAAATGGCGGAGTATGACTGCTGGCAGAGACCGGATGTAGCATGAACAAGATTTCCGTGCAGTTGGATTTGTTCTTTCCGGATGTACTCAATTTGTTGTGTTTAGTCGCCAGCTGATTAAACCCTTTCCAGGCGACCAACAAAGAATTTGAGCCGAGACACGACAAAACCAACAAAGTGGCATTTGCGCCCAGCGAAGACTCAGATCAGCCTGGGCGTTCGCCCAATCTGTTAAGAGTCTTCGCTGTCCGCATGCAGCGAGCTCAGACCCAGAACTACCTATTAAGCGCACAGCGAAGAATCTGATCAGACGGGGCAGCTGCCAAGGCTGATCTGAGTCATCGCTGGGCGCACATTCCACTTTGTTTGTTTTGTCGTGTCGCGGCTCATTTGTCAGAAATCCAGATAAGGAAGGGGTTTGACAATAATCTTGGTATGATTGACTTGATTCGACATGTAACAAATATGTAGTGGTTCGTAATAGAACAGCATTGTCGAAGTGGTTCAAATGAACACTGAACAGCCAGTCGGGCACACAGATCTTAATCAACATTGACTTGCCGTTGATTCAATGTCCTGACTTTGAATCATCGTCGATTCAATGTTGTTTCAACGCAGTGTGCCTTCAGGGAGATTTCTTACACAGAACTGAGATAAATTTGTTCCACATTATAACAACTCCACCTTATCTGGATTCCTGATTTGTGTTATAATCTGTCCAAATATCATTCCGTCACAATATATATTCCAGCCTTTTATCACGTTTGTGCATGACAGAGTTATGGCCCTTCAAGAAACCAGCATTTATATATGAGCCGCGACGTGACAAAACCAACAATGTGGTCGTGCGTCCAGCGCAGACTCAGATCAGCCTGGGCATCCGCCCAGTCTGATCAGAGTCTTCGCTGTCCGCATGGAGGTAGCTTAGACCCTCAGCTACCCTTTGAGCTCTTAACAAAGAGTCTGAGTAAACTATGAAGATGTCCAGGCTGATCTGAGTCTGCGCTGTCCGCACAACCACATTGTTGGTTTTCTCGTGTCGCGGCTCATATATGACTACATTGTATGAATAATGATACTGCATGTCTTCCAATGAATATTCATTGAAATGAGAAACCATGGGGAAAATGCAAGATGAAACTTGCGACAAGGAAATGCCTGTCACGCGATACGTTCCGTGGAATGGGAATATAATTGAGCCAGATCATGTGATTTCAAACAATGTGGCATTTGTTACAAGCAAATGCTCTGATCAGACTACACTTGAGTGCAGTCTGGTCAGAGTCTAGACTTGACAGATCAGCCGTCTATGGAATTGGCCCAAACCATGCAGCCAACAGTAATGTCTCCATAGACCCGGTGTAAACGATAAGGATGATCTGAATATCACGATTTGATGCCTTTGAGAAGGGAAAGGGTGGGGGCGCAAACTGAAAATAGTAGAAAGTGCAACCCAAAAAAGTGTAATATTTTCTTGTCGTTGCACGACACTTGCGTTTTCTTGATTTTTCTCATGGATAATCTCAGACGGGAGTGTTGATATTTTAGAAGTGACGCTTATTTAGGTACAGCAATGTTTCTATGAATGTCTTAGTATAAGGGCATTTTCGCGCGGCATAAAATTGTGTGGAGCCAAACATCGAGTAGTGTAAAGCATTGTGCGCGCGATGATTTTGACAGTTTTTTCACGGGTGGGAATCACGTTATATTTTGCACCTATATTCGGACAGCACGAGTAAGAAAAGTGATCATTACTGCCTGCCTAATGGATTTCCATGCGATAAAAGAGCATATTCCTTGTCGCTTTTGCAGCATGTCATTCCGTTAGAATCGTTTTCATGCACGTTGTATCATTTGTCACATAACTTCCAGCAAATTATGACAGTCTTTGCTCGAGGTTGTGTAGAAAAATACAGCCAGCACATAGCATAAAACACTTAAATGAGCCGCGACACGACAAAACCAACAATGTGGTCGTGCGCACAGCACAGACTCAGATCAGCCTGGACATCCGCCCAGTTTCACCAGACTCTTAGTTAAGTGCTCAAAGGGTAGCCAAGAGCCTAAGCTACCGCCATGCGGACAGCGAAGACTCTGATCAGACTGGGCGGATGCCCAGGCTGATCTGAGTCTGCGCTGGGCGCACAGCCACATTGTTGGTTTTGTCGTGTCGCGGCTCAAATAATCTATTGCTGCGAATAAAGAAAAATGTGTCTGCACTTTATCTCATAGAAATTCATCGCATATTAAGGAAATAAAGAATAATTTTCTTAGCTGTTCTGTCAAAATACAGGTACAAAATATGCCATGTTGTTCTCTCCTTGGCATTATCATTTTTATGCCCCCGTCACGATAGTCAGGGGGCATTAAGATTTGCCCCTGTCTGTCCGTCCGACCGTCCGACCGTCCGTCTGTCCGTCCGTCCGTCACACTTTATGGTATAGAGTTTGTGTAATCAACTTCTCCCACAGTTTTCAATGGATCTTTTTCAAACTTTGCATAAATGTTGTGGACACATTGAAGATGTGCATGTGGATTCCTGATGGGACTAGAATTAATTTTGACAGAATTACGGCCATTTGGACATTCATTTTAGGCAATGTTTTGCATTGTAGGGTATGGAGTTTGTGTGATCAACTCCTCCCAAAGTTGTCACTGGATCTTTTTTAAACCATGAATACATGCCATAGACATATTGAAGATGTGCATGTGGATTTTTGTTGGAGCTAGAATTTATTTTGACAGAATTACGGCCTTTGGAACTTAGTCATTTTAGGCAAATTTTTGCATTGTAGGGCATGGAGTTTGTGTAATCAACTTCTCCCACAGTTATGAATGGATCCTTTTGAAACCTTGCATACTTGTTGTGGGTGGACATACTGAAGATGTGCATGTGGGTTTTTATTGGAGCTAGCTTAAATTTTGACAGAATTACGGCCTTTTTGAACTTAGTCATTTTTGGCATATGTTTGCATTGTAGTGTGAGTACTTTGTTTGGTCAACTCCTCCCACAATTTTCAGCCGCTGTTTTTCAGACATTGTATACTTGTTGACATGATGAAGAGGTGCATGTTGGTTTTTTGATAAAAAAAAAATTTTCACGGAATTACGACCTTTTAAACTTAGTCAGTTTGGGCTACATTTTTGCACGAAAGGGTATGAAGTTTGTGTAAAGTTTTCAGTGGATTCATAGTAGATGGTGTTTGGGCTTAAAAGGCGCTTTAGGGATGTTCACATATCCTGTGACAGGCGCTGCACGGGGGCATCATTAGTGTCTTACAGACACAATTTTCTAGTCTCAGTTGTTTCTTTTATAGACTGATGTATCTGGTGTAACGTTCGACTGCACACAATCTTGATTCAGCATTGAATCAACATTGATTCAACAACTGAACATTGATTCAATGTTTACTTAGCGTTATGTGTCTATTGGGCTACTATCCGAAGATCAGTCCTGTAGAATGTAATAGTCCATTGTGCACTCGTTTTTTAAGTTTATTTAAGCCGTGCCACGACAAAACCAACAAAATGGCATGTGCGCCACACGAACGCTCATTTTAGCATGGGCAGCACCCCAACCCATCCCAAGTCTGCTCAGTCTTCCCTGTGCGCTTAAAGGTTACCTAAGGGTCTAGGCTACCTCCATGCTGATAATGAAGCCTCTGAGCAGACTGGGCGGATAACCAGACTGATCCGAGTCTTCGCTGGGCGCACAAACCACTTTGTTGGTTTCGTCGTGTCACGGCTCATTTTATTCATCAGTCATAGGTTGCTATAATTTTGGTCTTTTTTGCCTGTTGCCAGGCGTCCGTTGCATGCCATTTTTATGCGATAATAAGACGGGAGATGATCCCTTCATAAACAATCAAAAAATGAAAATGAGCCGCGACACGAGAAAACCAACAATGTGGTCGTCCGCCCAGCGCAGACTCAGATCAGCCTGAGCATTCACCCAGTCTGATCAGACTCTTTGCTAAGCGCTTAAAGGGTAGCCGAGGGACTAAGCTACCTTCATGCGGAAAGCGAAGACTCTGATCAGACTGGGCGGATGCCCAGGCTGATCTGAGTCTGCGCTGGACGCACGACCACATTTTTGGTTTTCTCACGTCGCGGCTCAAATAAACTCTAGATCAGTCAAGACGTCACAACCCATCATATAGCTGGTGGTCGAGTTGGGCGATGGTACTAGGTACTTTCAGTGTCGGGACATCCTTCTAATTTGGTTTATAGTAGAGCAAAGGCCTTCTGTGCATACAGTAGGTGCCGATTGGACGACTGCCATTTCTCTTTTCTTTCTCTCTTTCTCTCTGGCCCAATATAGACTGAAATACTGTCTAAAAGTACTCTCAAAGGGTCGTTTAACCCAAACAACAAACAATCAATCAACCCCATCTTTTACTTGAATTACACGACTGCTTAACATATTGGGGTATAGAATTTTAGAAGGATGGACCCTCGTCTTATTGTCGAATAAATATGGGACGCGACACGAGAAAACCAACGAAATGGTTGCGCGCACAGCGCAGACCCATCTTAAGCTTTCAGCTAGCTCCATACGAACAGCGAAGAATCTGATCAGACTGGGCGGATGCCCAGGCTGATCTGAGTCTGCGCTTTGCGCACAACAACTCTGTTCTTTTTCTCGTGGCGCGGCTCAATTATGAGCACATACTGCCTTTGTAGACAGTCAAGGAGACCAACGAATGCGAGGTGCATAGGTACGTATTATGCTTCTACATGTATAAAGGGAAAAACATGGTAGGTGTTCGAATATGAGGCTGAGTTTTATTAGCCGAATAAATTTTTTGAACACGCTGTCCGATATGTGACCGACTTCAAACAAAACTGTACAAAATGCACTGGTGCATAGTTATTCTTCTTATTATTAGTTTAATGTAAACGGAAGTATAAAAATCACCCTTAACTTAAATCTAATTTCGTTGTCGAAAACTAAAATGCTAGAACTGACGTAGGGCTGATTTGTATGACGCGGGTTTCTTTTTCTTTACTTTTTTTTTTTTTTTTTTCATTTCAAAATCTTATTCACGGCTGGATTAACACTTTCAAAAACTTAGTTAGATCGCTTAGCACTGACACTTATTTTGTGCACGTATCAAAAGATACTGTTTTAGCATGGACTAATTTTTGTTGCTCTCGAAAACACAACGGGGGAAAAAGATGCATATGAAAATGACAAAATAGCCAACACTTTTATACTTTCTCTATAGTTTACCATATCTCACCTTGAAACATATTTTTTATTCATCTAAGCTAAAGAAAATAGTGAGCTATCACTTGATTTTTATAAAAGGTATTCCCAGCAGGCACACACCGTTGAATCAACATTGAATCAACGTTGTGTGCCAAGTGGGATCTTCCTAAAAACTATGATGCGTGATTCTTATATCATGCGTATGTTTCTGTTGAGAAAACAACAGCATAAAGCAGAGTCGTTTTACATGAATTTGTTTGGATTAAATATAGGATCTTACGCGAGTGCTGTATTATTGAATTTTATTAACGAGTTGGGGAAAACGATTTGATGCGAGATTATCCCGAGCATCTTATCGGTTTTCCCCAACGACTTAAATAAAATCAATAATACAGGAGCACGAATGCAAGATTCTATGTATCATATGACAGTAAAATCGTTTTTATTAGCGAATTTGCACTAAAACGTCACGAGTTTGTCATTAGAAAACGCAGCGTTTCTATGGGCGTCAACGCATAAGGTTACGACGTAATTTGCATCTTTAATCCACATGGCTTGATTACACTCGCAGATGCGACGTCATATAAGCCATCAATTTTGAATACCGAACTTCCAGTATGCAGTAATAAATCGGTCATAAAAGTTAATTCTGGCGTAAACTCTTCACACAGATTTGTGATGCAACATTACATTTCTGCTCATAAACAGACTCAGTTAAACTCAGTTCTTTGAATCGTTAAATACCTCAAAGGATTATTTGTCATACTTTTTTTGTCACATTATTTGCTCCATGTGACTCACTGTTGTTGGGTAAACACATCTTTTTGTCGACGATTCCTGATAAATAACATTTATTTCTTATTTTCATATAGTCGCAACTTTAGGATACTCACGTTGTTGAAGATGGATTTTAATCGAGTTTTAATATTTTCATAATTATACTGTATTTACTGCACTCTTCACTTGTCTTATGATGTATGGTACATCTACATTTCTATTCCGTCATTTTTACACATTTCTGCAAACCATCTCTTTTCTTTCAAACTTTGGGGGTTTAGCGACACTGAAGAAGTTAAATACAGAAACGCATGTCTGTCGCACTAAATTTGGTATAAATACGTTTATATTTTACAAAGGGGACCAACTTTCGTTATGCCCTGGTTGCTTCTTTGGCAAGGTGGCTTTTCCAAAGTGGGGTCTGCCCTTAGAAGAGAATATTTGCTCATAGGGGAGCTTATTTCAACCTTTAGGAGTAGCCACCAAATGATCAGGGCGGCATAAATAAAGTTTCTTACACGAGTGGTCATTTCATAAGAAATTTATGAAAGAAGCCTTCGGCGAGTTTCATAAATTTCATTTGAAATAGCCACAAGTGTAAGAATCTGTTTATCATACGACCCTTTAAAATGGGATTTTAACGCTAACGCCTTCAAACTAAACATTATTTCCACAAGAAAACGCATTGCTGACACGGACGTTGTCAATTACGTTTCGTGTACGCCCAAAGTGTTATTACACGTGTGGTCATACAATTTTTATGACACGACGTTATGCACTGAATTATAGCGACGTCATAAAATAAATGTAAATGAGCCGCGACGCGACAAAACCAACAATGTGGTTGTGCGCCCAGCGCAGACTCAGATCAGCCTGGGCATCCGCCCAGTCTGATCAGAGTCTTCGCTTTCCGCATGGAGGTAGCTAAGACCCTTAGCTACCCTTGCATCGCTTAGCGCGAAGACTCTGTACAATATTGTCGGATGTCAAGGCTGATCTGAGTCTGCGCTGGGCCACAACCACATTGTTGGTTTTCTCGCGTCGCGGCTTAAATGTAACATTTGCTTCTTCTGAAAGTGTCCATGTACCCATGCACCTTAGTTTTGCAGCCCGGTAGTGGTCGAGACAGTGTCTGCTTCAATCGACTCCACTGTACAAACTAATATATATACACCGTGCTTTTGGCAGTATTTGCCTTGTACAAACTTTATTTTGTACACCGTACTTTTAGCAATATTTGCCTGTTATGCCATGGCAAATATTGCAGACATTTTGTTTCCATATTCGTTTGAAGTCACCGGTATATAGAGGCGAATATAATATTGTAGACCGATGTCATGATAAAACCTGACTATGATTGAAGTGGGTTAAAGCGGTTACCCATTATAAACAGTGCTTTGTTTTCCAAAGCCATAACTTTTTAATTTCATGTTTGAATTTGAATTGCATGTAACCTTTTATTCCATAAGAGCACTATGATCTGATTCTGAACTTGAAAGAAAAAAATGTACTTAGTATGTTATAATGTTGGATCTTTCGCTGTTCAAAGCTGAGAGCTCTTGTATGAGCTCTAGCAGTGCAAGGTCGCCAAACATGTCCAATGTACGAGGGTTGATCCAGAAGTAATGTCACTGCAGCTGTAAAATCGTGTAGAATAAAGAGAGGGCAACAAAATTTCGTATCCATGTACCTTATTCTATTTGCAGTATAGTCTGAAAATGTCATAAAATTATAGTGCACAGTAATCGAGATATCAAGATAGACAGAAGGCATAGTAGCGAAACGCGCCGCACGAAAATGACGTTGTTGACGTTCCAGACGAAGATTGGATATTGTGCCATGTCTTAACTATCATATTCATTGTTCTAGCATAGAACTAATGCCTGTTCACCCATGTTTATCTCGTCTTTCAATATTATATGAACAGCCCCGCAGCTCATGTTCAATAATATACAAAATCTTCGAATTGCAGAACATCGATCTTCATATATGGGGTCCAAGCAAGATTGACGTCATTGTCTGACATTGCACATAAAGGTCTTCCGGTATTCGGACGATCCTCTAGCGACTCATCTGCACCCTTGCAGCATTGATTGCACCTATACACCAGCCTCATAGTCATGGTTATATATAACCCATGTCGAATTGAATAGGCAAGAGTCTGCAATGGTGATATTCCTAATTTGTGGCAAAACCGCATATGTATCTACAGACGCGTTTGTCAGAAACCAGCATTTTTTCACTTGGCAGTTACAAGCATTAGCACTACCTGACAAACTTCAAACTGCAATGACTATATTAAAGTTTCGACAGTGGTTGGCAGGAATATATTTTGTCATCGTATCAAATTTTCATCTGATTTGGCGCGTTAGTTTAATTTTGATTTGTGTTTGCCTTTGAAAATTATGTTCATGTAATTAACGTTATTCTAACGTGCGGCGCGATGTCGGTGGTGGCATACTTTGAACGTCTCTATAATTGCAACGGGGAAAAAATCCAACTTTATATTTATTCTCTTAATCAAAACTGAATTACAGTGTATCTTGATATAATTTTTATAATAATGCTACGATGAGCAAGCGCGCAATGGACACAGTGACATTACTTCTGGATCAGCCCTTGTAGTACTGATACCGATTATGGAAATAAAAAAAAAGGAAAAAAAAAAGAGAAAAAAACTATCCGTAAGAAACCAAACAACCAAACGAGAATGAAAAACTGGTAGAAGTTATCAAAATTACAGTCAAATCTAGGAGAAACAGTTTGAAAAGGAGCTGAAAAGAAAAAATAAACTTTTGAACTTTTAAACTTTTCCTTAAACTCAACAGAACTTTATTATGTTTTTCCCGTTTGATTTTCGCTCCAGTAGCCATATCTAGGAATTATTCAGTTATTACTGTGATCATTTAAGCTTTAACATGAGAAAAGGAATCATATAGTGTATGCCAACAGAAACGACTCACATCAGCATACGCATACTTTGATCAAAGGCTGCAATCCATGGACCCTGAGTAATCTGATGACATTGGGAACAAAACTCTCTGAGCGGAGGTTACCAAGGCCGAATGGAGTCTCTGTTTTTGGCTCACTATAATCATGATAATGCCTCTTTTTTAAAAAGCACTGTTCATTTATTTTGCTGTGACCCATGGTTTGGTATGATACTGTAAACAGCTTTACTTTCACTACGGGCTTATTTATGAGTACTCGAGTACTTTTTATACCCTACAAAGAACACACATTTTCATCAGTTTCAGGGACCTGCGAGATACGCAATACGTCATTTAGATGCGAACAAGTTAACAGTTATGAAACAATATTTACATTCTTGGTGTATTTAATGAAAAGCCCTACAGTAAAGCATTGGAACGTAATGTAGTTTACATTCCAATAATTACATTGAGGCTCGCGACGTCAATGGCGTAAAATAAACAATGGCTTTCTACAACCTGATTGGACGTCAGCAACGTCATGACGTCATGCGTGCCGTTCTGTTGTTAGCAGAAAAAATGCGTGTACATGTTTTACTGCTTCAATTTCAGCGCTTATATAAGATTTTTCATGAAAGATTTGTTTGAAACGAATGTAAATATAAGCAATGAACTTAATTTTTCTGATGTTTATCGAAGTGTAAACTACATTGGGTCACTAGCAAAGTTTACATGAACCCCTTCGGGGTTCATTCACTTTGCACGTGACTCAATGTAGTTTACACTTCGATAAACCTCAGAAAAATGATATTCATTCCTTATTAATAAGCCGTGACACGACAACACCAACAAAGTAGAATGTGCGCCCAGCGAACACTCAGATCAGCCTGGGCATCCGCCCAGTCTGATCAGAGTATTCGCTATGCACTTAAAGGGTAGCTAAGGGTCTAAGCTACCTCCATACTGACAGCGATATGTTGACTCGTTTTATTCAATACTGTTCAAAGACATGTGCGGGCTTGCATTGGCCCATTAGACATTGCCTTCGTTGATTTTCTTTCTTGACGTTTTTGTATGTATAATATGAGCCGCGACACGAAAAAAAACAACAAAGTGGCAAGTGCGTCCAGCAAAGACTCCGGGCAGCCTGCGCATCCGCCCAGTCTGTTCAGAGTCTTCGCTGTGCGCTTAAAGCGTAGATAAGGGTCTAAGCTACCTCCATGCCGACAGCAAATACTCTAATTAGACTGGTTGGATATCCAGGCTGATCTGAGTCCTCGCTAGGCACAAATGCCACTTTGTTGGTTTTCTCGTGTCGCGGCTCATATGTGGTGTAAGGGAACTCCTCCATATTTTTTTTCATCATTTTACTAAGGGCTGATGAAACCCTTCAAACACGGGGCCTTCTGTTAAAGGAAAGACGTTGCCGCCTCATATTTTCTTTAATGTTGTTTCCACAGTGAAAAGGGATGCAAACTACAAACGAGAAAACCAACAAAGTGGTTGTGCGCCCAGCGCAGTCTCAGATCAGCCTGGGCATCCGCCCAGTCTGATCAGAGTCTTCGCTGTCCGCATGTAGGTAGCTTAGACCCTTAGCTACCCTTAAAGCGCTAAGCGAAGAGTCTGAGCGGACTGGGTGGATGCCCAGGCTGGTCTGAGTCTGCTCTGGGCGTACAACCACTTTGTTGGTTTTGTCGTGTCGCGGCTCAAATGACAGTATTGCTTCCCCTGCAAGTATACCCATTCAGCTGAAAAGAGAGTGAAAGTAAAGCTGTTTGCTTGTGTGTTTCTTTTTAACTTCATACATGTGACAAAATATTTTCACCATAATAAAACTAATGAGTACAAATATGTCGATTCTTCTATTTGTTCCCTTGTCACTTTTTTGCAATACCCTAGTGGTCTGTCAATTTTAACGCCCAATATAAGCAAAAAATTGGGCTGGCAATTTGTACGCTGAAGATAAGTTAAGTATTACAAAGAATGATCAGGACCTAATACTTCCAGATCCTATATCCTGCCCTCCAAACCAAAAGGGAAAGAAGTATTTAAGTATATAAAATGGTAAAAGTAAGGAGGAAAATTCTCAAGAACTGATACAATTCAATCCCAGATCCAACTCAAGACACTATGTGGGAAAGAGACAACACAAAATTAGTCACCACCAAAGACAAAACCAGCGGCAGCCATGTGAACAGCCATTTCCCATGTACTCTGAGTAGGTGGTCAACGGGCTAGCCTGAACATTACAAACACTATATCAATAACATACACTACAACTAATAACACAACAAAAACAACCACCGCCCACACAACAGTCTTACAAAAAATCACCAACCCCGACAACAAGAACAAATTATAATATGATGGCTGCGCCAATTTTCGGGGTATTAACATTTTCACGCAACATAAAAACTGTGTGATAGATAAATACAATGTATCACAAACTGATAGTCTATGTGGACATAAAAATATGTGTTCAGTAATTTGTAACTTACATTTCATGTCCGCATGTCTCCGTGAACACCATTATCGGGGTACCTTACAACAGTAATGGAACAATGTGCTTGTTTATTCAACTCATTTCCATCAATATACAGAAGGAAAGAATATCATTGGTGTCGCCAAAAGTCTGAAAAAGGCAAACAACGAAGGTATGAAACAGCATGGTATATTTAGAGAGATTAGAGATTGGTTGTGTAGTGTACAGTACATTGTCTGATTGTGGACATTCCAGACAGTCGAACATTAGGATGCTGACAAAGCTCGGGGACTCGGGGCTTATCTAGGTACTTATCTAGGTACTCATTACACGCGTTTGCAAACCTATGGATTTTACCATGCACAGGCACAATTTAGAATTACAAGAGTACGTCACTGGCTGATTCAGAGATTTGAATTCGAAGCGCTGACACAATTTTCCGCTAGGAGGTTCTGGGATAGATTGGATTTTCCGAGTGACGGGATTATGTGAAGAATTTCCTGGAAACAGTGATAAAAGTCTTGTCTCTGGAAACAACTTAACTCACATAATAATCCATCAAGTCACTTGTTAAGCTGGGGCCGTATTCATAAAGCCACTTAAGTCGTTGCTATGCGGTTGCTAAGGCTAAATATCTATAAAGGAGATTCCCTACAACTATGAAATTTGCTCTGGAGGAACAGTCTAAAAAGACTGTTCCTCCAGAGCAAATTTCATAGTTGTAGGGGATCTCCTTCATAGGAATATAGCCTTAGCAACAGCATAGCAACCACTTAAGTCGTTTTATAAATATGGCCCCTGTTTTTTCCATTCCAGATTAGGCTGTGTTATAAAGTCAGCACGGCTTCAAATAAGTTTATACAAATTAGGTCATAAAAGACCTACTCTCGCTCAGTGTATATTCAGTGCCGTATTTTACACTGCTCATATGCTCAGCCTCTCATAAAAGAAATTTAAGGAACATGTGTAGATCAAAATCAGACGCCACTAAACGCGGCGTTTGAATACAGACTCCATGTTTGTTGCAATGTATATGTACAGGTGTTTGATGCCTGGTTAAATGTTCTGTCCCTATAAGTCCATTTTTCAATTAAAGGGTGTCTGGTTTGTTTAATTTCTATTACTATAAGGAGAAATAACTATCTGTCTTATGCAAATAGTGTACCTTTTGAAAGGTGAAAATGTGAAAAAAATGCATTATCATGGGAAAAATGTATGTATTGGACATGTATTGGAAATTGTTACATGTATTTCGGTAGGGAAATCGTCACAGGTTGCGTTTGCTGACCAATGGCAAAAAAAAAGAGGAGAAAAAGAAATTTGCAACCCATAACACCGATTATTTACAGCCCCAGATGACAAATGTGAGTACATATACAGCTATACCAAAGTACATATTATTCTTGGAGTGTAGGTAGATCAATACATTAAGTGCTGGCCTTTTAAGCTAGTGATACTAGTTCGATTCCTGATGGACGTTTATTTTGTTGGAGGCCGATATCCTTTCGATCAGCCGGGCCGGGTAGCGCAATCGGTAGGGCACCTGACTCGTAAGTCAGAGGTCCTGGGTTCGAATCCCGGTCTGGCCACATACTTTCGTTTCTCCTTCCGCTGATTCAAGAAGGGCAGTTGTCTGTTACTGGCGAAAGTATGTGCACTTAGTACTGGTTAACCGCTTAGGAGATCTAAGCCTGCCCAGGAATAGTGTGGTTAGGTTAACTGACCGTCCCGACATGACCTTAGTTGTTTACCGTGGACGTTAAGCATCAAATCAACCAACCTAAATCCTTTCGATCATAAACTGGGTTCCATTTCAAATAGCCTTTTATTTCATACTACCATCGTCCTGATACGGCTGACGTAAAATTGCAAGTCATCCATCCATCCATCCATTACTTAAGTGTAAAAATGCTACATGTAACACCTGCATTCCTTGCGCATTTCAAAAGTAACCCAGTTTTGTCTACAGAGTCTTATAAAAGGAACATTGGCAAACAGTGTAGATACAGAACTGTACGCTTGGTCGCCTTATACACAATAATTGAGCCGCGACACGACAAAACCAACAATGTGGTTGTGCGCCCAGCGCAGACTAAGATCAGCCTGGGCATCCAAGCAGGCTGGTAAGACTCTTCGCTAAGCGCTTAATGGGTAGCTAAGGTACTAAGCTGTCTTCATGCGGACAGCGAAGACTCTGATCATCTGAGTCTGCGCTGGGCGCACAACCACATTGTTGGTTTTGTCGTGTAGCGGCTCATATAGAGGATCATACATGAGTGCTCATGTATCATTGAATTTGTTAAACGAGTTAGGGGAAAAGATAAGATGCGAGGCTATGCCGAGTATCTTATCGGTTTTCCCCAAAGAGTTTCATAAATTCAATAATACAGGATCATGCAAGATTCTATTCATCATATGCCAATAACATGGCACTTAAACGTCATGATTTCGCCGGTTCTGTTCTGTTTCAATTCTAGTAACGACGTTCCCATTAGAAAACACGACGTTATATGGACGTCAACGCAAAACGTTACGATGTAAATTGCATATTTTATCCACTAATTGATTATCGTCTTGAACGCATGCCTTTATTACACTCTCAGATGCGACACCATATTATATATTCAGATTTTTTACCGTAATACAGCTGTCAACTTTTGTTGACATTTAATAGATAAATCAAACAACAAAAGCTATAATTGGGACATATTATGTCCTATTAATAATTTTGTTATTTGATTAATGGTAAAAAACAATGCTAAGATGCTAAAAGTGTCTGGAAATATTTCTATTTTTGCTGAAATAGTCACTAAAATAGATTTTTTTTGTTTTAGTGACTATTTCCATTTTATCAATTTGAAAAAAAAAATAAATAAAAAATAAAATATATGATCTGTGAATTTTTCACAGATCATATCAATTTTCTCAAATTGAGTGGATGGAAATAGTGACTAGAACAAAGGAAACAAAGGAAACAGGAAAACAAGACAAGTGTAGAATTTCTAGAAGAAAAAATAATTATAGCAACATAAAGCCTTGGCCACACATGCGTTAAATACATGTAATGTAGCTAAACGTGCTTGAAGAAATACTTGAATGTACTTTAACGCACCTTTATGCCGTTTAACGCACTTACAGCTGTAGTTTGTCCTTTAACTCCTAAAAAATCTGTAAAAACCTTGGGAGAGCCAGTACGAATTAATAACACACAAAACAAGCCAAAGGTTCGAATTCTAAAGTGGACACAACAAACAACGACTCGGTAAACCGAAAAGAAAACACTGCCTTTGAAAGATTAGTAATACATTACTGGAATGGGGGCATTGGGGTTAGGGGTTGAGAAGGGGAGTAGGGGGTGGAAAGAGGGGCTTAAAACATCGCCCCTGCTTCCATCATGATTCCGTCATGGGAACAATATACCGCTTACAGATTGTTGTTCATTTGTGTGTCTACATAATTTATTAGGCGGTTGATTTCTCGCGTGTATGACGCTGCATCTGAATAATATAAATCAAAGGGTCACGCAACAGACTAGTATCTTAAGTAAGCATTAGATACAAAACCGAGATGTTTTCAAACCTCAAATCTACTGCTTCGGAAACTGTCTAGGAAAGAACGCCCCAAGCGGGTCCATATCGTCGAAATGACGTTGGTTTGTTGTTTGTTTTGAGTTTATCGGCCCTTTGAGACAGTATTTCAGTCTGTATCAGGCCGTCTCCCAAAGAGAGGGAGAAAGAAGATAGAAATGGTAGACGAGAGAATAAATGTCCATTCAACCCCCACCAGCACCTACAGCAAACACAGTAGGCCATTGCCCTACTATTATCCAAATCAGTAGGACGCCCCGGCACTGGAAGTTAAACCTAGCACCATCGCACCACCCAAGCAACCCCGTCGAAATGACGTCGCTCCGTCGTCGATGCCAAGAGGCACATGATGTCGAAATAAAGTCGCACTGTCGTCGATGCGACGTCATCACGTCTACTCGCATCGACGATAGTGCGACGTCATTTAGACATCATGTGCCCGCTGAGATTATTTTCTCAGCATTTTAGGATGAACCTTCCACCCTTTTCACATGACTTTGCAACGGTATTGCAATTCCAGTTCAGGTTACAATACCGAATTCGGTGAGAAAATTTCAGTACAAAAGCCCACGCTTCCTTGGGAAAACATATTAATCGTGAAATAGAAGACATTTAAATTGGCATAACAAATATCATGCTGTGAATATGGGTTTGCACCAACTCCCCGTGTCTGGGTTTTGATCGTATGTTAATATTTTTATCATTAAAAATATATCATTTTCACCAACGCAGACATGATTTTCTAATAATAACCTTGATAGCAGATACAGTAGTCACAGTAATAGTAAAAGTATTTGGACACATTTGAGCCGCGACACGAGAAAACAAACAAAGTAGTTGTGCGGCCAGCAAAGACTCAGATCAGCCTGGGCATCCGCCAACTCTGATCATAGTCTTCGCTATCCGCATGGAGTAAGCTTTGGCCCTTAGCTACCCTTTAAGCGCTTAGCAAAGAGTCTGATCAGACTCGGCGCATGCGTAGGGCGCACGACCCCTTTAATGGTTTTCTCGTGTCGCTGCTCAATTATAGCACTAAAGGGAAATAGGTATTCCTCCATTTTTGGACCTTAAACGAAGGGAAACAACTATGTGACTTCCTTTTTGCTTCCGACGACAAAGAAACTCTTCCTTAACTGAGTATCCTATTCCTCTACGGGAGCAAATTGTTTTCTTGGAAAGGAGCCCGGTAGCTCAGAAGGTTAAGCGCTGGCCTGCTGATTTAGCGGTCTTGAGTTCGAGCCACGCCCGAGGCGGGAATCTTTTCAATCATAAACGGGGTTCCATTGCACACAGTCTTTCACTATCACTGACTCATCGTCCTGATATGACTCAATACTGTATAACAGGACGTAAAATCGCAAGTCATCCATCCATCCATCTTTTCTTGAAGGACCCCATTTAGAAGGGGAAAATAACACAAAGGAGCTGCTGTCCATTAAAGTGCATACATTCACCTAAAAGGACTACCCATCCAGGGGTCGCAAAATCGATACCCCGCTTCTCCGGTCTTTCGAATGAGACTTTAGACGGGGTCCCGTCTCCATATGACCTGGTTGTTGGTGGGATGTTGAACCCGTGTTCACTCACTCACCTAAACGGAATGCGATTCCTAAAATAGCGATTCTGTCATTTTAAAAAGAGGTTAACCTTATTGAGCAGATAGGCAAAAAATGAAAATGGCAGAATTGCTTCTGAAAAGGCATATATTCGCCTTAAGAGCAGTCTGACCTGGTCTACAGAATTTCTTCCATTATAAGACCGGTGGTTTTCCCATCCAAAACAATCCAAAAATCTAGATCCGTCTTATAAGAATTCCAAACAATCCCAAAAAATCTAAATCCGTCTAATAAGACGGATCTAGATTTTTGGATTGTTTTAGAAGGAACAAACCCATGTCATAGCAAAAGTTCATAAGAACTGGGTTCATACCAGGGATGAAAAAAACCGTTTTATAGCCGAAAAAATACGATTTACTATTTTTGCAAAAAAAATGTTTATTCCAATATAAAGAGTCGATACGGAATTAATTTTTTTTCATTTGTAGACATGATTTTCTAATAATAATTTTGTTATCTGCTGTAATATTTAAAGATAAGGATAAGACGCTGAAAATTTCCGGATAAAGTTCTATTTTCGCAAAAACAGTCCCCTTTGAATAGATCTAATCATGAATCATCATTTGTATTTTGTCTAGATGATAGGATAGAAATAATTACTAAAACAAAGGAAACAGGAAACCTGGGACAGTATTATTTTCCTAGAGCAAAATAACAATATAAGGCCGATGGATACATTTTCAGGGGAAGCGAATCTTACAATATAATTTTGCCTCCCTTCTCTCTTAAACAAAACATTTTCCCCATAGGAACAAAGTCCTACCTTGACACAATCAAATTTTAGATACATGTAGGCTAATGGATGATCCCGGATCTTCCGATCACACACGATGCAAGCGTTGCGTGTGATCCTATGATCTGTGATCATCCATTAAAGGGCGTACTGAGGGCCAGACGAAGTTAGCATATGCTTTCTTCTTGGTCTGTTTTAGGCTGCTAACATATCTGGAAACAGTCCGAAAAGCTACAACAAACGAGCGAAAAAAATGTAAATAAGACTAAAGGAGAGAAATATGTGTTACTTTTCTGCTGAGACTCTACGGTCGCGCCATAACGACTACCTGAAATAAGGAGGAAAGATAATGTGTTACTTTCCCGTTTGTTTCAGGACATTTACATTAAATCACAGGTGAAGTTTCCCATAGCCTCGTGGTCGTTGAGGCAGTGGGGTTTAGACGCTGCTGTATCTTGGGCACAGCATATAAGAGGCGGAGCCCATCCCTCTCCCTTTGCCGCCTTATCCATCCTTGAATCGAAAATGTACCAATTTACTGCTGGGAGGACAGAAGGAGCCTTTTCCAGTCGCCAGTTGACACGATCTGGGATTCGAATCCGCAGCCTTCTGTACCATTATCGAGTCGCTCTAACCACTCGGACACAGCGTCTCTCAGGTAAAAATTACCAAACATTACGGTGTAATCTTATCATTATAACTTGTGCTTGCTAACCTGTATTGATGCTCTGAAAATACTAGTATCTTATCATTATAAATTGTGGCTGTTAACCTTTATTGATTCTCTAAAAATACTAGTATCTTATCGTTATAAATTGTGGTTGTTAACCTGTATTGATGCTCTGAAAATACTAGTATCTTATCATCATAAATTGTGGCTGTTAACCTGTATTGATGCTCTGAAAATGTTAACCTGTATTGATGCTCTGAAAATACTATACTAGTATCTTATCATTACAAATTGTGGATGTTAACCTGTATTGATACCTGTATTGATGCTCTGAAAATACTATACTAGTATCTTATCATTACAAATTGTGGATGTTAACCTGTATTGATGCTCTGAAAATACTATACTAGTATCTTATCATTATAAATTGTGGATGTTAACCTGTATTGATGCTCTGAAATACTATACTAGTATAGCATCAATACAGGTTTACAACCACAATTTATAATGATAAGATTCTGTAAAAGGTGTATGTGTTCACCTCCAAGATTTCCCGCCACATTTCCAAAGGGGGACTACTTCAATGACTTCCACCTGC
This sequence comes from Ctena decussata, assembly GCA_963989385.1. Taxonomy (NCBI): domain Eukaryota; kingdom Metazoa; phylum Mollusca; class Bivalvia; order Lucinida; family Lucinidae; genus Ctena; species Ctena decussata. Next base: position 75,987,210 of record OZ022509.1, read on the forward strand.
TTCCCTGAAGGACGAAGCTCTTTAAAATGGTGGTCTTCTTTTAAAAGAAAGAATTTGCGTTTACCGGGGAGAGATAAAGCAAGCTAAATGTACAATAAGTCTACAAACATAGGTTTGGAAATAACAAACAGGTCTATGCTTGTAGACTTTTGTGCATTTGGCTTCCTAAAGAGGTATGCGTGTTTTATGTGTGTGTTGCGGGGGGAGGGGAGGAGTTGGGGAGGGAGTGGCGGGTTCAATATTTTCTCTTGGCCACTGTTAGCAGAGTTGTTTCCCCCTGCAAGTGTACCGGTACACTGTAAATATATTGACGACTTGATTTTAACCCGGGGTCTAATTCATTATTTAATGTTAACATGACAATATACGTTTGTTCGATCGGCACATCAAACATTTTGTTGTTTCAATTTCACAAATGCATAATTTATAAGGCAGTGTTGATTTATCGCATGCCATGCACTGGTTTTGAATAACAGAAATTCAAAGTCACGCAACTGACATTTTGGTGTCGGTGTTTACAAGCATTGACTGAAATATCATATGTGGTAGAACCTCTGATTTCAAATGCTATGATAGGGAAAGGCACCATTGCATATAAAGCAGTTATTGCTTAATCACACATCAGGTGGTGAAACTGTGAGAAAATAAGACACATATTATTGAATAAGTAATGATGGCCATGAAAGACGCCATTTTGACTGCATTTAATCTGATCCCGGAAATCCAAGGAGTGGCTATAGTGTGAATTAGAAAAACACGCTGGACTACATGTAACAATTTCAGGGGTCGCAAGATCGAGCCCTCGCTTTTCCATCTTTAACTCTAGGTCCCGTCTTTCTCTGTATGACCTAGTTGTTGGTGAGACGTTAAACCCGAGTTCACTGACTCACTCTGAAAGCCAGTAAGGCTTAACTTTAAAGTGTTTATTCCTTTTTGTTCTAGTTTTGTCCAACAGAGCGTTTAATACCCATCGTAAAAATGAAACGATAAATGCTTTAAGATTCCTGACCACAGCTGATAGCCACTTCGTTCACGATGTTTAACAAAACACGGCCTAAATCAGTCAACACATATATTTGTTCAAGGCTGACCTGAACAATTTATGTAGGGATATTCATTAAATACTTTTTTGTTTGCTTCTTAAATATGTCACGGGAGATCACAAACCTGTTAGTGAGTAAATAAAGTGTTATTGCATAACTGTCCGACGTGTGTCCCTAAGGTAAATCAAAATTTGATCAAGTGCAACTAGTTATGCTCCAAAGAGCAATTATTAGAAATCGAACGCTGTTTAATAAAAGAGCCGCGAAATGAGAAAAGCAACAATATGGTTGTGCGCCCAGCGCAGACTCAGATCAGCCTGGGCATCCGCCCAGTCTGATCAGAGTCTTCGCTGCCCGCATGGAAATAGCTTAGACCCTTAGCTACCCTTTAAGCCCAAGCGAAGGGTCTGGTCGGACTTGGCGGTTGCCCAGGCTGATCTGAAGCTGCACTGGGCGCACAACCACATTGTTGGTTTTGTCGTGTCGTGGCTCAAATATGAAAATGGCAGAACAAGATTGGGACTCATAAAAAGGTCCCATACTGTACGCTGGCACATAAGGCTGCATACTTTATCCTGTCAAAGGCCGTTTGAAATAATAATAATAATAAAAAAAAACGTGGTATGGTTTTTGTTGATTTGGAAGTTTTTGCACATAGGATTCTAAAGCTTAAGATGTGTTCTATGGCGCTCCATCCGGTTCTGAACCAAGCTTCCTCTTCAGCGATTACCTCTTCAGCTTGGAGTTAGTTGATGCCTGTTCAAGATGACTTTCGAAATGAAATACTCGAATAGCTAATGAGCCACGACACGAGAAAGCCAACAATGTGGTCGTGCGCCCAGCGCAGACTCAGATCAGCCTGGGCATCCGCCCAGTCTGATCAGAGTCTTCGCTGTCTGCATGGAGATAGCTTAGACCTTTATCTACCCTTTAAGCGCTTAGCGAAGAGTCTGATCAAACTGGGCGGATGTCCAGGCTGGTCTGAGTCTGCGCTAGTCGCACAACCACATTGTTGGTTTTCTCGTGTCGCGGCTCAAATATTATCATTTTTTTTTAGAATTTTGGCATGTGTAACTGTAATGCATGTTTCTAGTAAATTCTAATTTTCTGCACACAAACAATCCGCGCATTAAAAAACATCGTGCTTCGTCAGATAAGAGATCATGCAACTGATGTGTTTCATAAAAAAAAGTTTAAAATTCCAGTATCAAAGACTACCAACTTTCCATAAGACAAAAATGATAAGAACTTATAGGAAAAATGCACTATCGGTCATTTTAGAAACAAGTTTGGACAAGTTTGCCTCTAATGTCCAAATCTGAAAAGACATGACCACTGTTAATGTAGCACATTACAATCTAACATTTTGTCTATAGACTATGCTAGTTTGGTGAATTTGAGGTCAAATTTGGTGTTGTTTTGGACACAAATTTGAAAAACGTCTAAAATTTTCAATGAAATACAGAGGTCTTATCTTTGGCACTGTGTATCCAAACAACCGCTGAGTTTCAAAATTCTAATACCTCAGCATCTTTTGTTAAATCTATGACATCGGATAAGACCAATGATGTCAAAACTGATGACATATCAAAAGTCAAATGTATCAGTTATATCTGCTGCATAATTCATCTTTAATTATGCTAAACTTTTGGCGAGGTATATCCTTCTAACCCATTAAAGGATTAAAACAGAAACATATACATCAGGATGAAAGAGATGAAACAAGACAAGCACTCAACATCAAGACCAACACGGAAAAGGGTAAAGGTTTCCTATAGCCTAATGGCCGTTAGGATAGTAGGGGTTTGAGACCCACTGTACATGAAATTCGGAGCCCTTTCCACTCTTTTTACTGCCATATACCTCCCTGATTCGAAAAAGATACCCATTTACTACTGGGTTGACTAAAGAGATTTCACGTTGCCGGCTGGCCGAACCCGGATTCCAACCAGCGACCTTCTGCACCAAAACCGAGCGTCTCTTACCCCTCTGAAACGCTGGAGCAAAAGAAGTCCAACAGTTTAACCCCAATGGGCCCAACCAAAGACAGATTGTCAAGCTCCGCCAACTCCAAAAAACAACGTAGCAGGAGGAGTTTACGTCGGAGCCGTCAATACGTCAGTCAGGCCTGATCCATCGGCATAAGCAGTTTCTTTTCATTTATTTTAACATTTAAACTACCTTACACATTTTCGTAATACGTTTAGAACTTTCAATTTGGTTTCATTAAGGCTACAACGCACGTTTTTGTTTGACAATATTAAAATTGATTATTCGGTTTAATGAAATATTTAATCCGAGGGATTTCCTTGCTGAGGGGATAATTCAATCAAATTTGATTTCAAATTTGAGCTGCGTTATAAAAAGACGCGTCTTCAAATGTATGCATATACAAACTATGCACGCCAGGTCCGGGTATGTGGAATTCGGTCAGACAACAACTCAAATCTTGTAAACACCCAAAAGCGAAACGCAATTTGTGCCTTTTTTCAGACTGCGCATGCGCATTTGTAAGCTTCAACATGTGCAGTTTGCGTTTGATCTAAAGAGACCTTTTTCAGGACGCGAATCAGTTTGTCCCTGTTTTCTCATTACAGCTTTCCATGCACGAGAACTGTTCTGCTTTGGCATTTAGAAATTTTACAACACATAACATTGTCGCAAGCCGATTGAAAAACATGCCAAGATAAAACCAATTTCAAGTGCGATTTTAAATGAGCTGCGACACGAGAAAACCAACAAAGTGGTTGTGCGCCCAGCGCAGACTCGGATTAGCCTGGGCATCCGCCCAGTCTGATCAGAGTCTTCGCTGTCCACATGGTGGTGGCTTAGACATTTAGCTACCCTTAAAGCGCTTAGCGAAGATTCTGATCAGACTGGGCCGATGCCAAGGCTAATCTGAGTCTGCGCTGGGCGCACAACCTCTTTGTTGGTTTTGTCGTCTCGCGGCTCAAATCGCTAGTGCGAGCTAAGTCTTTTCACCCATTTATGCCCAGTGGACTCTTCTGTCTTTATCAAATGGATGAGTCCATTTGCCAATTTACAATTTAAGCGTGTCTGGCTTAGCTTAGTTAAAGTTTTTAATTTCATTTTTTTATTTTACTGTTGCGGCGTCTAAATATGCACTGTTTATCTACGTCCTATGTAAGGGCCGTTAGGATTCATAGGTTAATATCAGAAGCTTTGATTGATTGATTTGTTGCTTGACGTCCACGGTAAACAGCTATGGTCATGTCGGGACGGTCAGTTAACCTAACTACACCATTCCTGGGCAGGGTTAGACCTCCTAAGCAGTTAACCAATACTAAATGCACATATTTTCGCCAGTAACTGACATCTGCGCTTCTTGAATCAGCGGAAGGAGAAACGAAAGTATATGACCAGACCGGGTATCGAATCCAGGACTTCTGACTTCTAAGTCAGGTGCCCTACCGACTGCGCTACGCGGCTCAGCAATATCAGAAGCAAAGACAGTGGTTTTACTAGACGCTACAAGTCCAGGTATAACATGGAGATAAGTGCTGAGAAGACTAAGCTGGTGACAAACAGTGACAAATGGATATTAAAGTGAGATCGAGGTAAAACGATAAAAACTTGGAACTGAGAGACGTTTAAAATACCTTGCAGCGGCTGGTTTAGATGATGGCTTCAAACCTCAGGCTCTTTTAAGTACTGCAGAAGCATTAACAAAAGTAAAGAGGAAAATTCTCAGGAACTGACACAACTCAATCCCAGATCTAATCCAAGAGCCCATGTGGGAAAGAGACAACACAAAATTAGTCACCACTAAAGGCAACACCAGCGGCACCATGTAAACAGCTATTTCCCATGCTGGTGGTCAACGGGCTAGCTTGAATATCACAAGCAATATGAGCCGCGACACGAGAAAACCAACAAAGTGGTTGTGCGCCCAGGTCAGACACGGATCAGCCTAGGCGACCACCCAGTCTGATCAGACTCTCCGCTTTGCGCTCAAAGGGTAGCTAAGGGTCTAAGCTACCTTCATGGGGACAGCGAAGACTCTGATCAGACTTGGCGGATGCCCAGGCTGATCTGAGTCTGCGCTGGACGCACGACCACATTGTTGGTTTTCTCGCGTCGCGGCTCATATATCAATGACAGACGTCGCAACTAACAACACATAAAACAACCAAGAAGAACCATAACAGAACTGCCGCCTTCGGATGGCAATCCTTACAAAGCTGCTTATACACGGGATGAGTCCATTTGTCAATTAAGGGGTCTTTGGTTTAGTTTTTCAACATTTTATTTTGTTTTATTGACAAATAACCTTTTGTCTTTTTCAAACAATGTAGATCCTGATCAGGCGCCGGGTTTTAAAGGAAGCTATAGACATAAATATAGCTCTGAATTGAAGTGATAACATAATTTTTACATACAAATCAGGCAGACTGGCATTGTTCGACGCAACCGTTATGTCAGCTTTGAAGCGTTGACATAATTTTCCGCTTTACGGATCAGTGTAGATTGGATTTTCCAGCTGATGGGATTAAGTCGGAAAAAATTACTAGGAAGCAAAGATACGGTACTTGTCGTCTAAGGTATATGTTCATACTACATTGGTTTGGCTGATATATGTATATAAGAGACAAGTTTAAGAGACTAGTTTTTCCCTGCATGAGTTTTATGATTCTTATGCAAATAAGTAAGAGTTAAGGGACGAGTCATTTATTATCAGGTGGGGGGGTCGGGTACATTTTCATACGAGTCCCCAAAATTTTTCCGACCCCCCCAGTCTCACCAGAATTTTTTTTCCGACCCCCCCAGATAGGTGACAAAAAAGTTTATGACCCCCCCACCATCCCAACTCCCCAGCTACCCTTCACCCACATACTGCATTACCTTTTTTTTTTAAGTCAGACTGACCTTAATCCAACCTGTATGAAACATAAAGAACATTTTCTTACTTTGACAGGTTGATAAATCATGTACATTAATGGTCTTTAAATTTTGTCAGCATATTTTGATATTTCTCACTTTTTCTTCCTGCATATGGCCATACACTATCTGATGTCCATACACTATGCTGAATGTCCAATAAAACTGTTAATAATAGTAATGGAGGGGGGTCTGGGGGCACAGCCCCCAGAAGCCACAATAGCTTTGCTGATATGACAAGGCAACTGGAAAGCAGATATCACAAATGCAGGCATTAAATAATCCAGAACAAAATCATCTGGTCTACATGATTTTATAGACAATTGCATACTGTCTTACTAGCAAATTTATGAAAAATATCTTTTTTTGATATGAAGTGGTCAAGTTTTGTGTGTCAGTTCTATAAATGTTTCTCAGCTTGAGTTTAAGTTAACAAGAATATAAGTAAGGGGGTCTGGGGGGCAAAGCCCCCCAGAAGCTGAGGCATTTTTAAAAAAAGAAGACTGATGGAAGAATTCTGACCCCCCCAATATGCCGAATGAAATATATGACCCCCCCTGCTCCATGGCTTTTTTATTTCCGACCCCCCCAGTACATCACCAAAAAAAATTCCGACCCCCCCTAAATGTACCCGACCCCCCCACCTGACAATAAATGACTCGTCCCTAAAAAAACCCAGCTCCAAAGAGATTTGTGAAATGAGCGATTTGCCAGAAAATGAAGTTTACGCTTTAAATTTGCTGAAAAACACCGAACCTGTATCACGCGATATATACACATGTACGTCTAAAAATTATAGGGAAGCGGCCACGTAGATTCTTTGAATGAGTATCAGGTGACATTTTAGATTGACAATAAAAAGTCCAATAAATATTTCTAATCATGCGGCGTATTTAAAATAACATCCAAGCAATACAATAAAACAAAATTAAAATGTTTTCTCACTGATTTTGCAAAAAATATGGTGTTCACTTTCAGATGCAAGACTAGCCTGTATAAAGTCAGAACAACCTAGCATCCGAAAATGTGTTGCACATCCGCACAGATTTCCGTTGAAATTAAACTTGGTTTTCTCTAATTTGTAACTATAAATAAAGACAATATACCACATGTCAACGGCGCTTTGAAAGTGCACGGAAACGGCAGCCCTTTATCTCGTGTAATAAAAGATAAATAAGCAGGGAAAATGAAATAAGTACAACTATAAATAACAAATCAGCGTCAAATAATTTTCATCAGCATAACCCAGCAGGCAAACTTCGTTGAATGAACACTAAACGTTCTTTCATCGTTATTAAGTTGAATCAGCGTTTGTTCGTTGTCGTTTCAAAGTTATGTGCCCAGTGGGTCTGACCAGCAGAGGCCTCCATATGCAGCGGTGATATTTGGCAGAGAGACGTATATAATCATCAGATGATTATGAAACATAGTTCAATACGAAACCAGACCAAAAGAAAGCCTTCAATTGGGCCATAATGGGCCCAACCAAGGACGTAGGTAGTCACGTGCTAACCTTCGTTAACAGATTCAGTCTATCTAGCAGAGAGTCGTAAGCTAGCCCGAGGCCGACTAAAGTTATGGAATTGAAGAGGGAAGTAAAACTGCCAACCGCGATTTGGATAACCAGCATGCACACAATGCGAGGTGGACCATTCTGTCCGTGACCCAGCAGGCAAACTTCGTTGAATCTATACTGACTAAACGTTCATTCATTGTTATTAAGTTGAATCAACGTTTGTTCATTGTCGTTTCAAAGTAAATACCCAGTGGGACTGACCAGCAGAGGCCTCCATATGCATCGGTGAGATCTGGCAGAGAGACGTATATGATCACCAGAAGAATGATGAAACAAAGTTGAGGACTCTGTTCAATACGAAACTCGACCAAAACGAAGCCCCCAACTGGGCCATAATGGGCCCAACCAAAGACGTAGGTAGTCACGTGCTAACATTCCTTAACAGATTCAGTCTATCTAGCAGAGAGTCGTAAGCTAGTCTGAGGCCGACTAAAGTTATGGAATTGAAGAGAGAAGTAAAACTGCCAACCGCGATTTGGTTAATCACCATGCATGCAATGCGAGATGGACCATTCTGTTCCTATAAATTGGATGAGTCTGTTTGTAAGTTAAGGGGTGTCTGGTTTAATTTGTTTATGTATTATTTGTCAATGTCACTTTTATGGGTCACTAGGCAGTAATGAGATAAAATCAATAGTGGAAGTAGGGCCATAACGTCCCCTAAAACGTCTACTCCCATAACGTTTACTCCAAAAACGTCTATTCCAATTTGGTTTACTGCGACAAAACGTGTACTCCCATTTGGTCTGATTTTCCAAAATATCTGCTCTGATTTGGTCAATTAATGATTATTATAGGGTACAGGTATAGTGAGATCTAAAAGAAATGTCTCAAAATGACGTGCGTAAATTGGTTACAACAACCACAAAGAGGAGCATTAGGAAATGGAGTCTGATGAATTGTAAGGATTTGAGCAGGTTCAAAGTTAAATTTTCTTCAGACTGAGAACACAATCTGGATGACAGTCATCACATGTTATTGTTTCAATAATTTACAACACATTGTAAAAATATTTCAAGCACATTGTAGGTAAACAAGTTTACAAAAACTGCTGCTTGATGCACCAAAATGTTTATTTTGAGCCTAACACTTATTTATGACCATTGACCATATAGGGGTCGTCATTCTGTAAAGATGGTGTATAGGGTGTAATGAGTGGAGTTTTGGGCTCAAAATTACGTTACGTTTAATGCATCCGCGCCTGAATTTTGAAACATTTTAAAATTTGGACACGGATCCTGCGGACCTTGCCGATACGAAAGGACAGTTACGGACTCTGTGGATGCAATACGGACCAATTACGGATAGAACGGAGAGATGAGGACTGGCCATCTGCAGCATCCGCAGAATCCGTATGTGTCTGTGTGACTGGGGCATTACTGCGGCAATACTCCACGAATTCGTTCGAAATAGAGTTTTGAGCAACCTTTTTTTATTAAACACAACAAATGACTGTTAGAGCGATCAAGGCGTTAAATAAAATGCCTACATGCATAGAAAGTGTCTTTCATGATGAATATCTAGGGTTGCCTTCGACAATTTTATCAGGCTCAGTGCCATAAAGCTGTCTAAGGAGCACTGGTTATATTTTACTTTAAAGGCACTAACCTTGAATTTCCCATTTATTCCCTTTATGCCAGACCTATTCATGTTACTAATTATGAATACTCTGTCTGTCATGTATCAGAGGATATTGAACAGATACATCTTGATATATTATTACTTTTGCTTTAATTGGGTTATGCAATATTTGAGTTTTGTAGATTGACTTGATATTGTTGAGTTAGTCCTTTAATTACAACGCAAAAATATGCTATCTTGAGGATAATTACTTGCATATTTGATTTTTTATTTAAAATCCCGCAGTGTTATTTCCTTTTTATCATATTACTAAGGCTTCTATTGCTCGGAAAACTCCACAAACTAGAATATTTATTGTATCCAATTCCATTTCCTGATAAGGACAAAGACTCTGCAGGTATGCAAAAATATACCTGTACTATTTTATGCTGTCCTAAATATCAGTCTTACAAAAACGTATTTCAATATTTTTGCAGTTTCGTAAACTTTACTGAACCTTACAGTCGGGGTAATCAGTATTTGCATTACCTGCAATGTAAAAATTTCCACACAAACATCCAAAATAGGTAATAGGGAGACTTTTTACGGCTTCCACACGGCACAACACCAGCTGCAGTGAGGTACAATTAAAATCTAAAAAAGTTCCTTCAAGAGTAGAGAATACATACAGAAGTAGGAACATGGGCCAGACTACGTAGTTTCGGCTAATAAAGCCTCGTCAGTGACCCTGACAATATCTGGTGACGAAACTAGAAAAAAGCATACTGTAATTTCTTAATTTTATTTGGGCAGTCGTTTCAAAGACTGAAATACCCCATAAAAATTGTACAAAGTTAAAATCTTAAAGAGTTCCTCCAAGGGCAGACAACGCATTCAAAAGATAGAAAATGGGTCATATTTCGAAGTTTTGGCTACTCAAAATATGAAACGTTACAAACGTGCTTGCTATAACATGCATGTAATGCTGCTGTCTTCATATTTAGTGGTTGGCACGGTCGTGGTTCGTGGCTTTGCTGCCCTCTTTGGTTGCAGGATGATTGGTTTGGTATCAGACTTAGTGATAAACCCGACATAGGGTTGGTTGGGGCTGGACCTTGCCTTGTCTGTTGTTTGGTTGTTCGAGGTTCGGCTGGTTTTCTTTTGCCCCGGTGTTTAGGTGGTGGTGTTTGTCACCCCAGGGATCTCCGATTTGTCGCGGTGCATTGTTTCTGTCGGGTCTTCATTTCTGGTTCATCCTGAGTCTTGTTCGTGGTTTGTTTATTTCCTGTGGTGGTCCGGTGGTGATGGGACCTTCGTGCGAACCAGGCGGCTGGCTGAGTGTTTCGAGCAAGGTATTGGCGGAGGGCGGGGTTTGGATCCAGTGGGACATGTTTGGACCCCGCGGTGTTTTTGCTGACCGTTCCAGGGTAGTGCTACTTTGTGTTTTCTCTGTGTTTCATGTTGTTATGTCCTGTTAACTGTGGTCTCTAACAGTCTGGTCACCTGAATGGCTGCCCCTTCTGCTTCCTGTTTTGTTTTTTAATTTAAAATATAAAATTGGTAAAAACAGGTGTTGCTGCTGTTTACTAGTTACGCGAGCCGACCTGATAACCTGTTTGGGATGGAGCCGCTCATTCAGCAGTATGAAACGAGTCATTTATTATCAGGTGGGGGGACGGGTACATTTAGGGGGGGGGGGGGGGTCGGATTTTTTTTGTGATGTACTGGGAGGGGGGGGGGTGTCGGAAATCAAAAAACCTCAGAGCAGGGGGGGGGGGGGTAATTTATTTTATTAGGCATACTGGGGGGTGGGGGGCAGAATTCTTCCATGCAGTATGCAGTCTTCATTTTTAAAAATGTCTCAAAAATGTCCCCATTAGTCCTAAAATTTCAGACTCGTTTCTTTCGAACTCAATACTTAAAAGACATTTATGAAAATGACAAACAATCCTTGGGGCAACTTCTTATCCAAAAAGGATCCTTTCACTGATTTGCTAGAAGAACAGAATGAAAGTGCCTATAAAATCATCTCAAGTAGATGATTTTGTTCTCAATTAAATTTAGTGCCTGTGTTTGTGATATCTGCTCTCCAGGTGCCTTTTTATCAGTAAAACTACTGTGGCTTCTGTGGCCCTGCCCTCAGACCCCCGCCACCCAGAGGCACAATTAATATTATTAGCTGTTAAAATTATTTAGCATTCGACAAAACAAATTTTCTGGATGGTCATAAGCAGAAGAAAGTGCAAAATGAAGACAAAGTTTAAACAGACCATGATTAATTAACCATTTAGAACAAGAAAATGTTCTTTGTGTTTCATACAGGTTTGGATTGAGATCAGACTGACATAAAATAGGTAATATGGCGTGTGAAGGGTAGCTAGGAATGGGGGATGGGGGTCACACTGTATGTGTGAAGGGTAGCTAGGAATGGGGGATGGGGGTCATAAAAAATTTGTCAGCTATCTGAAGGGTCGGAAAAATAATTCTTGTGAGATTGGGGGTGGGGGGGGGGAGGGGGGGAGGGGTCGGAAAATTTTTGGTGAACCGTATGAAAATGTACCCTCCCCCCCCCACCCCCCACCCCCCCCCCCCCCCCCCCCCCACCTGATACTAAATGACTCGTCCCTAACATCTACCTGCTCACTCTTTACTATTTTAAATTTCAAAACAAGCTATGGGCAGCTATACAGGTGACAATGTTGCTAGATGTCCACATTCAAGCGGACGGGGGGGGGGGGGGGGGGTAAGTAGGTTTTGCGGGGGATGGGGGAGGCTTTTGGCTTTAATGTGTTTTACTGGCTCTAATCTATTGCCCTTAGTCATCAAATGCATTTGTCATAAAAACCCTATGCTATCCGCAAACAGCAGATCTGTAAGGGTTTTTTTCGTTTGAGAATTGCTACCGAAATATGCCTTATTGCAGTCTGCAGCCGCGCAATCTGGTATTTTTTGATTCTTAATCTCTTGAATATAATTGTTACGTAACCCAATTTAAAATGATTTCATGTTTGTCCGGCATTATTTCATAGGAAAACAACTTTGGTTTGCTCCCATGGACATGGACATTGTAGCCCTTTCAATTTGAGGAGCTAGGGAAACGAATGTTTCTGTTAAGGCTGACCCCTATTGGGAATGCAGGTGAAATGGTAGTTGTTCTTCTAAAGTTTAGCCTATCTCTCGAAAAATCACAATGCTGTATACGGGCCGGCGAAATCCTCGGAAAACCTCTGTTCTACGCATCCGAACATATTATAGTAGCATGTAGTGAAGACTGTGATTAAAATACATGTTTCTAGAATTCGCTATGTCTGATCTTCAACAAGCAGTATTTTCTTATTCAGTGGAGGGTCGCATTTTGGTGCCAATAATCTATTACCTATAAAAATGTCTTCCAAGTTTTCCAAACAGTGCTCATTAAATAATACAGCCACAGAACAGAAGAAAAATCTACCGTGTGGTATGTGCTAACATAAAATAGAGGATCTTACATGAGTGCTCATGTATTATTGAATTTATTAAACGAGTTGGGGAAAAAAGATAAGATGCGAGGCTATGCCGAGCATCTTATCGATTTTCCCCAACGAGTTTAATAAATTCAATAATACAGGAGCACGAATGCAAGATTCTATTTATCATATGACACTAAAATCGCATTTATTAGCAAATTTTGCACTGAAACGTCATGATTTCGCCATTAGAAAACGTGACGTTTTTATGGACGTCAACGCATAACGTTACGATGTAATTTGCATATTTAATCCACTAGTTGATTATCGAATTTAATGCATGGCTTTATTACACTCTCAGATGCGACGTCATATGATAAAGAATCATATAAGCCTGCGAATCTTCGCATTATGATAAAAAAAGTCATATTTCCCTATATACGAAAATACGAAATAAGAGTTACAACCCGGAGGACAAAAACTTCGAATCAAAGCTATCAAAGCGGGGCGACTCTAATCAGATAACAAAACATATATAGCAAGGCTAAAAGAACAGTGTCAAAAATTCTTATCAAACTGATCCCTTATGATCATAATGATCATGACCAAATTATTAAGGAACTGACTTTCGTTAGAAAAAAATAAGGTTTCCAAGCCGGGCACACACCTCTGCAACAACGTTGATTTGGCATTAACCGGCTTTGATTCGAAGTTTTTGTCCTCCGGGTTGTAAGTGTTATTTCCAAGAAGTCCGTTGCATCTTTTTCTGTCTCATATTACGAAGTCCGTTGCATCATTTTTGGCGAAAGCTCGTCGTAGTCGGGTGTATCCTCCCAAAACACTTACTGAAGTCGGCTGCATCCATACAATGCGACCCTAAGTGGGTTTGGGACAATATTCTGTGAAAACCTGTTTTATTTGAATAATATCTGTTGCTGTTATGAGACAAGGAATGTTTATTGCATGTACAGAAACAGCAACGATGTGTTTGACAGAGCAGGATCCAAGGAATCGGCGATTATAAACGGTTTTTGTGTTTCTCATTCGATGTTCCACGGGTTAATGTACTTTTTCCTGGCATTTAGAGAAGCTATTTAACAGAATGGGTCTGATGAAAATAGCAGTGAAGTATGCTCTGCTTCTTCCAAAACTTTCAGCTCACCTTTCTTTTTTCTAAATAGGAACAAAATGAAAAAAATCGTCCTCTTACCTCTCGCCTCCATTGCGCGCGACGCGTCTTGTTGCCTCTGATCTCCGAAGTCGGGAATTCGGTAGAATCGAGGATACAGGGGGTGGTAAATATATCAGGTAATAACATCGAAGAATTAAAGCGCTGATTTTATGAACAAAATAAAACAGTTCATATAATTAGCTCACAAACCAAGACATTATTCTCATTTCAAACTCTACGCAGGTGTGTAGCCATTATTTCAGAAGAAATCGTTGAAAAAGTATGCAGTCGTTGGCGCCAATTGTTAATCCCGAAAATTTGTTTTAGGACCATTTTGGAGGGAAAACAACAAGCTGCTTGAATGGAAGGGCATCAGCCGTTGGCAGTCTTATACAATGTTCATTTTGTGTTTGCAGGTTCAGAAGTTACCGTCACTAGTACGACATATCCTTTGAAGCTGAGTGTCCAGCTCCGTCAAAGACCAGATTGTCAATACAGATTTTACCCATTAACGCCTATTGTCCCCTAAAAAGACATTAGCAAAAAGTGCAGACCAATATCAGATGCCGCAAAATGCGGCATCTTATCAGGGAGTACACTGTTTGTCATTGTTTTTGTTTAAGGGTCTCCAGGTATGAGGCACTTCTGTTAAGTTGCTATGTCTGTTATGGTTCCTCATAATTGTTCATGTGTTGTTTGTCGCTTTGACTGTTTTGATATATATTGTTTGTTATGTTAAGTTATATAATTGTAAATAGATAAAAGTAGTAGTTAATGTTTTACGTTTAATTTGTCCTTATTGTCAGGGTTGATGCTTTTTGTAAGACTGTTGAGTGGGCGGTAGTTGTTTTTGTTGGGTTGAACAACTAAGTATCTGATGAACCAAGGCAGAACAAAGGGCGAGGGTTGGTCCACCACAAACTAGTTCTGCTCGCCTCCCTCCCCACCCTCCCATAGTAATTTCATTACTGGCCGTCCCAAGGCGACAGTTCTGTTTTGATTATTCTTGGTTATTTATGTGTTGTAAGTTGCTATTTCTGTTATTGACTTATTGTTTGTGATGTTCAGGCTAGCCCATTGACCATCTACATGGGATATGGCTGTTAATATGGCTGCCCCTGGTGTTGTCTTTGGTGGAAACTAGTTTTGTGTTGTCCCTTTCCCACATAGTGTCTTGGATTGGATCTGGAATTGAATCGTGTCAGTTCCTGAGAATTTTCCTCCTTACTTATAAATGGGTTATATTCATAACATTGCCTTTCCCACTTCTCAATTGCTTGTTGAGTCTCATCATGATTGTTAATGTTCCTCTGCTAAACAGATTACAAGAGAAAATCACCTGTATGATTCGATATCACATGTTTACATGAAACACAAACACTTGCGTGTATTTTGTAGCTGTCTTCGGCTACTCGTATTATTGCAGTTTGTAAGATTATAATGACTTTTCAGCGTTATATTTATACTACGTCATCACACAGGTTGTGTTAAAGAAAAATTAAGAATCATGAAATCTGGGTTGTTTTCAGTCAGAAAAAACAGACTTTATTCTAGATCATCGCTTTTTATTCATTTGGACCCCATTTTGATACAGTTCCGTCTTTGAATCGGCTGCCTTGTTAAACTGTAAAAATATAGTATGTTTTCTCTCGCTTACGTCACCGGTCACTGATAAGGCTTAAATATCCGAAACTTCGAAGTATGACCCAAGTTCCTTCTTTCGAATGTGTTCTCTGCTCTTGAAGGAACTCGTTTAGATTTTTAACTTTGACTTCACTACATCCATAAAACGTCTCACCGTACACCATCCAAAGTGCAGATTATTTTATTTTCCCGGAAATCAGAAAGTTGATTTGTTTACATTCATATTCTGATCATCGCTTTTATTCATGTGGACCTCTTTTTGTAACAGTTCAATCTTTGAATTGACTGCCTCGTTAAAATTGAAAAAGAATACAGTATGTTTTCTGTTGCTTTTGTCACCAGATTATACCAGGGTCACTGATGAGGTTTAAATAGCCGAAACTTCAAAGTAGGACCCAAGTTCTATCTTTCGAATGTGTTTTCTGCTTTTGACGGAACTTTTTTAGGTTTAGAGTTTAAGCTTCCTGTCTCCTCACCCCACCCCCACCATACACCCCAACCTCCCACACTAATGATTTATTATGGACCATTCAAAGATGCTACTCCTGTTATGGTTCATTATCGGTACTTTTTGGTTGTTGACAGTGTCGGTGTTTTCGTTCACCTGTTGGTAGGTGGTGTTTTTCAGTTGTTGTAACTGGGCAACTACCTATCTGGGAAAGAGCTGTTCATTCGGTTTACCCTACATGCCTTTCTGAACTGTTGTCGATTTATGAGCCGCGACAAGAAAAAACCAACAAAGTGGCTGTGCGCCCAGCGCAAACTCAGACCAGCCTGGGCATCCGCCCAGGCCGCTCAGACCTTTCGCTGAGCGCTTAAAGGGTAGCTAAGGATCTAAGCTACCTCCATGCGGACAGCCAGGACTTTGATCAGACTGGGCGGATGCCCAGGCTTATCTGAGTATGCGCTGGGCGCACAACCCCTTTCTTGGTTTTCACATATCGCGGCTCAATTATTAACTTTGTTGCCTGTTGATTTTGAAGGCGGGATATGGGTTATGAATATATTAGTTCTAAGTATTGCCCCTGTCTTTTTATTTTTATAGCTACATACTTAAAAACGTTCGTGTGTGTGTGTGTGTGTGTGTGTGTGTGTGTGTGTGTGTGTGTGTTCCTTTTCTTTTCAGTTGCTGTCAACAATTTCTGTATTCTACTTTATTCATATCTATAAATTCCCAATATAATTTGCGGTCGGAGGTGACATCTAGTTCGTGGGGTAATTTCCGTACGTTGCCATATTTTCTTCTTCAGAGAGACGCACTATTAAATATTATCCAGTCTGATGATTAATCATGGGAATATATCTCATTTACAAACCAAATCAGGTCCAAGTCTCTAACCATTGGTAATTATAACAAACTCTCGTATCAAGCAGTTGAAGGAACTTTCAGTTGGTGAGACCTACATACGAAACGAAAATGGCTGTATTATAGTACAATGGTTGTTCAGCTGCCGCTGGTTTAAGAGAAATATGCAGGATTAGGGTCTAGGCATATCATTTAACTATAGAGTAAAGTTTTTAATCTCTCTGGCGCAAGCCTTTTAAAGACAGAAATGAAGATAAAATGTTGGGCATTAACTCTGTAATCAAACTTTAAGGGATCGAAATACAGATCATGATAAAGTAAATAGGAAAATTCTCAGGAACAGATACAATTCCAGATCCCACCCAAGATACCATGTTGGAAAAAAGACAACACAAAATTAGCCACACCCGAGACATCATCAGCGGAATCCATGTGAACAGCCATTTCCAATGTTAATGGTCACCGGGCTAGCCTTAACATCACAAATTATAAATCAGTAACCGACATAGCAAAACACATAACATAAAACAACCAAGAAGAACTAAACCAGAAATGCCGCCTTTGGGCGGCCAGTAATGAAATAACTGCAGGGCTTAACCGTTTGCGGTCACGACCAACCTTCGCCTTTGGGTTTGGTTAGGTTAATCAGACACTAAGTTGTTCTTTTATTCTCTTACCATAGGAACGGGTGATTATAATATTTCTAGTTTAGAAGAAGTGGTTAAGATGGTAATCTTACAGATGCTCCACAGATGCGTGGCAATTCTCACCAGGAATTCTTGACATTGCATCTATAACACATGTCCTGGCATGAAAGCGTCATTTTGTCTGCAAACAGACAGCCCCAAAAAAATTTTCAGTGACAGTAATGTTATAAAGTCGAATTCGCTATAATTATAATTGAGCCGCGATACGACAAAACCAACAATGTGGTTGTGCGCCCAGCGCAGACTCAGATCAGCCTGGGCATCTGCCCAGTCTGATCAGAGTCTTCGCTGTCCGCATGGAGGTTGCTTAGGCCCTTAGCTACCATTTGAGCACACAACGAAAAGTCTGATCAAACTGGGAGGATCTCCAGGCTGATCTGAGTCTGCGCTCGGTGCACAACCACATTCTTGGGTTTGTCGTGTCGCGGCTCAATTATTAATGAAAATAACGAAGAGATTTGGAATTTCAAACAGCTAAGAATACATCGGTTCGTGAAGTAGGTTAAGGGAGCAGAAAAGGTGTCGACAAAACGCAATTTTAGTATTAGTAAAATCCACCTAAAAGTGACTGAAGTACTGGTTGCCATGTGCGGGCGAAACGCACGTAATATAAACTCTGTTACCACGAAGCAGTCGGTTAGCATTTTGGACTCAAGGGGCCTGATGAATTCCTTTAATCCGTCATTTCCTTTACCAGCTTCGTTATTGATAGGAAAGTAAAAAAAAACTAAGCAATACTCAGGAATTAATTCAGTCATAACCCATATCCCGCCCTCAAAACCAAAAGGGAAATAAGTATATACATAAAACTGACAAAAATTTATGAAAGACACGCACGGTAAACCGAATGAACAACTCTTTTCCAAACAGGTGCCCATCTAGCTACCCTAACTGAAAACAAAAGTAACACCTACTTTATCTATTGTCTATCTTAAATAACAAAACAAAATAAAACTAGTTTTACTGAACCCAAAACTGCGACTTTGAAACAACTGTTAAGCCGTTTTAGCCCCAGAGCAAGAGCAGACAATCCCGGTGGTCAAAGTTTTGTTTTAAAAAGCGTTATTAGTTTTTTTTCGTTTTTTTTTTCTATGTTTTTTTTTTCATGTTTGTCATGTTTCACAAGGATATTCCCAATTGTAAGGAAACTACAGGCCAAAACATATTTTTTAAAGTGTGTATTGCCTCATGGCAAGAGGAGATTAGCTAGGTTACTAAACAGATTTAACAGAAAGCTTTTTTTAATCTTATAAATACCCAAAAACTTTTAGACGAAGCATTAGAAAAGGAATAGGTGTTGGAAAAGATACACAATTTGGATATTTACAAATGCCTACTTATCAAACACTGACCGAAAATATACTGACACAAACAAAAAACGTCCGCTTTTCAATTGTGTCTGAGAATTTCAAATGAACATAGACATTACATTTAAATGCATTGTTTCAATAACGTCAATTATTCAGCAGTCGTGTGCGCTGAACGGAAATCCATTCAACGAACGTCGACGCCAATGACAATGCCACAAGCGCCAGTACCCAAATTTCGAGAGTCACAAAATCAGTATCTCGTGTTTTAACCATCGCAGCACATCCCAGAATCACTGAGCAGACACGCTGCTGAGATTTTATGAGTGCTGGATTCATTCCTGACTGTCGCAACCAATGGCATACACCTGTCACTTAATGTGACGTCACAAAACGTCAATTATGATGGCTGCACCAGTTTTCGGGGTATTAACGTTTATACGCAACACAAAAATTGTGTGATAAACGAAGATCACAAGCTGATAGTCTGTGTGAATTTAAAAATATGTGTTATATAATATGTAACTTACATTTCATGTCCGCATGTCTCCAAGTTTACAAAGATGATCAAATCCAAACAGATGCTCAGCTGAACCTGCTGTCCGAAACTGAACCAGTTTTCGGGGTACTTTATAGGAATCGCCTTCAAAATACATAAGCTACAAATGCTTCTGATAGAAACTGCCTTCGGGAGACCTACAGTTCTTTAGCATATAAATATTAAATTTATCAGAAAAAAGTTCATAATTGAATTAATCGCGGTGACATGTTCGACGGTACTTTCCATAAACTTTGCAGTGTTTCCAATATAGCCGCTTCCACGGTCACCAATGAAGACGTCATGGATGACGTCAAAACTAACGTGCACTCGCACGTCCATCAGTGCATGATAAAACATGCTGATTCAACTTTTTGTTTGCAAAAAGTAATCATCTGTAGACGTCCTTGGCAAAAGGAGAGGCATAATTCATTAGAATACCCCGAATTCTGGAGCACCCCGAAAACAGGTACGTCGACCATACGACCGTGCGTAGATACTCGCAGACATTACCTTGTTGGTCCATCAGTTTGGAAATCAGTGGCATAAGACTACTTCAAAATTCATTTCTAGCCATCAATAGCATTGAAATCAGCATCATTCAGCATCGCAAAAAGTTAGTTACAAAATAACCTGATTTTCTGTAAGGGGTGGGGTAATAAAACCGGGCTTTAGTGAACCGGGATCTCAGGTTTCAGGTTGAATTTTTATTTTCGATGCATGTTGTCAATATCGTACACAAGTATAGTCAAATAAAACAAAAACGGTGTCAAAATGATGAACGGTTATGGAGATATTGAAGTTCTAAAATCGCTATTAATTTAATTAAAAGGGAGATAATTTCTTATATCGAAGACTTTGGGCTGCTTTCTCGTTCATTTAATAAACAGTTTTTGCTGTTAAAAGTTGATTTTTCGTTTTTCGACGTTTCTGACGCTCGTTTACCGCAAAACATTTCTGGTTTTGATGAATAAATTGCTGCTGAGGAATAAAAATGGTGTTTTGACATAAAGTTCGATAAATCTTGTGGCTATGGAGAAAAATGAAAACGGGTACAACTTTATGTGGGCCAGATGCTCAGGACACATTTTGTTTGGCTACAACTTTACTGGTTCAAAAGATACAAAACCTTATAAAATGGACGTTTCTTTTTTGTGTCAGTGTATATGACAATCTACCTCTACTGAATGCCTTTCTGACGTCAACCTTGCTTCACTGCATTTGACTGAAATCCTGACTTTCGCTGATATAATTAACTCAAATGACTCCTACTTTCAAACTTAATTATATCTTTGGCACTTGAAGGAATTTCAGATGTTGACGCATTATACTCGTGAAGTAAAAGTAAACTACTTCATATGCGACTGTGTCTACGACAAACAGACTTGTCCATGTCTATGAATCTAAAATTAGTTTGATGGATATTAGGAATACAAGATATGTTTTCATGTAGCCAGTACACCAATAACTGTATGCTCGAAAAGGAGTCACTATATAAGGAGATCACCTGTCTTAGGATTATCAGGGTCGCCGAAACCAAAGTACAGTGCAAACGAACCTATATTGAGGCTAGGCGCACATGCTACATTGTTGGTTTTGTCGGGTCGCGGCTTACATGTGCAAGAGGAGATAAGTATGGGTGATAAAACTGATTTAACAGAAAGGTTTCTTTTGCAGCTAGTGTTTTTGTATGTCCGCTTAGGTGACTTCCTAATGGCAGGCTTGACTATATGAATGACTCTAGTATAGCTGGTATATGTTCTGAATAGATGATTTTGGTCGTATATCGAAATGACTAAAAAGGTGATTGCTTGTCAAAATTAAGTGGAGCTGGATCATTAGCATATACTAATTTAGGAAACTTTGTAACGGGAGAGAGAGAGAACTGTTCTAATGTAATCTTAATTTTCATACGATCCTAATCGTTTTAATTTATAAAGAGTTGTTCTACTAAAATGCCAGTTAATATAAATCTGATGCTCAATACTTTTGCTACCAGGCCCCGAGGTTTCAGCTGAACATGAAATTTTCTCTGCTGATATATGAAAATGCCAACTAATATTGGCACTTTCATATTCACAAGCAGAGAAAATTTCATACTCAGCTAAACTGAGCAAGAAAACAACCGCATTTACCAGTTGTTTGCTATTTATTGGCAGGTAAAATTTCATGCTCAGCTGAGTTGAGCATAGAACAAGTTTTATAAACTTGGGGCCAAGTTTATCGCTAATGAGCTGCGAACTATTTGCACCGTTTTGCACGATATCGTTTGAAATCAGCTTCGATAATGAATGTTTTATAGTAATTCAGACAGGATTTTGTAAATAAATAGCCCAGTTAAACAGAGCGGAGCTCATTTCAATGTGATTCGTACCTTACTGTGAATTTGATTTCATTATAATCCAAAACCAATATCGTATTTATTCGGTTATAAGAAGTGAGTTTTTTCTTCCTAAATTACCGCAAATATGTATATCCGTCTTGTGTAAAGTAGCTAACTAGAGGATCTTACATGAGTGCTCATGTATTATTGAATTTATTAAACGAGTTGGGGAAAAAGATAAGATGCGAGGCTTTTGCCGAGCATCTTATCGTTTTCACCAACGAGTTTAATAAATTTGATAATACAGGAGCACGAATGCAAGATTCTATTTATCATATGACACTAAAATCGCATTTTATTAGTAAATTTTGCACTAAAATGTCACGATTTCGCCATTAGAAACCGCGAAATTTTATGGACGTCAACGCACAAAGTTACGACGTTATTTGCATATTTAATCCACTAGTGGATTATCGTTTTTAATGCAATGCTTTATTACACTCTCAGATGCAACGTCATTTGATAATAGGGGTTTCTTTTAAAAAATTATCCCAAAAATCTAGATCCGTCTTGGGAGACGGATCTAGATTTTTGGGATTATTTTTGAAGGATAAACTATGTCTTATACCCGAAGAAATATGGTAACTGCCTCGGGATAGTCAGATATATTACACTACTTTCATTAAACTATCACAGCACGTGCTTATTAGACAATATTGAAATTGGCACTTGGTTTAATGAAATTTTCAATAGAGCAGAATCTCATGCTGTTGCTATTACTCAATCAAAGTTGATTAGATTAACAGTTTTAGTTCTGCCATTATTGTGTTCTATTTTATAGGAAAGTAAAAGCATACCCTATTAGTAATTCGCCCACTTAACTTGCATAGTCTACGAACATCCTATGGTGTTTTATTTTCGGTTTAAAGGCTCTGAGAGAATATCGATCAATGATCAGAGAGGAAGAAAGAAAAACAAAGATAGGACAAATTACAGTATAACAAACCCTCCCTCCAACCCATCCCTCCCCCCAACCCCCGAAAAAAGGTCCACTCCACATCTGCTGCGAGCCCCGCATTCTCTATGATGCCATGTTATACGAATGCCTCAAATTACCTGATATGTTGAACTGTTTTTGATCTGCTAATAAGTGACTTTAAAGCGACAATAATTAATTTGATTAAACGTCATTAAAGTGGAGAACAGAACATTGCCATTGGCTACCAGTGTGCATTTATCCAAAGGTCTTATTGCTGCATAGCATTTCACTTCTTGTTTTATTATCTAGGATAAGACATCGGCATTTTTAATTTTCTAACCAAGTCGGATTTTTTTTCTCTCTCTCTTTTTTCATGTTTGAGTGCTTCATCAATTTGTGTCACATATTTCCACACGTTCCTAGTACACTGAATTTACCATTGCCCAGATGAATGGATGCCAGTTGATAAGTGATAAGTTGATATATGAATAAATCAATGGTATACGTATTACAGTACACCATAATGCGCCCTATCTCAAACGTTACGTTGATCATCTTCCGTAGCTTATCTGTTCCGACCGACAGCTGTATGTATTGAACTATAAGACGAGGACAATGTCTTCATTTTTTTGTTAGTTGCATAGGGACTAGACCAGCTAGCGTTGTAATAGCTTATGTCCAATCCCGTTGAATTTTCCGGCTGACTGCCGAATTAACTCAGCTATAAGACGGACATACTTTTTATCAAAATGACATAAAACATCTAAAAAATCGTACTGTTCCGCTTTAAGATTTGTTTTTTGCCCTTCCAAAACAATCCCAAAAATCTATATCCGTCTTAAGATACGGAACTAGATTTTTTGGATTACCTTGGAAGGGGAAAATTCCCGTCTTGTAACCAGATAGATACGGTAAGTGTTGCCTTTGCAGTATTTTGGGTGCTAATATTTGAAGCTTGGTTTTCCAGAGAATGTCTTTATTTTCGTCATCGGATTGATCAGATTACGCCTCATGTGGAAAATTTCGCTCGAAGAGGATCGTGGCGGCCCGCCGAGACCTTCCCAACACCTTTTTGCTTCAGTCGTTTGGGGTTAAGCGATACTGAATAAGTTAGATAAACAAATGCGCATATGCCGCACTAACCCATTGTATTCGTGGTATTTTTTGTCGTCTGCTGAAATTGTCGTCTGCATCAAAAATCAAGAATATTTTGACAATATTGGTCTAACTAACTCTTGTAGAAATGATGTCTAGGCAGCTAACAGTTTGGATCTCAGATCAGGCCCCACATTTGTGGGGCCTGATCTGGATCCAAACTGTTTGCCCAGATACCAAAGGGGTATCCCGAATGGAATGGGTTAATGGTATATTTATATTTGAAATAACTGTCTCGCTAATGCAAATGGACAGACTCAGTCAACCTATTTTCGTTTCTCTGAAATGTTCATTGCTTTGAATATTTATTGTTAAAGATAAAAGTGATGAAATTCTCGAAAAAAAAATCCGAAAGTGGTCAAACTGAAATTTCGGCTTTAATCAGGAGTTTTGTAATCTTCCACTTCAAAGTAAATATTGTGCTCAAATATGCTTTTCATTAGCTATGAGTGAAATGGCATGTTTTGCTGTCACAAGAGTACAGTTTTGCACTTACATGTTGTTTTTTACTCAATCAGGTGGTCTTTTCGTAGTAAGTTTGCTGTTTTGCTTGAGTGCGTGTTCGAACAAGCAGACCATGTGTGGGATCAGTACTCTCAATGTATCTTCATATATTACTCTTTTTCAGTGGGCACGGGGCCATTTCCACTTGGGCGAAGGCAGTGAGCAGGAACTGTTTCTCAAGACGCGGCAGCATTATCGCTTGCATCAATGAGTAGAGGTCGGCACCAACGATACAGATGAATTAGCCTGAATTTTTATCCCCATCCGGTATTTCGAATATTCATTTTTCATTATGAAGCTGACTGCAAGTTCCTGCTTTAGGCTCTTATCTTCTATGATGAGTAAATATTCTAAAATGTCAAATTTCAAATTTTAAATGCACATCCCATTGATGATAAGTTTCTCACCTGTATTATCAAAACATGATTTATATCTGGAAAAGGGGCAGGGAACAATATATTTTAACTAAAGAAAATTCTTGTATGAGAATGACCTGCACATATTTCAAGGCATTACTATACAGCAATGATACAAGTTCACGATCCCTGTATTCTGAAAATTACATACCGCTATACCGGTCTCGTACCAACAATCGTGCAAGCATTAGCATTCATAAGCATGTCTAGCGTATTTGCATATGGCTATTCCAGGTCTCGGATGTACAAGCTAATAGAAAAATACCGTATTAACCTTTATAAACATCAATGCTGTATTAAACATGCCCTGCCTCTTTTCCAGAAATAATATAATATGAGCCGCGACACGACAAAACCAACAATGTGGTTGTACACCCAGCGCAGACTCAGATCAGCCTGGGCATCCGCCCAGTCTGATCAGAGTCTTCGCTGTCCGCATGAAGGTAGCTTAGACTATGAGCTTCGTTTGAGCACTTAACGAAGAATCTGCTCAACCTGGACAACTGCCTAGGCTGATCTGAGTCTTCGCAGGGCGCACAACCACATTGCTGATTTTGTCGTGTCGCGGCTCATATTGACTTGCTAACCTCCGTATTTTTCATCCGTTTTACACATAGGGAAGCAACATGAATTTCTACATGTACTTTCTTCTCTGGAGGACACAGCTCTTCATATGCGGTCTTCTCTTCAAGGAAATATTTGCTCCTAGAGGAGCAAATGTTTTCTTTGAAGAGCTGACACCTTATCAAAAGGGAGGCAAACAATGGATTAATTGTGGACCCCTGAGAGTGGATCCATCCCTCTAAATGAGCCGCGACGTGACAAAACCAACAATGTGGTCGTGCGCCCAGCGCAGACTCAGATCAGCCTGGGCATCCGCCCAGTCTGATCAGAGTCTTCGCTGTCCGCATGAAGGTAGCTTAGACCCCTAGCTACCCTTTAAGCGCTTAGCAAAGAGTTTTATCAGACTGGGCGAATGCCCAGGCTGATCTGAGTCTGCGCTGGGCGGACGGCCACATTGTTGGTTTTCTCGTGTCGCGGCTCACATATTTTTGTTAGCGGTATTTTGGCAGTGGTTGAGTTTGTACTCCTTAGGCTCATAAATGCGCATTCCCGCCTCACCCCCTACCCCCGCCACACTTCGTAAAATGCAATGCCTTAAGGGCGTTTAATATGATTAATATGTTACATAGATTTCAGTTCTATACTCTCTTCGTTCACTGTAATGTACGAGGGATGATCAAAAAGTTCCCGTAAAAGTGCTGTACGCTCTTTATTATTTTACTTTCTTCAATAAAATTTTATCCCAGGCAACCTTAATGTAGTTGTGATTCATATCATACAAAACAACTGACTTATGTCCAACCAGTTCATTGCACGCGCCACCAACGTAACGACCGGTAACGTGAACCGGCCCAGCTAACGTTACGTTGCATTTTTATCGTTTTTAATAGCAAAATTCGAACGTTGCTTACTCACAAATTAATAATGGAAACATGAATTACTTTACATAAACTTAAATATATATATATTATCTTGATGTTCATTACAATTTTTGTAAATTGTTTTGATTCTTTCTACGAAATGATTGCTAAGTCCAACGTAACCTTTAATCAGTAAATATATGTAGGTGGGGTAATTCAAGGGCAGACAACTCACTTTACCTTATAATACGGAAGTGTTATGATAAGGTTTCATAAACTACAGATAATGGCAATTCGTTAAATATATGATTTATGCCTTTCAGACCAAACATTTCAGCAATACGACAACACAACCTGAAATCGGCAGTAATTATGAACTTCCAGCAAATGCCCATCTCA
The DNA here is from genome assembly GCA_963989385.1 of Ctena decussata. Classification (NCBI taxonomy): domain Eukaryota; kingdom Metazoa; phylum Mollusca; class Bivalvia; order Lucinida; family Lucinidae; genus Ctena; species Ctena decussata. The sequence continues at coordinate 76,013,607 of OZ022509.1, forward strand.
CCTAGCAGCAACGATGTATCGGCCATCTTTGTCATAGTTAAGGTCATATTAATTCATTACTATGTGCAGCATTTAGAAGAGTGTGGTACATGAAGCTACTTATACAAAAGGACTTATCTTAAGACTATGGCTGAATTTTGACAAAGCTTACTGATAAAGCCTTGCTGCTGCTTGATTTAAGACTTCTGATAGACAGCTAATGCTGCTGCAGATATAAGATTGCGTTATCGCATTGCTGGCATAGTTCGACTGAAATGTAACATCATACGAGGGGTGTTCGAAAAGATTTGCAAATGGCCTCATGACTTTGTTTAGGGACAAGCTGGGTACAACCGCTTTGCATTTACTAAAAGCACTGCATTTTGGCTTTAAGATGATACCAAACACTATACAAAGACACTTTTCCTTATTGAGTTACAACTCATTTTAATAGGTCCCAGTCATACCACTGGGCTAATTTTATATATAAAATCTTTTCAGTGTTACGCATTCAAGTCGAATATCCTTGTAAATACAAAATTAATTTTTGTCATTTGCTTGTCCATCGTTTTTTACAATATCCATACAGAAGTTAGAAGCGTTGCAACTTTTATCGATTTATTCCTTGCAAAGCAATGCGCAGTTCTAATGACGTTACTGAAATTTACGTTAATGTCATTTTTGAAAGCTTGCAAACGCTTCGTTTGTGGTATTAATTTGAATTTATTGACAGGTTTTCATTGACCCATGTAAATGCTCTTGCTAACAAGATTTTGAATGCTAATACACTTGTTTTCATTACAAAATCATCAAATTTTGGTAGAAAGTGTGAAATTGCCACAACATAAAGTACGGATAATCCGTATTTCCGGGCCAGTAGGGAACCTATATTAAAAATAATTTCCGCGATATTTACAGGACAGCATTGTCTGGGCATTTTCTTTAATGAACAAAGATAAAGAAAAATCAAAGACTGCTGATATATAAATTACGGCCTACTAAAGTAAAATTTTGCAGTGTCTTTAGGGTATACCTCTTTCAAAGAAGATAAAAATGCAATCTTTTTAAAAAAATGCACCGGTTTTTCAGATTTCTCAACGCATATCATAATTTCATGTGTTTCTGCAATCAGAAGTTCTGTCTGTTTGGTGGTTATCGAGAAATTACGTCATTTGCAAAACTTTTCGAACACCCCTCGTATATCTAACGAATTGCAATTATATAAGGTTCATGAAACTTGATCATAAAAATTCCACTGTATAACGTCGTGCAAATTATCTGCCCTTGAATTACCCCACCCCCACACATTTGATTTTTAAAGGGCACGTTGGAATTAGACATCATTTTTTTAAAAAGATCAAAAGAACTTACAAAAATTGCTATGAACATAAAGATAAGATATATATTTCTAAGTTTAGGTTAATGAATTGACGTTAATACACACATTTCATAGATAAACAACGTTCAGAAATTGTTATTAGAACCGATAAAAATGGAACGTAAAGTTTGCTGGGCCGGGTCACGTTACCGGTCTTTACGTTGGTGGCGCGTGCATGAAACTGGTTAGACAAAAGTCAATTGTTTTGTATGATATGAATCACAAATACATTGAAGTCGGATAGTGGGAAATTTCTTTGAAGACAGTAAAAACAGTAAAGAGAATACAGAACTTTTCCGGGAACTTTTTGATCATCCCTCGTAAAAGGAATGATAAATCAAACTCTCCTTCCCATTCAAGACTCCAAACGGGAAGAAATAAAACGAAGCAACACCAAAGTAAGCACAAAAGTCAAGAAGTAACACTACGACAAAATAAAGCGGTCAAATAATATCATAAACCCGAACAAAGACAAGGGGCCGTATTCATAAAGCCACTTAAGTCGTTGCTATGCGGTTGCTAAGGCTAAATATCTATAAGGAGATTCCCTACAACTATGAAATTTGGTCTGGAGGAACAGTCTTTGTAAGACTGTTCCTCCAGAGCAAAATTCATAGTTGTAGGAAATCTCCTTCGAAGAAATTTAGCCTTAGCAACAGCATAGCAACCACTTAAGTGGCTTTATGAATACGGCCCAAGGACTCAACAGAAACACAGACACTGACTCTTTGAAGCAAGGAAACCCATCAGTTGAAACATCCAAAACTTATCAGACCTGATGTGATGTTTTCTGTCAGTTCACTTTTTCTTCTCATCATTTTTATGAAAATGAACAATACAGAACAATGGTTTCCCGTCATACTGCATTACAATGAATCAAGGCCACACCAGCCGTAATCATGCTGTTCGCCATAAACTTAGATATACAGCCATACAAATCAGCTTGCGTATTCAGACGGTGCTTTCCGTTTGTTTAATTGTGTGAAGAATTATGTAGGCAGTATTTGCAAACAGTAATTAAAGCATATTGCTAAGGCTGTACCAGGCATATTCTGTTTGTAATTGTTAGTCGTGCTATCAAATATTTATTTTTCCTCGGTAGAACTTCAGGCTCATCTTGAAAATGTCAGGAAAATTCTTGTCATCAAAGTTTCAAGGTTTCCTTGTGCAATAAATCCGAATTTTGTGGATTAATGTAAAAGTACAATATAACAACAGGTTACTGCCATATGAGACATTTAAAACGTAATGCGCCAAAATTTACGTCTGCAGAATTTTAAAAAGAATGTTTCGTCCAAGCGATATCCTATTGAGAATTCGAGCACTAGAGGGCAAACAGTGTAGATTCAGATATGCCACCTCATCTAGATCTTCACTGTTTGAAAATTTAACTATTTTAATTTTTTGCCGCTTCAAGGGTTAACGTCCAACAACTGAACCGTCCGAGGTTCTCTCGCAGTTCTACTATGTTCAGTTAGTTGTAGTAGACATAACATTGCGTGCATCGAGCTCAACACGAGAAAAGTTTACTTTTCACAGAAACTAAAGGCAAGAAAGTTTGCCAAACATTTCGCGTTTTCACGAAGAAACATATTTGCCATAGAAAATTGTGACAAAAAATCTCTGACAAAGAAATTTTGGCAGATGTATTTGCTGCAGTGTTTATCCGAACAAAGATTTCTGATCAAAGTTAATAAGACAAATAAACTTTACCCGTGTGAAGCCTAACTGTGTCGCATTTTTCTTTTGAAATATAGTTTGTTAAAAATTAAACTACATGTATTTTGATTTTGATCAAAATTTTCTGTCTTCACCTCCATTGCTACTTTCTTTGTCACATATTCTGACAGACGTTATGTTCACACTGATAAAGTTTGTACGCCATACATTTATAAAATTTTCCTTTAAATTTAGCAACGAAAATCGAAAATGTGGCTTATATTTCCATTTACATGAGCTTTTTTCTGTCCCAGATCCACCTTGTCAAATAAATTTTGTTTGCTGCGAACAACGTCACCAATGTGTGAACAGGTTTCACTGGCGAGCGAAGTCTGAAATGAAAGTTTTGGTTTAAGTCGGCATCAAAAATAACAGTCTACTAAAAGGCAGCCTTTACCATTGTCTCAAGTTGATCGTATTTTGCAACGTAATGATGGAATCTACGTTACCTTGCTGAATCCTCCCAGCATATTTGAGCAGCCAACTTTTCCTCTGGTACCTAAAGTCTTGTTGATTTCGCATTGTTATATTTACTGGTGTTTAGATAATAATTTGAAGAGAAAAAAACACTGGCTACGGGTGAAACTTTCACTTGTTATCTAGAGAAGTTTGAACAAACAGAACAAAACATTCTGACCTTCGTTTTATATTGACCTTACCCTGATAAGGATGACTTGCGATTTTAAGGCCTTTTCAACAGTATTTTAGTCATATCAGGAAGACGGGAGGTTAATAGTGAAAAGCTGTGTGCAATGGAAACCGTCTACGGTAGGAAAGATTTTCGCCTCAAGCGGAGCTCGAAGCCGGGTCCGCTAGATCCGTAGGCCAACGCTTAACCCACTGAGCTACCGGGCTCTGCTTACCATAAGAAAGAGAGTTTTAGACTATTTGCGACACAACGAAACACCGGTCAGCCTGCCTGGTTTGAATAGAAAATTGCTCTATCTGTTCAAGTGCACAGCCAATTTTTTCCCTTATAAGCTACGCCTTAACCGAAACAATTTTTGAGCATTTGTAAAAACTTGGTACATCCGTTTGGTTAGACAGACGTTGCATGTGATGAATAATGAAAAAAATATCATAACCGGGTAACCGGCTGTTCCAGATTTCGTTGTAGACACTATCGTTTATGAACCCAACCTGATTTTTAGAACTAGTGCGAATGTTTTTAATAAGATCAATGTAAACACAAGAAAAACATTTATTGGAATGCGCCAATGACGTTATTACGTGGAATTAATATTATCAGAATGTTACATGTTTATGTCTGTGGGAGCAGAGATTTGCTTCATTACAATGTTGCCTTTGTGTGCTATCCAGACTGATCTTGAAAACGAATTGAAAGTTCATAACATCAATTTAAAGCTCTTTCACATCTCTTCGTAATGTATTCTGTATTGAACATTACGTGAGACGCATTTTGCGCTTGATGGAATACCATGTGGAGTGAAAATCTTTATATCGAGGTTAGAAATATATTGCAGAAATATTACGCAATGATTGCCATTTGTAGGGGTGAATACGAGAGGCGAAAATTAAGTAATGGGAACACCTTTACAGATTTGTAAACTTAATACATAAATAAGTATCCTTCATGAAATACATAAGTGTGTCGTTTGAGCTGTCAAATTCAAGTTTGAAATTAGAATTTTAACGTGTTACCATAGCGACATGTGACGTCACATTCATAATTTTGGTTCTTTCTGTTATACAATTCTCCTCACACTCTGCTTGTTAAAATGCAATGACCTCATAATTTTGGTCACTCAGGCTTAAAATCAGCGCAAAACGTCACGTTTTGTCCGATCGAGAGTCTTTCACGATATTTTATTCTGCAAGGTTTGAGAGTAATAAGCCATCAATATCTATAAATACGCTTAGTGTCTGATTTTCGCATCAACCCATGACAAACTTTTATCTGTTCTTTGTTGCTTATCAGCAACATATGTACATAGACATATCCAAAATAAAAAAAATGAAAAAAAGAGACAAAAGCTTTATAAGTTTAAGGCATCGTTGCGATGAGAACGATATTACTATACAGTATAATGTCATATGCTTATATATTCAGAATACCGTTCTGATACACATCTAATGAGATAAATGCTGGTTACCATTATTTAACGATCACCCCTCATATATGCATTCTTATGGACATATAAACTGAGTGTGGAACGACGGCCAGTAGACGAGACGATGAACACACCAAAGAGAAAGAATAAAAAAGCGGTTTAATTGAGTTCGGTCATGTGCAGTAAATTAATGTAATTATAACCTCTGAATAGCCAAAGATCAAATATTGAGCCTTGCTACACATCTAGGTATGATACTCCGCGTTCCTACCAAGTCCGACGTTTCCCTTGGTACATATAAGGTTTACCTAAGCCAGACCATATTAGGGTGTCTATCTGATAAACTTTACTGAAGAAATAGCTTTATTCTGGCTTGCGAAGCCCGAGCTTGTAGATAATTGCGTAGGTTGGTTGGTTGGGTGTTTTCGGTTTAACTGGTCTTTGAGACAGTATTTCAGTCTATATCGGGCCGTCTCCCAGAAAGGGGACGAAAGAAAAGAGAAATGATAGACGAGAGAACAAATATATATATAAAAAAAATGAAAAAAAAAAAAAAAAAAAAAACCGCACCTACTGCAAGCACAGTAGGCCTTGTCCTACTTTTATCATGCATTTGCTATAAAATCCCACCTGATAACAGAGGTATGATAACATAATATGATATCATGCCACTGCAGAACTGCGCTTGCGCAAATGTTATCAGGCGATGCCTTTAGAAGCGATCTCTGAAGACGATTGGCTATATACTGACGTTGGCCGTGATAACAGTGTTCGATTGGTTAAATGACGTAACCGATTTACGTCATAACACATTCGCGACGTCAGCAAATTCTAAAAGTGCGTTTATTTTTCATTTGTTTAACTCTCTTTACGCCGTAAAATATTCTAATGGTGCATGATAAATAGAAAAACATAATAGTGTCTTTTGATATCAAGCTTATCAAGCTCGACCAGAAACACGTCGGACTGGCTCGGCAAGCCTCGCCATTCCTATGCTGCTTCTGGTTTCATCTTATAAACTTGATATCAAAAGACACTATCATTGTATTCTCTATTTATACAAATAAGTAGGACGCCCCGCGACTGGAACTACAACCAGCACCATCGCCCGCTCACCCCCCCCCCCCCCTAGATGATTGCCATTATGTATCAAGCTAAGACATCAGGGGACAGTAAAATATAGTGTATTCTGGCCAGCTCCCCTTACAATATTTGAACTTTTTTTTGTCGGCTCCTCCTCCCTTACACCGACACCATTTTTTTTACATATCGTGTAATTTTTGTGTTTCATTTATTTGAAATACAATATTTGAACTTAAATAGCATGTACCTGTTTCCGCCAGGGCATATGGTTACTGTCACAAAGTGCTCTTATGATGAGCAAAAACTGAGCATGACATAAAGAAACCCTCTTTAGTTGTGCATAAACTGTGGGTCATAAATTAGCATCTACCCCACCCACTATTTTTAACATGAAAAAATCCCTTACTGCCATTGCCTTGCGTACGTCATATTCTTCGAAGATTGACTGCCTTATTTTACTCATCACTATCCTCGAGAGGATAAAAATTAATACGCCTATTTGTTCACTCATGTGTATTCCTTCGCGAAATAGCAAGCGAAAAAAACATATAAATGAAAGTAAAACAAACCAACTGTAATTTAGTGTTTGTGATTATATAATTACTTGGGTCTAATATAAATATTAAATGTGATATTATACTGTTCTCTGTGACAAAAACATTTTTCAACGCATAACCACGCTGTCAGCTCATTGAACAGTAGCCATGACGCGTCATGACCTAGATTTGATACAAATTTGAATGGATCAATCCAGCAAAACACATGACCTCGTGACGTAATGGTAAACAATGTAGTACCGGCTTACCCAGCAGTCCCGTATGTGATAGGTCAGTATTTTAAAGCTACCTATCACCGATAATGCCCTTACTGCACATCAGTTTGTCGCACCGCAAAACTTTATGTGTCAAACACCAGCATCTAATCCATATTCAGGCACCTTCATTAGTAAATAAGAATCACGAAAACAAATAGCAAACATGCTCACAACCAGTAAACTTTTCCAGTAATCTCCAATGAACGGAAAAAACTATTTCCAAACCGGAAATCAGCTACTGCTATTTGTACAAACTTCCGTGACCTTGACCCGCCAAAGAACATGGGAGCTAGAATTTCACTCTCGAACAGCTGACACAACTGTATACATTCTTAAACTCTAAAGTGGTATAAAATATTCATAGATTTCGGTTTATAACAACAATCATGCCTTTTTGGACCCCTGTGATGAAATACTCTCTAAATCGTCCACTGCCAAATGCGAAACTGTCCCCTGATGTCTAACCTATTTGAGTCGCGACACGAACAAAGTGCCTTATGCGCCACACGGAGACTCCAACCAGCATGTGCATCCACCCAGTCTAATCAATCTCCGCTCTCGACATAGACGTAGCCTAGTCCGTAGCTACGCTTTAAGCGCACAACGAAGACTCTGATCAGACTGGGCGGATTATCAGGCTGATCTGAGTCTTCGCCGGGCGCACATGCCACTTTCTTGGTTTTGTCATGTTGCGGCTCATTTATTTTGACAGGCTCAAGCCTCCCGTAATTTAGTACTGACCGTGCCAAGGCGGTGCTTCTGTTGTGAGGTACTATTGTCGTTGTTTGTCGCTTTCTATCAGCCTTCTACTTTTGTTACACATTATTTAGGATCTGTTGGAATAGAGCAGGGGTCGTATTTGTAAAATCACTTAAGTTGGTTGATTTGATGCTTAACGTCCACGGTAAACAACTAAGGTCATGTCGGGACGGTCAGTTAACCTAACCACACTATTCCTGGGCAGGCTTAGACCTCCTAAGCGGTTAACCAGTACTAAGTGCACAGACTTTCGCCAGTAACTGACAACTGCCCTTCTTGAATCAGCGGAAGGAGAAACGAAAGTATGTCGCCAGACCGGGATTCGAACCCAGGACCTCTGACTTACGAGTCAGGTGCCCTACCGATTGCGCTACCCGGCCCGGCAAAAAAACCCACTTAAGTAGTTGCTAAGCTGTTGCTAATGCTTAAATTCTATAAAGCAGATTTCCTACAACTATGAAATTTGCTCTGGAGGAACAGTCTTTTAAAGACTGTTCCTCCCGAGTAAATTTCATAGTTGTAGGAAATCTTATTTATAGAAATTTAACCTTAGCAACAGCTTAGCAACGACTTAAATGCTTTTATAAATACGAACCCTGTTGACGTTTCGCTTAGTGTGCCGTCTCTATTCTTCGATTTTTGCATTTGGTGAATAGGGCACGATGTAGAAATCGGATGTACTGCTTTCTCATCTCGTCTGTTTACGAGCTATGCCTGCCACTTACTTTCATTTCCCCTTCCACTGATTCAAGTAGGGCAGTTGTCAGTTACTCGTGAAAGTAAGTGCACTTAGTACTGGTTAGCCGCCTAGGAGGTCTAAGCCTGTCCAGGAATAGTGTGGTTAGGTTAACTGACCGTCCTGACGTGACCATAGCTGTTTACCGTTGACGTCAAACAATAACATAACAACAACGAGCTATGCCATTAAACATATCATTCTGGCAACTCAGTACGACATTCATTTTCTGATAAGGGTTGGTTGGTTCGTTTGAGTTTAACGGCTCTTAAATGTAGTATTCAGTTCAGTCTATCCCACAGAAGAAGAGATAGGATCGTCCTAACAGTCTCTACCCGTACCTGTCGATATACAGACCAAAATTACTATGTTTGAACATACTACGTCTATAGTCGACCGGCTTTCCATCTCATAACGTACATGTATTTCTCTTCTAGACTATTCTTCGTAATTTCTAGTTTTCCACACAAAAAATAATGTATCGTAATTTCGAATATCCATCACATATAAAGGTCAAATGAGAAGGAAGCCTTTTGACGTAAATTGATGTCTGATTTCAGTTGTGCTATTAAATCGTCTAATTAGGTCTACTTATTTAAGTCTGCTTATTTAAAAAAGGACTCAGTTTGATAACCTTTAGCTTCACTTTCCTCTTACAATATTTACATGAAGTTTAAACATAAAAAGACAGTACATAGCGGCGACCCTACATGATAGCCCAAATCAGTTAATTCGTATTCATAAAACAGATGCGGTAGAAGGCTGCGTAAATAAAAAATAACATTCCTACTCGGGAATGGTCGGGCCTAGCGATGGTGCTGGGTACTTTTCAGTGTCGGTGTGATAATAGTAGGACAAGGGACAGATGGGTTGCAGTAGGTACAGATGGGTGTTGTTTTGATTTTTTTTCTCCCACCTATCATATGTCTTTCTTTCTCTCCTTGCCTTGGAGATGGCCCGATATAGACTGAAATACTGTCTCAAAGAGCCCTTAAATTCTCCCCCCCCCCCCCATTCATCACAACGATGCAATTTACATTTCTGCCTCCTTTTTGAATGGGGGCTCATTCTTAAAGTAAAAAGAACAAACTCCTATAGAACCATTTTTCTTTAGTAGTTTACACTTTTGTGTAAAGGCATAGTCCTCAATGGATTTTAAAATGGAGTCACGATAATGGTTCCTGTTTGTATAAATGCCGGACAAAACATGGAGACGTATCCACACCACTTAATTATTCCCTTCAATACAAGTAGGGTATCACAATGCTGATAGCTTCATAGTATCTTTCGCCAGTCCCTTCCGTCCCCAAGACAACGCTCTATTGATTCTAAAAGATGAAGTTCTTGAAAGGATAATAAACTATTCATAAAACGACTTTAGTGGTTGCTATGCTGTTGCTAGGGCTAAAACTGTATGAAGGAGATTCCCTACAACTATGAAATTTGCTCTGGAGGAACAGTCTTTTTAGACTGTTCCTCCAGAGCAAATTTCATAATTGTAGGGAATCTCCTTCAAAGAAATTTAGCCTTAGCAACAGCATAGCAACCACTTAAGTCGTTTTATGAATATGGCCCCAGTTGTCCAAAACCAACGAGATGTTAAATTTTCAAATACTTTATATGCAAAATACCACCATTTTCTTGCCAAAAAATATGAGGTGCTGGCCATATTTCTTTTCGCAAAAAATAGTACCGCTATTAATTTTGTGAATATTGTAGTCTTAACAGCGGCTTCTTTAAGCCAACGATGATTTTAACGGCTTCGACCAGATTTAAATTAATGTAATGGGCCAGATTAGCGAGTTTTGGCCATCGACCCTCTGCACTGACTAACCAATAAAAGCCTTAGAGACAGCAAAAAAATGAAGAACCAAAACAAGGAAATCAGGTCATTTTAACGTTTCACATAAATTATCGCGCCCACTACGTTGCTTCAACCAAGCTCAAATGAGCTTAAATAAATCCTGGGCGACACTAACACGGAATTAAATGGCTTGAGAATAATTATTTGTTTGAGAAAAATGAAGTTTCTGCGGAAAGAATCTCAGTTTGTAATGTCATTGAAAAATTGAGGAGCCTGCTCAAATACCAATGACGTCATACTTGTGTTACCATAGCAACTTAAAAGTCTTATTGATGTCAAAATAACATTGAGACGTCATTCTGCCGAGGTACTAAGCACAGCAGTTCGTACTTACATGGTTGCTATGGTAATAGCTATATGACGTCTTTGATATAGGAGCATGGCAAACAGTGTATACCATGCTCCCTCGAATTATAACTGATAATGCTTCCTGAAATTCATATAACGGAAAAAATGTGAATTTTTCAAATGTATAATGCATTCAATGATTTAATTTTCTGTTGTCAGTGGAATGATGTGGAATAATATGCTTTTTATGCCTTTTTATACTGACATGCAACAAGTATAAAACCAAACCGCCCCAAACTGCACCAATAAAAGAAATCAAGCATGTTTGCTGACTTCTGTAAACAGAATTGGCGTAAAAACGCGGTTTACATCAACATCACTTATTTAGAAGAGCCGTGACACAAGAAAACAAACAAAGTGGCATGTGCGCTCAGCGAAGATTCAGATCAGCCTGGGCATCCGCCCAGTCTGATCAGAGTCTTCGCTTTGCGCGTAAAGGTTAGCTAAGGGTATAAGCTAGTTGCATGCAGACAGCAAAGATTCTGATCAGACTGGGCGGATGCCCAGGCTGATCTGAGTCTTTGTTGGATGCACATGCCACTTTCTTTGTTTTGTCTTGTCGCTGCTCACTTATTTAAATTGCGTTCAACTTGGCGGAAAAGGACGTTGATAATGAATAGTTATGTATTTCTGTTTTCAGAATCTAGCTAAAATTGGAAATAAAAGTGACAATACATCATTCAGAAGACTTGAGTTTGAGTTAATTTGTTCTGGGTCTAACACGAAAGATACGAACTACGTCTGTCCAAAAGATTTTGTACCGTATTAAACCTTAATGAACGTTCTGCTCTAATAAGCGCGCCCTGCTTCTTTTCCGAAAATGTTATATCAATTTCTTTGAATTTCTGTTTGCTTTTCTGGGTGAGGTAGCTCTTTGAAATGGGGTCTACTGTTAAAGGAAAGAATTTGCTTCTAGAGGAACAAATTCTTTTCTTTCAGAGATGACCCCCACCCACTTACCTACTGAGAAGGAATGTAAAAAACAAAGAACAGTAGAGATTGATACTTATTCAACTTGATACTGCTAACTAGATGTCTTTTGGCAGTTGCTGATTTTCTAATTAATACCAGTAAATTGCGTATGCCTAGGACAGTATGCGCATATTAAGATATGGACGGTTCATTTGGTATAATTGTCTACCGCTACACTTTGGGCTCCAAATAACGTTCCCCCCTCCCTTTCGTAAAAGGCAATGCCCCACGGGCTTTACATAGGATTAATACCAGTAAATTGCGTATGCCTAGGACAGTATGCGCATATCAAGATATGGATGGTTCATTTGGTATAATTGTCTACATGCAATTTAATTGTACGAGTACATTCTCCATGTTTTTATTTTCGCCATTTTTACACAAGGGAAAACTCGTGATTTTCTGTTTGCGCCCCAGGAGGTCTAATCTTAAATATGTTTAAGGAAAGACTTTGCGCCTAGAGGGACAGTTGCATTCTTTTCAGTGTCAGCCTCTATAAGCAAGGGATGGAAACGTGAAAATGATATAGTTGCTTCCCTTCTAAATCCTCGTTCACACGATTAAAGTTGTTTTTTTTTGTCACAGAAACTTTAACAAAGAGAGTTTTTGTCAAATATTTTACGTTCACAAGGAGCAAATTATTTGTTAAAGAAAAATGTGGCATAGAAACTTTGGCAAGGAAATATTTGCTGCTATGTTCACACGATCAATTTTATACGTCAAAATTACCTAGACAAATAAACTTTGCCCGTGTAAACGGCCAACCATGCCACTTTTTCTTTGTTATATGTACTTTGTTCCAAATCTAACGGATTTGATTATGGGCAAAGTTTTCCCAGTTCATCTTATAGCTAGTTCCTTTGTTACATATTCTATTGCATAATTTCTGTTTTGTTTGTCACATAAACTTTACCATATACATTTGGCAAAGAAAATGTGGCATATTTTTCGTCGACACGAACAAATTTTTCTATGCCAAACCTACTTTGTCACAGAAGCTTTGCTCGTGTGAACGAACCTTAATTGGGTCATTTTTTATTTCCTGTTTTTTTTTTCCATGGACACAAAACGCTTCCAAAGGAAGTCAACTCCTCAATAATAGAATTTGCTCCCATTGAAAATGACAGAGTTGCTTCCCTTAAAGAGTTCCCATTAACCTTTAACCTTCTGGGCGTACTGTTCAAATGCGGAATTGAGCAAGGGCCGGTTGTGTGTGCAGAGGTGCGGGATGAGGGATGACTGGTTCGGTCCTATCTATTTATTTTCTTTCTCCCTGTATCTGGGAGACGGTTCCATATAAACTGAAATGCTGCCTCAAAGTGCCGTTTAATCCCAAAACAAGTAACCAACCAACCAACCAAATGAATCAAGGTTGATTTGATGATGCGTTGATTGAAAGTTGATTCAATGTAGTTTCAACGTTTTGTGCTCGCTGGGCTGCAAATAACTTGTGTATTTCGCTTTTAGTCATTCTAGGAGCGGCGGTAGTGTATTGGATAACACGCTGGACTACCAATCCAGGGATCGCATGATCGATTCCCCGCTTCTCCGGTCTTTCGGATGAGACTTTAAACCGAGGTCCCGTCTCCATATGACCTAGTTCTTGGTGGGTCGTTAAACCGGAGTTCAACCACTCACTCACTTTAGTCGTTCTAACCAATACGCGCCGCGAAGATGCTAAAAAAATAATTAAGTAAATAATAATAAAAAAGATAATAAAATAATATGAAGCATTTTACCTGATGTCCGACAAGTTGTTTACTAAACAAATGCACTTATTAGCTCAAGAATCCAAATAAGTCCGGATGCCCAGACGGGCAATATTTTGAAGACTTAAAAAATGCAAAAACGTGCATCTGGCGGCAAGATTATGTATGAAAGTATCGTTTGAATGGTTTATGATTCCATCTGTCAAAAGATTTTTTTCAGATTTAGAAAAACGTGAAAAATATGGCCTCCTTCAATATACCATGTACAATTTAGCATCATGAATGACAAACGTGCCATGAGAAAATTTAAAGCAAATGTGCTATCGTGCAGGAGGTCAATGTTCTTAACCCAGCGGGCACTTCACATCGTAATGACGAACGGTCGTCGGTACGACGTCATTACTTCGCATCGATTTCGGCACGAAGTCGTTACAACGTCATGTGTTTACTGGGTAATATTCGCATTGATACCGTCGATGTCTACATATTGGCAGTTTTAAGTCTGAGCGATAAGTGCAGACTAAAACAAAAGGAAGCGGTCTGATCAGGGTCCACACTGTTTGCTATCCCAGTTGCAACTTTTTGACGTGCCGGGCCGGGTAGCGCAATCGGTAGGGCACCTGACTCGTAAGTCAGAGGTCCTGGGTTCGAATCCCGGTCTGGCGACATACTTTCGTTTCTCCTTCCGCTGATTCAAGAAGGGCAGTTGTCAGTTACTGGCGAAAGTATGTGCACTTAGTACTGGTTAACCGCTTAGGAGGTCTAAGCCTGCCCAGGAATAGTGTGGTTAGGTTAACTGACCGTCCCGACATGACCTTAGTTGTTTACCGTGGACGTTAAGCATCAAATCAACCAACCAACCAACTTTTTGACGTACTCCTGCATCGTAAATCCAGATTGTTCCATTTTCTGAACAACTAAGGTAATTATTCTCGGTGCCCCGTTCTTCGCAATTTTTACGCTAAAATAAATGTATACACAAACAAAACGTGGTCACTAAACCTTCAAGTTAGTAAAATATTTAAAGCAGTGTGCAGTGAAGACTGTTTACCAGTACCAAACTTTCGCACCTGCTGTCAAACACGATCTTAACTGTGGACTGTGAGCGTGGGACAAAATATGACCAAAGCAGCCTGAATGGCGGGCTCTAGTAAATTACAACAACTCGACTGTTCTCGAAAGTAATCAGACTGTAGAACAAGATATGAAAGAAAATTTAAGTTGACTTGTTTCAAAGTGTTATAGGACGAAGGATTTAATCAATTTGATTTTACAACAGAAATCTTGAATGAATTTCAATTTTTGATGCACTCTTTCTGTGCAGTTCCTCTGTTTTATTACTTTTGAGTGTGTTATCGAAGATGTCCTAATCTGTTTTGTCGTTGTTTTTTCCCCTTTTTTAAGTATCCTGGAAGGGTTGAACCTTCCATGTCTTGATTGCTTGGGTGGGCTGACATTTTTGACTGTAAGTTTTCCTGGTTAGCTTTCAAAAGCCAACAGTTTATCGAGGTCTACGTTGCTAAACTCTAGTATTAAACGCATATGAGCTGCGACATGACAAAACCAACAATGTGGTTGTGCGCCCAGCGCAGACTCAGATCAGCCTGGGCATCCGCCCAGTCTGATCAGAGTCTTCCCTGTCCGCATGGAGGTAGGTTAGTCCTTAAGCTATCCTTTGAGCACCTAACGTAGAGTCTGGTCAAACAGAGCGGATGCCCAGGCTGATCCGATTCTACGCTGGGCGCACAACCACATTGTTGGTGTTGTCGTGTCGCGGCTCATATAATTGTGCAATTACTATAATGAGAAGCTATGCCAGATCTAGTATTCGTGCCAACCTCCTGCTCGTTTATGTTTGCCAAAGTTAAGGTTAATGTTCAAATACCTCGTCCTCCTCCAAAACACCTGGGTGCACTGTACTGGCACAGTTATGTTGGATGATTCACAATGTACTTTACACTGTCATGAAACTACAGCCGACTGATAGCAAATATTCTTTGAAACAAAATTATTGCCGTTGGCTACCTGATACCATACCACTGAAAGGCCCTGCAATGACAATAATTCTTCCCAGCAACTATTGGAAGAAAGCTCGATGTTTGCTTCTTTTTTCTATTTGAGCCGCGACACGACAAAACCAACAATGTGGTCGTGCGTTCAGCGCAGACTCAGATCAGCCTGGGCATCCGCCCAGTCTGATCAGAGTCTTCGCTGTCCGCATGGAGATAGCTTAATCCCTTAGCTACCCTTTAAGCACTTAGCGAAGAGTCTGACCAGACTGGGTGGATGTCCAGGCTGAACGGAGTCTGCGCAGGGCGCACAACCACATTGTTGGTTTTCTCGTGTCGCGGCTCAATTGAAGTTTGTGGGTACACCGCCATGTTTTTCTGGAATTTTTGCAAAATGTAACTTTTGTCATGTATGATCGACGAATCCTCCCAAAAGGGGTCTACTCGTAAAGAAAAAATGCCCTCATGACAGCAAAATCTTTCCTGTAAGAGTTGGCACCATTCAAAGGGAGGCAAAGAAGAAAATGGCAGAGTTACTTCCCTTGAAGATGCGCATTTTAGTTTTACGACAAAACGAAAAAGCACGTGCGGTGACAGAAATATTGATAGTTACACAGAAATGCATCAATAGAGGTGTCTGGGATGGCTGGATGAATTGCAATTTTATTAACTTTTCAACCCTATTGTATCTGCATCAGAACAATGGAAGAGTGATAATGAAAAGCTGCATGGAGTCCAACCCCATTTACCACACCGGGTTGGCAGCAATCGAAAACGCTCGTGCAGTCGATGAAAGCGGATCAAATCCGTTAGAAACAGCGTTTTTGATTGCAAATTGTCGTCAATTTGCAATCGAAAACGCTTTTTTGCAATCGAAAACGCTGTTTTTGACCCGCGTTAATCGATTGTTCAGAGCGTTTTCGATTGCCGCCTACCCGGTGTGTTTACGGTTTGAAAAATTTCCGACCCCAGCGAAAAATGGAACACTGGACCGCTGGCAATTGAGCTATATCGGGGCTACTCAGGTGTGGACTAATAGTATGTATGGCTGTCATACGCCACCTCATCTATAATCTGAAAGAAAAACAAGAACAGCACATGCGTCTGGACCCCCTGAAGAACCAGTAAAATAAAAATGAAGCTACCCGGGAAAGACTATAACTAAAGCCTCGTTCACACGAACAAAGTTTCTTTGTCACAGAAACTGTAACAAAGAAAGTTTGGCAAATTGTTTGCATTTACACGGAGCAAATTATTTGTTAAAGAAAAATGTGCCATAGAATCTTTGTCAAGTAAACTTTGGCAATGAAATATTTGCTGCCGTGTTCACACGAACAACGAATTCTCGCCAAAGTTACCTGGACAAACAAACTTTGCTCGTGTAAACGGCTAACTGTGCCACATTTTCTATATTGAATATACTTTGTTCAAAATCATACTGATTTGATTATGAGCATTTTTTTCTGTGTTCATCTCCATTTCTAGTTTCTTTGTTACTCGTATCCGAGTAGATCTCGTCAGCTAGTAGTTCTCGTCATTCTGCTTAAAACGAGTTTTTCGCGTATTTTTTCTTCACTTCAACTGCCTTAATCCTAAGTTTATGATACATTTGGTCAAACTATTGCAAAAACTCATCAAGATATCAAGCTGTGTGTATATAAATGCCGTTTTTTTCTCTTTTGGATTCGCAAAGTCGCGTGATTACGTCAGGGGCATTCACGTGAGCACGTTCAAGCCACGTGCTGACCTCTCTTAATTGGGTCAGGTTTTCCAATATTGTGTCTACTTTGCAAACAAATTCCGAATGTAAGTCAACTTTGCAGGAAAAACACAAATATATTAAAATAGCAAACCTGACCCAGTCATCATTTATCGTTTTCAGCAGCCTCGTGAACAAGACAAATTATTCGTCTCAGTTTTGTGTTTGTTTTCGTCTGCTGTGACCTCATTAAAAAAATTGAGCGCATTCGGCATTCGAACGGACTTTGTTACATGAATAAGATGTCAAAAATCATCATATGGGAACAACAGCAAAATGGGTTTTATATTTAATTTAAAATCGAGATCAAAAGCAACATGACGAGAACTGCTTCTGGACGTGACGTTGTCTATGCGTGATAGCATATCAAATAATGATCGCTCCCTGAGGTTCGTTTCTATAAATAAATTCATGACGTGTGTGTCGAAACCAGTGTTATTAGGTACGCAATACATAACTACCGCAAACCGAAAGAAAACCTGCTTGTTTGGGAGAAAACAGGAAATTGTTAGTAAAAAATGACGAGAACTACTCGGATACGAGTACATATTCTATGCCAAATTTTCTGTTCACACGGACAAATTTTGTTTGTCATAGAAACTTTACCATAATTTGGCAATGAAAATGTGGCATATTTTTCCATTTACACGAGCGAATTTTTCTATGCCAAACCTACTTTGTAACAGAAACTTTGCCCGTGTGAACGAAGCTTAAAACCCACATAAAACACCAAAAGAAGTTGTCTACAAATAGACATAAATGCCTAACCTATTTATTAGTTTTGATGATGATCACTTTTATAAAGAGACAAATAGAAATATATATATCGCTTCTTCAAATATTGTTAGCAGTGTAGTCGAGCCCCAGTAGCTCAGTAGGTTCAGCGCTGGCCTGCTGATCTAGCGGTCCCGGGTTCGAGCCCCGCTGTAGGCGAGAATCTTTTCAATTGTAAATGGGATTTCATTACACACAGCTATTCATTATCATCCATTTATCGTCCTGATATGACTGAAATACTAAAAAAGGACGTAAAATCGCAAGTCATCCACCCATCTATTTAGCAGTAGTATTTGTTCAGACATGGTGTTATGTTTTAGTAATTGTAGACAACTGTAGCTACTTACATGTAGACGGCGATGAACAATTAACAATTGCAATCTAATTCATGATATCTGAAGACACAACCCAAAACAAAATATTATGAGAAATGTCGTGCAAAGATTCAAAGATCTTCTTCCACAAGATTATTTTTGGAGTCACTGATGACAGTCAATAGGATCTAACGAGAGTTGGCGTAGAGTGCAATAAAACCTTGGCTTTTCCTACGACATGCCGTGTAGATGTTTTAATTATTCTATTAGCACCTAACACCATTGCGTGGTTGGCAAATCATTTCGCTGTCTCACTGTATATTATTCTGATACGGAAATATTAATGATTTTTAGACTGGAAACCAGTTTTGGAGACAGATGCAAACAGTGCAGACTTACACAGGTATCACGCCCTAACTAACCAGTAAGAAATATGAAATGAGCCGCGACGTGAGAAAACCAACAATGTGGTTGTGCGCCCAGCGCAGACTCAGATCAGTCTGGGCACCCCCCTGATCCGCTCAGACTTTTTGCTAAGCACTTAAAGGGTAGCTAAGGGTCTAAGCTACCTCCATGCGGACAGTGAAGACTCTGATCAGACTGGGCGGATGCCCAGCCTGATCTGAGTCTGCACAGGGCGCACAACCACATTGTTGGTTTTCTCGTGTCGCGGCTCAAATCACACATTGAAGAAAAAAATCGATGAAAGAAATTAAAAGAAATATACACTTTATAAGTATTTTTAACCGCTCTTTCCAGCATCTCTGTTTCCCTCTTCCCTCTGTCATACAATCGCCACCATAAACATAATGTGCAAAGTAACTTCTGCACACATCAGAGAAACGAAAAGAGCCGACTTGCTTTGTTTGCTTCTGCAAATTTGGTTATTTTGCTTTAATCATATTGCGTCCATTTTGTTCACAATTTTTGCTAAGTAAAGGGCAATAAGTCTGGTGTTAATGGTCCGATTTCGCCCATTTTCAAACTTACAAAGATCTTGTGACATTATACATACCGTGCTTGCCTGGTAATGATCGCTAAAAAATGTAATTTCTGTGACAGTCGTGTTCACAAGTGAGTGATGGACGGTGAACGATGGACGGATGGACGATCGCAATAGCTCACCATCTGCATATTTTGCTCAGGTGAGCGAAAAGGCAACAATGACTGGTCAAACTTGGTTCGAATCGGGTAACTTCGGACAGCGGGTAAACTCGGACATACCATTGCAAACAGTGAAAATCCAGATGAGACGGCTTAAAATAAGCTGTCTCATCAGGATTTTCACTGTTTGCCCAGTTATTTTTGTTTGAATTCCAAACAACTGACATATCAAGGAAACAATGTCGCTGTCCGAATTTACCTACTGTCCGAATTTACCTGACTTGACCTTAGTCTATGTATGCGCATCCGTAGAATGTGGCAATAACCTTCATTTTACGCTTCCCAAATGTGCTTAGCAGCCTTCTTTAACATGTTAAAAATATCGCTACATGACTTTCTAATATAGATTCTACAATTATCTAACGCCCTCAAAAGAATCGCGTGGATGTATTTTCAGATTGCGAAATAATGTGCCAACGTTCTATTTTTATACACAATAATGCAAGTAGGCTGAAAATCTGTTAAGACCATGTCTTAGGAAAGAGCACAGTAATTTTACACTCCTCTCCATCATTTTCTTGAACATTAAAAGTGTATTTATAGTAGCATAAGTTCTTCCAAGACCAACTCGGTATTAACAGCTTTTATATCCACCTGAATATCTCGTGAGAATGGGTAAACAGAAAAAAATGTTGGAAGACAAAATTAAATTTGGACAGGGGTGGACTTTGCTAGCACAACTAGGCAGCTGAAGACAGGACTTGCTGTGAAGACATCTGCGGTGCCCCAACAACTATCAAGTTAATGGGATAGACTACACATCGAATGAGATATGATAAAAGCTTATACATGTCTCAAGTTATAAACTGGAAACCTTTTCCCTGGCAGGCTTCTTAAGGTTGATCACACTCAAGGTGTACAGATGCACGTCCATGGTTTCGGTGGAATGGAAAACGAGTAAGTGGGGTCTACTCTGAGGACATTCTTTCACTGAAAAATTAACTTGGATTAAGGATCGAGGCAAAATGATAGACAAGGTTGCTTTTTTTAAAGTGTAGTACCCATTCATCTTACTAGAAAACAAAGTACCACTTATTTTTCCCATGGATTCGTTCCGCTGATACCCTTGGAGACCATCGTTACGAGAACTGAAACAACACCAATAGAGTCATCCTAGGGCGCAGGGTAATCACGTGTTAAGTTGTGGTTTATTACTAATGCCATTGAAAGTCGGCTTTCTACTAGTCTTTGACTATTTTGCCATTTCTCCTTGACAAAAGCTGATCTTTTCCTATTTGGAGTTAAGGACAGGATGTGAAGATCGACTGTGTCGAGTCCTCATCTACTGATGTCATACATGTACCACGAAATAACAGTCTTTTAACTACATATGAGCCGCAACCAAGCGGTAAGTGTGCAAGCATAGACTCAGATCAGCCTGGGCATTCGCCCAGTCAGTCAGAGTCTTCGCTGTGCACTTAAAGAGTAGCTTAGTGTCAAAGCTAGCCCCATGCGAACAAGGAAGACTATGATCAGATTTAGTAGATGCCCAGGCTGATCTGAGTCTTTGCTGGGCGCACATGCCACTTTGTTGGTTTTGTCGTGTCGCGGATCATATATTGATGACTTGTTTTCGATTTGGGAATTTCGTCTCTGGCAGATTATGAACCCACATTTCTTCATGTATTATAATGTATGCTTAAAAGTGAGCTTTTGTGCCATAGTTTTAAACGTGAGTTGTCAATTGGTTGGTTGGTTGGTTGGTTTTGGGTTTAACAGCTCTTTGAGAGTTGGTTGGTTGGTTGATTTGATGCTTAACGTCCACGGTAAACAACTAAGGTCATGTCGGGACGGTCAGTTAACCTAACCACACTATTCCTGGGCAGGCTTAGACCTCCTGACCAGTACTAAGTGCAAATACTTTCGCCAGTAACTGACAACTGCCCTTCTTGAATCAGCGGAAGGAGAAACGAAAGTATGTGGCCAGACCGGGATTCGAACCCAGGACCTCTGACTTACGAGTCAGGTGCCCTACCGATTGCGCTACCCGGCCCGGCCTCTTTGAGAGTATTTCAGTCTATATCGTCGTGTCCCAGAAAGAGGGAAAAAGAAAAGAGAAATGATAGGGGAGAGAAAAATGTCCACAACAACACCCACCCGCACCTACTGCAAGTACAGTATGCCCTTGCCCTACTATAATCCAAAGGACCTCTGACGGTTGTAATGTAAATTTTCCTATAAAACTGGGGTGGGGAGAGGGGGGGGGGGGGGTGGGGGGTGGGGGGAGAGAAATGAACTTTCGGTATATTTCAAAATTTTCATTGAAATGTGTTGCTCTGAACGTAATTGGCACAAAAATAATTTTTCAAATCTATCGCACTCAGACTTAGATTTTGGTGAAAAAAGCAAGTTTTTATAATTAAAGGCCCCATCGCTCTATCTGCATGAAAAATTTTATCGTGAGGTATCGCTGCAAGCTTCTCGCCATAGTTTCGTCATTGTAAATCACAGCGATTAGCCAACTTTGAACCAATAAAACATCATTGGGTTTCATATAAAAAGGATTCGAAAATAAATTTGGGTCATTTTAGTTGCCAACCAAAATGACCTACTTTCGATTTCGTAAACAATGAAAAAATGGTAAAAATACAATGTACAGCAGTGGAGTCCCCTTCACTATGCCTTTTTGTGTATATAGCGTCGCTCAACGGGAAACCAGAAAAGGAAACCTGTATTTTGTAGAACGAATTTTCGTCTTTCAAAAACACGTTCCCCATATCCTTTGCAAGGTATTTGGATCAACATCATCCCGTATTTTATCACCAAACGTGAGGACTGAAACGCTTTTCATAACGATTTGCGTTTAGACGTTTTTACCACTTATACTAAGGACTATGGAGACTTTAAGTGTATGAAAAATAGGAAAAGTTTTACAAAGATGCTTCCCCCCCGTGCCTCAGCAAGCCACTTTGCATGCATATGTGTACTGTCAATATACACATTATATATGAGTGGCAAGCTGAGGCACGGGTGGGGGGGGGGGGGGGGGGGGGGGGGGGGGCTGGAAGATAGTCTACAGCTGAAAAACTGAAAAGTGGGTGGTGTAATTAGACCCACTGTGTCTGAAAGTAAGGCTAGCATACGTTTTATTTACAGATAATTGCATTCTATAAGTAGCTGTAAAGATTTACTTCCTTTTAAGCATATTTAACAAATAAAATTCAGTCAATAAGAAAAAGCGAAAAATACATATATTTTGGGTGACCAAAAATTTCACTAACCCCCTCTTGCGAAAGTCAGTGAAAATTAGTGTGCACATGTAATAATTGTTCAAAATCAATATCAAAACCTCTTCATAATGGATAAGTCTACCCGTAAATACTAAAATTTTCATTTTTGGCTTCTATAGAAAGCTGCAGTAATTTGTCGAAAAATAGGCAAATTTACATGGAAACTGTCAGAGGTCCTTTGCAGGACGCCCCGGCAATGAACGTTACCCAGCACCATTGCCCGACCACAACCACCCTGTTAGTTGTCAAAATAGTCCGCACAGTTTATATAAATGCAAAACTGAGCTGGTCGTATCCGCCCCCCCCCCCCCCCCCCCCTTTGTAGCGAGGAGGGGGTTGGGGTAGTGGGCGAACTTATTTTACTATATACATGTCTGATATGTCTGGATATTTAGTTTAAATCCGGATATCGGGTTCCTGCTGTTATTTTACCAGTTTGAAATGTAACACCGTAATTAACATGTGTCTTTAATTTACCGCATCAGTAAACTCTATCGAACCAATTATGCCATGAATGAGAACATGCAACCTCGAATGATATTCTGTTAACTATATTAATGAGCCGGGACACGAGAAAACCAACAAAGTGGTTGTGCGCCCAGCGCAGACTCAGATCAGCCTGGGCGTCCGCCCAGTCTGATCAGAGTCTTCGCTGTCCGCATGGAGGTAGCTTAGACCCTTAGCTACCCTTTAAGCGCTTAGTGAAGAGTGTGATCAGACTGGGCGGATGCCAAGGCTCATCAGAGTCTGCGCCTGGCGCACAACCAGTTTGTTGGTTTTCTCGTGTCGCGGTTCATTTATTTAAGGTAAATCAGTATACTTTCAGGGCAGAATAAGACTGGGAACAGTTTAAAAAGTGTTTCGTTCTACTTTTTTCTGTTTCAAAGACAGCATTAAATGTAGAAATAGGCCAGCAGCAGACTATGTGCTGACTTTGTCATGATATACTGTTTCTTAAGTATATCTTCATCGAACATGCAGTCATATTACATGTATTTAAAACATAGCTGAATTGCCGAAATTAACCGTGCTCTGTAGTCAGCCAATAGGGTATATGGAATACAGTTCGCGTCAAATAGCGACTAAGCGCGACATCACTTACTTCCATTTAGTTAAACTTTGCAGAAAAAGCGCACGGCTAATGAATAGTTGTCTATGTCGTATCACACATCCCTGATAAAATTGGACAGCAAAGTGTTCATACATCATTCAGTAGACTAGTTTTAGATTTAATGTGTCTCGCATTACGACTGTTTTATGTAATATATACATGATCTATCGCTAAGATCACCAATTCCGCTAACCAAAATGTCTTTTGGACGTCAAAATTATATTTCACAATGCTAAACAATGTATTTGGTAGTTATCCGAAATATTTGGCGAGGTGGCCCAAAAAAAAACGATTGTATAAGTAGACTGGCAGTAAGCATGCCTTATTACCCCCTCCCCTCCGCCCCCACCCACCTTCCCCGCACTTAGTCGGTTTGCTTTGCCATCCACCTTTCACGAGGAAAAAAAGCATTTGTGTTAAAAATACGAACATATACGGTTGATCCCTTAAATCTAACAAGGAAAAAGTAAAAAGGTCATGTCTACCTTTATTTACAAGTATTGTTGGCTCCAGGGACCAACTCCGAAAGAAATCATAACAAAAAGGGTCATAAACTTAATTAATATACAGCAAAGAGCCATTCAAAAGAGGAATTAACTCAGAAAAAAGCTGAAGTTTCACACCCTAAACTCAACGCAGATCTACATACCAAATTATAATTTGGTATGTAGATCTGCGTTGAGTTTAGGGTGTAATGTTTCTTCAGATTTTTTACAGTGTACCAATGTGTGTTCACATGGTTAATTTCAAGAATATTATCCAAACAGGGACATCAATCAGTTCAGAATTTAAAATCGAAATTCAAATGTATTTCTTCATACCAGTATATGTTCAAATAGTTAATTTCAAGAAAATCTGTCAAACGGTCTTAGAGTTTTATTGATAACAAACTGTTATTCTATCCTATTTTTTGAAATGCATTAAATCATATCAGCATACATGAATATTTTACATGGTTGAAAAGCTGGGAACAAACGTTTTATCTGTTAAAATATAAAATTTGTGAAAAGGTTGTGACAAGGGTTTTCCAGGACATTACTTTCAGTGTTATGAGTTACCTTCAGACCTAAATGCATTTGCAATAATGACGGTAACATTTTAGTGTGCGCTGCAAATATCCTTTTCATATTTTCTTATACTGTAAAACACTTATATTTCGCGGTTACTGAATTTTGGCGATATTGGCAGTTAGGGCAAAGAGCGCTAAAATATAAGTCCGCCAATATTACATTTATTAAGTACATATACATACGCAACGGAGGTTCAATTGAAAAGGAGTATTTGATGAGTATTCTAGATTTTTATACCTTTCAATGAAACTATACATTATGACATCACGTTAGAATCGCCTCAGTGAGGCGATTCTAAACGATGCCACAATGTATAGTCAAAATTGAAAACCTAGAAAAAGTGTTACAAAATGACATAAAATTTTCTTCATGGTATATCATGACCGCCAAAATTAATATGCGCCAATATGTCAGTTTCATTAAACCGCGAAATTTTGATACCGCAGATATTATAAAAGTGTTTTACAGTATATACCCCGTTTTGATCAGCATATTACTCTTCTTGATATTCTTAGATGTAGGGACCAAAAAGCAAAAATTTTAAAGTGTATGATTTTGTTATCTTGTCTCTTGAGTTATGAAATATAAAGAAATAGGCATATGCGTTCAAACACATTGGTTTTTCAATATTTTATAGTAACAGTATTAAATAGCCAATTTGAATAAGGGCGCGTTTACACGAGCAAAGTTTCTATGTCACAGAAACTTTAACAAAGAAAGTATGACAAACATTTTGCGTTTGCACGGAGCAAATTATTTGTTAAAGAAAATGTGCCATAGAATCTTTGTCACATAAACTTTGGCAATGAAATATTTGCTGCAGTGTTTACACGACCAAATATTATTCGTCAAAGTTACCTGCAGCAATGAAACAAAATCTTTGTCACATTTTCCACGCTTATAGCAAAGTTCATTGTTATATAATCTTTAGCAAAGTTCTCCGTTTACACGGACAAATTTAATTTATCGAAGTAACTTTAACGTATATATTTGTCAAAGAAACATTGTCATATTTTGGCATTTACACGAGCAAATTTTTCTGTGACACACCTACTTTGTCATAGAAATTTTGCTCGTGTAAACGCGCCCTTATAAGTCAACGTAAAGTGTCCATAGTCCTACTATCGGTAAAATCGTCTAAACATATATTAAGTTATTATGAATAGCGGTTCAAACTTTGCCTCTGGTGACAGAATGTGGGTTGACGTGAGATAAAAGGCAAAAGTAGATACAACATAATTTTGAAAAGAAATGCCAAAACACACTCCGCATCCACTGAGAAGAACGGCAACTATCATAGTAGCAGCGCTGTTTCCCAAGAAAGTGTATTCGTCTGGCGAGTCAGTTAGGTAATTGTACACAACAACACGGACGGATTACGCGTAATGGACAATTCGAGCACTTCGTTTCTCGTAGGACACTTAATATTGGCACTGCCTAATACACTTTTTATGAGGAATTTAATGTCAAGTAGTGATTTATTGCCGAGACCTGATTTGAAGCAGCTAATATAAAGCTATTTTTGGAAGCAATCATACTTTTGATTACCGCGCTGATTCAAAGCATTGGCAAGCATTAAAGGGTAGCTAAGGGTCTAAGCTAACTTAATGCGGACAGCGAAGACTCTGATCAGACTGGGCGGATGCCCAGGCTGATCTGAGTCTTCGCTGGGCGCACATGCAACTTTGTGGGTTGTGTCGTGTCGCAGCTAATATAAAGCTATTTTTAGAAGCAATCATATTTCTGATTACCGCGCTGATTCTAAGTATTGACTGTCAAATGCCTGACTGTGAACAGTAGAATACATGATCATATTTCTGTTAAAAGCACCGGTCTGATCAGGATGTGAACCGCTGGCGATTCTGCCAATCTTTTTGACATACCGCCGTACAATAAAAATCAGCTCGCTAAAAATAAAAAATAGATGGCTTGTAAAGTGGTTCAGTTTTAATAGTTCCTGAACGGTTTTCGGTTTCGTTGCTCTGAAATGTGTTGGTAAAAACTGAAACATTACTATGGTTTTTCTTGAGACGCGGTGTCAAATATTTGTCCGTGTTGTTAGAAATAGCCTTGAAGGTGGTATAATCGTGGATATAAGAACTAAATCATGTGACAGTCACATGTCAAATAATTTCATGATAATTTATTATGACATAATTAGACCACATCAGCAGCTGAATAATCTGATACAGTTTAGATGCAAAGCAATATCGTTTCAATGTTAGAAAATTCATCCGCATGTGATTGGGTCATCTATTAATAGCAAATGTCACTGGGTGGTAAATTCGTGGATGTGTTCCGCCATGTGATAAAAAAATCGCCATACCCATGTCAGGTCAGCTGTTTATTATGTTCTGTTGCAAAGATGCTTTTGGAAACTTTTAAGTCTTAAACAGATTATAGTTAATCCAATCTATATCAGATATTAATGATTAAAGAAGCATACCCATCCATTCAAACAGGATTCATAGAGCTCTACATTGACTTTTCTGCAACTAACACATTTATAACTGTAGCGCAATAGCCCTTGAACAGAACAACTTGAAATTCACTGTGTCACTATTTGGATATATATTCGCCTGAATACAAAATAACAGTATGCACAGGCTGTTTTCCTTGAAAAAAATACGAACCTGGATTCAGCCCTACTCTTAAAACATAACACTTTCTAACACAAAAAAAAGCAGATAAGGACCCCCCTGTACAATTATCAAATAAGAAATCAATTTTGCAATAAAATTTTGCACCCATACTGGGACAAACTGTTCACCGGAAGGTACAAAATCAGTAATCATTGCAATATTTTCTCAAACTGATATCCGAGATTAGAAAACGGCCGCTTTTCAGGTATGCAAAAAAGAAATAGCAAAAGAAGGCATAAAAGTAATTGGTCAAACTTTTTTAAAAGTTATATTCCATATTTAGGCTTTAGGCATTTGCTTTTGATATGAAATAAAATCTTTATGCTTGGTTAAATGTTAGAAGAATAAACACTTAGTGAAACTTCTTTTGCGCATGAATATTATACAAATTACTAACACCCACGTATTTACAACTCTTACGATTTTACAACCTCCAACCATACTGTCGTGCGGTCTTGCATCGGTATGAGGCTTGGCCAAGTGTTGAGTTCCGTCAAACCTGTTGAAAGCCCCAAACTTTCGCGGTGATTTGTTACTGACCATTTCAATGCGGAGCTTCCGTTTGGGTTGGTTGCATCCGCTTGTCTATAAAGAAATAAGTTATATGCCCAATATATTTATGTTTGGTTAGCTAACTTTGCGATCACTCTCCTGGAAAAGTAACATTAAATTAAGGTTTTGCGCTATTCACAGGTGCTGTCTGTGACACAAGTATATATACATGTACAAATTAGTCACTTTATAGAATTAGAAAGAATGTACTTTATGACGTTCTTCACAAACGTTGAAGGATGTCGTCGCATATAATTTCTTGGTCGTTGGCATTATCTCACATTTGTGCTCTACTAATATTTGATTAATTTCTCTGGTTTCAATACAAAATGTTTTCTTTGCTTTGTTTAGAAGAAGGAGTTGTCTTTGGAACGCCGTTGATCAAATGATATCAGCTTGATCAAATGATATTTTATTTTATAATCTTATGTGATATTGTGAAAGAGGGGTTTATTTGATGAAGGTTACACTTCACGCAGTAGTGTTTCAGTGCCCGTCATTTTCACATAATTGAGCCGCGACATGACAAAACCAACAAAGTGGCATGTGCGCCACGCGAAAACCAAGATCAGCCTGGGCAACCGCTCAGTGTGATCAGTCTTACATGTAGCTGTGCGCTGAAAGGGTAGCTAAGGGTCTAAATTAGCACCATGTGAACGGCAAAGACATATGATCAGACTGGGCGGATGCCAATTTGTTGGTTTTGTCGTGTCGCAGCTCAGTCATCATGTTGTAGCAGTCTGGATATGAATTTTAAAGCGTTTGATTTTCTCAGTTTTGGGAAAAGCGCATGACGTAAGGCAACAGTCTTGCGATAATGCTAGGACAATGTACATTGAAGTAATGTAAAAGATACAGCGTTTGACACATTTGTAAAAATGACATAAACTTTTGACAACTACATATTTTTGTGCATAATCATGTGAGTTTTATAATGTTGTTCCCTTTCAAATGATTTTTCATCGTGCATTTATCACCGTAACGTAGGTTACACAAATTTTGTGATGTACGTTGTCAGTCCAATTTCTTTAACAAAAGTCGTTTATCCGATATTGCTTTAACAGAGAATATAATTCAAAATATGAGCCGCGACACGAGAAAACCAACAATGTGGTCGTGCGACCAGCGCAGACTCAGATCAGCCTAGGCATTTGTCCAGTCTGATCAGACCCTTTGCTAAGCGCTTAAAGGGTAGCCAAGGGACTAAGCTACCTTCATGCGGACAGCGAAGACTCTGATCAGACTGGGCGGATGCCCAGGCTGATCTGAGTCTGCGCTGGGCGCACAACCATATTGTTGGTTTTGTCGTGTCGCTGCTCATATGTTATTTTGATAATGGAACTCGTCAACCTGTTTTAGCTATGCCACATTTATGTCAATGCAATTGTAATATTGCCACATTTAAAAACTTAGTCTTTTTATACCAGTGTGTCAACAAAACGCATGTACGCCTAGGTTCTTATATTTAACGCTGGAGAGAGCAGTAACTTATAGAAGGGGAAAAAGGATAAATGCTTTGTGAATTATATAAAAAAAAAAGAATGAAAAGGGGCAAAAATAATAGCGAATGGCCCAATTTAACAAAGAACGTCTCTAATGCGTGACACGGTTTACGTGTAAGCATTTTAAAAGCCGCAACAATAAAGCTCTTGACTTAAAATGAAGAATCTTAAAATGTTATTTTCCTCACTACAGACACAGAGAAAATCCCAATGGTTAAAAAGCCTACAATTTGTCTGATTGCCGGAAACAGAAGCTTGCCCGCTTAACTGTTACACTTTCAGGAGGAAGCAAGTACACAATGTTCATTTTTGTCTCAGAATTGAAATTTGATTTTTCAGCGTTCATCGTGTGATGAAGCCTGTGGCCGGAGCTAAAATTCCAAGAAGCGCGAAGCGCTTCTTGTAGGATTTTAGCAACGACCACTGGCTTCTTCACACGATGAACGCTGAAAAATAAAATTTTTATTCTTATATTTACACTTTATTTTAGAGCCTTCCTGTGCTGTTTTCATGGTAATTTAATGTAGACTATGCAGAATATGCGTCGAAGAAAAGACAGAAACGACGTATTCGGCCATTACGTTAAACAGCCGTCGCCATAACTTGGCGTCATTCGAGCCTTACGTGGACCAATCAAGACGTTTGTTTACCTTAGACGTCACTTGACGACAAACTCACATGATCAATTGACGTTCTACGGTGTATGAAGCCAGTTGCTCTATACGGTTTACCTATGGGAAGTCAGTGGCAAGTGTACATATTTGGGGTTAAACATCGCTCTTGTAGGAGCGGCTTCTTTTTCATAAAAGTAGACCCCGAGAGAATTCGTTTCTCAAGAAAAGACTCCCTTGTTAAAAGGCTTCGCTCGCAAAGGAAACAACCAGAAAATCATAAAATTTCTTGTCCTTTGTAAAAATGGACGCAGAAACGTAGATGCATCACCATGCTCGAACGACACATATATTCAGATCATGGACACTGTGCTATGACAATTAGAAGACACTTCTGATTACAAATCTTAAAAGCAGCGAACGCCCTCATGTAAATACGGAAGACCGTAGGTGACTTTCCGTCTACTTCTTCCCAGTTTAAACTTCTTAGCTCTTTGTTTTAATAAAAACATAACACATGAGTAGTAAATGAGAAGAAGGAAGTGTAAAGTAGGAACATAAAATCGGAAGTGATAGTAAGTAAAAAGTAATAAGTGCAAAGTGAGAGGTTTGCAGTAAGAAGATGGAATGTAGAAGTACGAAGTGAGAAATAGGAGCTGGGATGTGAAAATTTCCCACTTCCTACTTTTCACTTTTTCCTGCATACTTCCCCCTTTTCACTGACAACTTTTCACTTATAAGTATTGTGTATTTCATCAAAACTAAGAACTAGGAAGGGAGAAGTGGTGATTAACTAGTGAAAAATTTTCACTTCCTACTTCTGACGCCCCATTTCCTTGTTTGGACACTGTCAGTTCGCACGTCACGTTAGTCAGGTTTTATTTTGCAGTTCATATTACCGTAGCTGCGTCGTACTCAGTGTTTTATCTTTTGCTTTAAATGCTGATTGATGATTTTCTTTTTCTTTTACACTAATTGATTTCATTTTGGTAAAATATAAATTCAGTTAATGATTAGCACTTCTCATTGTTACTTACTTTGGCTTCTGAAAGGATTTTGAACAGTGTACGCCTGGCCTATTCAAACTCAATTTTAATCTTTCCGAAAAGAAAGACAATTATTTATTTGTAAAAGAAAGTTGTATTACATGTAAAAGCAATCGTGTTCTGGATTTTCCGAGTTGTGTTTATTCTGTCTGGTATTGGTAAAGACTCACATGATTTTTTGTTGCTTTTTATCAGTATAAAAAGACCCTTCAACTGTTTATTTATGAAAGTAAACCATACGACAAAAGAAATTCTGAAAACTAAATACTGAGGGAGTCTGTACCTCCCTGGCTGTGCTTCGTAACACGCTCGTTTCCTTCAACTGATCGCCACCCGACGCCATATATCTAGAATTGCGATACAGCCCAACAGGCACATGACTTCGTAATGACGTCACACTGAAGTCGATGCGACGAAGTCACGTCGAATCAACATCAGTACGACATCGTTACCACGTCATGAAATGACGTCGCACTGATGTTGACGCCACGAAATCACGTCGCGTCGACGTCAGTACGGCGTCATATGGCGGTTGCATTTTCGATTTGTTGTCGATTTCTTCTCAGTCGAGATGCAGAAGTCTGTTGACAGCCGCTGAACTCTTGGAAGCATTTTCCTTAGGTACAATAGTACCTTGTTACACGTTTTCTTTTCATTTTACTGTTCGATTTTAATGAGCATTCCAAGACTATATTCCTGTTGTTTGAACACAAAGAAATATGCCAGCTACCCTGGATTAACTTGGAAAATTGGCATTTTAATTGTATGCTTCTGCAATTTCAAGTTCTGAGTGAGCATATGTATAGACAATAATAAAATCGGCCGCGACACGACAAAACCATCAATGTGGTTGTGCGCCCAGCGCAGACTCAGATCAGCCTGGGCATCCGCCCAGTCTGATCAGAATCTTCGCTGTCCGCATAGCGGTAGCTTAGACACTTAGCTACATTTTGAGCACTAAACGAACAGTCTAATCAAACTGAGCGGATGTCCAGGCTGATCTGAGTCTGTAATAGGCGCACAACCACATTGTTGGTTTTGTCGTGTCGCGACTCAAATGTTCATCATTAGATAGTTGGAATACCTCTTTAGATTCAGTTGAATCAAATTAATTAGTCCTCTAATTGGCTTTAAAACGAATTTAAACTCAAGAAAAGCTGAGTCTGGTAGTCTTATTTAATTTGTTAAATTAGTCGTTTAAATTCACCAAACCAGGCAAAAAGCACATATGCCAGCTAAAAGTACACTTTGATTTATTGTCTTTTGGTTCTGTTTTTTTAAGAAAAGGAGAAACATTCCAAAATTCCTTGTAAACAAACTTTGTTGTTGTAAGTGCAATTATGTACCCATGGGAACATAATCTTGTTTTTGCCAATTTTACAAGGGGAGACAACTTTTGTTGTGGCTTTCTATTTGCTTCCCGGGATAACATAGATCCATAAAGGAATCGACTCTTAACGGAAAGAATTTGCTCCAACAAAAGCGAATTGACTTCAGTTGAGAAGTGAGAGAAAATGAAAATGGCAGAATAGTTTCGTTTGAAAATTTTCCAATTCAACAACAGCAAGTAAGTCAGAGGAGATATCATAGGTATTCGATCTCAAAACGGGAGTGTATCTTTCAAACATTACCACAAATTTTGAGCCGCGACACGACAAAACCAACAAAATGGTTGTGCGAACAGCGCAGGCTCAGAATGCCTGGGCATCGGCCCGGTCTGATCAGAGTCTTCGCTGTCCGTATGAAGGAAGCTGAGACTCTTAGCTATCATTTAAGCGATTAGGAAAGATTCTGATCAAACTGTGTGGATGCCCAGGCTGGTCTGAGTCTGCGCTGGCCGCACAACTACATTGTTGGTTTTCTCGTGTCGAGGCTCAAGTATGTAAATCCATCTTCGCCTTCGATAAACATTCCAAAAATCTAGACCCGTCTTATAAAAGGGAATACGGATCTAGATTTTTGGGATTGTTTTGGAAGGTACATCCCCGACTTAATCTCGAAGAAATAAAGTGAACGGAAGCATGATATTCTACATGTATTCTATTCTATCTCGTAACCTTACTAGGTCGTTGGGACACCACAGATGACTTTGAAACAATCCCTTTCCACCTTGTCCTGTCTTCAGCTGCCCTATTTGAGTAGGCAAAATCCATCCCTGTCCACTCTTTAATATTGTCTTCCCACTTTTTCTTCTGTCCACCTCTTCTTCTTTTTCATTTCACTGTGCGCTGTAGAATCGTCTCAGCTAAACCAAAAGCTATTGAGACGTGGCCAAAGCACCTTAGTTTCCGTTTCTTGACCAGCGTCAGGAGTTCATCATATTTTCCAATGGCTGCTTGGATCTTTCTGCGAACCTCTACATTGGTTATATGGTCCATGTACGAAATGTTCAGTAACCTTCGATAACATCTCATCTCAAAGGCCTGCGTTCTTTTCTCTAACTCTGCTGTCAAGGTGCACGATTCACAGGCATACAGAAATATGGAAATGACAAGGAGCGCATACGTTTCACCTTTGATCCAAGAGATATGTTGTTATCTCTCTAAATTGGTTTCAGCTTGGTCAGAGCTGAAGTGGCTTGTGCAATCCTTGAGAGAACATCCTGGTTTGAGCCATCATCTGAGACAACTGCTCCAAGGTATTTGAAGCTTGTTACGGTACCCAGCTTCTGCCCTTTTACCTTGATCTCCCATGCATGCAAGTTGGTTTAAAAGTAGAAATGTTTGATTCTTGAAGTAGTAAAATTGAGCGATCAGCTGAAGCAACATAAGACGACAGCGGTTAAAGATCCGGGATTAAAACAGTTGTATGCATATACCATCTGACAGGAATCCGTTGAATGAATCAAAAGGTCCTACATACTCATATGGAAGGAAATGTCACAAGACAGTCGCCTACATTGATATTGTTTTCGTTTTAGCATTTCAGCTGGCCTTATAAACGTTTCTAAATAGTCTTAAATTGCTTTGACTCCAATTGTATCAGAGGAAGATATTTAGTGACCGCAAAATAATTGTTTAACCACGCTGTCTGTGACCTGAACTTATGTAAGAAACCACAAAAAGATAAAGATCATGCCAGACAGAGAGTCACAATAATTTGAAAAATGCGCCGTTATGTAGATATCTTTTTTTTGTCCAAAACAGTTTTATATATGGTATGAGCCGTAACGAGAGAAAATAGCTCATCTTGCGCATTCGCATTTTCAGATCACATCTATCTTAGCATGAGCTCAGGTTGCGCATTCGCCATTTCACATCTCATCTATCTCATTATGAGATCATCTTGCGCATTCGCATTTTCAGATCACATCTTAGCATGAGGACATCTTGCGCATTCGCATTTTCAGATCTCATCCTTCTTAGCATGAGATCATCATGCACATTCGCATTTTCAGATCTCACCTATCTTAGCATGAGGACATCTTGCGCATTCGCATTTTCAGATCACATTTATCTAAGCATGAGATCATCTTGCTTATTCGTATTTTCAGATCACATCTATGTAAGCATGAGCTCATCTTGCGCATTCGCATTTTCAGATTTCATCTATCTGAGCATGAGATCATCTTGGCTATTCGTATTTTCAGATCACATCTATGTAAGCATGAGCTCATCTTGCGCATTCGCATTTTTAGATTACATCTACCTTAGCATGAGCTCATTTTGCATATTCGTATTTTCATATCTCATTTATCTTAGCATGAGATCATCTTGCGCATTCCATTCGCATTTTCAGATTACATATAATTTAGCATGAGATCATCTTGCGCATTTTCAGATCACATCAATGAAAAGGCGAATGCGCAAGACGACCCCATATCTGGATCTGGAAGTGTTGGCATATTAAGCTAGCGGGCGGTCTGAGTCCGAATTTTACTGGAGGCAGAAATTTTACACATCGCTTCAGAGATTTCTAAAGATACAACAGAACTTTAATCGGAATAATC
Source organism: Ctena decussata (assembly GCA_963989385.1). Taxonomy (NCBI): domain Eukaryota; kingdom Metazoa; phylum Mollusca; class Bivalvia; order Lucinida; family Lucinidae; genus Ctena; species Ctena decussata. The sequence goes on from OZ022509.1 coordinate 76,048,776, forward strand.
GACTGTGCATTCTGGTCTGAATCTTTGCTGGTTGCGCATACTATCATGTTCTTTCCTAGGAAACTCCAAAATAAGGTGTATGGATATACTTACAAGGGAGACAACTGTTATTTTCAGTTTGGCCTCACCTCCAAACTGGGGCTAACTCTCTAAGGAAGAAATTTGTTCTTGGAGGTTTATAGTCACAATGTGACGGTGACCAGCCGTCAGTTACTGGTGATGGAAGTCATACTAATATAACTGAGCCGCGACACGAGAAAACCAACAAACTGGTTTTGCGCCCTGTGCAGACTCAGATCAGCCTGAGCATCCGCCCATTCTGATCAGAGTCCGCTTTGCGCTTAAAAGGTAGCCAAGGGTCCAAGCTAGCTCCACGCGGACAGCGAAGACTATGCTCCGACTGGACGGATGTCCAGGCTGATCTGAGTCTGTGTTTTCTCGTGTCGCGGCTCATATGTATACACAGCATGTATAAATGTCTTTGAAGTTGTCAGATCTAAGCTAAACTATAGATCTGGAGTCTGTTGCTGCTTCATTAGTGAGCTAATCAAGTATTTTATAATTTAACATACACATGAAATACTCTAAAGAAATTTCTTCTAATTAATATCTCCATGTCTAGACTTAGGTAGGCGTAATTCTTTGGCATCGCTGAATCCTCAGTGCATCAAATGTAGAACAAGTGTATTGCGCCACGCCAAGAGAAAGTTTGTGGCAGCCAAGACTAGCAATCGCGTAGATACGAATAATGCTGATTTTAGAACGACTTTGCGAAGCTTATGCAATACCCTTCATGTTCGTCCGTGGGTGATCTACTGAAAGCAGTGATGCATATTGGCCCATGACCTAGATTTAACGGTTGACTGAACATAGAAACAATATCCACCTGTTGCGCTTAGCTAAGTTTCTAAGTAACCATAAGCGCTAGAGTCTTCAAACTTGTTCCATATATACATCTGGGAAAGATCTACTGAAATCTGTGAAGCACATCGGGCCATGACATACACTTAACGATTGACTGAATATAGAATAAAATACTCACCTGTTGTGTTTAGCTCAGTTTCCAAGTACCCACAAGGACTAGAGACTTAAAACTTGCTCAATAGATAATCTGATGAAGATCTACTGAAACCAGCAATGTATATTGTGCCATGACCTTTTTTTCGTGGTTGATTGAACATAAAAAATATTCACCTGTTGCGTTTAGCTCAGTTTCTAAGTAACCGCAAGGATAGGGATGTTGGGGATAGGTTTGGGATCTGATTCAGTCAGTTCCTGAAGTATAGTTACTCTTATATTTAAACTTACTCCAAGGGTACGCCTGGGAAAGATCTACTAGCACAGTGATGCATATTGGGCCATGACCTATATTTCACTATTGATTGAACATAGAAAAAAATCATCTGCTGCATTTAGCTCAGTTTCTAAGTAACCGCAAAGGCTAGAGTCTTTAAACTTGCTCCATAGATTCTTCTAAGAAATATCTACTGAAAGCAGCGATGCAATTTGGGCAGTGAGCTGTATTTACGGTCCATTAGTTTTTCCTTAATCTCCAACACTATTTTATGTAAGAACATGATTGCTTGGGATAATGACTTAGTATGACCCGAAGGTAAACCTCAAACTAGTAGGTCATAGTGACCTATATTTCATGGTCCAGTGTTTTTTCCTTATATTTTGAAGACTATCTCATTTACAATAATGACTGCTTGGAATAATGACTCAATATGACGCAAAGCTTGATCTCAAACAGTACTTCACATTGACCTATATTTCATCGTCCAGTGATTTTGCCTTATATCTTGAAGACTATTTGATGCACGAACATGATTCTTGAGATAATGACTCAGTATGATCTAAAGTCTGACCTCAAATTAACAATTGGACACATTAACCTATATTTCATGGTCCAGTGATTTTGCCTTATATTTTGAAGACTGTTTGATGTACAAACATGATTGCTTGGTATGACTCAGTATGGGCCAAAGTTTACCTGTAGCTAGCAGTGGGTCACATCGACCTTTATTCTATTGTCCAGTGATTTTGCCTATATCGTGAAGACTTTTTGATGCACGAACTTGGGATAATGACTCATTGCTTGGGATAATGACTCACTGTAACCCAAAGTTTGACCTCAAACAAACAACAGGTCACACTGACCTACATTTCATGGTCCAGTGGTTTTGCCTTATTTCTTGAAGACTTAGATGTATTAACATGATTGCTTGCAATGACTCAGTGACCGGATGTTTGACCTCAAAGAAACAGTAGGTCACAGTGACCTACATATTCATGGTCCAGTGATTTTGCCTCATATGTTGTAACACTATATCACTGATTTAACCTATACTTCGGTTAATGGCCTTTTGTTGACTTCTCCATATGATATATAATCAGCTTGGATGAAAAAAAAACTTTTTAGTGTTGCAGGCGTAAATTTATCCTCTTTTTTTTTTGTTATTATTATTTTTTTTTCGCCTTGAGCGTTATGTTGTGGCGCTGTATGATAACTGAATGACAATGCAAGGATCTTCTGCGATCATTTCTAAATTATGTCAATATTCCCATCTCATAGTTTACATGTAACATTTTTTATTATATTATTATTTGTAGAGATAAATGTCGTCGTCTACTTGTTGGCACGTTAAGAATTATAGAGACGATCAGTATCTTCTAAATTTCGCCAATAATCCTATCTCCACGAATGTCGTCTGCAGCACGGATGACTGATTATTAACTCGAGACTGTTTGCGAGTGCTGCAATTTGTGACTTGGTTCTCTGGAGAAATTCTTCGCTTTATTTTCTCATCCGCTAAATCAGATCACGTATGAAGTGGAAAATGAGAACTTGATTACTTGCGATGTCAGGACACAGTTGTTTTTCTCACATAAGAAGGAAGAATTAGGCACTGTATATGAGCCGCGACACGAGAACACCAACAAAGTGGTTGTGCGTACGGCGCAGACTCAGATCAGCCTGGGCATACGCAAAGTCTGATAAGAGTCTTCGCTTTCGCTTAGAGGGTAGCCAAGGGTCTAAGCTACCTCCTTGCGGACAGCGAAGACTCTAGTCAGATTGGGCGAATGCCCAGGCTGATATGAGTCTGCGCTGGGCTCACAACCACTTTGTTGGTTTTCTCGTGTCGCGGCTCATATGCATTCTTTCTCATCTAGGACTGCAAAGGACTTGGCATGATAAGGCCTATATTATAAAAGTTCTAAAGTGTATAAATAAGAAAGTTCCTACATAGAATATAGCAGCAAACAAAAAAATCAACTAGTTCTTGCTTCAAATATTTGAGCCGCGACACGAGAAAACCAACAAAGTGGTTATGCGCAAAGCTCAGACTCAGATCAGCCTGGGAATCCGCCCAGTCTGATCGGAGTCTTCGCTGTCCACATGGAGGTTGCTTTTACCCTTAGCCACCTTTTGAGTGCTTAGCAAAGAGTCTGATCAAACTGGGCGGATGCACAGGCTGATCTGAGTATGCGCTGAGCGCACAACCACTTTGTTGGTTTTCTCGTGTCGTAGCTCAAAAAGCTCTGTTGAAATATTGAAATGTATACAAGTTCCAACATAGAATGTAAAAGCAAACACAAAATTAACCAGTTGCTTCAAATATTCGACTGTGTCTTTTATCTTGAATATGAGACGTTCTCAGTTAAGCTGGGCCATTAGCTATTAAATTTGTCCTTCGTATTACCTTTCTTTTAATTACAAAATAGCGGTCCTGTTTACCCTCTGACAAGTAGCCCTCTGTCTAAAGAAGTAGTTAAAAGTACCAAGACATGCATGCGTTTTGTTAGACATTTTTAACACTGGTTGGAATAATGATACCCTGGTTTAAAAGGCGACGTTTTTAAATGTCGCAATATTGCCGTTGCATAAATATGAACGCCGCACGGCTAAAAAAGATAAATCACTGCTTAAAATCGAGTTCCATTATTAAATTCAGGTGATGTCTTACATATTTTCCCGCTTAAACAAAATCTAAAGGGTAGTTTTTGCTACGAAATGAGACTGGGAACTGATGTCGCAAATTTTATGTAACCTACGTCACAGCGGTAAATTCATGATACATGTATTAACTAAAGTGGCCCAGCATCATAAAACTTACAAGATCACACGAAGAAATATGTGCTCCTCAATATTTTATATCATTTGTGCAAATTTGCTCAATTTTGTATATTTTACTCGACTTCAAAGTATATTACCCCAGCATTTTTCTGTAAGAATGTAACCTTAGGTCATGGGCTTTTCTTAAAACTGAGCAAAGCAATCGCTCTGAAACTGATGTGCAAACTCCTGCCTAGTAACAGCTACAAGATGGTGCGCTTAGATTTCATGCACTGAAACATTAAATGGTATAAAAACGTTACAAAGTGTGTACTGTAACCTACGTCACACGTAACCTACGTCACAACGTCACTAAGACCACGTTTTGAAAGCGTTGACGTCATTAGATTAAGCAGCGCTTCATAGAAAATCCCTTTCTTCCAAAAAAGCAAAGAAAAACTTTTTAAATTGAAACCAGCCAAAATAATCAAATGTCAGTAGATTAGTAAATATGCAATGCTACGCATGTCGAAGAAATCGTATGCGACATCGTCTTTCAACGTATCTGAATAACGTCATGAAATATGCCATTTCTAATTGTTAGGGTATGTCTCTAATCATGGTTGGTATTCCATAATCTAAAACTATTATCTGAAAATATTATAAAGCAATGAGCATTATGGTCGTGTGTTTTTTCTTGAATTCTGGAATGGTTATATATATGGCCATTTTTGTCCGCGAATGGCCCAGCTTAACTGAGAACGTCTCATATACCCAAGCTGATTTTGACGAAAATGAGTTCGGTAGCCGTTGCTGCTTTCAAAATATGCAAGCCCGACCTCTTGCTCATTTTTTATTTTGACATGTTTACATGTCCTAACATATTAAATGTGCTACAGGTCGGGCTCTATGTTTAATTTTAACTTTTTGATACCAAAATTGGAGCTTCAGGAACATTTACCGGTCTTCTCAACATAAAAATGCCCATATCTCTGCTAACAGACAAAATAAACATATGAGCCGCGACACGAAAAAACAAACAATGTGGTTGTGTGCCCAGTGCATACTCAGATCAGCCTTTGCATCAAACCAGTCTGTTCAGACTCTTCGCTAAGCGCTTAAAGGGTAGCTAAGGGTCTAAAGCCACCTGCATGCGGACAGCAAAGAATCTGATCAGACTGGGCGGATGCCCAGGCTGAACTGAGTCTGCGCTGGGCGCACAACCACTTTGTCGTTTTTCTCGTGTCGCGGCTCAATATGTTATGCGTATTCATTTTCTTAGCCAGGACACAAGGAATAATTTGGAACCCATTTTGATTTGATATGTTGAAAGTTTTGGCTAGCATCTCTGGGCTTGCAAACTTAAGTGGGCGGGGTATCCGAACAGGCCTTGTGCAGAGCACAGCTAGTTAGCAGTGCCATCACCGTTTATAGAGATCTATTCATGATAGTATATATGTTAAACACTATCAGACAATGTGCCGATGAACAGAACGATAAGTCTGCTTACAGTTTTGACGGGATTATGCCCCTTTGTATTTTTCGAAAAGAAATTTTGTATCACTTTTGTATCCGCTTCTTATCTTTTAAATCATTTAAAATTTGTTCCTGATATTTTGTGTAAAGAGGTGGATGGATGATTTGCGATTTCATGTCTTTTGTAACAGTATTTCAGTCATATCAGGACGATGGGTTGGTGATAATCAAAGGCTGTACGCAATCAAACCCTGTTCATGATTGAAAATATTATCGCCGTCTGAAGGGTCCGAACCCTGGACCGCTAGATCAGCAGGTCAGCGCTGAACCTACTGAGTTATCGGCGGTCCTAGCATATGGAGAAAAGGCACCGTAAGCCTACGTTTAATTTTGACCGAAGGATCCCCGTTTGTATATTTATTGCAGTGTTTTTATGTCTGCTCCCTAACTTTTACACGTACATTGTATACGATTTTGGTTTGATACTTTGCACAAGCATAAGGCACTGTCAGACAATGTACAGAGACTCTACTTGCAGTTTTGACAGAATAATGTGCTTTGTATATTTATATCTGACTCACTGTTGAAGATTTCAGTTACTGACAAAGTTCTGTCACCTCTTGTTTCCTTTCCTACTTTAAACCCCCAGCAGGCGTATATTGCCCCGCTCAGCGGAGCTCCTGTTTTTATAAAAACATCGAAGTACTAGTGAACATGACTTTTTTAATTTAGAAATAATAGTACAGTATAAATCTGTGAACTTTGTACATGTACCCATGGATATGTCCACTTTTGCCACCGCGAACGGAATAGGATTTTCAAATTCTGATATTCCGTATGCCACATTAATAAATTTATGCTGATATACTTGTAATACCCTGTACAGACTTAAGCCGAAAGCAGAGCAGAGTTGTTGTTTCTGAGGAAGAAGCTGGATCGGGACCCGATAAAACGCACCACAAAATCGACTGTCAACTTCGAAATGCCATAACTTCATAATATTCAAAAAGGTTTTGACAGTAAAAGGCAAGCAACGCGCTTTGTTCGCCACCATGAGATGACAATAGTACAACACGCAATATTAATGTATAACAAAAATTTAAAAGGGGCCAACATATCTCTTGACCCCAAGTAATCTACACTGTAAAAAAATTCTGTAGATTTTACGGTAGAATAACTGGAAACCGGCTGCCAGTCCTTTTCCCGTTATTTTTACGGACGTTTGCCTGTAAGACATTGTTTGAAATCACGAAATGGAAGTTTTATGTTAACTTGGCGCACTCGAAAATAACTTTGTATTGTTGAAGGGCTATCTGACCAAAACGACACCTGCTCTATTCTGGCCCACTCAGCTTGATGTTTCCTGCAATGTTTACTGGCGCCCGTAAAAATAACGGTAAAAGGACTGGCAGCTGGTTGCCAGTTATTTTACCGTAAAATCTACCGGTTTTTTTTAGCAGTGTAGATACTTTAAGCATAAAAACATCTAGCCAGATAAAGTAAAAAATGTTGTCAAAATAGATCAAGAATGCAGCGAATGACATCTAGAATCTCAAAGTTTTCAATGGAACATGCCTTCAGACCCTCTAGAAGTCTTCAGAGCTCACAACATTTTGCCCCCGCGACCCACACGCCCTTCACCAATATCCAATATTGAAAATAGTCCGACGCCTAAGTTGATGGCATTTCATGAGGGAATGAAGGTCAGTGGTTTTAGGATAAGAACAATCTCCAGCTTCCACGTAAAAAAACCCATGCCATTTTTGCCAGATATAGCTTCCCTTTTCAATGGAGGCCTACTTTCAAAGGAATGAATTTGTTTCTTCTCTAACATTAGAGATATTCATGGTACCTTGTTATGTCAATATAGGTCTATCTTATGATTCGCCGACTTCTGTCATAATGGATTTATCATTGCCAAAGAAAATGTCTGTTTTGTATAATGCCAAGGTTCATATTACAACACATTGCTATACACCAGTTGGTCATAATATGGGCCGCGTCATGCAAAAACAGTGCTGAACGCATGTGCGAGTAAAGATGTCAGGCTCCGAGGTTATAAAACTTTTTTCGAGCTCAACTCAGCTGAGCATGAAATTTTCTCTGCTGATAAATATGAAAATGCCAACTAATGTTGGCATTTTCATACTTATCAGCAGGGAAAATTTCATACTCAGCCAAATTGAGCAAGAAAACATCTGTACTTATCAGTAATTTAATATCTATAAGCAGGTAAAATTTCATGCTCAGCTGAGTTGAGCATGAAAACTGTTTTATAACCTCGGAGCCAGTCTGTGAATCCGTGCAGTCTAACTAGAGTCTTTAATCTGTGCCTATAGATTCCTCTGGTTCCATGTCTGGTTTGCCCGAACAGCAAAGGCTCTGATCAGACTGTGCGGGTGCGCAGGCTGATATGAGCCTTATCTGTCACATTAGTCCCAATTTTGCATATCGCAGCACATTTACTTCCATAATATAATTTAAATTCTTTATGATGAATAATACAAAATGACCCCTATTCCCTACCACGTCAATTTTTATACTTTGTCTTCGGTTTCTTTCAGATTAAATGTATATTTTCCGAGATACAGTTGACTCTCGAAATCTGAAACACTGATATTTGCGGATCGATTTATATTCCACTAGACTTTTCGGTTCTTGATATCAATTTCCGGATAATCGCTGAGTTTGCTATATTATTTAAGTTTTCCCGCAATTTTAGAATTATTCCGTAATTTTGGCAAACGGTACAGACCCAGTTCAGACGCCGCAAAACGCGGCGTCTGATCATGGTCTGCACTATTTGCAAAATAAACAATTAGACATTTCTTTTTAAAGTAGAAAAAGGATAAAAATAAACTAAATCAGACACTCCTGAATTGACAAATGGACTCACCCACTTGATAAGGATGGACATTTCACTGGACATGAATGGTTAGCAAACACAGCAGTCCCGGACCAGGCTGTAAATATGCTCAGACTGGAACAGTCTTGACTTAGAGTATCCATAGTCCTACCAGTGTTAAAAACGTCTAAACTCTAAATTCTAATGCACTTACGTATGTAAGGCGACGTCTGATTGGATAACGTCAAAAATTTGCGACAGTATATCCTGCGATATACTGTAGGAAACCCGACGTCGCTTCAAATTGGTTGATGTCTAGTTTTACGTCGCTGAAAGCGTTGCCATGGTGTAAAATAGCACCTTTCAAGATGAAAATGTGAAAAGTGCAGTAGAATGGGGATAACTGTATTGAAAATTGACATTTGGTGAGGTAAATCGTCGGTTTTATGGTCGCAAATTGAGTTTTACGGCTCCGCTGGCGCGTCGCCATAAAACGAAATTTCCGACCATAAAACCGCCGATTTACCTCCCCAAAAGACAATTTTGAGTACAGTTATTCCCTAAATCATTGTTAAAAGCGGTTCAACCTTCGCGTTTGGTAATAAAATGTGGGTTGGCGTGCATAAATTGAGTCATCAAACTGACAAAAAGGAGAAAAAACAAGTTTTTCAAAAATAACAATTCACTCCACAAAATACAATTTCTTGGTCTAGTTTCCCGTCTAGCAATGCTATATAAACATGGGCGGGATAGTGTCTGAGGCTACACGCCTGTACATTGTAATTGTACCATTTTATTCAACTTATTGAAATCGAAAGTAGGTCAATTTAGTGGCCAACTAAAATGGCACAAATAAGTTTCCAAACCTTTTTTATGTGAAACTCAAGGATGTTTTATTTGTTTAAAGCTGGATAATCACGGTCATTTACAATTACGAAACTGTAGAGAGAAGCTTGCAGCGATGGCTCATGATAAAATTTTCCATGCTGATAGAGCCATGGGTTTTAAATCACATCATTAATGTTAAATGTACAGTATACGCTTTCAGGGATAGAATTACCTCATGGGAAATGTTTCTGTAGTCTAGTGGCCGTAGGGCAGTGGGGAGGGTACAGGCTCGTCGTGTCTTGGGCACAGCATATAGAACGTGGGCAACCTTGCTTTCCTTTCTCTGCTTTTTCCTTCCCCAATTCGAAAACGGTACCTATTTACAGCTTGGTTGGCAAAGAGTTTTGTCAGTCAGCTGGCAAAACGGCGATTCGAATCCGAGTCCCTCTGCACTTTAACCGAACGTCTCTAACCACTTGAACACGAGCTTCTCAAGCACAATGTTTAAGCTACTGGAGTATGCAAAGGCTCGTTCGATTTTTTTCTCGAAAAACGCAAAAAATCCAAGGTTTGTGAAACTCCTTCTTTTGCATCATTGTCACGTACTTGACATTTAGAAAAAGATTTCAAGCTGCACTTGGTTTTCCTGCTTTGGCGTACTAATCTTTAATTTAAATTATTGACGTCAAATAAAGACCGTGAATAATGCCGACTGTAAATTAAAAACTATCAGAGAAAGGCACAAAATTGTTTTAACAGCTGATGGGCCTACTTTACTGCTTCATCAAATCTGAAATATATATTTAACCCAATTCATGGTAAGTGGAATATTCTATCCTTATGAAATGGATCAGTCCATTTGTCAATTAAGGGTAGTCTGATTTCACACCAGGTTAGCTATGTTTTCAAGGATGTTACGAAACGAAAAAGAGTTATTATGAAACGAAAAAGACTCATAGTTACCAAAGGACCTGGTCATCAGGTCGTTTGATAACTATAGTTCTTTCTCGTTCCGTAATTGCTCTTTTTCGTTTCGTGACAGCCCGTGTATATACATAGTTAACCAGGGATGGGGTTATTTTAGTTTAATCGTTTTATAGAGATTAAAAAAGAGGTAGACAGAATAAGGAAGGCAATGTTAAAGCAAAGGCAGGGATGGACTTAGCCAGCACAACTACGGCAGCGAGGTTATAAATTTTGAGAATAATCTCAAACTCAAAATAAAGCACACTTATTGGCTGCTTCCGAGCATGTAATCTCAAACTCAAAATAAAGCACACTGATTGGCTGCCTCCGAGCATGTGCTCGGAAGCAGCCAATAAGTGTGCTTTATTTTGAGTTTGATAATGTTCCCAAGTTTTATAACCTCTGGGCCAGGATAAGGTGGAAAGTGATTTATGCGAGTCATCTGTGGTGCCTAAACGACCTTGCAAGGTTATGGGATAGACTAGAATAGAATAGCATATAAAGGAGAAATACCGATTCGTCTTAGGAAAATAGTATTGACCCTGATCTGGGTCTACACTGCCTACCTATGTCCTATTGAGGAAGCAAGGTACTTTAAAGAGAGTTAAACAGAACAGAAAGAGTTACAAGAGCTCTGCTGGGCGGAGCAATATAAGTCAGTTGGGGTTTATAAGAGGAAAGGAAACTAGCTTTGTTTCAGTAACAAGGTAGGAATGAAATCACAAAGCAAGACCTTATAGTTTCGAAATCAGGCAGCGGACACGAATTCACTATAAGACATATACAAAGAGACAAATTGTCCAAACCAGAAGCATGTTGATAGTACTTTGTCTCTGTTTCCTCTTCTTACCCGAAGCACTTTTTTTTCTGGATTAATTGTGCATATGTATGTACATGTAAGTTATGAACATAAATTTGTGTACGCACATGGATGCTAGCGTGCGTGCGCTCATTTATTTTTATTTGCAAGCATCATGTACATACATCATTTTAGTTGTACAATTTGCTTATGCTTATTATGTAGTATATTTTTTGAATTGTTGTTTGCAAGAGGGCCTCAAGGAAAATTGGCGATGCCAATTGAGCTACCCTCTTAAAAGAAAGCCATTACTTACTTACTTACTTACTTACTTGATAGGGTCACATGAGCGATAAATGGCGGCAGAAAAGAAACACCGCTAATTCAGACACATAGCACCAGCCCCGTTTCAGCATATGGACAAAGAATTCTTTTACTCTATCATTCATCACTGAGCATCTTAAACGGGCGAATTTGATTTTAATAAATAATTAAGTAAATAAATAAAGTATGTGTATATTCAGATGGGATGTCTTGTCTACGCTGTTAGCAAGGGCTTTCACCCCAAAAGCAAACGACAAAATGACCTGGTACACGTATGATTAGGGCCGTTTTTGGCCCCCATTCAAATTCTCTTAAAATTGCATGGATTCTATTGCTTATCATTTATGCGTTTGGGAACGAACAGAAATAATATGTTTCAATTTTGTTTATTCTCCGACTAACATGATTTCTGACATGCCTATATTGTTTCAACAATACGAAGGAAAATTGCAAGAAAATTTGAGTTTAATACATTCTCCTTTCAAGAAATAAGTCATTTACAATAGCTTTTGAAAGCTCTTGATAATATGCTTTTGATGAAATGCTTATATGTTAGATAGCACTGCTAATTACCTATGCACTGCACAAGCCCTCTCCAGGTACCCCACCCACTCGAGTTTGCAAAACCAGAAACGCTAACCAAAAACTTCCAAAAATTCAAAATAAAATGTGTACCAAATTATCCCTTGTGTTCTAACTAAGAAAACGAACACCCGCAACATATGTTTATTTTGTTTATGAGCGGAGATAAAGGCGTTTCTTATGTTGAGAATGCAGGGAAAATGGTCCAGACGCTGCCAAATTAATAATAACCAGAGGACCACTGGTCCTGTAGCTCACCCGAGTCCATTCATCCTTAGCACTCGAGGGTAAGAAACACTAAAGTAAATTGTACAATTTGGCCTAATTTCAACTTTGACTGAGTTGTTATGCTTGTCCTAGTAAATATTATCAAGTTTGATGAAGTTACAATAAAAAAACATGTTTGTAAAACTTTCTGCCTAAATATTGCAGTAACACAGAAATAAATGTCAATTTGCACTTTTCCCAATACAAGTCTATAGAAACTTTAAAATGCCATAGCAATGAAACCATGTGGGCAACAATAATAAAAAACAATATTTACGTAGTGGCTAATGTCATGAACATGTATGAAAAGAATCAGCTTCATCCCTCTATACGGTTTTTGAGGAAAAGATTTTTGAATATTTTTTTCAAAAATATTTTATTGCCATGGCAACAAATCAAATTCGGCGATTTGGACAAAGTTAATATGAATCAAAGAGGACTACTCAAGCAACATTTCTGTAGTTAAAAATCCAAAATGTTTTCCATTGATCCCATTATATTTCAATGGAAACTATAAGTTGCCATACCAACCTAACTGCTGAAGCAATTGCCACAAAAAAGTAATTCTATAGAGGCTTGTACAAAGATCCGCTCTGTAAAGTTTGAGCTTTATTGGCCACATAGTTTCTGCAAAAATGATATTTTAACATTTTTTTTTCTATTTTTTAACCATTCGGTTGCAATGGCAATCAGCCAAATAGTGCAGTTTGCATAAATTTTATATGGCTGGTTGGGGACTACTCATGGAATATTTCTATAAAAGATTTGTCCCAATATCTGCAGGCACATAACAATAAATGCAAATATTCAATTTTCCCATTATAAGTAAATGGCAACTTTAAGTTGCCACAGCAACCAAACTGCTGGAGCAACTGCCAAGAAAAACAGTATCTTTATAGAGGGTAGTACCTAGATCCTTTCTGTGAAGTTTGACCTTTATTGGTTGTATAGGTTCTGAGGAGATGACTTTTGAATATCTTTTCTATTTTGAACTATTCGGTTTCCATGGCAACCAGCCAAATTGCGCAATTTACATGAATTTTATGTGGTTGATAGAGGACTACTCAAGAAACATTTCTGTAAAAGTTTTGTCAAAATATCTGCAGTGACATAGCAATAAATGCAAATTTTCAATTTTCCCATTATGTCAATGGCAACTTTAAGTTGCCATAGCAACCAAACTGCTGTAGCAATTGCCAAGAAAAACAGTATCTTTATAGTGGTTGATAGAGGACTACTCAAGGAACATTTCTGTAAAAGTTTTGTCATAATATCTGCAGTGACATAGCAATAAATGCAAATTTTCAATTTTTCCCATACAAGTCAATGGAAACTTTAAGTTGCCATAGCAACCAAAGTTCTGAAGCGATTTGGATAAAAAACAGTACTAATAGTTCCCCCTGCCTATAGATGCTATATATGAAATTTGGTAACAATGGGTCTTGTAGTTTCAGAGGAGATGTCGTTTGAAAATGTTGACGGACGACGGACGGACGGACGGACTAACGGACGGACGACTGATGCCTGCCTATACTATAAGCTCATCTGTGAGCCTTTGGCTCAGGTGAGCTAAAAAGTTAAAAATGAACATAGAGCCCGGTCTCCAGCACATTTAATATTTTCATGGCATGTAAATATATTAGAATTTTGTCTGTATACAAAATATTAAATGTGCTGGAGGCTGGGCTCATATATTTTGAAAACCGCAAAGGATACCAAATTTGTCATTTTCATCAGAATCCGCTAGGGGTATGGGTATGTTCAAGATAAACACACACACACACACACACACACACACACACACACACACACACACACACACACAAATAGTGTATACAAGAACTGGTACATTTTGTGTTTACTGTTACATTTAAGGTTTGAACTTTCCCATGAATACATTTTTATTATCGAAATAGGACTTCTGAAAAATGAGTTTTCTGGGGACCAAATATGGTCCTTTACGGCTGCGAATCTAAAACAAATGCTTCGTCATAAATCAAATCCACCCCATTCCCTGGGCTTACCAAACGAAAAAAACGGCCATTATGAAACGAAAAAGAGTCATAGTTCCCAAATGACCTTGCCATCGTAGTGAAACTTTTTCGTTCAGTCGTAACAGCTCTTTTGCGTCTCGAACAGCCTTGAAAACATAGTACACCTGGTGTGATATTACGAATTCAAAGACAGAGGTCAAACAGTGTAGATTTAGATGAGGCGGCTCATTGTGAGCACCTCATCAGGGCCTACGCTGTTCGGTATTCCAATTATTTTTGTTTCTGGGGCTTAAGAGTTCATAAAGTCATTTTAGTGGCGTCAGGTAAAAAGGGGGCTTGACCTGAAAACCTAAAAGGAAGACAGATCAGTCAGTGAACCTACACTGTAAAAATCGTGCTTAGCTAGAAAACACAAGTGGTTACATGTTTAGGTGTAAACATGTTTAGGAATATGTAATATAGCTTAACATGTACACCTTTTCTATTATTCTCCCGGACAAAGTCTGCTAAACACGTTTTATTCTGTTACGCGTTTCGGATCTTTCCCCCGTTGAAGAACGAAAAAAAGAGACGAAAATGTTGACAGAGGAAATTTTCAAAATAAAAGGTAAATATAACCAGTTTTGTACATGTTTAATTTCTAAACGTAAAGCTAAACATGTTGCAAATTGAACATGTTACTATTTAAACTCAAAGAAAATCGGACTGCATTTAAACACATTTTTACAGTGTATGCAGTCTAGCTGGTCTTCACGTTGTGCCCCGAAGGTGCGTCCGGATCCAAGCATGATGGAGGGTGTCACCCCCCTAAATCGTACGCAGTATTCAGCCCAAATTAGAGATGATTCAGTACTAAGAGTCATGGTACGCAGTATTCAAGAAAAACAGCAAATCGTACGCGTACTCGCAAAAAATATAAATAAATAAATTAATTAATCGGCAGTCATTCGATAATAATGTGCGAAGCCGCAGTGAATTCCTGTTGCATGACCTGACAATTGTAGAGATCTGTAGCAAAACCGCCTCTCGGATACCTTGATACTTCTGCCACTGGTTGATACTTCTGCTACTGGTTGAAATATGAAGGGTATCCAAGAGGCCCTTTGGCTATAGTGTGTGAGGCCTGATGCCGAAATGTTTGTGCATATCTTTCTCTTCTATCAAAGTACAAACACTTATTAGAGTTAACAGGGAAAGTCAGTGTCTAATAATTTACAAGGAGTGAAAGAAACAAAGCGTGCATTCATAAAACGCAGTATTATGCCAAAATAAAATAAGTTTTCATGTTCCCATCGTTAGGTGTGGCAATTGTGACTTAAGAATTGACTGGCTGACTGACTGTACGAGGTGTGTTCCAAAATTAATGTCAGTCGCCAATCGTGCAATGTGGGCTCAAAACCACCTCTTATCGAATGAGTGATCACTAAAGCTTCAGCATAGGTACAAATCTCGCTCACAACTTCACAGACCTTTGTACAGTGTACGTCAGCAGCAACTTAAAGATGCTGCTCACACAGCTCCCCCTGCAACAACAACAACTATAAGTAACATCGAAAAACATCCGCAATATCCTAAAAAAAGATACCCATTTAAAGAGAGACAATTAGCCCGGTTAACAAACTTGTCGTTAGCACGACTTCATGGTATTTTTGAAGAAGCATTTTCAACTTAGGAAAATAAATGCAAGAGAGATACCCCATTTGTTGACAGATGAACAAAAGCGGACCCGTGTAGCAAATGCAAAATAAAAAAAAGACTTCTGAAAATATACCCCAAAAATAGCAAAGAGGCTTTCAACAATTTAGTCAGTAGTAATGAGACCTGGGTTTACTATTTTGAACCAAAGCGGATGTGTTCCAAGCGAATTTGGGCCAACAAAAGTGCGAGACGTCCAAGTAATGCCAAACGAGCACGAACGGTAAAGGTTTTGTATGTAATTTTCTTCGACATTAAGGGTTCAGTCATGCAAATTCCGGTGCCGAAAGGCAGAACAGTCACAGCAAAGCTTTATAAAAAATATTGTACTACAAAAACTGATGAAGTACAACAAAACCCGCCGCCCCAAAACAGGACCTAAGCATCTCAGCCTCTTGCATGATAATGCTTCCGCTCACAAGGCACACTGCCTTGTGACCGAGTTTTTGGAGTCAGAGGAGGCTACCGTCCTATCACATCCTCCATTATTGCAAGACTTGGCTCCCTACGACTATTTTCTGTATCTAAAACTCAAATATCATCTATCTGGAAAGAGATGCAATTCGAGAAATGCCATTGGATCTGCGATTTATCAGTATCTGATGGGTATCCCCATTGAAGAGTATGTGAACTGCTTCCAAAAGTGGAATGACCGGCTGAACTGTAGATGGAAAGTATTTTGAAGGGTAGATCAAGTAAAAAAAAGAGCATTTGCAGTACAGGGAGAAACAAAGCAAGTGACATTAATTTTGGAAAGAAACACGGACTGATTTTCTCAGTAATATGCGGATATGACTACTCAGCTTTCAATGTGTGAAAAAATATATGATGACGACAAAACCTCGGACCGAAACCCTAAAATATATAGTAGCAAGGCATTCAATAAATTAAATACACCGAGGCTCCTGTAAATAAGGCATTCAATAAATTATATACAGAGGCTTCTGTAAATAAAGACTTTGTGACAATTAGATGGCTATATGCACTCTAATTAATTAGAGCTTGTACATGAATCAGTTGCTGCGACTTGTGGCGACATGTGGAGACTTTCAGCAGTCAGCGCTGAGCGAGATTCCATCTAAATGTCATGTCCTTTGAACAGCTTTTAACTAATTTACCTAATATCTGATCGGAATTTCGGAAGGTATGCAGATCCGATTTACAGGGAGCAAGCATGTCATGCCTGCATATTTTTGGAGCTACATGTGTGGCTGCCCTGCATTGATTTTAGGGGTTTGGAGAAAAGGCGAATAACGGTTAAATTGAGCATGGTATATTTTGGAATGCTGATTTGATTTTGATAATATTTTCACGGCACGCAGTGTCCAGCACCCCATTCCGCCTACCTCACCTACCGGCCCTGGTATAGGAGCTCAGAGATAGAAGCTGCGGCATGACTGTTACCGACACAATTAACAAGTTTAGGAATTGGAAAGTACACGATTAAGAATTGCACTGGAACGACAAACGAGGCAAAATTGTTAAACTGAACATTCTGTTTAGGGTTTGCATTGTTTAGCAATCACTTTGATTTAATGTTTCTGATCATTTGACTTCAAAATCTATAATGAATTTAAATCAGCCTTTTAAGCATGCTGCTAAATGTTTTCTTAATATTTACTAGGATTTTACATTGCGCTACTCCTTAAATAGTATTCAGTATTCAAGCCCGTTTTTAAAGAGTATTCAGTATTCAAGCTCAAAATTAAGCAGTATTCAGTATTCAAGGGGGGGGGGGGGGGGGGGTGACACCCCCATGATGTGCGCGAACAGTAGAGGCTCTGATAAGACTTAACTTTTTCTAATTAACTTTTAACTCTTAAGCAGAGGCTCTGATAAGACTGCATTAAGCACACCTTTTGGCGGGTCCCAACGCATTGATATAAATGGGAGCACTCCATCATGGTATACTAATTTTGTTTAATGCATTTGCCTCCCTTCCTTTGTGGAATTTCTCTCAGTCAGAAGAAATAAAACTCTTGAGGATTTGTTTTTCCTTTAAGAGTAGAGACGCATTTTTGATGGGCTTTGTCGTGCGAGGAAGGAAACAGGACACCATTTCCGATTTTTGAGATAATCGTACTGTTCCTTATTATTGAGAAAGCAGGGCACTAACAAATATGGATTCACAGGGCAATTTATAAAAAGATGTTCGTGTTGTGCTCCTACATATCCAACGGCCCTTCCCACAATTTTGCCATACCAAGGAGACGATTGTCATCTTTGTTGTCGAATTTATACAATATCAAATAGTTTCAACTTTTGGTAAATCTGCATCTGATAGAAGCTAAAACTGCCTACCTTCGAGCAGTCTGATCGGTGTCTGCATTGGTTGCAAATTTATTGTAATCATTGCAAGAACCTTTTTAGGTTTCAAAAATGGGAAAAATCTACATACCTACATGTATCAACTCATTTGAAAACCTCACAGCAAACACGACTTTTTGACGCCGACCTAGTAAATTCAATTGTTCTAGAATTCAGGCTTTCGAGTTACATTACCGATATTTAATGCCTATACACCTTTCCTATAAATCGATAAAGTCGCGCTCGAGTTATCTACCCAAGTAGACTGTGACGTCATCTATAGGAACATCCCATATAATATAGTACAATTGCAAGCACACATAACATGCATAAAGCAGACGTTTTGTAAATGTGAACTGCAAAAAATACACTGAAAGACCAAATTAAAGTGTAATTGTCCTGTTGTCATGTGGCATTTTTTATTTATATATTTTTTATTTTTATTTTAATATCATATTGAGAATCCCAACAAGTTGCTCATGATTTTCATGACCCCTTTCGTCGACGCCGTGTTTTAACACCCCGGGTATTCAATCACATTTGTTCACTATAAAAGAGCTACATTTGGTAGGTATAAATAAGTTTCGTAAATCTGAAAAGTTCTTTCCATTTTCCCGACAGGTAAAACAGTGACAACGCATTATTACCAGGTAGATTATAGCGCTGATATTTATGGTTTCTTGTGCGATACACCGATCTAAAAGCATTATCATCCAGACAATTTTCCGTAAGTTTGAACCCGAGGTTGAATTTAATGTTATTTTTTTCCATCTCTTACTTATCTTATATTATTTATTTGATCGTTTCCATTTCACGGTAGGGTGTTCTTAAAGCTGACACTTGTCTAGGTAATACACAATCACAGGTGTTTGTTTATTGCGGCAATGCGCGCGATTCGGTGATTACACAAACAAATTGCATGACAGCACACTTTGTTGTCATTTTTAGCGTGTGTCTGCTTTAATCAGCTAATCGTTCGTTTTGTATCTTTTGTAATAACGGTCTGAACATCTTCCGCGATTTTCTTTCTTTTCCTTATGTTTTGGAACCTGTACTGGTGATACATGCTCTTGATTACGGTAATTTTGGCCCGAAATTTTAGTCGGAAATCTTTTATTTTTATGTCAAATTCCCATATGCTATAAGTTATAAGGCTTATTTTCCGACAAAGAAAGAGCTAAATATAGTTGGAACAAAATAGTTGTCTTAATCTTAACCGTTGAATGTTAGTTTTGAATATACGGAAAACCGGCATTTGCTTGGTTACACAAGGAAAAACAATAGTCTATCCTATAGATGACGTCATAGGCGTTGCAAGGGACAAAACTCAAACTGACTCTGAATTATAGGAAAGGTGTATATGGTATCCACTTCCACATGACGTCATCTCTCACCAGCTAGATTAATTCAGAAAAAGATCAGTAATTTTACTGATTGATGAAAGAAAAAAAAGTGAATTACAAGACAGTCAGAAAAAGCTCGTTGATAATGTATAACAATGCAAATGTCCTGTTTGATATATAAAGGTCAAATTTCAAATTAAGGTTTTTCAGCTGTCTGAGGATTTTATTCATTCCCTAGAATATATATCGTCAGATATGAAAGACATTTTATTTGATTAAATAGGGTCGAGTCTGGTAACTTCGGACAGCGTATAAATTCGGACATACCATTGCAAATAGTGAAAATCCAGATGAGACGGCTCATAATGAAAATTTAACTGTATGCCCTGTTAATTTTATTTTAACTACAAACAACTGACATTTAAAGGAAACAATATCACTGCCCGAAAATACCTGCTGCCGAATTTACCTGACTCAACCCTAGAGTTTCGTGATTTCAATCAGCTTAAAAGTCTGATATCCCATACCGTTGTTACCTTAAATAATGAGACAGACCAGACTTTTTATTTTTTTCCTGTCAGTAGAAGCTCCATTTTATTCATTTATTTATTGCGTCAAATGTTATCATACTATTCATAGAAATACACAAGGAAGCAACTTTAACTTTACCTTGATAAAGTCAAGGTTACCCCAGAGTCATCATTTGAAGATACTTAATAGTGCTCGGGTACCCAGTAATATATACCGAGTTTCAAGGCTATCAGTACTTTGGTTCAGAAGTGGAGTTTAAAGATTTATGTTTGTTTCTCATAAATGGTTGTGACATCTGTCTTACTTGGGACCTGAAAGGCAGCATGTCTGGGAAAGAACTGTTCTGTGACGTCGGTGACACCAGTAAGCTTAATGTGACGTTGGTATGTTACTAAAGGAGACAAGATTTTACACTTCCTGTTTGCTTCTCTGCTCCCATTAGGAGCAAATTCAAAGGGAGAATATTCTTTCCTGTAAGGGCAGAACAGTTGAAAAGGGAGGCAAAATGAAAATGACATAGTTACTCCCCCCCCCCCCCCCCCCCCACACACACACACAAGTGTACCTTTTCATCTTATGTAAACATTTCAGGATAATTTGTCTCAATACATGTACACATATCGTATTTGATCCTGAAGGTCTTATCCGCGTGACCAAGTTTCTAGACTTCTTTCAGGATTTTATTCGCACCAAATATAAGATGCTTCGGCTGATTAAAGGTAGGTTCGTGATTTCAATTAGTCTATAAGATTCTTGTTTTGTTGTTGTTGTTCTTGCTGTTTTTTTATTTTCTATTCATTTGTTTATTTTTATATATTTATTTATTTTTAGTGTTTTTTTTTTTTTTTTTTGCTTTGTGTCGTTCCATATAAATGCTAGAGGTAGGCATCGACCATTTACCAGGACAGTATGAAATTAATATTGAGATAGGGTAAAAAAAACATATGAGCCGCGACACGAGAAAACATACAATGTGGACGTGCGCCCAGCGCAGACTCAGATCAGCCTTGGCATCCGCCCAGTCTGATCAGAGTCTTCGCTGTCCGCATGAAGGTAGCTTGGACCCTTAGCTAGCCTTTAAGTGCTTAGCAAAGAGTCTGATCAGACTGGGCAAACCCCCAGACTGATCTTAATCTGCGCTGGGCGCACAACCACATTGTTGGTTTTCTCGTGTCGCGGCTCATATCTGACGGGAAGGGAACAAATCCATTTTCTGTGACTGGATTCGTGAAGCATTTGCTTTGTGAAAAGGCAAAAAATAACTCATTGAATTGTGACAGAGGTATTCTCTGACTTATGCCGAAGTTGAAAAAAATGTGAATAGCTAAGCATTTTTGCACTGGATATTTAACAAAAAAATCCTAGAAAATTGTAATTACACAGTCCGCTTTTGCAACGAAAAATATTAATAATAATGATAATAATAATAATAAAATATTTCTTCGAATGGCTTCGACATGAAGGGTTGGTTTAAACTTTATTTTCTTTGTTTAACCAACATATGAAACAGTACATTCATTCACAAAATATATTATATGTTATACAAAACGGGATTCAGAAGGAAGTCAGCTGACTTATTCAAGTCTGTATCCCATTTTGCAATAACAGAAAAGTACATATAACACGTGATTTGAAAAATACATTACTTGCCCAGTGGGCACGCAACGCCAAGGCAACGTTAATCCAACGCCGATCCAACATCGTGATGTTGAATCAACGCTAATCAACGCTGCTTCGACGTCCCGCGTACCCTGGGTTGTATAAATATTTTTCCTTTTACATGTATATTAAATAACAAATCAATAAACCAAAAACTATATACTTCAATTCGATTCATCAAACTGCCGAGCTCCACGGAATGTAGAGAAAGAAAAAAAACAAGAGCAACGTTTCTTGGTCATGGACATTGTCTAGTGTGCATGCCACGGTCGACAAGATAGGTCTTCTGAGAAGATGACGAGACTGAAAAAAATGTAATTATTATAATAATTCGTACTAGGTCTTGCACTTGAGATAATACTTTCAAATTACAAATATAATGGTTTTGACACTATTATGAAAATATGGAGTATGTAATGGAAGCTTATTACTTGAATCGTTTAGACTTTATAATAAACTCTTGTATCGCGAGAAATATCGATTTATTTTCCGCCTCTGAAAGCTCAGAGTTTCCATGAAGAAATATATCAAGAGTTGGTTCACAGACAGGTAAGATACTGTCAAATAAGTCTTGTCTTAAATCTCTGTAGCGATCGCATGAAAATAGAAAATATTTTGTATCTTCGACAGCTCCACAAAGGCGTAACAGGTCATCGACGATATTTTTTGAAAATAAATGATAATTCAAAGAACTGCATTTCGTTCTGAGTCTAGCATGATGGATCTGTCCCATTCTTTTCCCCTCGAAGAACGATTTAGTTGGAGTAGTTACATTTGCATTTAATTTTCACTTAAAAGATGCTATGCTTGTTAGGTTACGTGTTTCGATAGGCAGGTTATTCCAATCACGGATAGCTGATGGAAGAAAAGAGTTATAATAGAGTTGAAATCTTGCATGAAGCGTTTTTAGATCAGCTGAATTACGTAACGGGTAAGAAGAAGTATTGCCCACGAGTGGTGGAACAAGAGAGGATAGATAGTCAGGAGAAAGATCGTTTTGCATCTTATAAAGTAATTGAAGCTTGTGCTTTTTCCGGCGAGAAGATAAAGATTCCCATCCAACTTCCAAAAGAAGAGAATTGATAGATACAAGTTTCGTTGTTCCTGTCACAATCCGGGCAGCTTCATTTAATATCTTCTTGAGCTCGTAAACCTCGTACTGCGAACAATTGTCCCAGACGACATCAGCATATTCTAAAAAAGGTCGAATAAAGGAAAAGTATATGGTTTGTAAAGATCTTCTATCAAGTTTAAACTTCAACTTACGCATTACTTTTATACGATTCCACGCTTTAGATTTTATATTTATATTATACAACTCCTAAATGTTTATGTGAATTTACCTCTATAATATGTTTCTGGTTCATGACAAGTGGAGGGTGATAAGGTTTATTAATTTTTCTGGAAAATACAATTGACTCCGATTTTGCAGGGTTAAATGTTACTAGCCACTTTGTCGCCCACGGGTGTATTTTCAAAAGATCAGAATTCAGTTCAATCTCCGCATCTACAGGATTATCAACAACAATATAAAGACAAGTGTCATCTGCGAAGAGTCTTATACAAGAATTTATGTCTTCAACAATATCATTAATATATACTCAACAGCAAAATAAACGCATATCTTTTAGTGTCTTGTTTTGCCTCATTAAATGAAATGATATTTTACTTTTATCTTAGAAATAGTAATAGCCTATACGTGGTCATAAGTTCTGCAGCATTTTCTTGTCACCTTGCAATTCTTCGAAAAAGGTATGAAGATTTTTGTCAGAAAGGCAAAAATCACAAAATTCTGGCTCACATTGGGAAAAAATAAATAATCAATACGATTTTGCTGCACGTGAGTTCAGCATGATGTAACCAACCGGAAACGGTATCAAACTTAAAAAAAAAAAAATTCTTATACTGTTAAATCGCAAATGCAATAATCTGCATTTTCCCAATTTTTTTCGAAGTTTTGAAATTCGTCTGAATCATTAAATTATTAGGAAAATCTGGTAATTTGGGATTCATAATGAGTAAGGCTATGGGTAAAGGGCCGGTTTAAAACAAATTTTGGTTTGAAATGAGCACGTATTTTGCTCACTTCCGGTTTAAGTTACGAAATTTAAAAGCCGATAAAAATGCTTTCCTGGAAAAAAAACTTGTCTTCCGATTCCCTTACCGTAGACTGCCCTTTATGATAAAGATGCTATATGATTTTCATTTAATTTTGGCCAGTGATTCCAAGGATCTAGCGCCCAAAAGTTCAATCTGTGGTTGCATTATTGGAAGGACGTACAGAATTACTTCCCTTTGTTACATACACCAGTTGATTGTGACCACTTACCCTTTTATTTAACCCCAATTAGAATCCATTTCCAATTCGGTTTGCTGAAAAAATCCACAAAATTTTCATTTCTATCGCAAAACTGCCTACTTTACGGGATTCGCATAAAGGGTAACCAATACTGAAAGTTCTTGATGATGTTTCTGATACATTGTAGCGTCCTTGATAAAGAGGGCATTAGTTTTTGAGCCAGGCACAACTCAGTTCAGGACACTGATTTAACTGATCAGTATTTGTGAATTTTAATATTGACCCCTTGATTGTTTACGCTTTCGTTGCGCATGAATAAACAAATAAAACTTCAACAAGTTTGCGACGAAGTGTACTCCATGCGTTGATAATATCTTCCCTGTTTTGCAAATTTCAGCAGATTTTTATTTTGACTTAAAAACACCAAAAAGAAAAATATGCGTTATTTTTGCTTTTGAGTATATAAGAGAAAGAGTAAGGGACCTAAGACAGAACCTTGGGGAACCCCTGCCTTAACAGAAGTCCAGTTTGAGCTAGCACCCGGTAAGACTACTCTTTGTTTTCTATTATCTAAATAGTCTTCAAACCAAAGAAGGACAGAACCAGAAATGCCAACGGATTTAAGTTTAAAGATGAGACCTTTATGCCAAACTCTATCAAACGCTTTGCTGATGTCGCAAAATATCGCTCGAACTTCTTTCCCTTCATCGAGGGCTTTACAGAATGCATTATAAATGTTGACTAATTGGTTTACGGTTGAGTCACCTGGGACGAAACCTGATTGCAAGGTTGTAATAATATGATGTTCTTGAAAGAAATTGAAAATATGCTTATGCACAATTCTTTCCAGTACCTTTTATGAATGGGTGAGACATTGGCTTGTTTCCATATACTAGGAACTTTACCAATAGCCAAAGAGTAATTAAAAAAGATCTTTAAGTGGAGAAGTTAACGGCTGTGCAAGTTCTTTTAGAAGCCTGTTATTGATAGAATCTGGACCTGAGGCTTTACCTATATTTAAAGACATCAGCACTGATTTAACTTCATCAGAGGAAACGGAAATGGATTCGAATTTAAAAAGAGGTAGATCTGGAAGTGGTGGCAAAGAAATGTTACTTTCGTCAAGGACAGTTTGTTCAGTAAAAAAATCGTTTAGTTTTTTTGCCTTATCTTTACCATCAGAATAAATGACATCATCTATATTGAGTGGCGGAATAGTCGATTTTTGATCAGGTTTAATAAAACGTTTGAGTGTATTCCACCAATCTTTTTTTTACCTATATTAGGGGTTTTAAGTTTTTCGGCTAAATTATCTGTATCTGTTTTCTTAGACTTACGAATTTCCCACGTTACTTGATTTCTAATATTTTTATAATTATTAAAGTCAATATTACTTTTAGATTTCTTAAACGTATCATACAGTCGTTTCTTTTTTCTCATTAAACGTTTTATACTATTTGTGAGCCAAGGGGATCAGAGCTACGTACTTTAATATTTTTATTTGGAATATATTTATTTGCAAGATCAGTAATACGTTCCGTAATATCTATGGCATATGTATCTATATCATCACTCTTTAAAGCATCCCAGTTTGTTTCCCCCAGTTCACGTGTCAGAGTCGCGTAGTCGCCCTTATCATACAAATAAATATGCCGTTCATATGTTGGAGCATCAGGTTTGGCAAAATTTAAGACGCTGAATATTGGGCAATGATATCTTATTGTTTGATCAAGAAAGGGCACGCCAACGCCGCTAAAAAGTACGCTATTACTATCTGAAGAAAGAAACAGGTCAATGATAGAAGAAGAATTTTCTGTATAATGCGTCGGTTCTCTTATTAACTGTTCTAGATTAAAGCGTTGACATATATCCATATTTTTTTACTTGAAACTTGTTTTTGTGTATCTAAATTAAAATCGCCAGTAAATAGTATATTATGCAAATTTGTATCGAATGCAAGGCCTATAGAATCTTCAATGCTTGCAAGAACAGTATTATCTGAATTTGGTGGCCTATAAAAAGTACCTATAAGTTGTTTTCTGTTATGAGTAGCAATTTCAATCCAAATATTTTCGATGTCCGGTATTTCAAGATCATTTCTACGACAAGAATATAGATTTTGTTTTACATAAACACAAACTCCACCATGACTGTCCCCATCCCTGTCGCGCCGATATAATTTGAATCTACTTATGTTTATAGTATCATCGTTGGTTCTCCGATCTAACCAAGTTTCTGTTATACATATAACGTCGAATTTACTGAGTTCTGATTCAATTAAATCGATTTTATTTACTATACTCCGAACGTTGTAATGAACAAGGTAATTTTTTTCTTTAATAACTGATTCATCAAAAGTAGGTAATGAAAATGAAGAACTAGTCGAACTAGTGGATGAAGGACCGGGATTACGTTCGATACCTGCTATAAGCAGCAGAGCCATAATAATCAAAATATCAAATATATTTAGGTACTGAAGACCTTTTACCTTAACCTGATGACTACATGTATAATGTAATCCAATCCGCATCCTAAAGACTTGTATTTCTATCACGTTATACTATCAATCAAACAGCGAAGCAGACTTAAGGATGCGGATGGATATTGTCTGACATATGCCGTGACCAATGGGCAGATAACGTAAATATAATTTTCCCCGTGGAGCCGAGCAATAAGACAGAAAAGACTAAAGTTCAAAAACAGTAACAGATGTAACATAATTAGGACATACATGGAAATGGAATATTCAGAAAGTTATTTATTTAATTCAAAATCATTATTGCAAGTAAGTGAAAAATAGAATAAAATTGCTTAAACTACTTTATCACTTTTGAACACAGTCATATCTTGAAGATGGAAGCAACACCAACAAGCTTATATAACAGTAGATATAAATACTCACAAGGGAAACAACTATACCGTTGTCCCTACTATGGGGATCGTCAACTCCCCTCCAAAAGCATTATTTCAAAAAAAGCATTACTTCAAAAAATACTTTGTTTGATATAGGAAGCAAAGAGAAATATCACAGTTGTCTCCCCTGTAAAAACAATGAGGCACGGGAATCAAAGAGGAAGTCACAAAAGCTGTCTCCCCTGCAATAACACGGAGGCACGGGAAGCAAACAAAGTCACAAGAGTTGTCTCCCTTGTTAAATAAAACGACAAAAATAACATGGCGGTGCGGGAAGCAAACAGAAAGTCACAAAGGTTGTCTCCCTTGCAAAAACGTGGAGGCGCGGGAAGCTAATAGGAAGTCTCAGAAGTTTTCTCCCCTACAAAAATAGAATAGAAAAAAAAACGCGCGGAAAGCCAAATGGAGGTCACAAAAGTTTCCTCCCCTGTAAAAAAACATGGAGGCACAGGGATCAAAGAGCAAGTCACAGAAGTTGTCTGCCCCGCATAAAAAATCTATTTATAACCTACAATTAATTGGAAAACACATGTATCTATTCTTATCATGTCTGGGGTCATGCATCAAAAGCACGCTTGGAGTAGTATCGTGTAAAAAGATACATTACATGAAACCCCACGTAAAGGAACAATTAATGAAGGGTTGATAGGTTTGATTGGGTTTAACGGCTCTTTGAGACGGTATTTCAGTCAAAATCGAACCATCTCACAGAGAGAGGGAGAACGAAAGTATACATGATCGGGGAGAGAAAAATGTTTAAACAACCCCACCCGCATCTACTGGAAGCAGAGTAGGCCCTTTGCCCTACTACTTTCCAAATAAGTAGGACGCCCCGTCACTGAAAGTTACCCAGCACCATCGCCCAACGACGACCACCCCTTCGTCATGAAGGGTGGGGCTACTGTAGCGTTAATCGTTTCGTGGAGTGTGGGCACCCCTGAATGTCTGTTTGTTCATCTAAAAATGCCCCCAGTACTAGATAGCTGTACATTCGAATGATGTGGATCCTTTATGTAATTATCTTATTCAGAATAAACATTGTAGTTAACTGTAGCTAGGGAATCGAAGGAATTTAAATGATATTCCTGATTACACCAGCAACTTCTTTTCTATATGTGTACATGCAAATTCATAAAATAAATGCATTGTTGATGCTATGAATATCACTTTACAGGTGGTAGATATTAATTCACTAGCTTGAGTGATTACACATGTGTCAATCATTATGAAAGCCTGATTTGCTGATAAATTAACAAATATCAAGGATTTGGTTGGTTGGTTGATTTGATGCTTAACGTCCACGGTAAACAACTAAGGTCATGTCGGGAGGGTCAGTTAACCTAACCACACTTTTCCTGGGCAGGCTTAGACCTCCTAAGCGGTTAACCAGTACTAAGTGCACATACTTTCGCCAGTAACTGACAACTGCCCTTCTTGAATCAGCGGAAGGAGAAACGAAAGTATGTGGCCAGACCGGGATTCGAACCCAGGACCTCTGACTTACGAGTCAGGTGCCCTACCGATTGCGCTACCCGGCCCAAATATCAAGGAACTGTTTGGGGTGGTCGAGCTGCAGCCACATAGTAAACTCCCTAAACGGAGCCACCAATAAACACAAGATTAAAAACAAACGAAAACACAAACATATCGAAAAAAACGTGAGCCCCTGATGAAGATGATGAGGCGAGGAGGCCACAAAACGGACAACAAACGAAACAGAAAGCAGAGCGCGCCCACACTTCGCAATCGTTTGTTAGGAAACTGCGCTGAGAATAGGCTGTCGAAATTATTAACCTAGCTTTAAAATGAATAGATACACTTTTGGAGGAAGCAACTCATTTTCAATCAGTTTCATGGTTACCACTCTTCCGAATGGTGGTCAACTCTTAGGTGCCAGAGAGTCGAAAATATAAACTAATGACAGACAGGACGCTAAGTCTATAGCGCTTCAGGGGCGCAAATAAAAATAGCCCAAGTCAACCTTATGCTTTATAGTTATAGACAAATATTCTCTACTACATGCATATAGAACACACCACCAATCTTTACATTTCCAAATACGTAGGTGCGAGACACAACAAAACCAACAAAGTGGTTTGTCCGCTCAGTCTGATCAGAGTCTTCCCTGTGCGCTTAAAGGGTATCTGAGGGTCTACGCTACCTCCATGCGGACAGCAAAGATTTTGACCAGACTGGGCGGATGCCCAAGCTTACCTGAGTCTTCGCTGGGCGCACATACCACTTTGTTGGTTTTGTCGTGTCGTGTTTGAAATCGGTATTCAAAATTACTACAAGAATTCCGCGGAATGCACTGTTTCACCTGGCTGTGTATCTTAATAGAACAGAGTTAAACCAGAAAACTCGACAGGAAGTGTACACCACCGACAAGGCCGACAACGAAAAAGTCATACCTACACATTTTAGCCGCGACACGAGCAAACCGTCAAAGTGGTTGTGCGACCAGCGCAGACTCAGATCAGCCTGGGCATCCACCCAGTCTGATCAGATTCTTCACTGTCCGCACGGAGGTAGCTTAGGCCATTAGCTACCCAGCGCAGACTCAGATCAGCCTGGGCATCCACCCAGTCTGATCAGAGTCTTCACTGTCCGCACGGAGGTAGCTTAGGCCATTAGCTACCCTTTAAGCGCTTCGCAAAGAGTCTGATCAGACTGGGCGGATGCCCAGGCTGATCTGAGTCTGCGCTGGTCGCACAACCACATTGTTGATTTTGCCGTGTCGCGGCTCAATTATCGCTTCTGCTATTCGTACATGTAGGCGAGACAAAAACTGTTTTCTGTCGCCGATGTTGAACGAAAATGTCGACGGTAGACAGTGATATATTGCGGCGTCCAAGGTGCTGGTGTTAAACTTGTCCATGGGAAAATGCGATGTTTCTTAGTCTTTCGGTATATAACTTTCCTTTAAAGGTAGACCCCTATTGAATAGGAGGATAGATATAAAAATGGCTGTTTCCTCCCATGTAAGTGAGGCCAGTCCCTTCCGCGGGTCCACCATTATCAATGCCATATTTTTGCTGCCTGCTACGCTCCGTTTATTTTTCTTTTTATTGTATGTTGCGCTTTCACGGCGCTTTAAGTCTTTGTGTAACAATTGATCAAGTCTTGATTCACAGTTCACCAACAAATTATATTCACACTTTCTTAAAGTTTGCTAGCGGTCCCGGGTCGATTCCCGCTAGAGGCGGAAATCTTTTCAAACGTAAACGGGTTCCATTGCAAACAACCTTTTATTATAACTCTCCCATTGTCCCGATATGACTGAAATACTGTCGAAAAGGCCGTAAATCGGTAGTTATTCATTCATCTTAAGATTTGAAAAGCTTATTGCCCATCAGCTAAAAGCCCCAGATCGTTGACCCATATGTCTGATCGGTTGCAATTTAACTTGCATCATATTTGAAACTTCTGTAATTTTGAGCCCTTTCTGATTTTTACTTACGCCGTTATCACTTTTCAAATAATTAAAATGTCAAGACACATCATAATTTCATTCAAATAAATCTTTAGTCAGAAAACGTGGAGTTTGATATTTTATTATAATGCAAATTCTAGATTTTTAGATTTCTTACATAGAAACATTGAGAAATAATTCTATAACCTTATCTTAATTGGATCTAAAATATCATGAAAAGGAAGTCCGCCTATATTGCAAAGCAATGATTTGTACTGCATCTTTTATATACCACTTCTGCTGCGCTAGAAGCTGAACACCCTCTCATCTCATAATAGTCTCTTACATTTCTTTGTTTTTCAGTTTTGATATATCTGTAAATGCTTGGTTGTCATGGGTTTCACGGCTCATTGAGACAGTATTTCAGTCTATATCGGGCCGTCTACCAGAGAGAGAGAGAGAGAGAGAAGAGAGAGAGAAGAGATGATTGACGAGAGAACAAATGTCCAAGCATCCCACCCGCACCTACTGCAAGTACAGTGAGCCCTTGCCATACTTTATCTAAATAAGTAGGTCGCCCCGGCACTGGAAGTTATATCCAGACCCATCGACTGACCTGCGCTTCCCACCGCCGCCCCCCCCCCCCCCCCCCCGTCCCCCTCCACACACATACAAAATAGATGCTGTATACGGTTAACGTAGGTTCGAAATAGGTTCGAAAGCAACAAGCTAAAAAAATACACTGTCAGAAACTCGACTTCACCATGTAGCATCGTTTCTCATTGACTGACGTTTCACATTCACTGCTAACGCTTTCACTGGGTACAAATAGTGCACTTGATTTAGAATGGCGATACTGTGTTGAAATCGTCGGTTTGTGGTCCACAGCAGACGCATCATCAACGAACACAAAATTGACAATTTACCTCCCAAGGTTTTGAATATTTATCCATTGTCACAAACAGTGGCACTTTCCGCAACGATCTGCGAAATTTCTCGTCAGGAAATTGGGAAATGTTATTCAGATACTTCGGCAGTCTTTGACAGCCAGTTTTTCCAAATCCGGTTGATACCTATAAGGCATCAGGGGACAGTTTAGTGCCTGGCAATGTATGAGGGGTGATCATTGAATAATGGAAACTAACATTTATTTCATAAGCTATGTGTCAAGACAGTATTCCAGATATATAATACCTAAGAAGCAAGCATATTACATAAAATTAAGTTCTAAGAAATTGCTTAGGAATATCGTTGCCATAGCAACTATGCCTTATACTTATGAGGGTTTAGCCTCTAAATTTTTGCATATTTTCATGTATATTAGCTGCTGATTAGAAACAAAGAATGGATAAAAGCTAGTGATAATATGATGGCTTGGTGCTAGTCTCAGATACTAAAAGAAATATACAGTCATTCATGACTTGCTCTTAAACCTGGCAGAAATACAGACCGTGTTAGTTTTTTGATGGAGCAAAATTTGACGTTTTTCGCTGATTTTTCAGCCTGAGGAACCAGAATTGTGACGTCATTGCATTATAGCCGAATAAACCAAAATTATCCAGTACTTGATGACTGATCAATAAAACTTAGCATAATACTACAAAGTACGGAATAAAATGTTAAACTCCCTAAAAATCAATTATTTTAATCCCTGTTTTAGCTTAATTCATGCCAGATTTCAGAACGTTTTCATTAAAAACCAGTGTATGTATGTTTCTAAAGCCAAAACCTAACTTAAACGGAAGATGTTCCTAAATTTTCAATTTCTCTTTACATATCGTACATAATAAGCATAATACAAGCACCTCCTTACCAAAATGACGTCGAAAAAATTCACAGGCGACATCCGGTCTGAACGTGACGTCATATGTTGCTATGGTAACACGTTAAATTTTCAATTTCAAACATGGATTCGAAAGCGCAAAAGACATTCTTTGGTGTCACATGAAGGATTCTTATTTCAGTAAATAATCAACAAATGTACAAAGGTGTTTCCATTATTTAATGATCAACCCACGTATTATGAAGAGAAATTATTCAGCATAGGGGTCCAAATAGACATGGTTGCAGATGTAAATTGAAATCTATGACCATTTTAATAAAAAGTTATGTCACCTGAAATGAATTTCGAGACGTTTGTACCCATGTTCTTTGGTAGGTCAAAGTTATAACGGCTTGTAAAATTTGCAGTAGCTGACTATCGGGGTCTTTTTTAATTTCGATTTACTAAGAAAGGTACCTGATCGTGGGCATGTTTGCATAGTTTAATGATTCTTATTAACTGATGAAATACCTGAATATGTATTTGATGCTGGTATTTGACGCATAAAGTTTTTCAGTGCGGTAAATATTTGAAGTTAGTTTTTTTATCTTAATAAGAGTGAGTGGGGTATATGCCAATCTATGCACAGCTGCAAATGGTTTCTCTATATTATGTTTAGTTTTTGCTCATCATTGGAGCACTTTGTAAAAGCAACCATTTGGTCTGGCTGATACAGGTACATGCTATTTAAGTTAAAGCAATGCAAGGGCGCACGGCCAGATAAACAACATATTTACTATCCCCTAATGTCTTTATCCATGTGCCGAACACGAGAGATCACAATGAGTTACAGTTTACCTCTCGCCTTAATGGTTTTTATCCCCAAGCTGATTTCTAGCGTCTACGTATTCACACTGGTCAAAGGAAACGCACAGGCTTCGCGAAAATGCTGAGGCTTCTCAAATAGAACAAACAGGATCCAATGAAAAATGGCGGATTAGTGACAAGTAAAAAAGGTATGGGATCTACTTGCTATTAGTTATACAGCTTTTCACCGATCGTTAAATGTGACACATACCTTAAAGTACGCTCTAACCATTTGCCCTTACAGCGGCAGTAAGTTTAAGTGCCCAGATTTCAAAATGAAACAAAAAATAGACCCAAATCTCAGTTTTGACGTAAATGTATTTTGCTCTAAATTGCCCATAGTTTCCCGACTTCCCTCTTAAATACGCGATCGAAGCTCATGTAATGCTCAGGTAATTGTACACCAAGATAATGAAGTCAAAAGGCACTCCCCAAAATAATGTCGCATCCCTACAGAAAAAAAAATCCTTAATTTTCTTTACTACGCACCTAGCTTCAAAATCAAAAACAAAGCTGAGTCTTCTTACAGAATTTCAAATTGAAAAAAAAAAACATGAATCGTATTTGTTATGTTTTTTTATATATTTTATAAAGATACGCGCAGCCTTTTCAGTGACATTGGCTTAAAACGTTGAACTGAAGAATCACTTAGACGCACTCATACAAGCCTGCTTCAGTCTGAGCATTACGATGAGAAAATGTTGGCTAGAATCGATAGTTCACATCATTCAATTCAAATGATTAAGCTGGACAAAATTCGTTTATCGGTATATTTCTATACAATTCAAGATTTCTTTTTTTCGTTGAATGATAACAGCCGTTCAGTCTACACGTACATTTTTTGCTTTTACCAGGTAACTAATGAACTCATGTAGCTAATGAACTGGGGCTAGCAAACTGAGAGATACATTCTACCAGAGCAAGGGTTCTGATTGGTTACGATTTTCTGTAAAGATAACTGATACCTCTGTAATAAGATAAACAGGCCTTGGAGGAAACCTAAGTTCAAATTGCCTCATGCAGAAAATCTGCCTTTCGATATGGAATTTGCGTGCACACAAAGGGAAAAGGTAGAAACATGCAGAAGTGTACGAATGGCATTAGAAGTTTGCTGATCTTATTCCACAGTTTCTAGAGCCAAACCCTGTAACCCTTATGCATCGCCCAAGGTTGATAGATATAAATATACAGCGAGACTCATAAAGTTTTATCTTCCATAAATGAAATGCCAGACTGCCTTTTCTCCGGACAGTGTCTTAATTGTTTACTTTAGGGGCAGTATAAACCCATTAAGGTGCCAGTTCAGCATTTCTGACATAAATAATTGTTTCAGCATTGAAATTTCACAGATACTAATGGCCAATGATATAGCAAAAAATAGCCTCTACTGGTAGAAGCATGTCCCTATAGGCCAAAGTGCAACTTGCTAGTCCCTGTTTATTAGCTACCTGTGAAAACCTATACCCAAAGGCAAAAATGGAAAGTCAGAATATTGAGTTCAGGGCAGCCATAAAGTTCCTCACTAAGGAGGGTGCAAACGCAAAGAAATCCATTGGCACATGGCCGATGTGTATGGTGATAGTAGCCCAAAGTATACCACAGTGGCAAAGTGGTCAGCAGAATTTAAACGTGGGCGAAACTCTTTAGAAGATGACCCAAGGCCAGGTCGCCCTGCTGATGTCATCAGCCAGGAGATGATTGACCGTGTTGAGAGACTTGTACTAAACGATTCAAATCAAAGTTGCCGAACTTGCTTCAGAATGTGTTATTTCTAATGGAAGTGTTTACACTATAATCCATGAACATTTAGGCATGTCAAAAGTATCAGCCAGGTGGGTACCCAGAAAACTGAACATGCAAGATCGTCAGCAAAGGGTAGAGTCAAGTCAAGAACTTCTGGAAGTGTACAATGCCAATCCAGAAGACTTTCACACTCGTCTTGTAACAGGAGATGAAACTTGGCTTCACTACTGGTACCCAGGTACTAAAACAGTGTCCATGCAATGGAAGCGCCCTGGCTCATCCCCACCTAAGAAATTTCGTACCCAACCATCAGCCGGCAAGGTAATGGCCACGGTTTTTTTGGACTCCAAAGGGATTATATTGATGGATTACAAGTCTGCTGGTACTTCAATTACAGGAGGATACTATGTCAATGTCATTAAACAATTAAGGGTTGCTTTTACAGAAACTAACGAAGGGGAAAACTAGCCTCTGGTGTCCTTCTTTTGCATGATAATGCCCCTGTGCACAAGTCCAGAGTTGCACAAGCGGCTATTCGTGAGTGCAAGTTCGAGCAGTTAAATCACCCGCCATACAGTCCAGACCTGGCCAGCTCGACCTGGCCCCAAGTGATTATTATCTGTTTCGAAATTTGAAGTCCCACTTGCGTGGAACGAGATTTCGGGACGATGATGAGCTCAAGGCTGCTACAGAGGTTTGGTTTGGGGACCAAACAGACGACTTTTATTTCAAAGGCATAGACTGCTTAACAGAAAAGTGGGCCAAATCCATTGAAGTAAAGGAGGATTATTTTGAAAAAATACTGTTGAAACCATATTCCAATCTGTGAGTTAAACTCCGAGTTCTACGAACTTATTGAACTCCCTTCGTAAGTGCCTATAGGTTTCGTAGTCTCCTTGATCATACTTTCAAATTTTCCTCTTAAAATGAGTTTGTTTAGGTTTCAGAAAGTTCAACAATACAGCAATATGACAGTGAAACCTTACTAAATCCGGATTAAAAGGGTCACATACTTCACTCGCTTGAATATTATTATTATTACTTACCAGGATTACATCTATTAGTGAGGAAGAAGATTCTGTAAAATGTGTTGCTCCAGTTATTAATTGCAATAATTTAAATGATGTCATAAGATCAGTGAGGTTTTTACTCTTGTTAGTTATTAACAAATCAATATGAAGGTCACCTAAGATGAGTATATCTTCAATGTTTGGGATTTTTGCTTTTTCAATAGACTCATATATTAAAAGCTCCATAGTCCTATCAGCAGTAAAACGCTCAAAATCAAATCATTGTCAAAAGTTGTTCAAACTTCATGTTTGGTTATGAAATGTTGGTTGGTGTGCATATATTGAGCCATATAACTGGCAAAAAGTAGAGAAAACAAGTTTTTGAAAAATAACAAATCGCTTAACAAAATACTATTTCCTGTTCTGGTTTCCCGTATAGCAATGCTATAGAAACATAGGCGGGATAGTGATTGGGACTCCACGCCTGAAAAAAAAAAACATGAATACATTGTATTTTTACCATTTTATGAAATCGAAAGTAGGTCATTTTAGTTGGCAACTAAAATGACCCAAATAAGTTTTCAAACCCTTTTTATGTGAAGCTCAAGGATGTTTTATTTTTTTAAAGTTGGCTAATTACAATCATTTACTATTACGAAACTATAGCGAGAAGGTTGCAGTAATACCTGATGTTAAATTTTTTCATGCTGATAGAGCAATGGGGCCTTTAAGTTCCAATAATGGTTATTTGCATTTGATGGTCTATACATGCCACAAACTAGCACAAAATGACCTCGAACTTTAACCTGAATCCTCCTAGTCCTTAGCTGCCATAGTTGAGTTAGCAGTAAGCCTTGAGAAAAACTAAATTCCTGCAGAATTTGCTTAGTAAAATATGAGCATACAGAAGTGTACACTTTCTTTGGCCTTTGAGTATTATTGCACCTAATATCTGACCGAAATTTTATGGAATGTAGCTCTGATCAACTAATGAAACGTGTCGAACATTTAATGGAGCATGCTTGAATTATTTTAGGGAGCTGGGGAGATTTGGGCATTATTTTCAGGGAGCTGGGGAGAACTAACCCCCCAATCCCCCACCCCACCCCCAGTAGGGCCTCATTAAGAACTCTTTACGAAGTCGCTGTAGTAGTTGTCGAAAATTTAAAATACTCTGCAAAAATAAAAGAAATACAATGTCGTATTAAGGGTTTGACTGGTACACAACAAACATGCCAAGTTTATCGCGAGTTGCAAAAACGTTGTCAAAACAATGGAGGAAATATTGCTTATTTATAAAAGATATAACTTTCCTACTCTTAATGTGATTACGAAATCCATATCGCTACATTCGTCTCGAAGCCCATAAAGGCACATTTGGCAAACAGTGCAGACCAAGATCAGACACCGCGTAAGATAAATGAGTATTTCTCCATACAATGAAATACAAATTCCAGATACCCTGTAACTTACAAATGGACTAATCCATTTGATAGGGATAGAAAGTCCACTGAGTATAAATGGTTAAATAATGAGCATTGGTGTAGTGAACAGCGGGGTCGGCAATTACTTGGGTATTATTTGAAAGTGCCCCGAGGAAAGAGAGGGGGAGGGCTACAGCCTGTCTGAAACGTAAAGACTCGAGTTAGCCAAAGCGTCACATGTGATTTCCTCCCTCTTCGGTTATGACATTTCACTTTTCGAAGGAATATGTATGGTAGGTCTTTTTTTGTCAGAGTCTGTTTCAGATCTTGAATGCTTTATAAGCCCATCTCATTTCAATAAATTATAACTTTATGCTGAGTTGTTGTCGCATCAATTCATCGAGTTAAGCGACTGTGGCAGGACGAAATCGTAGCAATGTCTGAGATAAGTAAACAAATATGTTTTATCCTTCTGACTGCATGGGTCTTTCTGCAAGTTGAAACTTACGAGTTACAACGATTGTCGGAGAGAATTGACGACATGGAACTAAAAATTGTACGAGAGGGCCAGCACACTCGACAGGATGTTCATAAGCTGCAAGAAGCTATCGAGAGAATAGAAGAAGGTTTGAACGTTACATACCTTGATGCCGAATATATCTTTAGCCAGTTACCGTCTGCCAAATTAACGGGACTTGAAACCAGAGTTTGAAGAACTTGAAGAAACAGTGGAAGACGAGAAGGATTTAGACTCGAAATCTCGTCGTCACGTGCTTGAAATTGACGTTCTTATTGACACTTTGCTAGATCAAAATCACAGGATTTCAACCGATCTTAGTTACATTATCAGTGGCGTGGAACGATTAACGGAAAAAGTAAAAGGGCTTGAAAAATCTGTTGAAGATTTGTCTGGTAATACTTGTGGAATCACGCAGCCAGAAGACAAGTCCTATCGTTCATGTCTTGATGCATTGAAGCACGGACGCACAAAGTCAGGGGTTTATACAGTCAAACCAGATTCAGACGAAGATCCACTAGAGGTAATACAGCTTTTTTTTAATGCGTATACCTTTTTGTCAAATTGGTTTTAGACTCTATGCAGCATTTTGTCATTCCCTGAGTGACACTCCTTTAAACCCCGGTAGCTCAGTTGCGTAAACGCTGGCCTGCTGACCTAGCGGCCCCGGGTTCGAGACCCGCCGGCGGAAATCTTTCCGTCCGCAACGGAGCTCCATTTGCACACAGCCTTTCATTAAAACCATCCCATCGTCCTGATATGACTGAAATACTGGTAAAAAGGACGTAAAATCGCCAGTGTTCCATCCATCTACGACACACCTTAGCTCAATCCGCAATTTACTGTAAATACCTAGTATCTGCGGTATCAAAACTTCGTAATTTAATGAAAATGAAATATTAGCGCAGTTTAATTTTAGCGGCCAAGATATGTTACATGCAACATAGCCCCAGAAGATAAAGAAAATTTGATTTTCGACATTTATTTATTTACTCTTTTTTTAACTTTTTGGTCATGATATACATTTACGTTGTGACATTCATTAGAATCGCCTATAAGAGGAGATTCCAATGCGATTCAACAACGTTTATCTTAATGGAAGGCTATAGAAAATCCCTTATGAACCCCGGTAAAATATACATGTATGCACCCTTTTTTATAGGTCAAATATTGTCGGAGTTATATTTTGACGCTCTTTTTCTTTACCGCCAATAGGGCCAACATTATGTTGCCGCCAAATATATGTGTTTTACAGTAACCTAATCATAATGAGCCGCTTTATGCAGGGTGGCTGCCTTACGCAACAGTGTATATTATGTCGTCCATTGAAGCAAACAGAAGTCTCGCCGCAAAAATGACTTCAAAACAAAGAAGTATATCATGTACTGAGAGATGCGCTTTACAGAAGTTTGGTATAAATGATAATGGCAGGATTGCTTCAACTGAGAGAGTACTTATTCACCTTAAAAATATAACATGTACCTAACAGTGTGGTCTGTTACTATTCCCCAGGTCTACTGTAACCAAGAAACTGACGACGGGGGATGGACGGTGTTCCAACGCCGCCAAGACGGATCCGTTGATTTCTATAGGAACTGGCAAGATTACAAGGTCGGCTTTGGCGACCTTCAGGGAAAATTCTGGCTGGGGAACGACAACATCCATCGCCTCCTGTCGGTAAATAGTCAAAACGAACTTCGTGTGGATCTTGGCGATTTTGAAAACAACACAGCGTACGCTCATTATAATACGTTTATGGTAGGACCAGAAAGCGAAAAGTATATGTTGATAGCGCAGGGATATACAGGTACCGCTGGAAATTCCTTGTTACTACATGACGGTCAGAAGTTCTCAACAAAAGATACAGACAATGATGGACATGTGTTAGTGCACTGTTCACAGCTGAATAAGGGTGGTTGGTGGTATCGAGGTTGTCACTATGCGAATTTAAACGGTCTTGATATCGCTGACAATCCGCACATCAGTAAGACGGCAAGCGTTAGCTGGTATGACTGGAAGAATAAAAGATACCCATTAAAATTTTCCGAAATGAAATTTCGTGAGGTGGAGAGAAACTGATACGGCAACCATAATATAAATCAGTATAGTCCATTTGCTCCCAAGTGCAAACGGGGTTTTGCTTACTTCCTCGAAAACGATGAAAAGTTCATTAAATGTTCTAATGTCCTAATGATTCTTATAAATATTCATAACAGGATACGAAAAATCATAATTTTTGGACGCTTTTGAAATATGTTTTCCATTAACAATAATGCAGAAACTGAGCAGTTTCACTGAAGGGCGTCGTATGCTAGGTAGAACAGCCAAAATATTGTTGATGGGGAATAGCGTAAACTCCTTGTTTACTACAGTTGTGGGCGTGTATGAATGAAATAGTACAATGTATTCACATGTCCGCACGCGTTATGAATGGTGTCACTGGTCAGGTGATACTATGTTGTAAAAAATACTGAACTATTATATTGTTTTGCGAGTAAAAAGTGTATGTTTCAAAAGGACAAGGTTCACGAAGAGTCAAAATCGGCCCTGTCTCAGAAACTGATGAAATTTTACTATATCATATTTATATGATTCCTGCGATTGAGAATGGACTTTTTTTTAAGTCTCGCGTGTTATTTACGCAATTGTGACGTCATTAAAATACCCTACCCCACGCGACGTACTTAATAATTTATGACGTTAACGACGTTATTCAACTTATAAGTTTGCTGTGTAGCGCTTTTCCGTTTGCTCTGTGTTGCCACTCTTTAACGAGGTCGATTAGATGTTGCTTTTTCTTTTCTATGGGAGCTCGTACGTATATGTTAATCGTTATAATTAACCTCACCCCCCCCCCCCCCCCCAAGCACCCGCATTTGTCTTGCGTGAAGGTATTACATGTAATACTGACGGTTGCAGAGCTTGGAAAGTTTGTGGATTTCAATTTTTGGTGTATTATCATAATTAATAAGGCACTATTATTTCTGAGTCCGGTGTAAGTTTTTGTTTAGAATTTGTTTATGTTTTTATCAGATTAGTTTTGTTTGCTTTGGAGTTCTGATGTTCTGAGAAGAAATGATAATAATAACAAACAGAGATGATATTCTTTCCTATGTCGTTATTCGTCAAAATTCGGCACATACCTGAGTGCTGGTGGACGGACGATTTCAGTGCCAAGGAGTCCGACTAATTTGGTAAACAGTGGAGCAAGGGCCTAATGTGCTTGCAGTAGGTGCGGGTGGGGATTTTTCGGACATTTTATTCTTCCCTATCATGTCTTTTCTTTCTCCATCTCTCTGGATGACTGCTCGATGTATACAATGTAGACTGAAATATTTCAGGAAGCGGAAATCCTTGGGGTTCCACTACACTTAATCTATCAATATCATTCTCCATACATGCTGATATGACTTAAATACTGTTGAAACGGACATAAAATCAAAAGTTATCCATCTCGTAAGAGATTAAATTCTGACCTGTTTTGGTAACCACCCAACAAAAATTTAACACTAGCAATTCAACGAGGGATCATAGATTTAAGAGCATTTTATTTTTTCCCACTAAAATAATTGCTTAAATATTCTTTTATAGTAAAAAGTGAGATGCACATTTTTCATTTGAATTTTGTGTCATCTACATGTAAGCAAATAAATTATATCGAACTCAAAGTCTCTTCTTTGAATACGAGAAAACACGGACAGACT
Source organism: Ctena decussata (assembly GCA_963989385.1). Classification (NCBI taxonomy): domain Eukaryota; kingdom Metazoa; phylum Mollusca; class Bivalvia; order Lucinida; family Lucinidae; genus Ctena; species Ctena decussata. The sequence goes on from OZ022509.1 coordinate 76,090,100, forward strand.
CGGTGCCAGGAGGCGCATCTGATGGATTCGTTCCCTTGAGCATTATGGGAAACCTCGTTTTGAGAGCTGGAATAAAGAAAATAATAATAATAATGATAATAAAGAATTAAAATAAATTACAATAAAAATATGCACGAATATACCACGTACAGAATCGCGCATGCCGAATTCTCCGTTACGACATAATTGAACCAACCGACAACAACAGACGATTTGAAGAACAAAGTGGAATGTCATCGGGAGCTTCGTTAAATAAATATTTGAAAACAGTCATCGCGAAATGGCAATAATGGACTTTGAATTAAAACATATGCACACTTTTCGTGGTTGAACTTTTATAGCTCTTATATTTAGATATTTATTTGTCTGAAAGAAATGTACACTAACATAAAAACATTCTTTCATTGATGCACGTTTCAAGCACAGCTCGACATGCAGCTAAACTATCCTTTCGTTCATGCATTCTGTGGCCAAATTGCGGGAAGCTGCAAGTGATAAAAATCTTGGTACGGTATCGCATTCCACAAGTTTATGACATTGATCTTTGATATGCAGACCCAGATCAGACTGCTCCTAGGTCTACTTTGTGCGCTATTCCATCTACATCTTTGAGGTACATTACTACAACGAAAAAAATCTTCAATTTTAGGACAGTTACAGTAATTATTGTAGGTTTCCCCAGTGTTTAGATTTTTTAACTTTACGGTCCCTGTCTTGATCACTAGTAAAACTAATGATAACAATACCAATACTCGGTGAGACCGTACGTGTTTGGTTTGCTTGCATCATCAAACTAGTGTATGAAAAAAAACATTATTCAGTGTAGCCTTGTCATATAGTGCGTACATCGGAAATCGATAAACTCTTGCAATTCATAGCTGAAGTCAGGTGTGTGTGTTTTGGGAGCGGGGAGGGGTGAGGGGGCGGGGGGGGGTATGGAAGGATGAATGATTGCGATTTTAAATCCTTTTTAACCGTATTTCAGTCATATCAGGGCGATGGGAGGGTGATAATGAAAGACTGTGTGCAATACAACCCCGTTTACGGTTGGAAAGATTTCCACATCCAGCGGGCCTCGAATCTGTCATCGCTAAATCATCAGGCCAGGCGCTTAACCTACTGGGCTACTTGTTGGGGATGGGAGCTGTTTTTCGGGGCGAGAGGTGTGTAAGGGGCGGGGAGGCGGATAATCACTGTTAATGCGTGTATACAAAAAGACTTCTTTCAGCTCATTAATTATATGAATTGCTGTTGTTTTTTATTGATCACTTCCCCTTATTTGTCCACTGCTTTTACAAAGAACAGCGAGTGGACACAGTATTCACCTTTCCGTAGTTCCAAATCCCCCACCCCCAATCAACTCCCCATACCCTTCTGACAGACAATACTTAAATACACCTCCTGCAGCTTGGCATGAATCAGTCTGAAATTTTGCAGGCTTCTGGCCTGCGAAATCCCTTGTGAGTTGGGCGTTATGGTTACAACTTTTTACTTTTATTGCTTTTGCAAACGGGCATCAGAAGACCAACCTGGCAGGTGCCTTATTTACGCCATTTCTTTTATCGATTTCCGATTTGCATTTATCATTCTGGAACTCACTTCACATACTTCTTTTACATGCGAAAAGGAGCCCCGGTAGCTCAGTGGGTTAAGCTCTGGCCTGCTGATCTAGCGGACCGGGTTCGAATCCCGCTTGAAGCGAGAATCTTTCCTACCGTAAACGGGGTTCCATTGCACATAGCCTTTCATTATCATAATACCATAATCGTCTTGATACAACTGAAATACTGTTGAAAAGGACGTAAACTCTCAAGTCATCCATCCATCTATCCATTTACATGCACAGTAAATATGTATATTATGGTTAGTGGAATAATGGTTGGAGATTTTTATCACTTTTCTCGCTTTGCAAATTTAATTCCTTTCTCACCCGCAACATTGCTTCTTTTACTATTCAGTGGACCCAATTACACCCTACTCATACTTCTAAACAAATGTTATATTTGGGTCAGTAAAATAGAGCCGCAAACCATTCTAGCTTATTTCAGACATGGGTGCCAAACTGTCTGATATGTGCTCCCATCTTCCCGCTCGTCCGAAGTATTTGGAAGTGAAAGCCGTTTTCCCCGTAGATCAATGTTTCTCGTCGAATTCGCTGAGTTTGGTTTCGGTGGAGCAAAGCTAGAATACCGTATTAATCCTAATAAACACCCCTGCTCTAATAAACGCCCCCTTCAATAATGTTATTATCTTGCTTTGCTTCTCTAGATTAGGGAGAACACTGATATAGGGTCCACTCTGGAAGGAAAGGATTGCTCCTTGGAGAGCAAATTCTTTCCTTAAGGGTTGAACCCCACCCCGTCTGAGAAGGAAGCCAAAAATGTAGAGAATACTCTTTAACCAAACTACTGCTTATTAGAGGTATTTTGCTAATTTGTTACAATTTCGCACCCCCTCCCTCACATTCGTAAATTGCAACGGCCCCGGGACGTTAATATGTTTTATACGGTATATACTTATTTACCGGCCAATTAACCTTGAATAACTAGCTGTCTCTCACGGCAAGGTACTCTCTGCCAATGACGTCACCCAACGCTACATTGTGACGTAAGAAAGCGTGACGTTACAACTTGGCGCGTCTTTCTCAATTATTTGTCATTGTCGCGTAATATTTGGAAGCGGTGGTTTCTCTCTACTGAAAACAGCGATTTCATCCGCTTTTGGAATAAAATATCGTATCCTTTTCTTTTCTGCTGATCACTTTTTATAGTTTCTTGATGGAATCAATTCCTATCTGATTATATTCACCCCAAAACCAAACGAACTTCGGCAGCGTTAGTAGAAAAGAACGAAGAGGCACATTTACATTCTGTTTTTATTAGACCATGAAGTCCCAATTTCGACACCTTCAAATTTTACGAGATATTCTTCATTCATTTAAGAGTCATCCTGCCAAATATTAAGGTGTCGCATGAGGGACTTCATATTTTGCAACTGACTTTTACATGTGCAAATATGAAAATATGACAAATTTCAGGCGTTGGGGGGGGTCCGATTGGATAGAGCTCTATCACACCCAAGGCAATTCTGGTAAATGTTTCATGGGTAGTTGTGGAGACAAACTATTGTATAATATAAAAACGTACAAAACGAAACAAATTTCACATATTGCTAAAATGGGAATTGACAGGGCCAAAATGTAGGATTCGTGAATTCAGCACTTTGATAACATAAGGGTTCAACTAAAGGTGGAAAAAATGGACTCAAAATAAAATTTCAATTTAAAGTAAAATTACAGGCAATGATCAGGAATTAATACAATCAAATCCCACATCTCGCTCTCAAAACCAATAGGGAAAGAAGCACACACATAGAGAAAAATTGACACAAGTTCACGAAAGACACGCACGGTAAAACGTATGAGCACCTCTTTCCCAAACAGGTATTCATTCAGCTACCCTAATAAAAACAGCAGCAACATCTATTTTTATCTATTTCTTTTTAACTTTAAAACAAACAAAAGGCAGATTGGGTAGCAAAATAAGTGTTCAAACCGCCAAAGAACATAGACATCGGACATAGCACAATGTAACAGCAAGGAACCGCAACAGAATTACCGCCTTGGAACGGTCAGCAAAAGATTACTGGAGGGGGGGGGGGGCTTAAACATGATTTACTGGTACCAAACCGCGCCCTCTGCTTCTGCAGTGGTTCGAAACATTTAGTTAGCTGTTTGGTCCGAATGAAGGTTTCCTAACCCATCAATGAAACATCATCGGAAACAAACAAATCACGTATAATCCCTATGATGAATTAGAGATGAGGACTCGACGGAAATAACGTATTGCGACACCAGGAGTATGCAAATTTTGCTCTAAGAATAGCATACATTGGTCACATGCTTTAATACGTAAGACTAAACGAGAATTCCAACAGCCAAGTTTTACTCCCTTGTAATAAAGGTGGAATAGGACAAAACCCAAACTTTCAGTTTTCGTGTAAAAAGAACAACGATCAAGAAGCACTTCCTAAAGTACAAAATGACTTTCTTTTAAGTGTGAAACAAATAGTTCTTTTGCTATGACGTCATGAAAACGTGAGGGTTTGACGTGTTTTTATGCAAAATAAATAGCGCTCGTTTATATATGATTTTCGCATTTGTTTTGCTGTCCGTAAAGATATTGCAATAAATTTCATACCAAAGTGCGAGCCGTCAAGAGGCCTTTAAAGATATGTTATTACTTCTTCCAATAATATCCACATTTTTGTGTTGATTAAGACAAATATGACCTTTCAGTAGCTATGGAATATTGATTCATTTTACATAAACGCTTAGATAGAGAAAAAACGTCTCCGAAAAATATATCTGAAATTTTTATATGTTTTGATGAAATATGCTGACACGTAATTTTTTAAATAATTTTAAGTTTTCACCGTGCAAATTTTTCACAAATTATATTTGTTCAACTATACCCCCTGTTCAGATTATGTCGTTTCTTTCAACGTCAAAGGGAGATTATTCCTAAGAGTGTTTTCCAGTTAACGTTTTGTTCCAAGTAAAACATTTATGATCTCTTTTAGAGAATATAACTGCACGAAAAACGAAAAAAACTGAATTATTATTTTATTCCGTCTTCCAGGGAGGAAGATTTCAATGCATCAGGGGCTCATTTTGCAATGATGTTTATTTTGCGTAACGTGACGTCCCGCTAATTGAACCCTTACGAACCGCGTATTCGCGACGTCAATTACTTCAGAAAACAGCCAAACCGGGAAAATGAACCCTTGACCTGTTTAAACTCTTCTGTCTAGAAAACGGAATGAGATATTTCTTCAATTGTTTCGTTTTTCACTTTCACAGGTTTTCTAAAATAACTCGATATTGCTCTATCGGAATTAAAAGATATGTCGGAAACCGCTCTTAGCGCCAAATTTAGTTTGACGTTATAAAATCGACGTTTTTTTTTAACAGGGGGTATGGTTTGAAAAATCTACTTTGAGAATTATTAACACGGTAAAATTTTAATATTCTTTCAGTAATATTCCAACTTAACATTTCATTAAAACGTATAAAAATTTGAGATATTTTTCGGAGACGTGTTTTCTCTATTTCAATTTTTACGTAAAAAAGGAGAAATTTCAACAGCTTATGAAAATGAATGTTTGCGTCAATTTACTCGTATTGCGTAGAGATTGCGCAGAAAGTAAATCACAGCTTTGTGATATTTTTGATGGCACGTAATTTGGTATAAAATTTATTTCAATACCTCAACGGGCTGCAGAGCAATGTCGATTAATGCGGATATCTGAGCGCTATAAATTTTGCGTAAAAAACGTCAAACCTTCACATTTTCACGACGTCATTGGAACAGGAATTGTTTAGTTCACGTTAAAAAGAAAGTCATTTAGTGTGTCACAAATAACTGAAATTTTTGATGATACATTGTTTGACTAGAAAACTGAAAATTTTGGTTTTGTATTCCGCCTTAAGAGGCGAAAATGGCATATTGTAGGTCTATTTTGTAAAGAACTTTTTTATATGAAGCCTCACATTCTACAGATTTCTGATTTAGTTATAAAGGATAAAAAATTGAGAATGAGCAATTTGAAAATCTTTTACGTCTCACCAGTTTCGAGAAAATATTGGGAATGCCGTATGCATTTGGGAACAAATGGACTATATCAGTAACATGAGAAATTGACCTTGTCGAATGTGCGAAGGGCAAAAACCCAGAATAGCGTGAGTATCGCAGAAACTTTATTTATCAACAGAAATCTATACCGACAAATATCGTTAACATTTTCAGTGTTGAGACAGATAGGTCTGAGCACACATTGTGACAATGCCAACCCAGATCATACTGCTCCTAGGTCCCTAGTTTGCTCTAGCTGTACAGTTTGCCATGTCATCTGTAAACATCTTAAATATTGGGACAGACAGGTCTGAGCAAACTGTTGATCAAGATAAGACTGCTCCCAGGAGCAGTCTGATCAGGCTCTACACTGTTTGCAAGTCCATCTGCATCTTTTGGACGCATAACTGTATTGTATAAACAAACTGTTCTATTTGTCGGAGAATAACAATGATTATTTCAGGTTTCGCATCTTTTGATTTTTTACGGTAAAAAGAATTTAATCTGCATGCTTAAATGTTCAGACTGATCAAATTGATTGATTTGATGCCTAACATCCACGGTAAACAGCTATGGTCATGTCGGGACGGTCAGTTAACCTAACCACACTATTCCTGGGCAGGCTTAGACCTCCTAAGCGGTTAACCAGTACTAAGTGCACATACTTTCGCTAGTAACTGACAACTGCCCTTCTTGAATCAGCGGAAGGAGAAACGAAAGCATGTGGCCAGACCGGGTTTCGAACCCAGGACCTCTAATTTATAAGTCATCTGCTCTACCGATTGCGCTACGCGGCATGTACTATAACTGCTGAAAGTCATGTCACGGCTTATCGCAGAAACTCTGCTTTATCAAGGTACAGCCGAGTGTCAAAAGCCTTTCCCCAAAAACAGATTTTCCATAGACTTCAATGCATTTTCAAGTGTGCGGGGAATTTAGCTGTAGCAAAACTGCTTATCTGACGATATTCAAATTTATATGGTTAGAAAGAGCAGTAATTTTGGCAACATCTAATAAATTGTTCTTTTAGAAATATGCTGTTAAAGACAACACCTATACTTTTTCAGCAAACTTTGACGGCAATGGAAAACTGCATTTCTGAAAATTTTATTGAAGTTCAAAGACTTGCAACTTAACTGTAAGTAGGTCTAGGACAAAATAAAAATAATTTTATATTGCAGAAATGTTTTAGGTTATTAAGTATGCAAAAATTATAAAGAATAGTTGAACACAGGTCTCACAGTAAAAATTTCTTGCACACTTGCAAATGCACTTAAGTCAATGGAAAAAATATTTTTGGGAAAGACTTTTGACACTTGGCTGTAGATCAACAGTTGTGCTGGTTAGCAAAACATATGAGCAACTCTTTAAAGGTGAGTGGGAAGCAACATGGTTATTTTGTTTGGTGCCTCCCTTCTAAGCAGAGATCAATGTTTATAGGAAAAAATAATCCTATATGAGCAAATCATTACCTTAAAGTGTAGTAAAAAGATAGGCAATGATCAGGAATTAATACAATCAAATCCCACATCCCGCTCTCAAAACCAATAGGGAAAGAAGCACAGAGAGAGAGAGAGAGAAAAATTGACACAAGTTCATGAAAGTCACGCACGGTAAACCGAATGAGGAGCTCTTTCCCAAACAGGTTGGTAATTCACAATCACATCTATTTTTAGCTCACCTGAGCCGAAGGCTCACAGGTGAGCTTATAGTATAGGCAGGCATCCGTCGTCCGTCGTCCGTCGTCCGTCCGTCCGTCCGTCCGTCGTCCGTCGTCCGTCCGTCAATATTTTCAAACGACATCTCCTCTGAAACTACAAGGCCCATTGTTACCAAATTTTATATATAGCATCTATAGGCAGGGGGAACCAATAATACTGTTTTTTATCCCAATCGCTTCAGAACTTTGGTTGCTATGGCAACTTAAAGTTTCCATTGACTTGTATGGGAAAAATTGAAAATTTGCATTTATTGCTATGTCGCTTCAGATATTTTGACAAAACTTTTACAGAAATGTTCCTTGAGTATTCCTCTATGAACCACATGAACTTTATGTAAATTGCACAATTTGGCTGGTTGCCATGGCAACTGAATGGTTAAAAATAGAAAAAATATTTAAAAATCATCTCCTCAGAAACTATGCAACCAATAAAGCTCAAACTTCACAGAAAGGATTTTAGTACTAGCTTCTATAAAAGTACTGTTTTTCTTGGCAATTGCTCTAACAGTTTGGTTGCTATGGGAACTGAAAGTTGCCATTGACTTATAATGGCAAAATGAAAAATTTGCATTTATTGCTATGTTACTGTAGATATTTTGACAAAACTTTTACAGAAATGTTCCTTGAGTAGTCCTCTATCAACCACATGAACTTTATGTAAATTGCACAATTTGGCTGGTTGCCATGGCAACCGAATGTTTAAAAATAGAAAAAATATTCAAAAATCATCTCCTCAGAAACTATGCAACCAATATAGCTCAAACTTCACAGAAAGGATCTTAGTACTAGCTTCTATAAAAGTACTGTTTTTCTTGGCAATTGCTCCAGCAGTTTGGTTGCTATGGGAACTGAAAGTTGCCATTGACTTATAATGGCAAAATGGAAAATTTGCATTTATTGCTATGCCACTGCGGATATTTTGACAAAACTTTCATAGAAATGTACCTTGAATAGTCTTTAACCAGCCATGTTAAATTTATACAAATTGCGCAATTTGGCTGGTTGCCATTGCAACCGAATGGTTAAAAATAGAAAAATATTAAAAAATCATCTTCGCAGAAACTGTGTGGCCAATAAAGCTCAAACTTTACAGAAAGAACCTTAGTACTAGCCTCTATAGAATTACTGTTTTTCATGGCAGTTGCTCCAGCAGTTTGGTTGCTATGGCAACTAAGAGTTTCCATTGACTTATAATGAGGAAAATGGAAATTGGCAATTTTTGCTGTCTAATTAACTAAAGTTATTTAAATTTTTTTCTACAGAAATATTTCTTGAGTAGTCCTCTACGATTCATATGAATTTTCTCCAAATCGCTGAATTTGATTGGTTGCCATGGCAAAATATAGTGTAAATTTCGAAAAAAAAAAAATCTTCTGCTCAGAAGCCATATAGGGGATGAAGCTGATATTGTGCAAACGTGTTGATGACAGTAGTTTCTACATAAATTTTATTCTTTTTCTTCCAATCCAAATACAAACTACTGAATTTACATGGAATCGGCGCTTAACGTTTGACGATATGTAGAAAAACATAGGTTCAGTTTTCAGATTTTGCTGTAAATATTGTTTACTGTTTTCTTTCTGTTCCAAAAGTGGGGGTGGTCGGGCCGTTCGATGTTGCTGGATAACTTTCAGTTTCGATGTGTATTGTGTCAGTCTGTCAGATATAGATCATGGAACAGGGTATGCCGATTTATCTAACGTGTATATGTGGACATGTGAAAATTCCACATTGTGGATCAACATCATCCGCATAACCTCCAGATTGCATACACATCAAGTCCACATCATCCACAGCATCCACATCAGCTCCACAATTTCAATGTGAATATGTGGACCTTCCACTAGACATCCACAACAGCTCCATAAGTTCAGGCACATTGGAGCGGAGGTCTTCTCAAACCTTGTCAACATCAATACAGTTCATTTCCCTTCCAAATCTAGTAGTCAGGCTTTAGAAGGCTAGTAGAAAATAATTTCAGTATAATACGAGAACATTAAAATCTTGAGATACAAGATTTTATTCTACTATCTTAGGTTAACGCTATAGAGTTATGCATCTTGTATAGTTAGGCCCTGAGACACAGGGCCAAGAGACTGATACGAGACGCATATTACTGTAAAGCCTCTGAATCGTCTAAAACAGCCATAAGAGCCTATAAACTTGACTTCTCCTAGCTGAGCCTCACTGGCCTTAGGAAACTAACTCATGGACTGTCATCTCTTTGGATCCCTATGTACTTGTCCACTAGGCGAACGTGCGGACTTAGTTTTTTTTTTCAGGCCAAAAGTTTATGTCATGGGAAGATTCGTGGCCAAAGTGACGCTCCTTACTACTACCGTTAGTTAGCAAGAGCTTATTTATGCGGTCATTTTATAACTGCGTCACTTCAAAACGGGAGACTTAACATGTCTGCGAAAAGATAAGTCTCTAAGGCTAAATATCTATAAAGGAGATTCCCTACAACTATGAAATTTGGTCTGGAGGAACAGTCTTTGTAAGACTGTTCCTCCAGAGCAAATTTCATAGTTGTAGGGAATCTCCTTCAAAGAAATTTAGCCTTAGCAACAGCATAGCAACGACTTAAGTTGTTTTATGAATACGGCCCCAGATCATGCAGTCAGCTGAAGTCTTCACTTTGTGTCTATAGGTTTCTCGAGGTCCAAGCATGGTGTGCGCGAACAGCAAAGGCTCTCAAAGGACTCAGCATATGCGCAGGATGATCTGATTCTTTGCTTCTCGCATATGAGTTAAGCGCCTTTTTTTACGAGTTACAGATTCTTTACTTTATCAATTTGTGATATAAATGGGAACAGACTATCACGGAATAATTATTTTGTCCTAAAAAATTTGCCTCCCTTCCTTTACGAAGTTTCTCTCAGTCAAAAGCAAACATGTAATTTTAAGGCCGACCTTAAATCCAAATTTGATGCATTAAATACGGTATACAGTTCGAAGTGAAGCCATCTGTTACCAACTAGTTTATTTTCTTTTTCAGAAAAAAACGCAGTAAATAATTTCACAAATTTACAAAAAAGAAACATGACAGGCATAAAATTCAGTAAAACCCCCATAGATAATGTATGAAAATTGAAATGTCCTATCCAGAAAGGTCCTATCTGTGCTTCAGTAGATGTGGATTTTAAAGCGTTTTATTTTCTCTCATAATGGTTGTGACACCAGACCTAGACTGTCTGAACAAACTTTCATTTCAGGCTACATATGAAATGGGGTGATTGAATGACTACATGTCTGGGAAAGAGGTGCTCTGTGATGTTGGTGACGCTGGTAAGCCATAATGTGACGCCGATTAAGTTTTTTTCGTCATGATTTCAAAATGAGAGAACACCCGCCACTTCCTGATATATTCTCTGGTGACGAAGCCCTTCGAAAATAGAGTCTATTTTAAGGAAAGACTGTACCCGTAGGAACGAATTCTTTCCTGTAATAACAGGCTCAAGTTGAAGAGGCGGGCAAAAAATGAAAATGACAGAGTTACTTCCCCCACAACTGTACCTTTTCGCCGCAAGTAAAAGTGCCAGGATAATTTGTAACAATTTGCATTCATATTTGATCCTGAAAGTCCTATCCGCCTTTTCCAATCAAGTCTCCTAATTTCCTTGAGAACTTCATTCATATTGTCTCATATGAAAGATATTTCGCTGATTAAAAAACAGGCTGGTGATTTCAATCAGCTTATAAGATTCTTTTGTGCTTTGTGATATTCCATATAAATGCTATGTCGCCGGCTTCGAACCCTCGACCCTCTGCACCGTATCCAAACGCCTGTAACTACTCGATCACAGCTCTACGATAAGGACCTCTGACAGTTTCAATGCAAATTTGCCTATTTTTCGATAAATTACGGCAGCTTCCATGGAAAGCCAATGCTGATGATTTTAGCATTAACATGTAGACTTATGCATTCTAAAGTAGTTTTCATATTGATTTTGAAAAAGCATCACGTCTGCAGACTAAACCTCACTGACTTTCTCAAGAGGGGTAAGTGGAATTTTCGGTCATCCAATATACATCAAATTTTCAATTTTTCTTATTTACTGAAAATTATTTTGTTAGACATGCTTGAAATAATGTAAACACTACACCTGCATATAGCATGCAAAAATATGTGAATAAAAAGTATGCTAGCCTGATTTTAAGATTCAAAGGGTCTAATTACCCCACCCACTTTTCAGTTTTTCAACTGTAGACTATCATTCCCCACCCCCCGTGCCTCAGCTTGCCACTCACACATAATGTGTATATTGCTAGTACAAACATACATGCATCATGGCTAGCTGAGGCACGAGGGGGAAAGTATCTTTATAAAACTTTTCCTATTTTCCATACATTTAATTATAAAAACATGCATTTCACACCAAAAATCTCAGTCTACGTGTTTAATAACCGAAAAAATGTTTTTGTGCCAATTAAAGGGAGTTCCGAGGAAAGAATTTCAGTGCAAATTTTGCAGTATAGGCAAATTTACATTACAACTGTCAGAGGTCCTTTAATAGCTAAACTGGTGAAGTTCTCACAGAATTACCGAAAGTGGCCAACCGGAAACTTCGGTTGTTACATGTAGCTTTTTCGGAAGATCAGTGGCAACCTACGTCAAAGCAAATGTAATGTATGTGCACAAATATGGTTTTCGAAAATCCGGGTCGTATAACATTGTTCAATTTTGGCTAACTATTTGCAGAAAACTTGTTTGTATCCATTACTATTATTATTAATTATAGTTTTATTGATTTTTATATTTGAATGAAATTGCACGTAAAGTGGGCGTGATATACATGTATGTAATTTGCTCATCATCGCATCGCGTCAGGGAGAAAGTTTATGGGCATCTTAAGCCTAAAGGACCTCTGACAGGTTCAATGCAAATTTGTCTATTTTTCGACAAATTACTGCAGCTTCCATGGGAAGCCAATGTTGATGGTTTTAGCATTAGCATGTAGACTTATGCATTATTAAGATGTTTTCCTATTGATTCTCATATTGATAAGGCAGCGAAAGGAGAGGGATGGGCTCCGCCTTTCATCAACTGTGCCCAAGATACAGTGGGTCTCTAACCCCAACTGCCCCTGCGGCTATTAGGCTATGGGAAACCTTTACCATTACCTTATATTGATTTTGAAAAAAAAAATCAGGTTTGCAGACGACCTTTTACTGACTGTCTCTAGAGGGGTAAGTGGAATTTTCAGTCATCCAAAATACATAAAAAAAATGATTTTTCTTATTTACTGAATTTTATTTTGTCAAACATGCTAAAATAAAGTAAACACTTCAAATGCATATAGCATGCAATAATATGTAAAAAAAAGTATGCTAGCCTAATTCTAAGATGCAGTGGGTCTAATTACCCCACCCACTTTCCAGTTTTTCAGCTGTAGACTATCATTTCCCCCCGTGCCTCAGCTTGCCACTCACATATAATGTGGGAAAAGTATCTTTATATAACTTTTCCTATTTTTCCATACATTTAATTATAAAAATTTGCTTTTTACACCAAAAATCTCAGTTTTTGTGTTAAGTAACCGAAAAAAAATGTTTTTCTGCCAATTATAGGGAGTTCGGAGGAAAACATTTCAGTGGAAATTTTGAAGTATACTAAAAGTTCAATTTTGACCACTTTTATAGGCAAATTTACATTACAACTGTTTCAGGTCCTTTGTTTATATTTAATCTAGGCCGAGTACGCCGCATGTTAAAGACAAAACCCTGTTTAACACTCAGAGTCAGGAATAATGGCTACGCGGATTTTCTATAATTCACAGATCAATTGTCCATACACGAAAGTAATGCCCAAATTGAAGAGCTGGGTATTATATAAGGCGTAACCCAGCTGGCACACTAGGTTGAATCAACCTTTATTCCACCTTGATTCAACGTCGTGACGTTGAATCAAGGTTGATTCAAGGTTGGTTCAACCTTGTGTGTCCAGTGGGCTACGTTTTTTTTTTCAAGTTCATGATGCTTGTATCTACCTCATTTACGGTATTTCAGTTAAATTAAAATCTGCAAAAGTTCCTTCAAGAGCAGAGAATAAATACAGAAGTAGGAATATGGGCCAGACTACGTAGTTTCGGCTAATAAAGCCTCGTCAGTGACCCTGACAATATCTGGTGATGAAACCAGAAAGAAGCATACTGTAATTTCTTAATTTTAATTTTAATTTTAAACCTACATTTCTAATCGTGCAGCATTTGTAAAGAAATACTTTAAACTTTTCCCTGTTTGAAGATTTGATTAAAAACAGTGAAACGGTACCTTAAGACATGGCCTAGTGGCAAACACTCAGTTCAGCCTGTACAACCTCGCAGTTTGACCAGCCGGGCTGTTCGCTTTGTAGATTCCTAATAATTTATTGATTAACAAGTGAGAGGTTGCACTCCACAGTTTTTTTTTGATCGCTAGTCGCTAGTGGACCCCACGGGGGTCAACTAAACAAAGACACATTCCAGCCTGGCTGAATGAATAAACTATTGTTTGTTCTCTTTGAATGTGCTGTACATATGCCAAAATACACTTTATAGCCATTTATAAACCCTACAAGGCCCTCATATGAATATTGTTGCAGAGAAAATGACACCCCACCCACTTTTTGAGGCCAAAAAATTTCTTCAAAAATGGCATAATTATCCATGCTCTACTCAAGACCAGGACAATTGTTGTCACCTAAAGCTTACAGATTTGCCTAGAGGGCTTACAGATGATCACTATCAGCTGCAACTGAATACCTGCCAGCCGTTTAGATTTTCTGCTATTCTTAGTTGAAAATAAGCACCATCATTTTGACAATTTGTATTTCCTGCTTTATCAGTGCAGCCATAGTTTCGCATCCATGCCGCGCAGTGATTGGATGGTTTTCGAGTTGGAAATAAATTCAGTTTTTACTTTCCTGACACATGCTCACTCAAAGGGAGGAAAAGTTTCCTGCATATAAGGAGGCAAAAAGAATTTATAGCCCAAGATACAAGACTACCCCCAAATATTAGCATTTTTGACCACTGCCACAATGCGAAACTGAATGGCAACCTTAAAAGAAAAACTCTCACCGGAAGCAACTCTGTCATTTTCGTTTTGTCTCCCTTTTGAATGGTGGTCAGCTCTCAAAGGAAAGTCTTTGCTCCCACATGGGTAAACGTTTTTTTCTTTAAGACCACCATACCCATGTTACTAATGCCTAGCGTTCCAAAAATGGGATATAGGCAAACAGTGCAGACCCAGATCAGATGCCGCAAAACGCGGCGTCTGATCAGGGTCTACACGTTTTGAAAAGACAAATGGGTATTTACAAAACGAATCTAAAAATAAACTAAACCTGACACCCCTCATATGACAAATAGGCTCTGGACATTAATGTGTTAATGGCATTGCCAGAGAGAGGGACTGAGCCACGGGTTATAGAAACGCCATGAAAACTGATGTTCCTTGTAGCGATATACTTCTTTTAAAATGGCCGGGCCGCGTAGCGCAGTCGGTAGAGCACCTGACTCATAAGTCAGAGGTCCTGGGTTCGATACCCGGTCTGGCCACATACTTTCGTTTCTCCTTCCGCTGATTCAAGACTGTTACTGGGCGAAAGTATGTGCACTTAGTACTGGTTAAACGCTTAGGAGGTCTAAGCCTGCCCAGGAACAGTGTGGTAAGGTTTACTGACCGTCCCGACATGATCATAGCTGTTTACCGTGGACGTAAAGCAAGAAATCAAAAAAATAAATCGTTTAAAATGCTATTGAAACTCCAACGTTCAGGTATCAGTATCGAGACGCCGGATGTAAGGTTCGGGAGGCAGGGGAGAAAATTCCTCAGCTATTGCTATGCCAAACTACAGAGCAATTTCGAAAACATATTTTGCCAAATACAGAACTGATCCGCAAACTTGCTTAAAATGGTCAATTACCTCCCCCTCCCTCCTCCAACCCTCCCCCTCCCACGCACACACATACACTATCACGAGTATAAACAGGTCAGCAAAACTTACTAATCTTCGATTTATAATAGAGAAAGAAGTACCTACTGGATGGCATGTTTCGAACCCCACAAGCATAGGAAGAAGAGGGAGGGGGATGCAGGCCCAATAATTTTGAATGCATGGTGGCCCTTCCTCATGTCTCCCCCCCCCCCCCCCCCAAAATGAATATTTAGATTGTCTATGTATTGCACCCCACCTCCAATATTGAGCCTACGCCAATGAACCCTCGCCGGCTGCGGCTACTGCGACTAGCCATACAGAAACATCAGACTTACCGACTAAGCCAACATGCTTCTTAAAAAAAGGAAGTTTCATGGAACAATGTTAAGCCTGACCGCTCTACATGACCCCCCTCGGTTATGGTTATACGATTTAGTTGTTAGCTCACAATAAGGTACTATTAACAAAGGATGTCTGAATCATCAGATACGAATCTTGAAAAATATTGTATTATTTCATTTAAAATATAACAAACGTCATCAGATATCCAAAAGCTCTTCAAAAAGGTGCCTACTCTTAAAGGAAAGAATTTGCTCCTGCAGGAGCAAATTCTTTCCTTTTAGAGTAGCCCCCCCCCCCCCCCACTGCCCCTGGAGAAGCTAGAAATAAAAATGACAGTTGCCTCCCATGTTAGTATACCAATTCATCTGGGGCAGGTCCAAACTTATCAATGGCATATTCACGCTGCTTGCTACGCTCCCTTCATTTTATTTCCCTGTACTTTACTCTTTCCCGACACTTAACGTTTTTTTTGTAAAACAGTGGTCTCCTTTCAAACCCTTTAAGCCCACATTATTGAAACTTGCTAGCGGTCCCGGTGTGAATTCCCGCTGGAGACGGAAATCTTTTCAAACATAAATTGGGTTCCTTTGCTCACAGCGTTACATGATCACCCGGTCACCGTCTCGATATGACGGAAATAATGTTGAAAAGGACGTAAAATCGCAAGTCATCCACCCACTTCAAAATTTGGGAACTGTTTAGTGGATGTACGCTGAATTCTCCAGATAGTTGACCCACTTTTTGATTGGTTGCGATTTAAAATGCGTAATAATGCAAACTTCTGTAATTTCGATACGTTTTCTGTTCTTTATTATCCCGGTAATTAATTTTCTAATAATAAACACGTCAAGACACATGATAACTTCATTCAGATTAATCTATAATTAGAAGAAATGGTATGTTATATTTTATTTAGATGCAAATTCAAGAATTTTAGATTTATTTTCATAGCAACAGTTAGAAATAATTGTATGACCTGGATCTAAAATATCATAATAAATAACTACGTACATATTACAAAGCAAATATTCGAACTGATATTTTAGTATGCCACTTTTGCTTTGCTAAAAGCTGAACTATCTCTCATCTCTCAACATTTTCTTACAGTTCTAATACATTTGCGAGCGATAAACTCCATTCTAAAGCACTTTCGAATATAACAAGACGTTTGATTAGATAACAAAAAATGCGTGTGTATATCCTGTGATATACTATCGTTAACCCGACGTCAGTAGGTAGCGTCCTACTCACATCGGTGGACGTCTGATATTACATTGCTGAAAGCGCTGTTACTGGGCATACACTTTGCCCGTTGAAAATATGAAATAGTGCCTTAAAAATGGCGAACATGTATGGCAAATTGTCATTTTGGGAGGTAAATTGTCCGCTTTGTCGTCGAAAGATGCGACCCTAAATCGACGATTTACCTCCCTAAATGATAACTGCGAGTAATTACAATGTATCACAGACTGCTCCTGAAGGAAAAAGAGCATCCTACACTACAGAACCTACACTGTTTGTCATTCCATCTGTTTTTGTTTTTTTGAACGCATTGCTACATTGTTAGAATAAACTGTTCAATTTTGGGACAGTTATGGTAAATATTGTAAATATCGCAATTTTTAGATTTTTACCGTTTGGTTGTTTGGTTTCAACGGCTGTATGAGACAGTATTTAATTCTATATCGAGCATCTCCCAGAGAGATAGAGAAAGAAATGAGATATGATAAGCGAGAGAAAAATTACCCCCCCCCCCTTCCCCCACCCCCACCCCAAATAAAAGAAAAAAAACGCCCGCGCCCTCTGCACGCACAGCAAGGCCTTGCCCTATTATAATCAAAATAAGTAGGATGCTCCTGCACTGAAAGTTATCTAGCACCATCGCCCGACCCGACCACACCCAGTATTTTACTGTAATTGCTATTTCTTTTTTGTAATTTAGGGTTGCTTTTTTACTTTTGTTCCTTTGAGATCAGCGGGAATATTCTGAGAAAACGGAATTAATAAATGGTTTGGACTATAATTCTAGACAGACTTTTTTTTATCCATTTGGACCTCCTTTTGGAATATATACCAGTCTTTTGAATCGACTACGTGTTTAAACTTTACAACATTTCTGAATGTTTTCCTCTTGCTTTCTGCCTGAGGCCATTACAGGGTTATTGACGAGGCTTTGTAAGCCAAAACTACGTTGTCTGATCCATTTTCTCTCGCGTGAATGTTTTCATTGCTCTGAAAGGAACTAATTTATGATTTTTTTTTTTGCACATAAAAAGTTACCACCGAAGGTATGTGTCGCAAACCTTGCTATGTTATTGTTTAACGTCCACGGTGAACAGCTATAGTCATGTCGGGACGGTCAATCAACCTAACAACACTCTTCCTGGGCAGACTAAGACCTCCTAAGCGGTTAACCAGTACAAGTACACTTACTTTCGCCAGTAACTGACAACTGCCCTGGAAGGAGAAATGAAAGTAAGTGGCCAGAACGGGTATCGAACCCAGGACCTCTGGCTTATAAGTCAGACGCGCTACCAACTGCGCTACGCGGCCCGGCCGTAACAAACCTTGACTGTTTGCTTTGTTTTAAGGCAATATTTTAAGATTTTATTTGACTTAAGTGCACTGGTGTTAAATGCTGTGTGGCGGATATAGTGAGTCCCATACTGCAGATTCGAGCCGCGAATCCCAACCAACAAAGTGGCATGTGCTCTCAGCGAAGACTCACTTCAGCCTGGGCATCCTCCCAGTCTGACCTGAGTCTTCGTTTTTGATGCAATTCTGATAGATGCCACGATGGACTGGGTTAGACTTGCAGCTACCCTTTAAGAGCTAAGAGAAGACTCTTATCAGAATGGATGGATGCCCAGGCTGATCTGAGTCTGCGCTAGGTGCACATGCCACTTTGTTGGTTTTCTCTTGTCACCGCACATTTTATTTTTATTCCCTTAGAGATGCATCGAGTACAGCTGTAGACGGAGCTGTGGGGTGGGGTGTGCACCATTTCTAAACAACATTGGTGCATTACGATAATTTCAATATTTTTCTGGGCACATAAGTAAAGGATTTATCACTAAGCAGCCATCTCCGAATTCTCAAAAATACACTTACTCCCTCTTCACTGAGAACTCTTCAAGACGACAATTTTTAGTTGGTCGGTTGATTGTTTTAAGCTAAACGGCCCTTTGAGATAGTATGTCAGTCTATACCGAGCCGTTTTCCAGAGAGAGGGAAAAATAGAGGAAACATATTTGAAAAAAAAAACTGCCCGCATCTACTGCACGTAAAGTAGGACATTGCCCTACTGTTATCTAAATTATTAAGGACGTTCGCGCATGAGATTGGGGAACAAAACGTAACGTCTAAATATCAAACGGTTTACTTTTCTGCCAGTAACGAGAATTGGCACAAAACTAACCATTCGTCATAATTTATAATTGAGCCAACCAAGAAAACCAACAATATGGTTGTGCGTCCAGCGCAGACTCAGATCAGCCTGGGTATATGCATAGTCTGATCAGACTCTTCGCTAAGCGCTTAAAGGGTAGCTAAGGGTCTAAGTTGCATCCATGCGGACAGCGAAGACTTTGATCAGACTGTGCGGATGCCCAGGCTGACCTGAGTCTGCGCTGAGCGCACAACCAGATTGTTGGTTTTCTCGTGTCGCAGCTCATATTCATTCCTCTTTCATCTCCAACATCATCTGCATCAAATGACCTACTGGTCGTCAGCTTTATTATTTTTAAATCTGGTAATTCCGTTGTTTTAATTTAGACACATGTTAAACGTGTAGAAAACATTTGACACAACACCCCATAAAGCAAAGGACAGTCTGCGATTTTTTGCTCTTAGATCGAAGCGCTGTCTAGTGGCTATCGGAACACAAAAGGTTTAGTTTAAACATATTTTATTGCCAAAAACAACTGACAAATGGGTCGGACCACAAGTTCTAACAACATTAATTACGGTCCTCCCCATGAGAATGCTATACAGGACAGATATAGGCAATGACATACATATAACATAATTTTGAAATTACTGATACTGCTTACCAAAAGACAATTAGAATGTGAAAACAAAACGAGTTGGAAAGCAATTATAACACTCACAACACATCTTTAACATCATAAAGAGATGTTTTAAGTTTGGCTCTTAAAAGAACTGATGTTATATAATTAATAAATGAGAAGGAGAAATAAGTAATATAGATCAATAAACCTGAAATAATAACAGTAAATAAATGTAATAACTAAATCAGCCTGGTAAAATAATAGAAACAAACTAATATCAATAAATGATAATAATGATAATAATAGTAATAGTAAAAAATAGATAATAAAGATTGATAAGAGATAAAAGAAATAATAGAAATAGTAAAAATAAATAAATAAAAAAAAAGATAAGTAAATAAATAAGTAAATAAAAATAACAGATTTATATATGGTCTAGTCGTCCTTTGTCCCCATTTCAGCCTGACAGCGTCATCATTGGGCGGTACCTGAAAAGACAAAAAAAAAGCAACTATGATATATATCTCATTACTTGTACGACATACGGAAGTCCACATACGCCCTCTCCTGTCTGTTGCAAGCTACCCACTACAACAACGGAAAGCAATAGCAGTAAACAGCGAACAACACACAGGAGACCTACACAAAAGGTGAGATCAGTATCCGGAAAGGTTTGTTTTCTATTATATTAGTCCATACACAGCATGCCTACCTCACCCTAGTTCCGAACAGGTGTTTCGAGACTTACCAATATTGCATTTTGTTAAACAAGAGGTTGAAGTTGAAGAAGTCCCACTTGAGATAATTAAACGTTGATTGAAAATCTATTAGCTCACACCATATAGTAAAGGTAAACGGATACCCTTGAAGTTTGATTTCAGTCAGGTTAGACCAGAACACATAGCCCCAACTACACGTATAATAAGTAAATTATAATACGAAAGTTGCTACATGTGAAGCTTACAGACAGTCATTCGTAATATTCACACATGTATATCTTAATATTACGGACAGCCATCCGTAACCTTCACACGTGTGAAGCATACGGACAATTGTCGGTAATCTTCACACGTGTGAATATTACGGACGGCTATCCGTAACCGTCACAATGTGGGTGTGATATTTGCGGAAGGTTCAGACATATGATTCGTAAATTTCACACTAAAGTTGCTACATGTGATGGTGTCTGCAACCTTCACGGATATGTGAGGCTTACGGACAGCTGTACATATTGTCACATTTGATTGCTCCACTCTGTGTTCATATGTCGTTTCATTCTTCTGCAGGAATATATATGGTAGGTCTTTTGTTGTCGAAGCCGGCGTCAAATCCTAAATGCTTTATAAGCCTACTTCATTTGAATAAACCATAACTTTTCGCTGCACTCTTGTAGTATCAATTCACTGAGTTAGACGAATGTGTTAGGGCAAATTTATGGCAATGTATGAGATTAGTAAACAAATGAGTTTTATTCTTCTGACTGCATGGGTCTGCCTGCATGTTGAACCTTACGAGTTAGAACGGTTATCTGAGAGAATTGACGACATGGATCTCAAAATTGTAAGAGAGGGCCAACATACTCGACAGGACGTTCATAAGCTGCAAGAAGCTATCGAGAGAATAGAAGAACGTTTGAACGTTACCTACCTTGACGCCGAATACATCCTTAGCCAGTTACCAGCCGCGCAAATAAATGAACTTGAAACCAGAGTTGAAGCACTCGAAGAAAAGGTGGAGGACGAGAGAGATTTAAGTTCGAAATCTCGTCGACACGTGCTTGAAATTGACGTTCTTATTGACACTTTGCTAGATCAAAATCACCGGATTTCCACCGATCTTAGTTACATTATTAGTGGCGTGGAGCGATTAACGGAAAAAATAAAAGGGCTTGAAAAAACTGTTGAAGATTTGTCTAGTAATACTTGTGGAATCGCGCAGCCAGAAGACAAGTCGTATCGGTCATGTCTTGATGCATTGAAGCACGGACAAACGAAGTCAGGGGTTTATACAGTCCAACCAGATTCTGACGGAGATCCAATAGAGGTATTATAGCTTTTTTTTAATGCGTATAGCTTTTTTGTCAAATTGCTTTCAGACTCTATGTAGCATTTTGTCATTCCCTGAGTACACTCCTAAGAACCACAGTAGCTCATTTGCGTGAACGCTGGCCTGCTCACATTGCGGCCCGGGTTAGATTCCGGCCGGCGGAAATCTTTCCAACCGCAAAGGGGTTCCATTGCACACAGTCTTTCATTATCACCCTACGATAGTCCTGATATGACTAAAATACTAATGAAAAGGACGTAAAATCGCCAGTGTTCCATCCATCGATGACACACTTTAGCTCACTCCGTAGCTTACTATACATGATACCTCAAATCTGCGGCATCAAAATTTCGCAATTTAATGAAAATGAAATATTAGCGCAGTTTAATTTTAGCGGTCAAGATTTTACATGCACTACAGCTCCAGAAGATAAAGATTTTTTTTTACTTTTCCGTCATAATATACATGGTGTACGTTGTGACATCCATTTGAATCGCCTCTAAGAGGGGATGCATCGTTTACTTTAATGGGAGGCTATAGACTGATTGGTTGTTTTAATTTTAACGGCCCTTTGAGACAGAATTTCAGTATATATCAGGTCGTCTCCCAAAGAGAGGGATAAAGAAAAAAGTGATAGACGAGAGAGAGAAAAACACCCGCACCTACTACAAGCACAGTAGACCCTTTATGTGTGCACCTTTATTTGAAGTCAAATTTGGCGGACGTATATTTTGACACTCTTTTTCTTAACCGGCAATATCGCCAAAATTAAGTTACCGCCAAAAGTATGTGTTTTACAGTAACCTTATCATAATGAGCCGCTTTATGCATGGTGGCTGCCTTACGCAACAGTGAATATTATGTCGTCCAATGAAGCAATACAGAAGCGACATTAGTTGCTTCCCGTCGCAAAAATGGCTTCAAAACAAAGATGTATATTCAGTACTGCGTGACGCACTTTTCAGTAGTTTGGTCTTTGGTAAAAATTAAAATGGCGGGATTGCTTAAAGTAAAAGAGTTCGTATTCACCTTAAAATATACCATGTACCTAACTGTGATCTGTTTCTTTCCCAGGTCTACTGTGATCAAGAAACTGACAATGGGGGATGGACGGTGTTCCAACGTCGCCAGGACGGATCTGTGGATTTCTACAGGAACTGGGAAGATTACAAGACCGGCTTTGGGGACCTTGAGGGAGAATTCTGGATGGGAAACGACAACATTCATCGTCTCCTAACTGCTCAAAGTCCCAACGAGCTTCGTGTGGATCTTGGCGACTTTGACAACAAAAATGCGTTTGCCAAATACAGTACATTTATAGTAGGACCAGAGAGCGAGAACTATGTTTTGACTGCAGTGGGATATACAGGTACCGCTGGAGATTCCTTGAAGATACATAACGGTCAGAAGTTCTCAACAAAAGATAAAGACAATGATAAACATAGGGCAGTGCACTGTTCACAGACGTTTAAGGGTGCCTGGTGGTACGAAGCTTGTCATGGGGCTAATTTAAACGGTCTTTATATCACAGACAAACCGAACAGTCAGAACTCGGACAGTGTTTGCTGGTATTTCTGGAAGAGCGGTAACTACCCACTTAAGTTTTCCGAAATGAAATTTCGTGAGGTGAAGGAAAACTGATAAGACAATCATAATTTGAGCCGCGACACGAGAGAACCAACAATGTGCTTGTGCGCCCAGTGCAGACTCAGATCAGCCTGGGCATCCGCCCAGTCTGATCAGAGTCTTCGCTGTCCGCATGTAGGTAGCTTAGACCCTTAGCTACCCTTGAAGCTCTCAGCGAAGAGTCTGATTGGACTGGGTGGATGCCCAGGCTGATCTGAAGCTGCACTAGGCGCACAACCACTTTGTTGGTTTTCTCGTGTCGCGGCTCATATAAAGAAGTAAAATGAGAAACGGACCTTGTCGAATGTGCGAAGAACAAAGACCAAGAACAGCCTGAGTATTGCAGTAGCTATTGTTCATCAACAGAACTCTTTACAACCAAATACTGTTCACACTCTAAGTATTGGGACAGACAGGTCTGAACAAAGAGTGCCGATCCAGATCACCCTGCTCCCACAGGGGCAGTCTGATCAGGATCGACACTGTTTACGAGTCCATCAGTATCTTTTGCACGCATTATTGCATTGTCAAATCAAACTGTTTGATTTGCTGGACAATAAGGATATATGAGTCGCAACATGACAAAATCAACAAAGCGTTCGCCTCGCAAAGACTCAGATCAGCCTGGGCATCCGCCCAGTCTGATCAGAGCCATCGCTAGGAAGTTATAGGGTAGCTAAGGATCTAAGCTACCTCAATGCAAACAGCAAAGACTCTTAGCAGACTTGGCGGTTTTCCAGGCTGATATAAGTCTGCTCTGGTTGCACATATCACTTTGTTGGTTTTGTCGTGCTGAGGCTCATTTATTCTAGGTAATGCATCTTTAAATTTATAACTGAAAGAAGACTCGAAGCATCATGCTTTAATGTTCAGACTGATCAAAGCTTTCACAATTCGCATGTACTATAACTATCGCAAGTCATGTCACGGCTTAAAACTGAATATATATTTTATTAAGGGAGAGAAAGTTAATGTCCAGGTACCCATTCAACTCGTTTGCGCACCTCCTGTATACGTTGGTGTAGCTGAATGAAACAATGGAATGTTATTCTTCTAGGTTTAAAATTGTAGAAACTGATTTTTGGCAGTTCAGTTGGGATGCACAGGTACACCTCAATTTTTTCCGCCATTTTTGCGAGGGGGAACAACTTTCGTGACCTACTGGTAGCTTCTCTGGACTAGATAGCCCTTCGAAAATGGATCTGCACTTTAAAGAAGGAATTCGCTCCTTTAGGAGCAAATTCTTTCCTTTAAGCGTAGATCCCAATTGAGAAGAGCGACAAGTATGAAATTGCCAGAGTTGCTTGTCCTGAATGTGCACCCATTCCCTTTAACTAAACTATTTGAGCCGCGACACGAAAAAACCAACAAAGTGGCATGTGCACCCAGCGCAGACGGATGGATGGATGACTTGCGATTTTACGTCCTTTTCAACAGTATTTCAGTCATATCAGGACGATGGGCGGGTATTAATAAAAAGCTGTGTGAAATGGAACCCTGTTTACGATGGAAAGAACTCCGCCTCCGACGGGACTCGAACCCGCGACCACTAGATCAGTAGGCCAGGGCTTAACCCACTGAGCTACCGGGGCTCTTCTGCACCCAGCGCAGACTTAGATCAGCCTGGGCATTCGCTCAGTCTGATCAGAGTCTACGCTGTCTGCATGGAGGTAGCTCAGACCCTTAGCTACCATTAAGCGCAAAGCCAAGACTCTGATCAGACTGGGCGGATACCCAGGCTGATCTGACTGCGCTTTGCGCACAACCACTTTGTTAGCCTTCTCGTCGCGGCTCTTTTAAGGAATACAATTCAAGGGAGTAATTTTGGCAGTACTTGAGATGACTTTCGAAGTGGGTTCACAACGTGACATTGAATCAACGTTAGTCACATTTAATCAACGTTGATTATGTAATATTTATGACGCAACAACGTTGATTCAATGTAGTTCCGGCGTTGTGTGCCTGCTGGAGTAAAAATGCCAATGTCTTCATCATTGACTTACCACCATATTTGAGCCACGAAACGAGAAAACCAACAAAGTGTTTGTGCGCCCAGCATCAGCCTAGTCTGATAAGAGTCTTCGCTAAGCACTGAAAGGGTAGCTAAGGGTCTAAGCTACCATGCAGACAACGAAGACTCTGATCAGAATGGGCGAAATCCCACGCTGATCTGAATCTGCGCTGGGTGCACAACCCCTTTGTTGGTTGTGTCGTGTCGCGGCTCATTTATATTGATGATATCCAAATTTACAAGAACAGAAAGCTGCTTACCCCTTTGTTTCGAATTTGTTGGATATTGTTACCCCATATCAAAGCTTTGCAATCGTATTAATGAAATGCTGCGGAAACATATGCTTGTAAAAAAAAACAAATTGTTTTTACATTTCATTTGAAGATGAACATACATGTATATTTTACAGTTTTTCAAAAGGGTAATTATCTAAACTCGGCATTTTTTCAGTGTCAACTTCCAGAAAGCGTTTATCATGAAAAATTCAAATCCCCTTTTAGCATCCAATAATGTACATATTTAGTTCAACGTGCTGCAATTATAATACATGTGCATGTAGTAAGGGCCGAATTATAACTTCAAATGTAATATAAAACACCAGTTTCTGGTCTTGGTTGTAAATAGTTTACAATTCCTTGATTGTAAAAGTCTGATTATTAACAGTTCCTCGTTTACAGAGAGAGAGAAAGAGAGAGAGAGAATAAGGCTGGCTATATTTTCCCTAGGTTCCAGTAAGATTTTACTTCAGAGTTGGACATGTGAAAGACTGAAAGTCTTCTTGGCTGGTGAAGATTGTATATACACAGAGTTTTCATTATATATCTCGAATGAGAGGGAGACGGAGAAAATTCTGACTTTGCTTGTAAATAACAAAAATATCAGAAATATATTTTACTTCGATCTTGGAAAAAGCTAAATATGTTTATTGTTTTGGTTGTAAATAAAGAAGAGTTGTCCTTACGCATGTATACATAGCCTCAAATGTTAAGCAACCTTCGCATTAAATTCAGTGCTAACACAAAGTCAATTTGGCCACTAAAATTGAATAAAAAATATTATTTTAACATTGAAGGTATCCGGAGGGGTCGTTTATCATCCTGTTTCCTCGCGGTGTTTTTGAAACCTGAGCAAATACAGGAGGGAGATACTTAAAGCGTCTACGGAAATTGTGTTAGTTGAAGACTATGAGACATGAACAGATCTAAAAATCTAAATTCACACTACTGAATTTACATCGAATCGGCGCTTAACATTTGACGATATATAAAAATATATATAGCTTCTGTTTTCAGCTTTTGAAAATATAAACTCTGTTGTTTTTTTTTCCTGTAAATATTGTTTACTGTTTTCTTTCTTTTCCAAAAGTGGGGGTGGTCGAGTCGTGCGATGGTGTTGGATAACTTTCAGTTCCGAGTCTGTCAGATATACGACATGGAACAGGGTATGCCGATTTGTCTTATGAGTAGATGTGGACATGTGGAAACTCCACACTGTGGATCCACATCTTCCACATAACCTCCACATTGCATACACACCAAGTCCACATCATCCACATCAGCTTCACAATATCTATGTGAATATGTGGACCTTCCACTTGACATCAACGTCAGCTCCACAATTGCAATGTGGATATGTGGACCTTCCACTTATCATCCACATTAGCTCCATAATTTCAATGTGGATATGTGGACCTTCCACTTGACAGTGGCACTACACTAAAAAAATCCCATAGCTCACAGTGCAAAATGGGTCAAAGTCCATGCACTGCCAATTTTCTCCTGGTCTGAACTTTCCAAATTGAGGCATGGAATTGAATAGACAACACCATTACCTACCAGTAATAGCTTAAAAAGTTGGGGGTTGTGCGGCATATTTTTGACTTATTCTATTTTAAGTGCTGACAGGGTGTAGTTCGCAGTGAATAAATCTCGAAACTTCCACTGGCACCCCCTGTGTATTTTTCAAACCAAACAAAAATGTAGCAAAACAGCTTTGTAAATAAGCTCCATTTTTATAATAATAAATAAGCATAACATTCAGAAAATATTCTACTTTCATAATAAAACCAATCAGGGGCCGGCAAATAGTCATTATACTCCTGAAAGCTCTCCCCCAAAGAGGCGGGGCTTGCATAACGAGCATCTTTTTACTGTAGTGCAACCTGACATCCACGTCAGCTTCACAATTTCAATGTGGATATGTGGACCTTCCACTTGACATCTAAGTCAGCTCCACAATTTCAATGTGGATATGTGGACCTTCTACTTGACATCCACATCAGCTCCACAAGTTCAGCCACATTGAAGCAGAGGTCTTCTCAAACCTTGTCAACATCACTATAGTTCATTTCCCTTCCTAATGTAGTAGTCAGGCTTTAGAAGGCTAGTAAGAAATAATTTCAGTCTAATACCAGAACATTAAAACTATCTTAGGTAAACTGTTGACGCTATAGAGTTATGCCTCTGGTATAGTGAGGCTCTGAGACACAGGGCCAGGAGACTGATAGCAGACGCATGTTACTGTAATGCCTCAGAAGTTGAGCCTAATGAACAAGAGTATGCCACAGCAACTCACACCATTCACTGACGCTATAGAGTTATGCATCTGGTAAAATGAGGTTTTGAGATACAGGGCCAAGAGACTGATAGCAGACGCATATTACTGTAAATCCTCAATAGACCTACCCTCTCACAATTTCCTATGTAATTTTACATAGACTTTTCCTCTAAAAAAAATGTTATTTCGAACAAGCCTTTTCAAGCTTACTAAAGCGACGTCAGCTCTAGCCTACGCCCGGCCGGAGACTGCCCCAGGCTGCGGACTAAGTCTCCAGACGAATAAGGCCAGACTGACGTCCTATACAACGTAGGACGCCCCGGCACTGATGAAAGTTAGACAGCATCATCTTATAAGTGTACCCACCCACCTACGTGGGTCCACGCCTGGCTATGCTATGTACGTTGTACTTGCCCGGTGTTTGTCGCCTTTTTTTAAACAATTTGTCTAGTTTTAATCCCTATATTCCTTCTTTCTTAAAATTTGCTAGCCGCTGGTCGTTTCCCAATGGAGGCAGGGATCCTTTGAAACGTAAACAGGGTTCTATTGCATACAGTTTTTCATTATCACCGTGCCATCTTCCCAATGTGATCTAAATACTGTTGAAAAGGACGTAAAATCGCATGTTAATCATCCGTTTTAATTTTTTAAAATTTTAGTGCCTGTATGTTCAAAAACCCATATCGTTGCCCAACATTTCTGATTGGTTGCTGTTTGACATGCGTCATATTTCAAACTTCTGTAATTTTGATACTTTTCTATTCTTTACTATCTAGGTTATTAACCCATTAATGCCTAACTTTCCTTTGAGAGGACACAGGCGAACAGTACAGACTTAGATCAAAAGGCGGCATCTGATCATGGTCTACAGTATTTGAGCCGTGACACGAGAAAACCAACAAAGTGGGTGTGCGTCCAGCTAAGACTCAGTCAATTTGGACTGGGCGAAAGCCCTGGCTGATCTGAGTCTGCGCTTGACGCACAACCACTTAGTTGAATTTCTCGTGTCGCGGCTCATTTGCATCAGACAAATGCGTATTTCTCCTTGAAGTACAATGAAATAATAAGAATATAAGCTAAACCAGACACCCTTCAGTGACAAATGGACTCATCCATTTGAAAATGATATGACAGTCCACTGGGCATTAATTATCAAATAGTGTGGTATGTCATATTTCATTGTCATGGAAATTCAAATATTTGATATATTTTTTTTCATAGAAACTTTATGTCATTGTAAGTAACTTAGTATTTTTTTATTTATTTTTTTTTGTATGCAAGTATGCTGTAGTGGTCGAAAGTATTTGGACAGGTATACCGAACCAAATAGTGCAGAACCTGATCAGAATGTTCCTAAAGTAGCCACCTAATCTGGATCTGCACTATTTGCCATTCCAATTGCATCTTTATTACTCAGAATCAAGTTACATTCACATCACTGGGTTTGACATGTGGCTGCAGAATCCTGATAGTTCCTTTTGGATAGTTCAATTCTGCAGTGCTGGGCATCCGTCAGCATCTTCCAGGAAGTCTGTATTTCTATTTCTGGGCGGGGGGGGGGGGGGGGGGGAGGAGGGGTTCATAGTATTGTTATCATATGCAGAGTGTTGTCGGTTTCTTATCGCGGTCGCCATTTGTTACCCACTGAATGTGTTGTATCAACGAAAACGGTATTTAACTGTTTTTTGTGCAAGTTTACTCAACTTATAGTAGTTACGTCCCTTGGCTAATAAAGCTGAAAGTTTGCATGTAGCTCACTTCTGTGCCATAACACTATTTCATAAGATAAGGTTGAACACTTCCATAAACAAATATATCTATTTAGGGATTAGCAAGACGCCCGGTAAATGGAGCATGCAAACTTGGTCGGAATGACTTTTGTTAGCACAGTCAGTATATATAACTTTTTTCACTATTTCAGTCTTATACTTTCATTGTAATATGTTCCTTTGATACTGGAATGAGCCGCGACACGAGAAAACCAACAATGCGGTTGTGCGCCCAGCGCAGACTCAGATCAGCCTGGGCATCCACCCAGTCTGATCAGAGTCTTCACTGTCCGCATGGTGATAGCCTAGACCCTTAGCTACCCTTTAAACCCTTAGCAATTAGTCTGATTGGACTGGGCAGAGGCTCAGACTGAGACTGGGCGCACAACCTCTTTGTTGGTTTTCTGGTGTCGTGGCTCAAATAAGCTATGAAATTCTATATTAGAAAGCAAATCTTTCGGTACCGGACTTATTCTGCTATAATACGACAATGTTCGATCTCTAAAATGACCCCTATATCTACAAAGTTCCCATCAAAAACATTCCAAAAAAATCTAGATCCAACTGACCAGACAAATCTAAATTTTAGTAAGTGTTTTAGAGTGGAAAAAACTTAGTTTACAACCGAAGAATTACGATGTACCACCTGTTATGCAAGAAGCTGAACGGTCTCTAATTTCATAAAAGTTTCGTACATTTTTTATCTTTCAGTCTAGATGTATCTGTACAGCCTGAACATATATTCGAAAGTAACAAACTCCCATTCTAATCCACCGACGAATTTAACGCAATGTGTCATTGGATAACGAAACATTTGCAACAGGATATCATATGATATACTGCTACTGTCATAAATCCAACGTCAGAAGGTAACGTCCTATTCATTGGCTGACGTCTAATTTTACATTGCTGAAAGCTATTTCAATGGGTATAAGGTGAAGTCTTTGAGAGTTGGAAATTTGAAACAGGGCATTACAATGGCAAACATGTATTGCAAATTGTCATCGGGAGGTAAAAGTAAAAAGTATGCAAAGACCAGGAACTGAAACAATCAAAATCCAAATCCAGCCCTCAAACCATAGTGGAAACAACTAAGATTACAAATAATCAATATACAGAGAACATATGGCCAACCGAGTGAGCAGCTTGTTCCCAAAAGGTGGCCACTCAGCAACCCAAACCGAACCAAAAATAATAAGAACATACATAAGGTAAAACATCACAGAAACTCTGACACCAAAAACAGGCAACAGAGAACCACAACAGAACTACCGCCTTGGAACGGTCAGTAATGAATTACTGGGGGGCTTAAATCGATTTTACAGGCCCAACCTCACCCTCAGTTTCTGAAGTGGTACAAAACATTTAGTTGGTAGTTCGGTTCGCAGGTAAATCGTCGGTTTTATGGTGGAAATATGCGTTTTATGTTCCGCTAATGCGTCACTGTAAAACAAAACGAACGACCAAAAAATTGACGATTTTCCTCCTAAATTAACAAATTCGAGTACACTGCATCACCTGCTTTCCGATGACAGTTAAAATAAGCTTTGCCGTAAAATGTATGAACCCTCATGTAGAAAAGTGATCATCAATTCATATCGACCTTACCGGCCTAGGGGATTAGTGACAACCTCGGTCAAAAAGGTTAAGTTATCTCTGGGTGTTTCCGGCATTGACCGATGTGATCGGAGGATACGCTTAACCAGGTAGCAATTTATGGCCAGAAGCTATATGTTAGTATTAGGGGGAAAACATTATTTTTGGTTGGTTGATATGATGCTTAACGTCCACGGTAAACAGCTAAGGTCATGTCGGGACGGTCAGTTAAACCTAACCACACTATTCCTGGGCAGGCTTAGAACTCCTAAGCGGTTAACCAGTACTAAGTGCACATACTTCCGCCAGTAACTGACAACTACCCTTCTTGAATCAGCGGAAGGAGAAACGAAAGACATTATTTTTGACGTGCAGGATGGTAGGTTTGGCTCTTCCCTGTCTGATCACGGCCTACACTGTTTGCTATTCCATCTGCATCTCGTCCGTCTCTCTCTCAAATTCTTACGACAGTTAAGGATGGTCTTCAGAAATTTTGTGACCTATCTTACGCGAGAAGTGGCGTAAATCAGCTGTAGATCCTAAAAATTTCTAAAGAGCTTTTGAAAAGTTTAAAAGCCAAATAACTTTTTGAAGTAGATAGCATAAAAACCTTCGATTTCTCTACGCTTTATACGACAATTTCACATGACAACTTAAAGTCTAAATTAAAAGAAATTGTAAACAATCGTTTCTTTCACAAAAACGGATATCGTCGGTACAAATACGTTGTTCTTGGGTATCTGGACACATATTTTGTTTAGGACCACTCTGTTGTTCATACAAAATATTCTGAGGACGATGTCATTATAATGCTGGAATTTCCTATCGACAATATTTATGTGGAGTTTAGCGGACAGATTTTTCAACAGACGGTTGGCATTCCAATGGGCACTAACTGCACCCCTTACTTGCTGACTTGTTTCTTTATGGATATGAGGCGGATTTTATACAAGGGCTCTTAAGAGAGGGTAAAAACACCTTTCATAGAAATTCAACCTCTGTTCATGTTCTGTCCATGAATAAATGTATGAATGATAAGTGGTCTGCTACATAAATCCTGCCAGTCATGCCCTTCAAAACTTCAAAAATTTACTTCTCTGAAACCATGAGGCCCAGAACTTTTATTTACAGTATGTCAAATTTCTAGCGGTCCCCTACTTAAATCCTGCCAAACATGCCTCTTTGCTACAAACTGATCGAGACCTTGGGATACTTAGCTCCCACAGACTTACAATAGCAAAATCTTAAAATATCTTCTCTAAAACCATGAATGTATAGTTGTCTGCTACATAATTCATGTGAACCATGCCTCTGGGGTCCAAATTGGCCACACCCCAGGGGTCATTAGCTCCCATAGACTTATAATGGAAAAAAAATAAAAAATCTTCTTCTCGGAAACCATGAGGTCCAGAGCCTATCTATGTAGTATGTAGCAATGTTTTGTGGTCCCCTAAATAAATCTTGCCAAACATGCCCCTTGGTTCCAAATTGGCCATATCCCAGGGGTCGTAAGCTCTCATAGACTTATAATGAATAAATCTTCAAAAATCTTCTTCTCTAAAACCATGCAGCCCAGAGCTTATATATGAAGTATGTAGCAATGTCTAGTGGTCCCCTACTTAAATCTTGCAAACAATGCCCCTGCGATCAAATTAGGCCATCCCTCCATTGGCTCCCAGATACTTACAATACAAAAATCTTCAAAAATTTCTCTGAAACCATTAGGCACAGAACTACTGTAGCAATGATAAGTGGTTTACTACTTAAATTCTGCCAAACATATCCCTAGGCTCCAAATTTGCCACACCTCAGGGGTCATTAGCTCCCATAGACTTATGGGAAAGTAAAAAGATGGGAAATGATCAGGAATTAATACAATCACATCCCACATTCCGCTCTCAAAACCAAAAGAGAAAGAAGCACATACACACAGATAGTGACACAAGTTTGCAAAAGACACACACAGTAAACTGAATGAGCAGCTCTTTCCCAAACAGATGGTCATTTAGCTACCCCATTAACAGCATCACCATCTATTTTTACTTGTTTTAGTTAGAAAACAAAACAAAACAGAAGACAGATTGGGCAGCAATACGAGTGACCAAACCGCCAGAGACCATAGACAAGCGGGACACAGCACAACATAACATCAAGGAACCGCAACAGAAGTACAGCCGTGGAACGGTTAGCAAAAGATTACTGGGGGCTTAAACATGTTTTACTGGGCCCAAACCTCGCCCTCTGTTTCTGCAGTGGTTTGAAACATAAGTTAGCTGTTTGGTCCGCATGAGGGTTTCCTAACTCATCAATGAATCATCACCAGAAATAAACAAATCATGGATAAGGCAGAGTGCCCAACTAGGTATTGTCTTCATGTTTGACAATGAGCAAGTTATTGGAAACTTCTGGAGTGTGACTGCGAAATATAAAATGTAAATGTCTGTCATTTCAAATGTTGCAGTACTACAGCTCAAAAACAATAAAAGTTCACGCAAAAAACAATTTGAACACCTTATGCCTGGACAATAGCTATCTGCAGAAGGGAAACAAGAGATGAGCCGCGACACGAGAAAACCAACAATGTGATTGTACGCCTGCGCAGACTCAGATCAGCCTCGGCATCCGCCCAGTCTGTTCAGACTCTTCGCTGAGTGCTTAAAGGGTAGCTAAGGGACTGAGCTACCTCCCTTCAGACAGCGAAGACTCTGATCAGACGGCGCGGATGCCCAGGCTGGTCTGAGTCTAAGACTCTGATCAGACTGGGCGGATGCCCAGGCTGGTCTGAGTCTGCGCTGGGCGCACAGCCACATTGTTGGTTTTCTGGTGTCACAAGGGACCAGCTATTCAGCAGGGTCAGAGTTTGCGAGAAAGTGATTTCTTTTTGAAGCTTAAAAGAACACACAATCACGAATTACACAAAAACTTAAAAGTCTTCTTCTCTGAAACCATGAGGCCCAGGCCTAATATTTAGTATGCAGCAATGTTTAGTGGTCATCTATTAGTGGTCATCTACATAAATCATGCTAATCAAGCTCCTGGAATCCAAACTGGCCGCACCCCAGGAGGTCAAATGTTTATACAGAGCTATATAGCTAAAGAACCTTCAAAAATCTTCTTCTCTGAAACCATGCAACCCAAAGCTAATATATTTAGTATGTTGCAATGAATTGTGGTCCGTTACATAAATCCTGCTACTCAAGCCCCTGGCGTCCAAACTGACCAAAACCGAGAGGGTCATTTGATTATACATGAATAGAGCTATATGGCTAAAAACCTTCTAAAACCCTATTCTCTGCAAACTTGAGGCCCAGAGCTAGCCTTGCCCAAGGCTTAGAAATATACATTTGGATTTTTCATAAATTTTCTTGAATATACATTTTTTTTCTTTGAGCTAGTCTATAGTTATGGGGCTGATTTCAGACAAACCCACAAGAGAAAATTTCATTTCTAGACTAGCTAAGCATCGACCATAAAAAAGAAGAAAGAAGTGAAATATCAAGTATAAAAAATATATAAATGTGGCAATTTAATATATCCGACTGGAGCAAGTCTAGCCCAGAGCTTAAATATATTTAGTATTTAGAAACGTTTTGTGGTCCTCCACATAAATACTGCTAATTAAGCCCTGGGATCCAAACTGGTCACATCCCTGATTGATTGTTTGGGGTTTAAGGGCCCTTCGAGACTGTATTCCAGTCAATATCGGGCCGTATCCCAGAGAGAGGGAGAAATAAGAGAGAAATGATAGACCAAAAGAGCCTTCAAAAATCTTCTTCTCTGAAATCATGAGACCAAGAACTTATATGTTTAATATGCAGCAATGATTAGTGATCTCCTACGTAAATCCTGGCAATCATGTCCATTGGCTCCAAACTGGCCACGCTGGGGTGGGATCGTTAGTTTATATAGAGCTGTTTACTAAACAAGAGGTCCATGATGGACCTAAATCGCTCACCTGAGTTATGATGAAATAACATGGAAGATCATCTATTTGATGATGATTCAATTGGAGCAGTTTTGCACTTTCCAAATTATATTCTGACAAAGTTTCATAAAGATTGAATCAAAACTGTGCCATTAACATAATCATTCTGACAAAGTTTCATGTAGATTGAACCAAAACTGTGCCCTGTAGAGTATACACAATGTTTTTCTAAGGTTTGACCTAGTGACCTAGTTTTAGATCCAACATGACCCTGTTGCACCCTCGGTCTAGATTTGTTGGAGATAAATTTTTGGACAAAGTTTCATGAAGATTGGAACAAAACTGTGCCCTCTCGAGCATTCGCATAGTTCTTCTAAGATCTGACCTAGTAAACTACTTTTTGACTTGACATGGCCCAGTTTCAAATTTGGTCTAGATTTCATAAAGATAAGCATTCTGACAGAGTTTCATGAAGATTGGATCATAACTGTGCCCTCCAGAGTGTACACAAGGTTTTTCTAAGATTTAACCTAGTGACCTAGTTTTTGACCCCACATGACTCAGTTTCAATCCTGGCCTAGTTTGTATATGGATAAACATTCTGACAAAGTTTCATAAAGATTGGATTATAACTGTGCCCGCTAGAGTGTACACAAGGTTTTTCTAAGATTTGACCTAGTGACCTAGTTTTTGACCCCACATGACTCAGTTTCCATCTTGTCCTAGATTATATAAAGATAAACATTCTGACAAAGTTTCATGAAGATAGGATTATATCTGTGCCCTCTAGAGTGTACACAAGGTTTTTCTAAGATTTGACCTAGTGACCTAGTTTTTGACCCCACATGACCCAGTTTCAACCTTGGTCTAGATATCATTAAGATAAACATTCTGAAAAATTTTCATGATGATTGGATCAAAACTGTGCCCTCTGTGTCATTCTAAGATTTATTTCTATTTTTAGCTCTGGCGGCCATTTTGTTCTGCGGAGCGGAACCGTTTTAGCAATTTTGGTTCAGGGCCATGAGTCAAACATTTCTGCGAAATTATTTTGAAATCGAGCCATTGGCTTTAGAGGAGATGTCGTTTAAAGGTTTTTCTTTTTTTAGATTTCTATTTTTAGCTTTGGCGGCCATTTTGTTCAGCGGAGTGGAACCGTTTTAGCAATTTTGGTTCAGCCCATGAGTCAAACATTTTTGTGAAATTATTTTGAAATCAAGCCATTGACTTCAGAAGAGATGTCGTTTAATTTTTTTTTCTAATTTTAGCTCTGGCGGCCATTTTGTTCTGCAGAGCGGAACCATTTTAGCAATTTTGGTTCAGGGCTATAACAGAAACATTTGTGTAAAATTATTTTGAAATTGGCTCACTGGTGTAGGAGGAGATGTCGTTTGAAGAAATTGTTGACGGACAGACGGACGGACGGACGACAGACAAATATCGATCACAATAGCTCACATTGAGCACTTCGTGCTCAGGTGAGCTGAAAAAAGTTCAAAAATCCTTTTTTCTGAAACTAGGAAGCCCATAGCTTATATATTTAGTATGTTACAATGCCAATCGTGCCCACTGTGTCCAAACTTGCCACGCCCGGTGTGTGTATGGAGGGGGGGGGGGGTTACTCCCCTACATAAATCCTGTCAATCATGCCCCTAGGATCAAACCTGGCATCACCTCACGGGGGATCATTTGTTTATATAGAACTATACAGCTAAAACACCTCCAAAAATCTTCTTCCCTTACGCCTTTAGACCGAGAGCTAAGATATTTGGTATGTAACAATGGTCTCCTACACAAATCCTGGCAACCATGTCCAATGGGTCCAAATTGCCCACACCGCGGGTGATTTATTACTACACAGCTGTTTGGCTAAAACGTAAAACAGTCTACTTCTTTAAAACCAAAAAGCCCTGAGCATAAATAATTAGTGTACTGCAATATTAAGTGGTCTCCTACATAAATCCTGCCAATCATGCCCCTTGGGTCAAAACTGGCCACGCCCGGGAGAGTCGGGTAGAGTTGAGGTCATTTTTTATATTTCGTACCTGATGGGCATGGTGATTCTGTTCCATCGAGTAAAAGTTAAAACAGGGCTCTGTTCAACGAAAGTGGCATGTTTATAGAAAAGCACCGGAAGAGCGACAGAGAAAGTCAGAGAAAATCATATTGTTATTTCAACTCTGTAATAAGGCGGTCGAGTCAAAGACTGATCAGTATCAAAAATGGGTCCAAATGAATAAAAAGCGATGGTTTAATATAAGAGTCTAAACAAAACAAATTTTCTGATTTCTCAGAATATATCCTTAATGGGAATCAACTTTCAAAAGAAGAAGAAAAAATACTGCAATTGACGCAAATTCTTTCCTCTAAATGTATACTCCTTTATGGAAGAAGGAGCCCCGGTAGCTCAGTAGGTTAAGCGTTGGCCTGCTGATCTAGAGGTCCTGGGATCGAGCCCCGCTCTAGGCGGGAATCTTTTCAATCAAAAACGGGGTTCCACAGCTAACAACCTTCTATCATCACCCACCAACCGTTCTGATATGACTGAAATACTGTTGAAAAGAACGTAAAATCTCAAGTCATACATTTATCCATCCTATGCGGAAGGGCTTTGTCGTAAATGTAAGCCAACAGAAGCGACAAAAAGTTGCTTCCCTTCCTAAAAATGGATGCAGAATTCAAAGGTATTTTGCCTTGAATGCAGAACTGGGTGAGTCATTTTTTTTTTTTTTTTTTTTTCATAATGTGGTCTGAAATAAACTTTGAATGAAAAAGGCAGGATTGCTTCACCGGATAACTACTTACACACCTAACAAGAATAAAAATTACCTAACTGTGGGGTGTGCTTTTCTTTCTCAGGAGGTCTAGTGTGACCAAGACACTGACGGTGGACGATGGACGGTGTTCCAACGTCGCTAGGATGAATCCGTGGATTTCTACAGGAACTGGAAAGATTACAAGGTCGGCTATGCATACCTTGATGGAGAGTTCTGGCTGGGACATGACAATAGTCATCGTCTCCTGACAGTTAAATGTCACAACGAGCTTCGTATAAAACTTTAAAAAATGGCTGATGGTAAGGCACAAGCCCAGGGTCAAGCAATGCCTCAATACCCTGCTGTACAAGCATTTGATAATCTATGATTAGAATTGTCTAATGTCTCGAAGGCCTTAACTGCGCATGGAATCTCTACAATAATCCCAAATTTACAGGGAATATACACAATAGAAAATGTGCAATATGCAATTTTGGTTAATGCACCTGATAAAAGAGAAAATTATTTGCATATCAGTCCTCTGGAGGCGCGGTCAGTGGTTTCAAACAAAGATATATAACTGCAAGTCCTGATAGCACATGGTACCAATTAAAAGAAAAAAAATAGTTTGGTTTTCAGACGTGACTGATTCTCAAATGGCACTGTCGCTTTTGAGAGCTGTCAAACAAAATCCTGATAAAAACATTCAGCTGTTTGCTGAAAGATTACTGTTTGTGGCCATGGAGGCATATCATAATCAAAGATCACGAGGTCGGTTTTGGAGACCTTGAGGGAGAATTCTGGATGGGAAACGACAGCACCCATCGTCTCCTGACTGTTTAAAGTCACAATAAGCTTCGTGTGGATCTTGGCGACATTGACAACAATCAAACGTAGTCTCGGTATCAATATCTTCGAGAAGGACCTGCTTATTTCCACAGGAACTGGCAAGATTACAAGGTCGGCTTTGGGGACCTTGAGGGAGAACTCTGGATGGGAAACGACAGCATTCATCGTCCCCTGACCGTGAAAGTCACAATGAGCTTCGTGTGGATCTTGGCGACTTTGACATTAATAAAACGTAAGCTCGGTATCAATATCGTCGAGCGGGTTCGTGGATTTCTACAGGAACTGGCCAGATTACAAGGTCGGCTTTGGGAACCTTTAAGGAGAATTATGGATGGGAAACGACAACAGTCATCGTCTCCAGACTGTTAAAATTCACTTTGAGCTTCGTGTGGATCTTGTCGACTTTGACAGCAATAAAACGTACGCTCGGTATCAATATCACCGAGATGGATCCGTGGAATTTTTTAAGGAACTGGAAAGTTTACGAGTTGGCTTTGGAGATTTTTAGGAAGAATTCTGGATGGGAAATTACAACAGTCATCGTCTCCTGACTGTTAAAAATCACTATGAGCTACGTGTGGATCTTGGCGACTTTGACATCAATAAAACGTACTTTCGGTATCAATATCGTTGAGACGGATCCGTGGAATTTGAAAGGAACCGGCAAGATTACGAGACGGCTTTGGAGACCTTGAGGGAGAATTCTGGATGGGAAACGACAATTATAGTCATCGTCTTCAGACTGTTAGAAGTCTTAACGAGGTACGTGTGGATCTTGGCGATTTTGACAATACAGCATACGTTCATTACAGTACATTTACGTTTATGGTAGGACCAGAGAGCGAATGGTAGGACCAGAGAGCGATAACTGTACTTTGACAGTGAAGGGATATACAGGAGACGCTGGAGATTCCTTGTCATACCACAACGGTTAGTCGTTCTCAACAACAGATAAGAACAATGATATATAAACAGAAGAGCACCGATGAATAAGTGTGGCTGGTGGTGCGAAGCTTGTCACCAGTCTAATTTCAACGGTCTCTATATCACAGACAAACCGCACAGTGGGAACATGAAAAGTGTTTGCTGGTGGTCCTGGAAGAACGGTCTCTATCCAATTATATTTTCTGAAATTTTTTGAACTTAAATTTCGTTAGGTGAATAAAAACTAATACAGCAATCATAGCAAAATGTGAGATACATATTTCAAAAAGTACGAACAACCAACATAGGAATCAGCCTGAGCATCGAGAAAACTGTTGTTGATCCTATGGATTCTAAAAAAACAAATATCGTAAACGTTTTAAATACTGGGAGAAATAGGCCTGAGCAAAAAATGCAGACAAACGTCAGGCACCTCCCAAAACAGTCTGACTAGGTTCTACACTGATTGCGATACCATTTGCATCATTTGACGCATAACTGCATTGCAAAATCAAACCGTTAATTTTTAAAGACAAACTAACGGTAATTATTTCAGTTGTCCCAATTTTTAGCCTTTTTACGGGTAAAAAGACTCCAATCAGAATCTTCCGCTGTTCAAAGTTATCAACCGATTAACAGTTCGCATATACTATAACTACCGTTGTTCAGGTCAGGTGTTCTCAATTTGGATACATTACATGTTCAGTGTTCTCAATTTGGATACAGTACATGTGTCATTATAAAATCCTGACCCCCATGACCCCACACAAAGAAGTGCCAAAGGTAGAAAATTAGATAAGTATCAAGTATAGTAATTAAATTTCAAATTACAGGAGAAAATAGACATAAGTAATATTCTTCTTTTCAGACTTCAGGATATTCATTATCAGAGACAATGGCAGACTCGCCTATGAGTTCCGACTCGGAGGGATCACGACCACCAGGTGGGCGCGGACAAAGACGGGCAAGAGGAAGAACTTTACAGGCAGGGAGGAGTTAGTTGGCTGTTTTTTTTGGGTTTAGCGGCTCTTTGAGACAGTGTTTAAGTCTATATCGAGCGGTCTGCCAGACTGAAGGAGAAAGATCAGACATGATAGGGGAGAGACACCTACTGGAAGCACAGTAGGCCCTACTCCCGCTATTTTCAAAATTAGAAGGACACCCCGTCATCGACTATCACCATACCACGACCCCAACTCCTTTTGTCTAGGAGTACACTCCTTTGGGGGAGGGCTTTGTCGTCATGCCACGTCAGAAATATCCTTCTATAACTGAATTAAGTCACCCTGTAAATTGATCTGACTGTAATTATG
This sequence comes from Ctena decussata, assembly GCA_963989385.1. Lineage (NCBI taxonomy): Eukaryota > Metazoa > Mollusca > Bivalvia > Lucinida > Lucinidae > Ctena > Ctena decussata. The sequence continues at coordinate 76,131,097 of OZ022509.1, forward strand.
CTTTGTCTCGAGTCCGAATCATATGAAAGTTATATATCAATATAGGCCCGCGTGCCCGTTTTTATGACAATTAAGATAAATAAACATCTCTGGCCCAAGCTGACATACTCTTTCGTGCCCGAAATCGAGCAAATTAAACAAATAAATCACGATTGAAGCCTATGCTGTATGAATTACATGCAATTATGCCAGGGCTCATTTGTTTTGGGAAACTATTTTGGCAACAACAAGAAGGGTCTAAAAGAAGACAAAAAAATATATATATGGAATTAGTAAATTTTATATTAAAGTTATAATGCTACGATGTCAGCTTTATTTTAAAACCGCTTTATGATTCTTCATTGTAAAAACTGCAAATGTTGTTACAAAGGAAAATACACACTGAGGAGATATTATCTAACTTACCTTCCATTTTATTTTGGTTCTTTTATCTGCACAATATGTGGAAATAGTTTTGAAACGGAGGTAAAAATGGCCAGCCATGTAATTAAGAAAAAGCACAAACAAGATCAAGAACAAACATTTGATGTCCAGCTTAAAAGACAGGAATATTTTTGTAAAAACGAAAATAAATATTTTGGATCATGTAACATTCCTTTTGAAGAATTTGACGTAACTTACCTGCTAAATGGTAAAAAGAAGTGACTAATTTGTATACCCAACCCGTCATAGACACCGTTTTAAATGTGGACCATAAGGAGGTAACTTCAGACATCATGGAACTGAATAACTAAATTTACCTACTCAGTTTGAGAAAAAAGTTTTGAAGTCAGATTCTTATCTTCCTGCTCCCCCTGTTATGAGGTCGGCATCTAAAAGAAAGTCAGCCATTGTAAGCAGGCCCCAAAATGACGTAACTCTTGACATTTAAGACCAACACCTCCAGAATTTGGGCCTTTAAATTAGCAATTTAGGACAAACAATGAGGGCTGAGATCCAAACAGCCAAAGATGACATTGGCCAAGTAAAACCAGGCCATGAGTTTTGAGAGGCAGTTGCTCCATGCAATAAGTACACAATTTAGAGAAGCCACCATTGAAGTGTTAGCAAAATCATTACAAGGTATGATCGTGACTTTGAATTCTTTAGGTGTCCAGTCTTCAAGTTGTCGACAGTAGGACAGCATTTCAATAATTCGACTGTGACGTTTCTTTCTGCTTAATCTTGTTGCGTATATTGGTTTTTCTGTGTCAACAGTTAAAAAGTTTTATGTAAGACACCAGGATCTCGTTGATCCCTACAATGTGGCCGTTTCTAAACTAATTTCCGATTTGATGACCTCAGCCGAAGCTTAGTTAAGATTTCAAATACCGGACTTTGTTTTTCACTGACTTTTCCTACTGATACATAGAAATGGCGGGTGTATTATAATAGGCAGGTGATGCTTACTACTCGCGAGCAGCTGATAACACCTCAGTTTTGTAGTCCATATTTGGTATCCTAAATATTCCGGAATTGTCAATGTTAAAAGGACTTACGAGTTCGGACTTGTGTTATGGTACTTTGACCAATTTCATTTCCAATGTGAATGCACAGCCGGCGCTTGCCCCGTTTTGTCCAAATTAGCACATGCAAGTATCATCGCCTGATACTATGAAAGAGGAGATGGGATAGACATGAGGTGAGCGATCAGGACATCCCCGTCACGCACCTGCTGTAAGCACAGCTGGCCTTTATCATACTAGAAGGACGACCGTCTCTGAAAGTGCCAGTTCGACTCGACCACCTCGATCTGTAAATGAAGCTGCTTGCTCTATATTGACATAGCAAAAACAGATTGTTAATAGTTAAATGAAACTTTAATATAGAATACCAGCCGTTTTTTATCCCCGTTCACTTAAATTTGCATGGATTGTATTGCTGATCATCTGAGCATACGTGTTCAAACAGAGAATAATTTATTATGTTTTTTTCAAACACTCAAAATAACATGATTTCTGATATGCCAGTTTTGATTCCATTCAAAGTCTCCACAGTTCTACCAGTGGTAAAAACGATTGCGAACAGCAATTCAGCCTTCACGTTTAGTAACACATGGGCTGATGTGTGTATATATATTGAGTCATTACTAGCACAAATTAGGGATGGACATGTTATGTTTTTTTTAAGAATGTCACACGGCACACGAAATGCGACTTCTTTTTCTGGTTTTCCGTTGAGCGATGCAATATTTAGAAATGATTCAAGAACGTATGCCCCCATCCCGCACCTCCTCCCCAATCAGTTCAACTCCCACCTGTACATTATTTTCTCACCATTTCGCTCGCGATTTTAGTTTTTTTATTGCCAACCAAACTGACTCATATGTCAAAACCTGTAAATGTAAAGCTCATGGTTGTTTCTATACCAAACAAAAAAAAAGAAACGCACAAAGTAAGATTTTACTGTTTAATTTACCTTTAAAGGATGATTAGAAAATGTCTATAAATCTGTACTTCTAATCAAATCTCGTTCAAACTTCATCATAGCGTAGACGAGTATCTGTACCTTCCACGTGCATGAAAAAATAAGAATTAATGAAATCGTGGACAGTGATTTCTATGCGTTTGTTCAAGCTTACTGTCTGCATTGACTGTAGAGTATAAATGTGTATTTGGATATTGTAAGTGAGTTTTGCTTGTGTTTTAACGTCAAAACATGCCAGTAAATAGTCGCTGCTTTACGTCAAGAATGGAATGCGATTCCTCAGCATTCGATTTGGACTATCAGAAGTTATATGCGCGGAAGATATACGGCATGCATACGAACCAAGGGAGGTCACACCTCTTATTGAAAACTGTGACATTGAAAACTGACCCCTGCCTTGTTCAGAGATCCGTCACAAAGTACTTAGTTGACACAATTAAATCAAATTTTCGGGTTGAACTGTCCGATTGTCTACCTCTAACACTGTATGAATCATTTTTTAAAATCCTTTGTAATTTTCAAGAAAGTACCAAAATATAACTGTGTGCGTTTCTTTTTTTTGTTTGGTATATATGTTTCATAAAGCTTACTAATGGCGGTCACTTACAAAGACGGAACTGTTTTTGGACGCTTGCAGCGATACCCAACGTAAAATATTTCGTGAAATTTTACCACTGATGAAGCAATGGGATCTTTTATGTGCATCTTCATAATATTTGTTTCGTGCTCTAAGTTTCAAATTTAGCCCTCAGAATCTTTTGTGAAGTATCTATTAATCACAAAAAATTGGGCCCTATAGACCTATATAGGCATCACTGAATTGATTGATTGATTTGGGTTTAATGGCCCTTTGAGACAGTATTTCAGTCTATATCGGGCCGACTCCCAGAGAGAGGGAGAAAGAAAAGAGAAATGATAGACGAGAGAAAAAATGTCTAAATAACCCCCACCCGCACCTACTGCAAGCACAGTAGGCCCTTGCCCTACAATGTTCCAAACTAGTAGGACGCCCCGGCACTGAAAGTGACACACAGCACCACCAAACCACCCCCTAGGCATCACTGAAATTTTCAAAATTATCTTTTGACCTTGAACAGCTTTCTTTCATGTCATAAGTGCGCAAAACTTCGAATCGTTCCATAGAACAAAACAAAACAAAACAAAAAACACTGGGAGGAGTTAATTACACGAACTTAATAGCTCAAAGCAGCAACAACAAAATCGAAAGCCCGTTATTTGTCAAAAATGAATTTGACCTTCAAAAGCCTCCTATAAACATCAGCACATTTGCAAAGTTTCAAATTAATCTATGAACTATGGAAGAAATGAAAACAAAATCTTGCAAGTGAAATGCGTGACGAACAGAAAGACGGGCGGACAGGAGTAAACAATATCCGACTATCGCTACGGAATAGAAAAATGGGGACTGCAAACAGCTGAATGTCATTCCATCGGCTCTGTCCAAAAATTGTTTTAATAAACACAGCGCTACGAAAAAAATAATGACAGTACATTCTTGTGGACATTTGCAAAAAAAAAAAAGGTTTGCATAAACACAACGCTACGAAGTAAATATTGACAATCCTTTATTGTAACCAACGATGCACAGGATGAACCTAATTTGGACTTAAAAGACGGACATGAGAGTGTGTATTAGACTGTTTAAATGTGTATTCGCTCGAAGGTAAATACTAGCCGCCGCTGCTGACTCACCAGTGCTTGCTCCCCTGACACAAGTCACGTTATAGCTTGTCGATACACTGAATATCAGGGTTATCACTGTAAATACGGTGGCTGAAATTTGAAGCATGTTTTTTTAATCAAGATGGGGAACTTCGATAAGTAAGCTTCGTACATTTCAAGGAGCACTTCTGTTTCAAAACAAATAAACAAAAAATAGTGTTATCTGCTTCCTAGTTCTGTAAACTGTATTCTTCCTATGTATAAGAGTAAACTTAGAGGTGAATTCAAAACAGAAAGAATATTTGAATCGGTGCTAAAAATAGCTGTAGGAGTCTGGAGAGAATAGTTGAATCGGTGCTAAAAATCGCTGTAGGAGTCTGGAGACGCCCATTTGGTTGTAGGGATCATTTATTAGTCATAAACACAACGCTACGAAGAAAGATAGTTAATCCACTATTAAATAAAAGAGTTATTATGTCTCCCCCCTTCAGGGTCGGGAGACATATTGTTTTTCCCCGGGCGTCTGTCCGTCTGTCCGTCCGTCCGTCTGTCACAAATCGTGTCCGTTCTATAACTTGAAAACCGCTCAAGCTATATTCATGAAACTTCATATAAATATTAATCAACATGAGACGACGTGCAGACAGCAAGAATGGTAACTCTGGCATTTATACTTTTTGAGTTATTTCCCTTGGAACTTAGTCCATCACAAAATTGCATTTCAATCGTGTCCGTTCTATAACTTGAAAACCGCTCAAGCTATATTCGCGAAACTTCATATAAATATCAATCAACATGAGACGACGTGCAGAGCGCAAGAATGGTAACTCTGGCATTTATACTTTTTGAGTTATTTCCCTTGGAACTTAGTCCATCACAAAATTGTGTTTCAATCGTGTCCGTTCTATAACTTGAAAACCACTCAAGCTATATTCGCGAAACTTCATATAAATATCAATCAACATGAGACGACGTGCAGAGTGCAAGAATGGTAACTCTGGCATTTATACTTTTTGAGTTATTTCCCTTGGAACTTAGTCCATCACAAAATTGTGTTTCAATCGTGTCCGCTCTATAACTTGAAAACCGCTCAAGCTATATTCGGGAATGTTCATATAAATATCAATCAACATGAGACGACGTGCAGAGCGCAAGAATGGTAACTCTGGCATTTATACTTTTTGAGTTATTTCCCTTGGAACTTAGTCCATCACAAAATTGTGTTTCAATCGTGTCCATTCTATAACTTGAAAACCGCTCAACCTATATTCGCGAAACTTCATATAAATATCAATCAACATGAGACGACGTGCAGAGTGCAAGAATGGTAACTCTGGCATTTATACTTTTTGAGTTATTTCCCTTGGAACTTAGTCCATCACAAAATTGTTTCAATTGTGTCCGCTCTATAACTTGAAAACTGCTCAAGCTTTATTCACGAAACTTCATACAAATATCAATCAACATGAGGCGATGTGCAGAGTGCACAAATGGTAACTCTGGCATTTATACTTTTTAAATTATTTCCCTTGGAACTTTGTCCATCACAAAATTGCGTCTCAGTCGAGTCCGTCTATAACTTTATAACCATTCGAGCTATATTCATGAAAGTTCATACAAATACCAATCAACATCAGACGACGTGCAGAGTGCACTCTGGCATTTATAATTTTTGAGTTATTTCCCTTGGAACTTTGTCCATCACAAAATTGCGTCTCAGACGCGTCCGTCTGTAACTTTAAAACCATTCTAGCTATAATCATGAAAGTTCATACAAATATCAATCAACATCAGACGACATGCAGAATGCAAGAACCATAACTTTAGCATTTATACTATTTGAGTTATTTCCCTTAGAACTTTGTCAGTCACAAAATCGTGTCTCAGTCGTGTCTGCTCTATAATTTGAAAACCATTCAAGCTATATTCACGAAACTTCATACAAATATCAATCAACATTAGAAGAATTGCATAGTGCAAGAACCATAACTCTTGCATTTATACTTCTTGAGTTATTTCCCTTGGACCTTTGTCAGTCACAAAATCGTGTCTCAATCGCTTTATTACTTGAAAACCGGACAAGCTATATTCACGAAACTTCATACAAATGTCAGTCAACACTAGACAACCTGCAGGGCACAGCATTTATACTATTTGAGTTATTTCCCTTGGAACTTTGTCATTCACAAAATCGTGTCTCAATCGTCTTAGCTCTATAACTTGAAAACCGTTTAAGCTATATTCATGAAACTTCATACAAATATCAGTCAACATATAAATAGACGACGTGCAGAGCACTGTAACTCTGGCATTTATATTTTTTGACAAAAACTAAATATGAATATCAGTCAACATTACATGACATGCAGAGCATAACAACTATAACTCTTGCATTTATACTTTTTACTTATAATGAATCCCTGCTTCAGGGTAGGGAAACATATTGTTTTTCCCTTGGCGTCTTAAAAAAGGGGGGGAGACATTCTGTTTTTCCGTAGAAAAACAATTCTAGTATCAATCTGTGTTGTTTGGGGGACTTCCTCAGATTCTTCAACATAAACTTTTGATCAGTAAGCCAACAACAATAATCACCAAAAGATTAAGAACCTACCAAACCTAAAATTAGGTCCCTTTAAATATGTACTATTTTGCCAATAAGTACATATTTTCGATTGAAAATAAATAGTAATAAACACAACGCTACAAAGAAAATATCGCCAATCCGTTATTCATTTTAGAGGTAGCGCCATGTTCTGATGTAATTACGTCTATCGTCAGTGATAAACACGCTCGTGATAGTATGTACGTTAAAACGGTTGGGATGGTTGGGTTCGCCGATGAGACTGCCAAACTGATACGAATATTTTATCGTATTCAGAGCTATGTGAGTTAAGCTCTGGCCTACTGATCTAGCGGACCGGGTTCCAGCCCCGCATGAGGCGAGAATCTTTCCTACCGTAAACGGGGTTCCAGTGCACACAGCCTTTCATTATCGCATTTCCATCGTCCTGATATGACTGAAATGCTGTTGAAAAGGTCGTGAAATCGCAAGGTATCCACCCATCCATCGTAATCAGAAGTCAACGTTATTAACAAAGTAAATAATGAATTTGTATAACTTTCAATTGTAAATTTTTAAGTAGTGGGGCAACAACCAACTAGATGCAAATGACCCTCTGCGTTTACTAATTTATTCATCATCATCATCGACAGTCTGTACTTTCCACTACTTTTACATGTTCTTCGGCTAGATCAGTGCACTCTATCATTGAGTCTTTTTCAGCTTTTAAGAGGGAAAAGAACAAATCAGTGCATTCTTATCATTAGGTCGTTTTAAGCTTTTAAGAGGTCATAGAACAAAACGTTTTCGTGTAAAAAAGATAATCAAAACGGCCATCCATGTTTGTTTTCTTTCTTTTTTTTTGTTGTTGTTGTTTTTTTTTTTTTTTTTTTTTTTTTTTTTGGTTTTTAAAAAGTCAGAAAGGTCCCGGGTATGCCACAATAACAATTTGTAGCCAACCTACGACACCAAGAGGGTGAGAAATATGAAAAACACTTACGCACAAAACAAACAAATGCACGAGAGGCACAAAAACCAGTTCCTCTTCACCGGGCGAGGTGATGAGAATGCTAAAACAAAACAGAAACGATGACAAAGAGCAAAACGAAGACTTTAAAATTTGAAGCGCCCACTGGTATAAACCAAAAAGCAACATATAATTACGGAAAACATCGGGACTGCCGCCTTAGTACGGCCAGCAGCATAAACCACCGGGGGATATAAAAAGCCTTTTTACTGTCGACAAACTTCATCCTGGTCCCGATGCAATTCATAAAACGAAAATAACATAAATGATTCAGTTTGTTGCATGGCTCCCTAACCCAATGCACCATAACTCCCTAACTCAGTGCACCATAGCGACGTCTTTAAAATAAAAATGATCATTATTATAAAACTGTGATGAATTAACAGGTGAAGTTGTTATAGAACATCGGGGCTGCTTGTTTTGCCTTTTGGAGGTCATATTGTTGCGGGTCCAGTACTGGTCAAGTGTTATAAGTTCAAAACCATTTCGATTGCCGTAGAATGTAAAACGATAGGCAAGGATCAGGAATTAATAGAATCAAATCCCACATTCCGCTCTCAAAACCAATAGGGAAAGAAGCATACACACACAGAAATTCCCACAAGTTTACGAAAGACACGCACAGTAAACCGAATGAGCAGCTCTTTCTCAAACTTATGGTCATTCGGCTACCCTAATAACAGCATCAACATCTATTTCTACTTATTTTTTATTTTAATTACAAAACAAAACAAAGCGGAAGGCAGATTGGGCAGCAATACAGATGACCAAAACCGCCACAGACCATAGACAAGCGGATACAGCACAATATAACCTCAAGGAACCGCAACAGGAGTACCGCCTTGGAACGATCAGCAAAAAATTACCGGCTGGCTTAAACTAGTTTTACTGTTGGTGTTTTGTTCTTGTAAGTTCATTTGTAATCCAAATTTAAAGTCTTTAAGTCGGGTTAATCAAAAACATAGGGTGCCGCAATTTTTCTGATCAGTCTAGACGCTTTGGGAATGCTTGATGTCGATCAATTGTCTTAATGGACGAATGTACTTTTGCTTTGGAGAAGACAGGTAACTGTATGGAAACACATTAACAGAAGTTTTGTATATAAAGCGCAAGGTTCAATGGTAGAAACAACAGATTACGAATAGTTGTCTTTATGAATGATTTACAGCGTAAACACGCACATATAACAACAGTTAATATATGGCTTCAACCTGCCACCCCGCCAGGCTCAAACGTGAGGTAGTCCGTTACTATAAAATGAACGACGCAGGACACTCGGCGCCAAATGCGTGCAACTATGGTTAGGTGCCGCAGAGCCACTTGGGGAACGTCGATAGGAGAATTAAACTGAACTGAGCGCGGGAGTTAGTTGATTGCCGGTCATCGTCATTAGCATATCGAAGAAGACTTAGGAGACTAGCAGAACAAAATAGCTTCGTGGCACGAGCTTAAGGCAGTGTTAATATATTGAGAGATAATTACGATAGTCATATACCAGTGTAAGTGGTCAAAGTACCCAAATCATAAGTCGGAACTCATAGGTCATTTAAACAGAGACAGTTCCGGAATAATTTAGATACACAGACATGGACCCCAAAACAGAGGGGTGATCAGATGTCCATGGGTAGTAAGCATCACCTGCCTATTATAATACACCCGCCATATCTGTGTATCTGTGGAAAAAGTTAGTGAAAATGAAAGTCCGGTATTTGAAAGCTTAACTAAGCTTCGGCTGAGGCCATCAGATCGGAAATTAGCAATTAAACTAACCAATACAGTGACCAATGGTTTATTGTAGTGCTGAATGAATACCTGAGGCTGCATTAGTTTCAGAAGTCATTGCGATATCTGAACTAGTGTCTCAGGAAGTCTTCTTTTGAAGATAGGCTGAGCAGCCTATAGTGTTAGCTTGGAGAACATAGGGTTAGACCGTATAAGCATTCAGTGCCATGGCAAGAGCACTGAGGACACATGTCTTGGATAGATTTTTAGTTGAACAATAAAGTATAAGTTGAAACCATATATGATTGCTTGTGCTGATTATTGTGTGATTCTTTTCATATGTCCAATGAATTTCTAATGGAAACTTTGTATCTAAGGACAAGGCAGTCCAAACAATTACTTCAAATCATACATATGTTAACTTAATCAATACACAAGTAGTCCTGCGACAAATTTATATCTGTAAGCTTGTAAATAACCTATCGTTTGTATCATTACCGCTCGGAAAACGTCACAAAACAAAAAAAAAGTACTCTTCGCTAAACCAAACTCCACTGTCAGCCGGAGCTAAAGGAAAACATTAGTTAACCACAGTGGGTCAAGCCAAAGACAAATAATCAAGCCCCATCAAGCCCCAACACACTCGTTAAGCTTTATGAAGAGGCCATCATACAGTCCGTGGCCCGAACCACCGTCGTGCAACTAAAGAGTGAAGCATAATCATCAACCATGATTGGGTTTGTAACTAGGCATGCAGTCTGACGCATTATATAGGAGTTATATCCTATTCTTTTGTCGATTAATAAGTTTTCGAAATTGATCTGAAAAATCCGATTTGCCAACAATTTTTCTTATTCTGTTCACTAGGTCACCATAGAATTCTGGTTCCGATATTCCTTATTGCAGAAGTTTCCCCCGGCCTACATTATAGTTTTCCACCAACCCATTGTGACGGCGAAAGAACTTTGAAAATGTTTTGCAAAGTTTAATAACGATAGCCTTGCCTATTGAGCTTGGCTATACGGGTTTTGTTATGACACTTGAGTGCTGTATCGAAACGAATAATCTGAGATATGTACACGCTATAGGAGGTGCGTCGAGGGACATCTCCATCGAGGAATGGGATAATACCTATATCAAAATCAAAATCGCCCCGTTTATCATAAATTATAGTTGAAACCTTACCATTAAATATTGATAGATTCAAATTCAAAAACGGTTCTTCGGTATCAGAAGAATTGGCTTTATTCAACCGAAGTTCAGCTGTGTATATCCGGTCAACCATGTGTTCAAAGTAATACTATGAATATCTAGTAAATCATCAAGGTATCTAGAAGTGGAATTGAAAGCCTCAGTAATGTCAGCCTGATTTTCCCGTGAGAGAGTTATCATGAAATCTCTCCCATAACAGAACAGAATCAAATCCGCAAGAAGACGGGCACAGTAAGTTCCCATAGGAATACCTATACTTTGTCTATAAACTTTGTCTATAAACTTTACTTCCAAAACTAATCACAAAATAATTTTAAAGTTCACAAAACTACGTATTTACCTGTGTGATTGTTTGGCGGTCTTTGTATTATGCCCCATTACGATAGACAGGGAATATTGTTTACTCTTGTCCGTCCTCCCGTCTGTCCGTCCGTCCCAGCTAAAGAAGAAAGATTGTATAATCAACTCCTCCCAGAGTTTAAAAGTCCCCCATTCTTCCTGATTATATTTATCAATAAACTGTAATAGTTTGTGTTACTATTGCTTAGTTTCTTTTCGGGAATTTGTGAGAGGTCAAAAATAGTAACAACAGAAATAAAACTAAAGTCTTTCTTCTTAAAACTGTTCCACCTTTCTTAAATATTATCCATATTATTTCTATTACTGTCTTAATCAAATATAACACAATTTCAGTAGTATCTAATTTAGGATGGTAAAGTCCAAATATAAAATTTCAGGACGGTTTCTGGAATAAGAGTGATACATTTTAGCAAGAGGGGGACGTTTTTTCTGTTTCTGTCCGCCAATCTTACTGGCGGCAGGCGCGACTACTAAGCTATAAGTCATTGGTATTAAATTGATAGGACAAAGAACCGGTTCCGCAGAGAACTGATAAAACTTTTAGCAAGAAGATCTGGGTCATTCTCGGTATATAATTAACCTTAACAACCGCGTTCGACAAAAATGGCGCGAACTAAGGATAGGTCTACAAAGTTGCTAACAGAACCACACGAGGTGCACGTTGTGCCTGTTGTTTACAAGAACCACGGAAACCACACACTTTGCCTGCTATGTTCAACTACTACCGTGAGTCTTCAAATATGCAGTACCTAAAATTAATGGATGAGAAGTGTTCTCTACAACAGACATTAAATCAAAGGCATGCAGACACTTTGGCAGTGCAAGTACTCTTAACGTCATGGCTGTTAGCTAAAACAATACTGTCAAGACCAGAATAAACATGCGATTTATTTTTGTCAGAAACTGATTAAAAGGGTTTGAAAGAGATAAGATTAACTGAGCTGCCGAGAGAGATAAGATTAACTGAGCTGCCGGTGTCTAGCAATGTGGAAACAAAGTTTCTTCGGTTATTCGCGTTTTTCGACTGATTATCACGTTTGTCCACAAACATTTTACAGTTCCCTGCCACAAGTCCAAACTGAACTTAAATTTGGCACTGAGCACTTGGATCCGGAAATTCACGAGCTAAATTGCACGGGGGTATTGCAACTATAACACACCCTGGGATTAGTATGACGCGGTGTCTGAGTAGGTTTTATACTTTAATTTGAACTATCACATGCACTGATTAATAATTCATCAAACTTATTTGTTAAATCCTTCACGGACCTTTACAGTGAAAGAATTTTGTCTCTGTTCTTCGGTGCAGCTGCTGGACCTGTTCCTGAAATTAGCTGTACTTGTCTCTGGGTAGTCCGATAAGCGTAACCTCGCCCATTTTTTGCCCAGGATACGGAACTGTGTACATCTTCAGGATTCTCAGCCCTTACAAATAAGGCTAGCTGGGAGCCTAGTCCTTGGCTGAATTTCAAAAGCACTTCCGGGGGTGGGAGGGGGGTCGAAGGTTTTCTGCCTTTTCCAATAATTTTACTGTAGTAGCCTTTATTTGTTAAGTTGGTTGCAGACGGATGTTTTGAAATTGTTCCGTCTCAACAAGAAGAATAGGTCTGTTGTTCGCACTGGTATATTTTTTTTTCAAACGCTTCCTTCAAAGTTTTTTTTTTTCTTTTTTTTTTTAATGGGCTCCTCCTCCCCTACACCCATTCTTTTTTTTTTTTTTTTTTTTTTTTTCGTTTTTTTTTTTTTTTTTTTTTTTTTTACCATATTTACATCATTTCAAAATTACACATTCTGTACATCATGACAACAAACAGATTGGAACCTGAAACATAGAAGAAAAATATACATAAGTAAGATGTGAATAAATAAATAATTAAATTCTAATTCTGAAATATATTATCATGTTAAATGTGCATTATCATATAGTGCTGGTGGCTCTACTACGACTCAAAAGGTAGAATTGAATAGAATAGCGGTAAAATATTAGTCACGTTCAGGATATTTACACGAGTTAAAAACATATTGAAATTTTTTAACCGGTAGAAATACTATAGACGTCTATACTTTGACAGGAATTGAACTCCTTCCTTCAAAGTTGTAATTTTTAAAATGCACTGATCAATCACACAATTCAAACGTTGCTATGCAGTACTTCTATAAATACATGTAGATAATTTAACACAAAAGCATGGACGCAAAACATGCATGATCAATTACAATATTATAACTCTGAAGACTTTCTTGATGGGGTAAATTTTCTTTTCCAAAGTATATGTATGAGATAATTTTCATCTTTATGATTACTAATCACCTTGTTTGCCGGACACTGATTGATTACTGAGCTGTTCTGATATCTAGATCGACATACTGTCCAACAGCATGATGACATACAGTATCTCGACTGACATATAATATTTCGACAGACATACATACTATATAAATGTATAAAATGTATCACTCTTATTCCATAATATATATAAAATGTATCACACTATCATACTATAAAATGTATCACTCTTATTCCATAATATATATAAAACATAATATATATAATATTTCGACAGACATACATACAATGTACGTTGACCTAGATACTATATTTAGAATGGCATACTCTATGTCGATCTGTTGATCAGTCCTTATATGACAATTATGCAGTATCTCGATCGACATTCATGATACATGTCTGGTAGATAAAAAGATAGGCAGAAATTTACTGTATGGCAATCAACAAATAGTATGTTGTTCCGGATGCTGCAAGCCAATGCCGATCGAATTAATGTATGTCGACCAGCTGTTGTACCATACTGCTTAACTAATTTTGAGCGGTTAGTACAATCAGATTCCTGTCCACATTATTGAATGCTTCAGGTCCAAGAAATCTGTAAAACGACATATTATCTGCGATAGGACAGATAATGCGTCTTTTCCGAGATTCCCCATTCAGTGAAACGCCAGATTCAGACTTTCACAAATCTTACTTTAAACAAGACATCTTTCAAGACCAAAGCCACACTTTTGTTCTTTATGAAAATTGTTTGCCTGAAGTTCTGTGAAAAATAACATTCTTTTAGATGGTGGGGTGGTCGGGCGGTGCAATACTGCTGTGTATCACTTATAGATTTGGAACGTTGAAGAGGAAGGGCCTACTGCGCTTGCAGTAGGTGCAGAGGGGGATGTTTGAACATAAAGATATAAACTAAACCTTCGCAATTATTGCGCCGTCCAATATAATGAAAAAATTGTTCGTTTTCTAATAACTGACTCTAATCTTGAGCACTTGGCTCTTATCTTGAGGAAATTTAATCTTGAGTTCACTGAAATACGTTTTTTTTTTTTTTGTCACGTGTCCAATTCTTGGCGAATGCAAGATTTCTAAAAGTCTCAGTCTGTCGTTTCACAGATTGGCAGATCTCTGAAGTGAGTGAGTGAACTCGGATTTAACGTCCCACCAACAACGAGGTCATATGGAGACGGGACCTCGGTTTAAAGTTTCATCCGAAAGACCGGAGAAGCGGGGGATCGATGTTGCGACCCTGGATTGGTAGTCCGGAGTGTTATCCACTACACTACAACCGCTCCTGGCAGATTTCTGAAACGACAGATTATCTGTTCTTTCACGGATATGTTTTTTCACAGATTCCTGGGATCATTCAACCAATGAGATAAAGAAGATATCGTGGGGTTAAAGCCAAAACTTTTAAAGCCAAAACCTCGTAACAGACATTTTTATGGAATTTCACTTTTTTACATTTTAAAATTGATCCAAATGATGTCTTGAATCTGCCAAAATTTCATGGCAATATCTTAATAAGTTTTGAAGCAATTAATTAAAACCCAAACCAATTATCTCATATGTCCGCTACAAAATCCAGCCATAACACGGATATGTTTTTTCACAGATTCCTGGGACCATTCAACCAATGAGATAAAGAAGATATCGTGGGGTTAAAGCCAAAACTTTTAAAGCCAAAACCTCGTAACAGACATTTTTTTGGAATTTCACTTTTTTACATTTTAAAATTGATCCAAATGATGTCTTGAATCTGCCAAAATTTCATGGCAATATCTTAATTAGTTTTGAAGCAATTAATTAAAACCCAAACCAATTATCTCATATGTCCGCTACAAAATCCAGCCATAACATAGTATATACATTTGCTGGATTTTAGCATTCAACATTATGATAATATTATATACACATGGAGGGCTAAAAAAAAGTATTCTGAGATAAGTTGTTTTGGCTCTTACAAACAGGAAAAAAAATTATATATAGTATTGCCATAACCCAGTATGGAAAGATACGTCATTTTGCTTATCTATAAAAGCATAAAACTGAATTAAAATGTTTAAGCCAAAAGCCTGAATCTGTACTTACGCTGGTGCGATTCTGATAAAAACAACATTGTTTTCTATTCTGAACCAGCCATCCCCATTTATCTGTTTATATCATGTTTTGACTTTCGTGCTATTTTCATAGTCCAAAGAAAAACAGATCCTAAACAAAGTAAGTGCTGATAGATAACAAAGCTGATAAAGTAAAACTCAATAATGTTCTTATTGACAGTCATTCTGACGATCAAATCATGAAGTCATTGTTCCGTGAGTTCCCTTAAACTCCGCCTACCCGCATTTGCATAGAAAATTTTTATTTTCAAACCAAATTTTGTCAAATTTTGTAGATTTTTTCCTCATAACAAATACATGTAAAAATCATTCTGCAAATTTCAAACACTTATCCTATTTAGTTAATGAGTTATTGAGGTAAGAATTTATTATGTATTTTAATCATTTTCAGTGAGTATGTGGGACTAGTCCTACAAGCGCCTGAATTTGATCTTATCTCTCACAGCATGCTCAGGCAGTGGCATTTTCTTACTTGCCAGTGAATGGTTGTTAAGTAAGTGTTACTAGGCTTGAGTGGCATCTCAGAACCATGAAAAAGAAATCAAAGTCTGTGACAGGTTCAAAATAAAGAAGGTAAAAAGCATGCAGGGCAATTCATCAAACAGCTTTAAACAAATAATTAAAGAGAAAGAGGTCATTAAAAATTACAGCATCATCGAAGAAATAAAAAAAAACTATCAGGTTCATCGAATATAATTTTGAATAAAGCTACTGAAAACACTTGGATGAGACAGGAAGAAATAAAATGACAACCTGTGCTTCCAAATTCTCTTTAAAAACGTCAAATACAACTGTTCTATCATACTTGAAAGTTGAGGGTGATGGAATATCTAAGAAAACAATTTTAAAAGCAAGACAAATATGCCAAGAAACAGCAATTATCTGATGTGAAGCAACTTTCAATGCATAGACAGACAGAGAAACATTCTGATTCTGATTCTATTTACTCAGCTCTGAAGATGAGTTACTGTTAAGTGTTTTAAGAATACAACACCAAGATCAAGATAGTAATGGTAGTTACAAGCTGAATAATGCACCTATCAATGCCACTGATTTGGAACGCTCCACACATCTTCTAGACTGAAAGAATATCAGTAAAGAAGCTTGCAAACAAACTTGACAAATCGCTGCCAGGTTCAAAACCTGGTCTGGCCACATACTTTCGTTTCTCCTTCTGCGGATTCAAGAAGGGCAGTTGTAAGTTACTGGCGAAAGTATGTGCACTTATTACTGGTTAACTGCTAAGGAGGTCTACGCCTGCCCAGGAATAGTGTGGTTAGGTTAACTGACCGTCACGACATGACCATGACCATTGTTGTTTACCATGGACGTTAAGCAACAAATCAATTGACAAAGTGCTGCAACAGGACGGTTGTACTCCATAAAGGGTAATCGAATGTTGAAGTCAATGTAAATGGAAAATCGATTGTTTGAAAATCTTAGTACATATAAGAACGCAATACAAAACACAACTTTGGAAAATCTTCTAATGGACAGTCAGGCGGCACTGTTATACCTGTGTCCACCAGTCTGTCCATCCATGCGTTGATCCATCCATTACTCAGTTTAGCAGCATTTTGTCCTCCCACACCTTATGACAGATCAATTTTAAACAAAGCACACATATTGCATACGTATTAAGATTTTCTATGATCAAAAAATTATTTTTGGCAAAATTACAGGTTTTTGAACTTAGACATTTTCATTGTTGATTACTGATGTAGGATAGCAAGTTTTGTATTCAGTTCCTTAGACAGTTTTTGATGGACTGATTTGAAATTTTGCACTCATGCTGCAGATATGTAAAATGTGCATGAAAAGTTTTGCATTTGCATTTGAGTATGACTGATTCATTCATGATGACAAATTATGCGTCTTGCTTGGACTGACCCTAACAAACAGATGTTGATATAGGATGGCTAGATCTAATTTATATCAATAAGGGTCATGAATGATCATGTGCGCTTATTAAATGATAAGTACAATAATTGTATTAATTTTTCCAAAAGGATGTTTTCTATATCTTGGACTCCAAACGCTCCCAGAATTTTTAGCGATAAATGGGCTCGAATAGAAATAAAACAGAAGATGAAATTTATTTTCGTGTTGAAGTCTGATTGCAATTTTGCTGCAGCCAATTCACAGAGATGCAAGTCCCCAAACCAGTTTACCAGCCTAGGATGCCTGGAGCTCCATGATCAAGCATTGCTGCATTCTAAACCTGAAAGTCGGGAGTGTGATGAGCCACAAATTCATCCCAGCCTCTGATTTCCAGTGAACTGTACAATCGAAATGCTCCTTACAATTATTGAATTTAAATTTTTTGTAAACCATGCATTATGTTCAATAATGTTGTGATATTAGCATTCTTTTTAAAACATGCACATCTAAATGCGCAAAATGGCACTAGCCTTTTTTGTTATGTGTTCTGCTTATTCAGTTAATGTTGTAGGCAGTTTTGTACCTGTTTATGGATATATTATGTGCCATGAATTATTTTGTGCCACCAATATAATTAGGTGTAACTGTCATATTCTCTAGAAAAGGAAAAAGTTTAAACACATTATTAAAGCAGTGTAAAAAAGTGTGCCATTTAGAATGGCATAACAAATTAGTGACAAATAAGCGGTTCCAGAACATTATTTTCAAGCTTAAATATGCGATGAGGTATTTGCAACATGGCTGTATTGCTGGTTACTGGTTTTTGGCAAATATGAATACTTTTTAACATTCAAGCTTTGATGCAGCTAAAATACTGTATTTGTGGATAGGCTATTCTAGCAATTTATTTTATTGCAATAGAAACTCATAATGTGATTACAAAAAGCCATTATCTACAGATAGATTGTTTTGGCAGTCCATTTCAAACTGAAACAATCTCAAAGTGTTCCAGCCATAACAGCTTATCATTATATACGATGTTTTGGCATTTATTTTAATAGACTTTCAGTAGCAAAAATACTTCTGCCAAAACCACGTATATCCAGATATGTATGTTTGGCACATTATGTTTTACGTTTTCTTCAACAGATAGTTTTGCCAAAAACACCAGCTATTAATTATTACTAATTAAGGTAATTAAGGGTAGGCTTACACAAATTTTGTCATTACCTTTTGTTTAAGGAGTAATTATCCTACAATTTGAATAAAATATGACCATATATCTCATAACTTACTTATTTTATATCATTTTCAAACCTTTAAAGCCGTTTTTCTCAAAACTTTGAAAACTGGAGATAATTGGTTTTGGCTTTAACCCCACGATATGCACTAGAAATGCCTAGAGGCCTGGCAAGGCACTGGTAACTGTGACTGACCAGGTCTCCCGCCATAAAATGCGGGGCTAGTGTATATATTCTTCCAACGCCAGCCATGGTCCTACTTCGTTTGCACTGGGAAAGACAAATGCATCGGTCGTCACGAATTTATATAAACCACCTTACATACAGTTCAACATTAAATCATAACCTAAAGGAGACAAATGCGTATTATCTGATTACATTCCGTCATTATTTTCGTCAATTTCTGGATATCTTATATACGCCCCGCCCCGCTTAATAATGTAAGTGCTAATACAGCTGTGTATGCTCCAATTTCCTGTGACTAATTCCATTGCGCCATTTACGGCGAGGTAGTTTTTGTGACCATACTATTAGTGACCTTGGCATTTTGTAACTGAGATAATCTATGAACTCTTTCAAATATTTGTTTATGAGGTGGACCTTTAACTGGCCAATATGATTTCCTGAACAATGCAGAATCAAGATATTAGGTTAACTGTGGCTAAGTACTAAACGATCTATGTTGGGAGTTATATCTCACATCCTCATTCCAGCTTGATGGTCCAAGGTTATGCAGCCCCCTAATCTGACTATGTTCAAAGGTTCGCCTTCAGGCCTCGGACGTGGCACCTCTAAAAATGGAGGAGCCGATGATCCAGACGTTGAATCTGTTACCTATAATCTTCGATAATATATAAACTTACGCAATCGAAGTACACATTTATTTATAAAAATAATGCAAATGATTGTTATGATTCCTAGTATATTTTCATAATCTGACATACGACTTCCCTGCATCACTTTTCAAACGGCCAAATGTTTTTAGTTCTCCCTCAGTTTTCCCTGTGAGGTATAATGCGTTGGCCCCTCCAATAATGCGGTGGCCCCTCCAATGCGAAATGAATGCGAAGAATAATGTGTCGGATCACATCCTATAAAAGCCAAAGCTTTCTTCATAACTGCATTAAACTGATACGAGGTGAGCGGGTTGGTGTTAAAATGACAGAGAGCTGGCCTCTTCACCTTGAATCTGCTTTGAAAATATTGTACGCAAGAGTCAAATAAAAACTTATTTTCCGACTCCTTAGTGATTCGTATCCCTGAACCTAGCCCCAACTGATCCGTTTTTAGCTCGCCTGAACGAAAGTTCAGGAAGAGCTATTGTTGTCACCCTGGCGTCAGCGTCCGCGTCGGCGTCGGCGTCCGGATTGGATGTTTTGGTTAAAGTTTTTTAAAGACCTATATCTCCTTAACCAATGGATGGATTCTTTTGATACTTGCACTGTAGTTAGATATTGGTTCAAAGGGTACCACCCCCACCCCACTCAGTGACCTTGATGTCAAGGTCATGGACTTAGAAAATTAGGAGTTTTTTTTGACTGGATGCTTTGGTTAAAGTTTTTTAAAGCCCAACATCTCCTTAACCCATGGAAGTTTTCCAAGGTACTACCCCCACTCCTCTCAGTGACCTCGATGTCAAGGTCATGGACTTACAACATTGTCTTTTTATTGATTGGATGTTTGGTTAAAGTTTTTTAAAGACACATATCTCCTGAACTCATGGATGAATTCTTTTTATATTTGCACTGTAGTTAGATATTAGTCCAAAGTTTTACAGAGTACTACCCCAACCCCGCTCAGTAACCTTGATGTCAAGGTCAGGGACCTAGGAAATTTTGGTCTTTATTAATGTTTTCTAATTGCATACTCATTCATAAGGCTTTACAGAGATTTAGTTTATACTTGAACTGATGTTAGACACTTTTTTGGGTTTTTACAAAACACTGTATACTTACCCCTCTGGGTGACCTTGAAGTCAAGGTCATCAACTTTGAATTTTGTCTTAAAGATTTTGGTTAAAGTTTTGTATTTATGAAGAATAATTTCACAGTGCCACGATGGACTCAGTTGATACTAATACTTGGACTGATGTTAAATAGTTCAGGGTTTTGGTATATCATAGCCCCCCCCCCCCCCCCTATGGCTTTTGAAATTTCATGTATTTTTTTATTTTAATACTTATTTCTGAGATAGCTTTTGTTTATAAATGTGTTGTCATTATGGACATGCTTGCTTGGAGTTTTAACAGTCCACATCACCATAGCGGCTGTGTGATGGGCAAGCACCAATTCAGGCGAGCTATGCTGTCAGGCGACAGCTCTTGTTGATACATGCAGCTGAATATTGATAGAGGTTGAATCATACTGTATGCCGTCTGTAATATCCTTTAGACGTAGCTATAAGTAGACTGTATACCGTTCTATTGTGATGTATCCGACGTTATGTCTCATGACGTCGTTACCTTAGTTACTTACTTCATGTTAGCCATCTTTGGAGATCATTATACATATTTTATACTGAGATAGTTGTTTTGTTATACCTCTAAGCGGGAGGGCTTAGGCCCTTTCGCCAGACATTACATTGGCGACGAGGATGAAAAGGGAGACGGGATAATAGAAATTAAAGCAAAACTGTAGCAGAGCAGAAGAAAAATAAAGACAATTAGAAGAAGTTGATCCTGATGAAGAGACAGAGAAGAGATAAACATTATTCATGAGATAAGAAAGAAGACGGGAGCGAATTCCAAGATAAGTTGACTAGATTTACTTGAATATCATAATCAGAAGAGACTTCATACCAGAAAAAGAGAAGCTGCGGAGCCCAGAGATGGGAAGTGGCTGATTTACCGTGATGATTCATTGACGAGTTAGAGGGTTATCATGCGAACCGAACAACCAACTAAATGTTTTGTACCACTTCAGAAACTGAGGGTGAGGTTGGGCCTGTAAAATCGATTTAAGCCCCCCAGTAATTCATTACTGACCGTTCCAAGGCGGTAGTTCTGTTGTGGTTCTCTGTTGCCTGTTTTTGATGTCAGAGTTTCTGTGATGTTTTACCTGATGTATGTTCTTATTATTTTTGGTTCGGTTTGGGTTGCTGAGTGGCCACCTTTTGGGAAAAAGCTGCTCACTCGGTTGGCCATATGTTCTCTGTATCTTGATTATTTGTAATCTTAGTTGTTTCCAACTATGGTTTGAGGGCTGGATTTGGATTTTGATTGTTTCAGTTCCTGGTCTTTGCATACTTTTACTTTTTTTCTGGATGACAGATAATAGAATTAACCAGAAATGCGAAGCTGCGGAGCCCTGAGAGGGGAAGTGGCTGGTTCTGGATCTGTCAGATAAAGAGAGAAGCAGAGCTGCGGCGCCCAGAAATGGGAAGTGGCGGGGTTTGGAATTTAGATTCGCAAAGTATCGACAGGCAGAAACAGGATTAAAGAGACAGAAAAGCTAAGAGAAGCGGCGGGAAGCAGAGGTAAATAGAAACAGAAGCAGATGCAAAGAGATGTAGAAACAGACAGAAGCTGAGCTTTGAGAAGCAGACAAAAGTGAAGCACAGAGAAGGAAAGACAACTAGAGGCAAATGAATGCATTATTTTGAAGACCTTAGGAGACACATGCAGACGCATGGCAAAACGAAGCATGAGCGGACGCTGTAAAAGAAGAATGTAAGCTGTAAATCCATATTTAGAAATTCTGACCATAAATTCAGGAGTGAAACAAGTTGAGTACAGGAGCAAAGAGAAAAGACGAAATACATCATTAAGACGTTAGAATTAATTAAAGGAGCAGAGATGTTATCAAAGACAAAATACAAGTAGACATGAAAAACAAAGAAAAGCCTGATTGGGAAAAGAAACCAACAGAAAAGTGAATTATGACAGAAACTCTTTTGAAAGAAAAGGAGATATGTAATATCCTTTAGACGTAGCTATAAGTAGACTGTATACCGTTCTATTGTGATGTATCCGACGTTATGTCTCATGACGTAATTGCTCATGCAAATCTTCGCTACTTCCTTTCTAAGGCGCCGTAGCTCTTAAAATCTCTGAACAGCTCTGTGAATGACTAGTTAACTACCTCCTGTCAGATCTCCTAGCTTTCTTTGTTTAATCCTCGTCGCCAATGTAATAACTAGACAAATACTGGACTGTGATGTTTAATGTATGATTGGTGAACAGCAAGCCATAGCAAACGTAACTAAGAAACCAACGTAATATATGTAACGTCATAACTTTAGACTGGTTCAGTGGCGCTTATAAGACTATGCGGATATTACATATATTACTTTGGTTTCTTACTGAAAATGCAAATGAAAATAAAACAGTTTCATAAATGGAATGGAAACCGTGTTGAAGACTATCAAACATGCACTTTAATAACTCTAAGGATATAGGAGGATTGGATGATGGATAAAACATGATTCGCATGATTTCGTAAAAGATCGGGATAATCCGTAAAAGATTTCTTAATGCGAGATGAGATGATCAAAGAGCTCTTTGGTGAGAGTGCAGCAACACATCACAGATTTTAGAAATAAAAGCTGCACTATACAATTATGAAATGATATGATAAATGAAGATGGTTTTTATTATGAAAATGATAATAAAAGACCTGTGTGACACTGATAATGGTGTATCTTCTTTGTGGAGGTTCTTGTTCCCGCTGAAGTTGCTCTTATATCTGAAGACACGCCCACACGGTTCACAAATGAACCGCCACACAAGAAAACCAACAAAGTTGTTGTGCGCCCATTGCAGGCTAATAAGAGCCTGGACATCCGCCCAGCCTAATCAGACTCTTCGCAAAGCACTTAAGGGGTAGATAAGGTTCTATGCTACCTCCGTGGGGACAGCGAAAACTCTGATCAGACAGGGCGGATGCCCAGGCTGATCAGAGGTTGTGCTGGGTGCACAACTACATTGTTTGTTTTCTCGTGTCGTGGCTCAAATGTGTCTTTTATTATTGGTATGTTTATCATTGTGATCTGTATGTTTCCCTTTAGAGGGAAACCTGCCGTTGCACATGTCACAAGTGAATGCTAATTCCTTTATCTCCCGTCTGACATGGCGCTGTAGATCGGCATTTGTTGGGAACGTTTTCACACGTAGAGCATTGAAATAGTTTTTGCTTACTATGTAATACATGTCCCCTTAAGAAAATATTAAAACTACTGACAAAACATATGCCATTTAGGCAGTATCTCAATCTCATATGCATTCGGTTCAAGAACTTACAATGACAGTAATTTTTGATAAAGATGAAATAAAACACCCACCTGTGCTCCTGCAAGACACATGCAAAATACAATGCACATAATATTCACTCATTCATATAATTTCCGAACTACAACACTAATCAATTTATTAAAAAAAACAGTTTTTATCCATCTATGCCCGAATGTTTTATTGCCAATTTTGTCAATTCATTTATCGTCCATATACATAGTTGTTTATAAAAACAAGCCGTCGATGAACATCACCCTTGTCTCAAAAGGGTTAGACACGACCTCCACCGGCGCTTCCATTGTCCTCGGTCCCTCCATCACCAACAGCTCCGGCCTTACCGCAGGGTTCTCTAAGTCCGAACCCGGGCCGGATTTTCGTTGGTGGGCATTTTCAATCACGCATGGTCTGTGCCAACCTGCCAGTGGACGCGGCCCTATCGCAGGGTTCTCCTATCTCCGACCCGGGCCAGAATTCCACTGGTGCTCCTCGTCTGTGCTGCTCCACTTTTCTGCGGCAACCGTAGAAATTCCCGTGGAGATAACTGAACACCGATTACCCCCTTCCATGGTTGAACAGTCCGAGGAGATTGAAATTATCTCCTGTTCTTGTGGTCTTCGTTACTATTCCACAGTTCCTGCGACCAGACGACTTTCGCCCGCAAAGTTTTCTCATCCCGATCTATCCCATTCCTCCTGCATCATACGTCCTTTGAGATCTACGGCCATAACTTACTGCTTCGCAGTGAGGTTCGAACATTTTTTTTTAATTTTCTAATACTTCCAAAATATTTTAATTCCATTGTTATTATTATTATTATTATTATTATAATTCCATTGTTATTATTATTATCATTATTATTATTATTATCGTTGTTTCACAATGTTTAAATGTTTCCTTTTGCTTTTTAGAAAGTGGTCTGAAGCATTATCTCTGTGATAGAAGTATATGTACATCTCAGAAGCATTTATTTCCGTTGTTCATGTCTTATCATTTTCATAGGCAAAAACATAACTGCTTATTGGTGATGTAATGGGGAAAATACCACAATTAACCCATTCACACCTTCTTATGTCTGACTTTATTGAAACTTTGTAACTTTTCCAAGATAAAAACCAAGTAAAGTTTGCAACGTAGCGAAACTCATGTGTCACAGGAAAACATACCAGCTATACTTACTTTCCCTTCTGCAGACCGTTTGCTGGTAATGGTCTCCAGAGGTGTAAGCTCTATTGGGAGATGTGCAAAGTTGGATAAATATGGCGTATTATACTGTCGTTCATGTACCACTTTGTTCCTTTTTCTGGTGTGGCTGCATCATTGCTTTCATGAAATACAACTGTTTCAGCCTTTTTTGTTGTAGGACACCAGGGTTGTTGGACCTTCGGGTTTGTCTCCATTCGCCTCCTTTTCATTACCACTAAGAATGGCTAGCCTTTTACAGCACTTAATATCAAAATGGCATTTCCCCTTCTTGTAATACCCTAAATACCAAAAGAGAAAACTTCCCACAACCATGGTTATGATTAGATTCCCAAGGATGTAAGCACAGATCGGCCAAATTAAAATCTTAAAGAAATCCTTCAAGAGCAGAGAAAACATTCTGGAGAATGAACACGGGCAATACTTACCTTGATCTTTACCGTTTTTAATCCCTGCAGTCTTAAAAATCGATTTATCCATTGGGATTTGTGCTATTTTGAGTAGAACGGCGGGTAGATCTTACTTTGTGAAACTTGGGAGGGCTTTGTGAAAATGAGCCCACATGCGATTTTTTTATTACGTAATTTCTTTATTTTTTAATAATCGGGAATATTCATGCGATCTTCGAATTGAAAGTACGGGGGTAAGCTTAAGAAATCATTTGTTCAATAAAGATAACTGAGTTGCCACCTATTTGGGACAGAGCTGCTGACTCGGCTTATCACTTGTAATTTATTGTTTGTTGGGATGTCTTTGTCAATCTTTCCCTTTGATGTTTGGGAAAGGGTTTGGGATCTGATTCAGTCTTTAAATTTATATTCAAGACCTATAGACACCACAGTTCAGATCTAGACACCATGTACTAACAGCCAAATTAATTAGCAGTCTTTCGTTAGTTCTTTTGCTGCACAGAATTATTTGCTTGGTCTAATATAGTAGCTGTGATATCTGTAACTGTTTTTAGCATCTTCTAAAATTGTAATCTCTCTTTTATTCTTCTTTTTTCATAATAACTAGTAAGTTCATGGCCTACATATAAAGCAAAGTGATGTTCAAACAAACACACTTTCTTCCAATTAACTTCAGGGAAGGGTACGGGTTGTGAATATGCTGTATGGTGTCCCAAATGCCTCCCTATAAAGTCATTCAGTCATCTGCTCATAGATATGCTGGAAACCCTTACTTTCCACAACATTTTATATATTTGAAGAATAATTTCCGCTTCTTCATTTTTTACCAGCAAGAATGTATTTTGTTAAGTTGCAACTAAATTGACGACTTATTTTCAAGTTATAAGCATGACTGAACAGAGTTGCATTTTAGGTATACAGTATTTATTACTGTTATTTTTACGTACTGCATCAGTATATCCTTTACTTTCCCCACGAACTTTTCGTGTTTTTATATTTTTCAAATTGTCATTTGCTTTTTTTTTCTTCTGGAAATACTTGAAGAATTCATTCAAACACAATAAAACGTCACCGGATATTCCTTTAGATTCAGATCACGGAGAAGTGCGATTTTATTAAATCTGGTCGGTATTAGATACAAATATCTGTTATTTTGTTTTCCTGAAAACAGAATCTATAGCAGTATTCTGGTATTCGATTATTTGATATCGCAGACAATTGTATGTGTTACTTAAATGAGATGTTGCTGTAGCCTTTTTATTACTACCCTTGTAAAATTTCCCAGGTGTTGTTATGTTGATCAGTTATTGAACTTGTGGTTAAAACCATATCTGACCATCTGAAAGTGTGCACCACACAACTTTGTCAGACTCTCATGAAGTCTAAACAACACGTGTGAGTCCTGATTTCTATATGATATTTATTAAAAAATTTTGTACAATGTATTTTTGAAGAAAAGAATACTGTTACCCTCCTTACATCTTCTTTGTCAATGTGGTTTTAATGAGGAACCACAACAAATTTTTTAAGGAGTATAAAGTGATATTATCTCATAATAAACAACAGACAGTCACTTTATCTAAACCGTCATCTTCACTAGTCAAGGGCACTAAGTCCACTTTGTTCCTTACATACCCATGGCCGACGGCCTATTCGCTGCTCTGATTTTCTGCAGCGCCGCTCTTTGGCTGAAGTGAGTCGTTTCCTATAGCATGTGTTATTTTAAGATCAGTCGGAAGATCCGTTGTGGACCATAGCTGTCCCACAGCTCAAAAACACTGGGGGTTGGTCGGCGGGTGCGATGGTGCTGTGTATAACTTCCAGTGCCGAGGCGTCCTTCTGATTTGGATCATTGTAGGGCAAGGACCTACTGTGCTTGCAGTAGGTGCGGGTGGGGTTGTTTGGTCTTTTTCTCCCGCCTATCATTACTCTTCTTTCTCCTTCTCTCTGGGAGACGGTCCGATTTAGACTGAAATACTGTCTCAAAGGGCCGTTTTACCCAAGACAATCAAACAATCAATCTATCAGAAACACTGATGAATTGGTTAAATCTTGATCGTTTAATCTTTATTTTTTGATAATTGGTCACGGTAAACACGATATTTTTCTATCGACAAGGGTGCCTGTTTTGTAAAAAAGATGTTTTGTTATGGATAATTTTACTTGATGCGATGGAAGTTGCTCGCATCAAATGAAAGGCCACAGTGTCAAATTCGATTTACGAATAGGCCGTCGGTCAAGGGTAAGCAAGGAACTAAGTGCACTTTGTAACCTTGGCTTTTTTAGATGCTAAACCTCTGAATATATTCTTTCACCATGTTAATAGTTTTTCGAATCCTTTTTATGCCTCCGTGACGACAGTCAGGGGGCATTAAGATTTGCTCTTGTCTGTCCGTCCGTCTGTCCGTTCGTCACACTTTATGGTACAGATTTTGTGTAATCAGCTCCTCCCACAGTTTGTAATGGATCTTTTTTCAAACTTTGGATACATGTTGTGGACATATTGAAGATATGCATCTGAGTTTTTGACGGAGCCAGATTTTTATTTTGACAGAATTACGGCCTTTTGAACTTAGGCATTTTTTTTATTAATTGTAGGGTTTGGAAAATGTGTAATCAACTTCTCCAACAGTTTTCAAAGGATCGTTTTCAAACCTTGTATACTTGTTGTGGACCTAACGAAAATCTGCATGTGGAGTTCTGATGGAGATAAAATAAATTTTGACAGAGTTACGGCATTTTAAAGTTAGCCGATATGGGTATCTTTTTACGTTATCAACTCCCCTAACAATTTAGTGTGGATCTTTTTCAAACGTTGCATACTTGTTGTGGACATAATGAAGATGTGCATTTGGGTTTTTGATGGAGAAAAAATTAATTATGAAAGAATCGGAGCCTTTTCAACTTAGTCATTTTGGGCAGCTTTTAGCACTATTGGGTATGAAGTTTGTGTAGTCAACTCCTTCTACAGTTTTGAATGGGTTCTTTTCAAACTGTGTACACATGTTGGGGAGGGGGGGCATAATAAAGATGTATATGTGACTTTTTGATATGAATAGCTCTAATCTAACAGGATTACAGCCTTTTGAACTTAGTAATTTTGGGTAGTCTTCTGCATTAAAAAACATATAGAGTGTGTAATGGTCAATTGATTTTTTGTAGATAGTGTTTGTGCTTAAAAGCTGCTTTTTTTTTGGGGGGGGGGGGGGGGGTACACTGTTTTGTGACAGGCACCTCACGGGGGCATCATTCGTGTCATACAAACACAATTTTATAGTTTTCGGATTATTATAATTATTTCAATTATTTATCTAATTTTTTAAACAACCATTTTGGTCCAGTTCCATTTGGCTGCATAGTTCACTTAAAATAAGTGACAAAGTTTTCAAGATAATTTAGAAAGACAAAAAAAGCTGTTGAAATAAGTCTTTGTTCCACTTCCCAACACCAGGACCGGTACCACTTAGTTAAATATCAGTTGGTTTTATTCATGGTAAGTGCAGTTGCTATCGATCCAAAATCATATTACAACCACTTATTATAAGCTCATAGTCCTTGATAAGGTCAGATCGATTTTCATCTAAAAACACCAATTTTTGAGGATTGAAACCTTTTCCAGTAAATTATCAACGTTTCGTTTTAAAGCTTTGCAGGAGAAAATAGTTACAACTGAGTTGAATTAAGGTGGTGGGTGTTAGGTCGAGGGCATGGTGATATGACGTTCGGGTGACGTTGTTTCGTCGGTGGCACATTGATGTGACGTTGTGCTGTCGTTATTAATTTGGTTGCATGTTGATAACGTTGTCACATGGCTGACGTTGTGTGTTTGATGGACTTAAGTGGTTCCTGCTGTTTTAACAAAAGGGAACAACTTAATCGACATTTAATACTGATTTAGTCAGTTCCTGAAGTGTAGTTACTCTTTAAATTTGTTTTACTGCCCTGGAGCTGACTAGTCTTAAAGGAAAAAAAGCTCCTGGCCTACAAGTTTATTCCTGTAATATTTTACTCATATTAGCAATGACATTTGCAAGGTTGCTGTCCTTGAAAATGTAAACATTCAGCTTGATATTTATACCCTCCCCGAAAAAATGCATATCATGGCCAGAGCTACGGAAGCTATGGGACTTCATATGAAAGACAGTGAAGAAGGGGAAACCAGATAGAATACAAAATGGATACTTTCATATTACGTTTCGATGGTGGGTTTAAGCCATAACTTGCTAAACTTGCACTCGGGGTTAAAATTACGCTGATGGCGGTATTCGTTTTAACCGTAGACGGGATTACATTGCACTCAGGCATTTATCATCACCCTTCCATTGGCACGATATGACTGAAATGGTGTTGCAAAGTCAGGAAATCGCAAGTCATCTATCTATCCATCTCTCACATCCCATGTCTGGATTCGAACAATGTTATTGGTCTTCGGCAGGTATCATCTGTTAAATTCATATGCTCCATAACAAGAAAATCTACGACCAGCAGTCTGATCTACCTGAATGCGGACAGCGAAGACTGATCAGACTGGGCGGATGCCCAGGCTGATCTGAGTGCGCTGGACGCACAGCCACATTTTTGGTTTTGTCGTGTCGCGGCTCAATTGGAAGCACGGACATCTGCAGTAATAGGATTCAATATTGTGCAAGTTAAGGTGGAGGCTGAAAA
The DNA here is from genome assembly GCA_963989385.1 of Ctena decussata. NCBI lineage: Eukaryota > Metazoa > Mollusca > Bivalvia > Lucinida > Lucinidae > Ctena > Ctena decussata. The sequence continues at coordinate 76,161,101 of OZ022509.1, forward strand.
ATCCGTTTCAAAAATGGAATTTAACGACTTTAAGAGAACCCTTGAAGACTTGAAAAGAGAAGGCATTGTGATAGAAATAATTGCAACAAAATGTGTAAAAGATGTGCACCCACACATAAATCATCAATTTGACGTATGGTATTTGGATAAAACTAGACAATCACTAAAGGTGATGAATGCCCCCGCCATATGCCTCACTAGATGAGTTATGTGTTAAACATATTTGTGTGAAGTTACATCAAAATCTGTCAATAAATAAAGGTGCTAGAGGGATGACTCAGTTTTTCTTAAAAATAGCAACTGTGACCTTGACCTTGGACCATGGGTGCTGAAGCGGCAATTTATTCAAGATATTGTTATACTTAACATTTATGTGAAGTTACATCAAAATCGATCTATAAATGAAATCGCTGGAGCAATGCTCTAGTTTTTCTGAAAATAGCAACTGTGACCTTGACCTTCATCCTACCAAACTGAAACGCAAAGACGTTCGAGGTACTGTCATCCCCAATAAAGCTGTGGTGTAATACCAAAATCGGTTAATAAATGAGGCGGCTAGAGCGACGATAAAAGGTGAGATTGTATTTAAGCTATGATAATATGGTCAAAATATGTGTGTAATTCAAGGGGACATACTTCTGCAATAAAGACCTGACCGAAAGTTCTGTTTCCTTTATGCACATGTTCAGTGCATGTCTGAACTGTGTTGCAAGTTTCAAATCCCTACATCAAACACTATTGGAGGAGTTGCAGAGACAAGAACAGTACTACAAAGTGTGAAATATGGTCAAAATATGCATGTCATTCAAGGGGATGTAATTCTGTCATAATGACCTTGATCAAAGTTCTGTTTCCTTTATGCACATGTTCAATGCATGTCTGAACTGTGCTGCAAGTTTCAACTCCCTACATTAAATACTGTAGGAGGAGTTGCGGAGACAAGAACAGTACTCAAATGTGAAATATGATTATAAAATGTATATTATTCAAGGGGACACAATTCTGCAATCAAGACCTGAATCAAAGTTATGTTTCCTTTATGCACATGTTCAATGCATGTCTGAACTGTGTTGCAAGTTTCAACTCCCTATATCAAATACTGTAGGAGGAGTTGCGGAGAAAAGAACAGTACTCAAATGTGAAATATGGTCATAATATGTATATTATTCAAGGGGACATAATTCTGCAATAAAGACCTGAATCAAAGTTATGTTTCCTTTATGCACATGTTCAATGCATGTCTGAACTGTGTTGCAAGTTTCAGCTCCCTGCATCGAATACTGTAGGAGGAGTTGCGGAGACAAGAACAGTACTACAAAGTGTGACGGACGTACGTACGGACGTACGTACGTACGTGTGCACGGACGGACAAGGGCAAAACTATATGCCCCTCCCCACTTCGTGGCGGGGGCATAAAAAAGTTCGAAAGAAACTTATATGTCTGTGACAAATAGAAAAGAAAATATTGAACTAATGCGAGTATTGCAACCCATCTATGATTTTGTGCCAGTCAGTGTGGAGGGGATGCAGAATTATTGGTGAAAATGTGGACTTCTGTAGTTGAACATGTCTTCGATGGAGAGAAATTCAAGCGCTGTGCACATGAAACCCGTGCCCCTGAGATCGTTAGAAAGACAAAATGACTGAAGAAGGGCAGCAAAGCATTGAAGGCTCTGACAGCTATTGTCTGTGACAAAAGGCTTCTGAAAGACATAAGACAGCTTAATCTATTTTACCACACAGCTAACTTAGAGACCTATCATTTGATGATCTGAAGTATGTTCCAAAACGCCAGGCTTTCAGATACGCACATATGATTGCCCGAACGCAACTTGCTGTCCCTGACCACAACTTCAATTTAAAACGTAATTTGTCGATGGCGCCCATGACCATCACCTGTTCACTGTTATGTTTCCCAATGCTACTGGTAGATGGAGTGTTAGAAGGTGGTATCGGGCGAAATGTTATGACTTCAGGCAAGAACTTACGATTTGTGTGGTTGACAGAAAAATGTTCGCTGAAACAAAGGAAGTGCCTCTTAAAAAAAATCAAAATCACTTCCCAAAAACATTGATCCAGTTGCAGCACCTTCCAAATCCAGTCTAATAGAGAAACAGGTCCCCCGTTATAAATTGGTGTGAGGTGAAGGATAAAAAAGTTCGAAAGAAACTTATGTCTGTGACAAAAAGAAAAGAAAATATTGAACTAATGCCCTGGTTCAAGAGTATTGCAACCCATCTATGATTTTGTGCCAGTCAGTGTGGAGGGGATGCAGAATTATTGGTGAAAATGTGGACTTCTGTAGTTGAACATGTCTTCGATGGAGAGAAATTCAAGCGCTGTGCTCATGAAGCCCTTGCCCCTGAGATCGTTAGAAAGACAAAATGACTGAAGAAGAGCAGCAAAGCATTGAAGGCTCTGACAGCTATTGTCTGTGACAAAAGGCTTCTGAAAGATATAAGACAGCTTAATCTATTTCGCCACACAGTTGACTCAGAGACCATTTGATGATCTGAAGTATGTTCCGAAACGCCAGGCTTTCATGTTCCTTTGATGTTGGGGATAGGGTTTGGGATCTGATTCAGTCAGTTCCTGAAGTGTAGTTACTCTTTAAATTTTCAGATACGCACATATGATTGCCCGAACGCAACATGCTGTCCCTGACCACAACTTCAATTTAAAACGTAATTTGTCATTGACGCGCATGACCATCACCTGTTCACTGTCATGTTTCTCAATGCTACAGGTAGATGGAGTGTTAGAAGGTTGTATCGGGCGAAATCTTATGATTTAGGCAAAAACTTACGATTTCTGTGGTTGACAGAAAAATGTTCGCTGAAACAAAGGAAGTGCCTTTTCAAAAAAATCAACATCACTTCCTCAAAACGTTGGTCCAGTTGCAGCACCTTCCAAATCTAGTCTAATAGAGAACATGTCCCCCGTTATAACGTGGTGTGAGGTGAATGTGTACAGCTTCATGCTTTTATGTACAGCTCCATGACCTCTTGACACTTTTTTTTACAAAAAAACAAAAACATTTGTAGCTTACCCTGGACGACGAAGAGCTTTCAAAATGGGGGCTACTCAAGAAGGAAAGAATGCGTTCCTTGAGGAACACATTATTTCCTTCAAAAGTTTGTTAATCCCATTGGAATGGGAGAAAGCAATGAAAATGGCTAGTTGCTTTACCTGAAAGTGTACCCATACACCTTTATGATTTTCAGAAAATGCAACAGTAATCATTTATATAAGCAGTGCTAAATGCCAGTGTAACAGGCTATGGGATAAGAGAGAAGTGAAAACACAGTTTTGAAAGATTGTTTTGTATTTATTATACTGCTGGGATTTTATGATAATGTAAATACTGGAACTAATAAACGGGAATGTAATTATTCTGGTACATAAAACCTGATCAGTGTTTGACACCAGGATAAATCTTGTTCATTAATATAGCAGCATAGTCAATGTCTGAATCATAACTGAAAGCACTGTGGTATCCCTCATATGTGCCTGACGGCTCAGGAAATGTGTTACGAATCTTTACAACAACACAAGCTGGTATAATTACTCTAAATTTCTTTTCTATAAGTTGACTTCTGCCTACCCAGCCGATGAACTGCCTGTATGCCATCAGACGACTTTGCCTGAAATTGATAGATTAGATCTACCACAAAAACTCTATCAATAGGACTCAAAGGTCTGAGCAAACAGTGCTGACCCAGCTCAGACTGCTCAGGGTATACACTGTTTGACATTCCATCTGCATCTTTTAAATGCATCTGTATATTGTAAAACCAAATTGTACCATTATAAATTCAATAACGGTAAATATTTTAGATGTCCCAATATTTAGAATTTTTATGGTAACTAATGTTGAGTACTATTGATACTTTTGTGTAATAAAAGGGAATTCCTCACAGTGGAAAACTCTGAAGAATGGTAATTTAGTAAACAAAAGTCAGTGCCACTTTTGTTTCTTTTTCAGCCGAAGGGGAGGGGAGGGTAGAGAATGTTAGGAGGTGGGTTGGGGAGCAAGTGTTTTGACTGATTTTAAAATGTGTAATGATTTGTTGTTTCTTCACTTGTTGTATATGATGATGAGAACAAAAAAAATGATATATGCCATATACTTTAATTTCACATTAAATAAAGATACAATAAAAAAAATAATAATTGATACTAATAATGAAGAAAGTACATAATGTGAATAATAGTAATAATAGTTGACGATACATACTTTGGAGAAAAGAATCAGGAGCTCTTCCAGTTAAATTTTTGTAGCGTAGAAAGGTGGCATACGCTGTCTCCAGGACAAATGGGTTTAAGCAGATTAAACCAAAGTCTTCATGGCATTTTATGCATGACGTGGTATCCGGCAATATTCCCCGATGAAATGATTGAATTCATTACAGCATGGGGTTTTACGATTTTAAAATGTGTAATGATTTTTTGTTTCTTCACTTGTTGTATATGATGATGAGAACAAAAAAAAATGATATATGCCATATACTTTAATTTCACATTAAATAAAGATACAATAAAAAAATAATAATTGATACTAATAATGAAGAAAGTACATAATGTGAATAATAGTAATAATAGTTGACGATACATACTTTGGAGAAAAGAATCAGGAGCTCTTCCAGTTAAATTTTTGTAGCGTAGAAAGGTGGCATACGCTGTCTCTAGGACAAATGGGTTTAAGCAGATTAAACCAAAGTCTTCATGGCATTTTATGCATGACGTGGTATCCGGCAATATTCCCCGATGAAATGATCGAATTCATTACAGCATGGGGTTTTACATTGTGTGGGCATCGATGTACTGGTACTTTTGGAGTGTCTCACATTTATGTCATCTGAGTTGGAATATCCCCCTGCCAAATCTTTTTCGGTATATTCTGGTTGCCGCTGGTATCCCCTTAATTCCAGTTGTTCACTGTTTTCCTCCTCAATCTCATCCGAAGACATTATAAATGCTCAAAAATAATTGCTGTCTTATTATGTGAAATCACGGTAATCTTCTGTAAAAGTGATGCCTATGCGATAAAGCTTAGGTAAACAAACGCTTGGAATCCAGCTGTTTCAAGCTGCTAGTCTAACATAGATGGAAAACTTGTCTGCTGTCTGATGTTCAAGATAAGAGCAATAAACATGACTTAAAATACCTTAGCAGATGGAAAAATTAGCTGTAAAAAATAAATTAGTGGATACTGACATATTTATTTTTGTTAACAGAGAATCAGTTAAGGGATGTAAACAATCTCTTTAATTTTTATCCCCCGACCGAAAGGTTCGGGGGATATAGCGATGAGCCTGGCGTCCGTCCGTCCGTCTGTCCTTCCGTCCGTAAACACTTTCTTGTCCGCTCTATATCTTGAATACCCTTTGGAATATTTTCATGATACTTCACAGTTATGTAGAACAGGTCATGATGATGTGTCGCGTACAAGAATGGTAACTCGTGCTATTGTACTTTTTGAATTATCTCCCCTTTGGTGATTTTTTTGGCAGATTCGTGTCCGCTCTGTAACTTGAATACTCTTTGGAATATTTTCATGATACTTCACAGAAATGTAGAACAGGTCATGACGATGTGTCGCGAACAAGGATGACAACTCTTGCTTTCTTACTTTTTGAGTTATTTCCCCTTGATAGTTTTAGGTGTGATTTTTTGGCAGATTCGTGTCCGCTCTATAACTAGAGTACCCTTTGGAATATTCTCATGATACTTCACAGATATGTAGAACAGGTCATGATGGGCTGTCGCGAAAAAGAATGACAACTCTTGCTTTCTTACTTTTGGAGTTATTTCCCCTTGATCATTTAAGGTTTGATTTCGTGTCCGCTCTATAACTTGAATACCTTTTGGAATATTTTCATGATACTTCACAGATATGTAGAACAGGTCATGACGATGTGTCGCGAACAAGAAAGACAACTCCTGCTTTCTTACTTTTTGAGTTATTTCTCCTTGATTGTTTTAGGTCTGATTTCGTGTCCACTCTATAGCTTAAATACCTTTTGGAATATTTTCATGATACTTCACAGATATGTAGAACAGGTCATGATGATGTGTCGCGAATAAGAATGACAACTCTTGCTTTCTTACTTTTGGAGTTATTTCCCTTTGATGATTTTAGGTGTCCGCTCCATAGCTTGAATACCTTTTGAAATATTTTCATGATACTTCACAGATATGCAGAACAGGTCATGACAATTTGTCTCATACATGAATGATAACTCTTGCTTTTAGACTCAGTGAATTATTTCCCTTTGGTAGTTTGAGCTGCTGTTTGAGTCTCTGCTCCATAAATGTATAACCCTGGCCAGCTCCAGAATTTGAATAACCGTGTACCTTTTAGAATATTGATGATCATGCTGTGATATCTTATCAGTGTTCCTAACTCTCTCTTACCCCTCCACATTCCCGTGACCCCTCCCGCACCCCCCCCCACCCCCCCAAAATTTTTTTTATTTTTTCCAGATTTGGATTCTTTGTCCAAATTCACTTACTAGGGAGCTCAAAATTAGATTTGTAGGGCTTGTACTTTAGAAGTTATTCACACATTTTGAAAGTTGAATGTATCGTATGCTATACATTTGTGTATATGGTGGCTGTTTGAGATATTACCTCTTTTTAGCAGTCAAGCATACTGTTTTAGTCTGAGTGTTAGATAATCATGCATCTGTTAACAGTTAATGTCAATCAGAACAATATATTACTAATATGTGTTTTGAAGTGCACACTTTTTACCAAGGCCCATGGGGGTCTTCGGTCGGGGGATTTGCCATCTCCTCTGATGGCTATTTTTCCATTGGATATGAGGGACGTCTACATTTTGCAGCAATGGTTTAGCATTCTAACTTGCTCTGGTTTGTAATCTGACACATTTTGATATATGCTATTATGATTTCGGAAATAAGTAAGACCAAAAATATTTAGCCTGATTGAATCATACGGCTTTTGAACATCCATATGACCATTGTCATCATGGTGTTAGGTAACACTGCATGTTGCTTGGTTTAGGGGAAAGGAATTAATTTTGCTTTTCATTTTTCACATAAGGCAGGAAAGTTTCCTCTTTATCAACCTCCGTAGTCAAACATGCCCCAATGCAAGAGTTACTTGCATCAGTATACAAGATGTAGGGTTTGTTTTGATCGAGATATGCCAATAATGGAAATCACTTGAGACTTTGTTTAAGATAGTCGAATATAATTTGGAATTGATCCGACTACATGGAGCGGGCATATTTCCGTATTTTCCTTGTAAGGGCAAATATAGGTTCTGTATCTCTGAACAATTTGGTATGAAACGGCTATAGTATGAACATCCCAATAAAGGAACGCACCTCTCGAACACATGTTGGTGTTGGAAGGGACTGTATAGCTTCTACTTTTGCAGGGTCAGGACATTTATAATGAACCTAGGTAATGCGTCTGTGATTGCAGAAATGAACACTTCTTTATTTTCAGCTTCGGGCCGTGTTTGCATAGTTTGCCAACAACAGTTTCAAGATGGAACAAATGGTCTTCCAAAGTTTCACTAAATATCAATAAATCTTCAAGATAGGCGGGTGAAAAGGGAAGGCCTTGTCGAAAAAAATGCAATAAGTTACTGGAAAACGGCGGGAATATAAGAAAGGCCAAAAGACATCACATTAAACTCAAACAGATCGCAGTGACAAGTGAAAACAGTCTTTTCCTTATCTGCCTCAGCCATCAGTACTTGCCAGTAGCCGGATTTTAAATCAAAGGAAGTGAAAAGTTTTGCTTTTCCAAGAAGAGCCAAAATAGCATCTATGAAAAGAAGTGGGTAGGCGTTTGGTTTAGTAATTTGAATTTATTTTCGAAAATCATTACAGAATCTTTAAAACCCATCCTTTTTGTCCACCACTACTACTGGAATGACATTTGCATCTAGAATTTGTCCATTGCCTCATCAGTTGCCTTCGTGTTGTGTATGGGTGTGCTATACGCCTTATCTAAATGGGTTAATGGTTGCCTGTATCAACCTCCGTTGCAAATAAATCATGATGCTTTTTAAGAAACCATTTTACTTGCGGTTGGTATTTTGCCTGTCTGGAGCATATTTCTTTAAGTATTGAAGTGAACTAAACAAAAGTTCGCACATTGATAGAGGGCACTGAGGGGAAATGCAGCGCACAAGAATCATAGCCCTATCCGAAGTAATTACAGATTTAGCTCCCTTCCTAGCTTGTCCATATTTGTCTCTAAAAGTGTCGGGGAAGTATAATAACGAGCGCAATGAGAGGACATGCAGGGCACAAGAACGATAACCCTAGTTCAGATTATTTTGGAGTTATATCCCTTTTTATTTTTTATCATTTGTATGCTTGCCCGGAGCATATCTCTAAGAGTTCCTAAAATGATTTAATGACACTTCACATATTAATAGAGGACAATGAGAGGAAGTACAGGGCACAACAACATAATCCAACTGCAGTTATTTTGGTGTTATTTCCCTTCTTGATTATTTCTGATTCATTTGCTTGACCGGGTATGTCTCTAAAAGTATTAAAGGTATCTAAAGATGTATTAACGATCCCTAAATGAAATTTCAGATATTAGTAGAGGGGAGTTTCATCAGGGTACCTATTTCGTGACGTTTTGGCTTTCTAAAATGCGTAAACATTGGTCTTTGACCTACCATCTTTAATTTTGTGACCTACTTTGTGACGCTTAAAGCGACGCTGTGTGAATCTACAGTAGTCAACTTCCATTCAATTACCCTCTGGGATATTCTGATGATAAGGCGCTTAAATTGGAATGCTTACGCAGGGTTTGCTCATTTTGGTAGCATTAGTAACAGCAGCTTCTAATGGTTCTGGATTTTCCCTAAAAACTTTCAGTTTCAGTTGGTCTTTGAGAAGATCATCAACAAAAATATCAGTCAATTGTTTTTGAAATGCTGGGCCTTGTTGATTATCAAAAGCATCGTCAGTTAGGGCTAACAGGCGCTCAGCATAGACCTGAATGGTCTCGCCAGATATCTGAAGGACTTTCCTCAGTAACATTAACGCATGTGGATCATCAGTTATTTCTGAGAACTTAGCTACTTTCTCGGCTTTCATATTCTCCCAGGTGGCATGAGGGTTTAATTCTGAATATCTTTTCACCTTCAAGCCCAAACCCTGTAAAAAGCTCACTTTTGCTTTCTGTAGAAAATCCATTCAATTAATAGTTATTGACATTTGTTTAGATAATGCTGCTGAGGCTTCGAGAAATATCTCTTCTGGCAGACGTTTTGTATGTAATGAAATTAATTTTGAAGACACAGTCTCAGAGAAATCTTGAGTTTATCTTCTCACCTAATAAACCAGTTTCTACTGTGTACAGTTAGGAACAAATTTTTTTTCTCCCACTGCTATTTTTGCTTTAAAGTCATAGTATCAATTAATGAAATATTAATTGAGCTTACCTGTATTACTTCAAAGTCCAAAAATAATGTTTCGTTCAGGAAAACACAGCTGGCCAGTTGTAATGGCAAAACCCATTGATCAGTCACATTCTGTCTTTTTTTAACATATAACGGAGCTACTAGGCATCATGTATTTATTGTTGTTGTTTTTTTACAAAACATACAAAACAAAGCAAAATCATATAATTTTGTTACATGACTATCTCTCTCACTTGAATACTGAAACAAAGTTGCCAACTCACAGGTCTGTAAAAACTTAATCACCACAAGAAATCTGCATGTTCTCTGAAATCTAAGACCTGTAAAAACATAAAACTGCTAAGGCTATCAGAGTTAGGAGATTATTATTTGATAAATGGACATCATGACCAGAAGAGTTCTATAGTCAGAGTTGAGTTTAGAGGCAGAGGTTTTTAAATAAAGTCGCACTAGCTTGTTCCCAATTTAATTGATAAGCAACCCTTTTAGTCCTACCATCATTCAGTTTCGTAAGAGCTGCATATTTTCTTTAGATTTTACCCATTCCTTGAACTTTTCAGGTTACCCCTCAAATGCTAAACCAATCTGGTTTACTCCTTGGGCCCCCAGTGTGGTAAAAATATTTCCCATCTCTGCGGCCAAATTTTGAGATGCTTGTGCTACGTCCTGGTCAGCCATTCTGTTAAACTAAGAAAGTAAAATAGACTTAACTAACCTGACCTAGGTGTCCACGAATTCCAGCAAAAGTATATTTCAAAGAGGAATTCCCCGAGTTCCAGTTTGAAACGAAATTAGGTAGAGCCCATCCTGATCACGGCATCAAAATAAAGTCCAGTGAGTGGTGTTGCGTAGTGGCCACAAATGACTACTGTTAAGGTGGTTAGCTACTAAGTTAAACACAATTCCAAATTATCTTCTACTTTTCTTTTATTCTTCGACATTTTTCTTTTAGCTACAGGATCCTTTGGTCTCATGCTGCCGGCCCGCTCAAGCTAACACAACTTCTAACAAAACACTATTCTAAAACTTTCACATCGTAATTTCACTCTTACTCCCCTGTCACAGCCTGGCAATCCCCTCATATACTATATCGCTCCTATCTATTTTTAGCAATGTACTTTCTACTTATGAATATCACGTCCACTCAAATTTACTATTGTCTGACCCTATAAGGATTGGTAAATTCATAGAACACTGACTAAATTTTCATTTATATTTAACAGCTCGGTAAATGACGTATGCTTACTTGACCGAAAATGTACTTATTTTATTTACGAGAAATATACAGTAGTAGTAAAACCGTCTGGAAAACTAACAAATTATCTGTTTTCTGCGTAAACAAGGCAATAAATAATTATACCTGTCCAAACAGTCCTAATTACCAACTTATCATAGATATCAATATAGCCTTATGAACGTTTCCAACCAATATGCTTTACGTCATAGCCCTATTTACTAACAGTATGTAGACAAAATACAACAGCAGATTTTAACCTGGGGGTTTTAGAGTTGAAACGATATAACATAACAAAAATTTTATATATACGTCCGTGCAAGTAGAAGTTATCAATCCCACTTCTTCCAGCAGGGTGTTTGATGCATTTTGCAATCCCACTTCTTCCAGCAGGGTGTTTGATGCATTTTGCGACGAAACTCAGAGACATACCGAAAGCCATATTGCACCTCAATGAACGTTCTATCACGTGCTTCTGAGCCGGTTTCAGAGATGACTGACAACAATGTCATGTAAGTGGGCGGGTCAAGAACTAAGTCCATCTCAGGCGGTTGGTCAATTTTTTCCAGTCAGCTGACGTAATGGTGATAAGATTTGAAATACCTTCGCGAACACACTCTCTCCCCCTTTTAAACAGACTTCCAAACCTCTATTTTTTAACAATATACATTATGTCACTTACTATTGATAATGATTACATCTACAATATACATTATGTCACTTACTATTAATGATTACATCTACCGGACTTTGCCTTATAAGGAGACCTTTTGGTGACCAAGAACAAATTTTAGGATGCAAAATTGAGTCAACTCTATGACGTATATTGACCTGACCGAAAAACTATTATCTAATTTATGGCTGAAATAGTGTCAAAACCCTCTGGCGAAGGGTAATAAATTGTCTGGATTCTAAGTAAACAAAGTAATAAACATTGATACCTGTCTAACCCACCCACAATTATGAACTCCGAATAGAAGAACAAGATAAACTTATCAGAAGCTAATACGTCATTGCCCTACATCTCAAGAGTACATTTTAATATAATTATGACCAAAATTCTACACTGATTTTACTTGCGGATTTTAGAGGCAACTAGCCATTATGTAACACCCGCCCTTTTCTACTGGATATTTTGTTAAATAAATTATTGAATAAAATATCAAGGATTTTGATACTTCGGGTAGGTAACATATATTATAGCCTTACAATAAACGTTACACGTCAACCTAACTAACGATAACATATGAAATATCATGAAGAAACAACTTTAATATCGTAAAAAATAATAGCAAACAGAACAATAATAGCAAACAGAACAATCATAAAATTTGACAATACTTATTCAACAGTATTCCTCACTTATCTCCCCGCCTGTGGTTTTCCATGCACAAGTGAAGTTTCCATGCACACTGCTAAATGAGTCTTTGACTACAAACAGACTAATGTCACTACGTAAGTCCTCACTATGTTTTATATTTTACAATCCTTTCAGTGTCCTTGGTAAGTCCCATTGTCTCATTGTAACAATTTATCGAAAACAACTTCAGTCAAATGAAAATCCGTCAACCTCCTCCCCCCGAGAACTCTCCGCCCCTGCTGGCACAAACAACAACTCCGGCTCGCCATCGTCTTCGTCCTCATCACTCATGCTCTGCGCTCCATCCACCTCCCATTCGTCACCGTGCCAATCCCCTTCCTCCAAGGTAGAAGTGTCCAGGAAACTGGACACTTCTTCATGAAACTCGTACAGTACGGTTTCGTCACTGTCAGTACTGCTTATAGTGATTATGGAGGAAGCATCATTCTTCCAGCGTGGCTCTGCTTCCTGTTCAGCTATTCTATACGGCGGCCCATGGGTATGTCCATGCCCATGGGTGAGCTGGCAAGCCTGTTTTGACCACGTTATTCTCGCCATTATAATGGTACTGTCTAATCCTATTAACGCGGTTTTCACGCTTTCTTCCTCGGACAAAGAGTCTCGCAAGTCCTGAACGGTTACAAGCCGCCAATACCCTGGCTCGAAACTGCTTTGAGCTTACATAAAAGATGCCATATTATTACGTTACTGTATATTCTGTCGCCTCACTCACATTGAACCGCATGGCAGCCAACACTTGGTTCAAATGGTGGTTCCATGTGTATTGTCCGTCCTGAAGCCGTTTAGCCAAAATATCATGCAATGTTCTGTGAAATCTTTCCACTTTTGAATTGCTGTTAGGATGGTAAAACGAAGTAGTGACATGGTGAATATTCACAGCTTGAAGGGTTTCCCTTACGACCCTATTAACGTTCTCGGAACCATTATCAATCACGATTTCTAAAGGGCAACCAAAGCGAGGATATATCTCTCCTATAATTAAATGTGCTACTGTTTCGGCTGTTTTATCAGCCACTGCAAAACCTTATGGCCATCCACTGTACCAATCAAAAAAGGCAATGATGTATTTATTACCAGACAATGTTTTTGGACAGGGCCTCGACAAATCCAGACTTAGTTTGGCAAAAGCATATGGTGGTATGTCTGCATTTTGCAACAATGGTTTTGTATTTTCACCTGCCCTAGTTTGACAACTAACGCATTTTGAAACATATTCGCACAATTCTTGAAATAAGTTTGGCCACAAGTATTTCTGCCTTATTGCGTCATATGTCTTTTGCACGCCCATATGACAATTGTCATCATGGTATTTTTCTACCATTTGTCTTAAATGTTCAGGAATACAAAGTCGTAGCGTAGGGTTATCATTTGGATCTGAAAGATAGTAAAGTATGCCATTTTCGACAAGATACCATTGCTTAATAGTTTCAGACGGTTCCCTTTGCTCTAAGACTGTTTTGAGTTCCGTAATATTTTTATCCTTGTTTTGTTCTAAGGCCATATCTATACCCTTGATATCACATTCTGTGATATCTAAATTTTCTTTCCCTGGCAAGCTGCGGCCATGAAAATCCTTAGGATTAATCTCATAAGAATTGATTGCCTCAATTCAAAAAGCATTCAAAAGCATTGTCATTTATGTCAAGTTCAAAGGGCTCTACCTCATGCTCTTCCCCTTTAACCTCAAATTTCCGTGAAAGTAAGTCAGCTCATGTATTTTCAGTACCAGCGATATATTCAATCGAGTAATTGTAACCTGCCATTCCTAAAGCCCAAAGTTGAATTTTCTTATTTTGCATTGGAGACTCAAGTAAATTTTGCATTGGAGACTCAAGTAAATATCTTAAGCGTTTATGATCTGATGACAAATTTCGCGTTGTGAAGATAGTAATCGAGTTTCTGCAAAGAATAGTGAATTGCAAAAGCTTCGTTGACCACTTACATTGAGTCTTGCTCAGTTTATGGGAAAATTGGTTTTTCATTTTTTACATTTGGCAAAAAGGTATTTTCCTCATCACACTGCTGGGTCAAGCACGTCCCTATGCAGGAATTACTTGCGTTTATATCAAGGCGTATGGTTTGTTAGGATCTTGGTAGGCTAATAAGGGCACCAGTGTAGGACTTTGCTTCAAATATTCAAAACTATTCTGGCAGCTTTCTGACCATTTGAACCTAGCATATTTCCGAGTCAGGTCGATTATCGGCTGAGCTATCTCTGAAAAATTTGGTATGAATCGGCGGTAATATGAACACATCCCAATGAAAGACCGAACTTCTCTGACAAAAGTTGGAGTTGGGAGCGACCTTATAGCGTCTACTTTCCGAGGTTCTGGGCTAATTCCTTGGTCAATGATAATGAACCCTAGGTACTGGGTCTCTAATTGTAAGGGGTGGTTGAGTGGTGCGATGGTGCTGCGTGTAACTTCCAGTGCCGGGGCGTTCTACTGATTTGGATAATATTAGGGCAAGGGCATTCTGTGCTTGCAGTAGGTGCGGGTGGGGTTTTCGGTTGGACATTTTTTCTCTCGTCTATCATTTCTATCTTCTTTCTCCCTCTCTCTCGGAGTCGGCCCGATATAGACTGACATACTGTTTGGGCCGTTAAACCCAAAACAGTTAATCAATCAATCTCTAATTGTAGAAAGGAGCACTTTTTCAGTTTACATTTCAGCCCATGTTGACGTAGCCTATCAAAAACAGTCTCTAAATGAAACATGTGTTGCTCCAAAGTTTCACTGTTTATCAAAATGTGATCGAGGTAGGCTGTGGCAAAATGACTTAAACCCTGAAGAACAATTGTCATCAGTTCCTGAAAAACTGCCGGGGAGAGCAAAGACCAAACGGCATAACATTAAACTCAAACAAACCGCGATGACAAGCAAAAGCAGTTTTCTCTTTATCCGTTTCCTCCAGCAGTACTTGCCAATACCCAGATTTCAAATCTAAGGAGGTAAAGTATTTGGCTTTGCCTAAAAGGGCCAAAATGTCATCAATTAACGGAAGAGGATATGAATTTGGTTTTGTTATTTGATTCAGTTTTCGACAATCTATACAAAATCGTTTGACCCGTCCTTTTTGCCAACAATAACTACGGGGAAGCTCCATGGGGATTTTGACCTTCGAATAATGTTTGCCTCAAGCATTTCGTCTACCGCCTTATCGATCACCTCTCTATTATGTATGGGTGTCCTGTAGGGCCTTAATTTAATGGGAGGATGGTCAGCTGTATCAAGTTTCATTTTCACCGTATCAGTATGCCCGAGTTCAGAGTCCTTTACTACAAACAAGTCATGGTGACTTTTAAGGAAATTAATTACAGTTGCTTTGTGCTTTTAACGGACGTCGACCTCAGCTGTCCAATCACCCTTAGCTTCTTGATCAGGATGTTTCTGAACTGTCTTAACTATTTACTTCGGTGGCAGCAATTGCTTCAACTTTTGCGATGACACATCCTTTTAACGGCCTCATTGCTCGATTCGTGTTATTAACAACCATAATTGGTTCAGTGCGATCTTTATTTAATCTGCCCACCGAATTTGAAACGATCAATCCGGGCTCACTGCTTATGAACTTTGTTTCCGTAGCGGTGACCGAATATATCTGACGGACTTAAAATTCAGAGCTACCCTTGATTTTGCCTACACAACTAGTAGCAGTTTGAGGTTTTAAAACAGTTGTTGACCTTAAACGCACAAGGGATGCTATATGAATGGCTTCTTCAAGAGGCACTGTGGAACTGCCGATTCGTAGAAATCCTAAGTCGAAGAATAACCTTACACCATTTTGCACGAGCCAGTCCCTACCCAATATGATTTTTTTATTTATAGGAGGCGAAACGTAGAACATATGTATAACTTCGGTATCCCAGATTTTGAATGTGAGGGTCACATACCCTTCAATTGTTAATCATCCACCACTTACTGACTGCAACTTTGCGGTTTTCTTAACTAAGGCGGGCTTTTCTTTTGATGACCGATAAACGCGCCTATGCATCAATTATACTTCGGCTCAAGAGTCTGCTAAGGTTCGTAATTTATTTTTCCTAACTGAATTAAACATGAATTTGGACTCCCTGTTAAGGCTATATCATACTTTGGAATGTCTTTACAAAATTTCCTTCTCCTTCCATGGGCTTCGTCAGGAAGGGGGACCCTAGTTTTTCGACTTTGTCTGGCCTTCTCTAGGCCCGGAATATCTCTTATCCCGGCCAAGATCAGCCTGCCTTTTCCTACATTCCCGTTTGAAGTGCCCCTTTTTAGAGCAATACCAACAGAGTATCTCTTTTTTCCTGTCATCATTTATAGGCTGATTTGCATTGACAACAGCACTCACATTGGCCTTCGCCCGACAGTCCTTTTGTGACCTACTTTGTGACATTTGAAACAACACAATGCAGGTCCATAATGATCGACCTCAATTCAATCATCATCAGGAATATGTTGATGATGAGTGCGCAAATTAAAACGCCTATGCAAATTCTTCTGCTCATTAGTGTCGGCTGTGACAGCAGCCTCTAATGTATTCGGAGTTTCCCTTAAAACATTTAATTTTAAATGGTCCTCTGCCAACCCATCGACAAATATGTCTATCAGCTGTCTTTGGACCGGCGGACCCTGTTGATTACCAAAGGCATATTCCGCTAGTGTTAACAGCCGTTCGTTATAGACCTGTACGGTCTCGCCGTGTTTTTGACGTACTTTCCTCAACAGCATAAAGGCATGTTGGGCATCAGTAACCTCAGAGAACCTACGCCCTAACTCACCCTTTAATTGAACCCATGTTACCCCGGGGTTTCCCTCGGAATAACGTTTAATAAAATCACTAAATGGGCTCCGACTTGACTCGTAAGCCACCCTTTTTGTCCTTACATCGTCCAGGTTCATCAAAGCTGAATATTTTTATATTTTTTCTATGGACTTGACCCATTCCTTAAACTATTTTGCCCCCCCCCCCCCCCCCCCCAAATGGTAAAACAACTATTTGATTTACTCCTTGAGCCCCTAAAGCGGTAGAAACATTTCCCAATCCACAGCCAGATTGTGAAAAACGTGCCCCACAACGTTCTGATCAGCCATTTCTATGCTTTAGAAATAAAGTAGACTTAACTTACCAGACCACGGTGTCCTGGAGCCCGAACTCAATATTCCAGAGGAAGAAACTAAATGTTCAGAATAAAGTGAGTCCATCCTAGTCACGGCACCAAACTAAAGTCCAGTGGTATTGCGTAGTGACCACACAAGTGACCACTGCCCGGGTGGCTATGGGTATAAGTCCAACTCAAGTCACTAGTCTATTTTCTAAGTCATTTTATTTAAACACTTTAACCACAGGAGCCATCCTACACCATGCATACTCATATACAAGTGTATCAACTGACAAAGGAGACTACTTCTGCATATTCTCCTCGAGAACACACTCTCTCCCCCTTTTATACAGACTTCCAAACCTCTATTTTTAACAATATACGTTATGTCACTTGCTATTAATAATGATTACATCTACAATATACATTATGTCACTTACTATTAATAATGAGTGCATCTACCGGACTTCGCCTTATGCGGAGACCTTTCGGTGACCAAGAACTAATTTTAGGATGCAAAATTGAGTCAACTCTGTGACGTATATTGACCTGACCGAAAACCTACTATCTAATTTATGGCTGAAATAGTGTCAAAACCGTCTGGCGAAGGGTAATAAATTGTCTCGATTCTAAGTAAACAAAGTAATAAACATTGATATCTGTCTAACCCACCCATAATTATGAACTCCGAATAGAATTTAAAAAGTAACTACACTTCAGGAACTTACTGAATCAGATCCCAAACCCTATCCCCAACATCAAAGGGAAAGATTGACAAAGACATCCCAACAAACAATAAATTACAAGTGATAAGCCGAGTCAGCAACTCTTTCCCAAATAGATGGCAACTCAGCTATCTTTATTGAACTAAATAATTTAGACCAACAGACGGGTTACAACGGACTAAGCAAATTATATGAAAAACATTTAACAATTATTTTTACCTATTTTGTATTTTTATGATAGAAGGATTAAACTGAGAACACAATACATTAAACAGCACCGAACATAAAACAAATGCAACCGCAACAAAAGTACCGCCTTGGGACGGTCAGTAATAACTACTGGGGGGGGGGGGGGGGAGGGGGTTGTTAAACCGGTTTTACTGGGCCCAAACCTTCACCCTCACCCTCCGCTGCGGTGCACACAATTAGTTGGTAGTTCGGTTCGTATGGAGGTCCCCTAACTCATCAGAGAGTCATCACGGTCAACAATTAAGATCAAGAAAAGACCGTGATGAAGCAAGGATGAGGACTCGACAGCCAAAATGTGTTGAGACACCCGGAGATCCCTGGGGCGTCAGCAACACCACTGGAGTACTGGAGCAAAAGAAGACCACCAGTTGAACCCCGGTGGGCCAAGAAACAGACAAACATCCGGCCCCAACCAACTAATATATAGCTTTATGTAGGGGCTATCATAGAGTCTGAATCCCGACCCACCGGCGTGCAATTAAAGAGGACAGCAAAGTTGTCAACCGTGATTGGGTTATCCACTAAGCATGCAGACTGTCGCATTACATCTATGTTATAGCCAATGCGTTTAAATCGTATGATAATTTTCTTAAATTGATCGGGAAATTCTGTTTTCCCTACGATTTTGCGTAATTTATATACTAAGTCACCATAAAATTCAGATTCCGATAGGCCTTGTTGCAAAAGTGACCTTAACCCTATATTATATTTAGAAACCAATTCAAAGTGTCTACGATAAAATTTAGAAAAAGCTTTCCGAAGTTTATGATACCGATTACCCTGCTGTAAAAGCTTGGCAGTCAAACTTTTATTACGAGCATTGAAGTCAGCCAGATGACTAGACACCCTAGCGAAGCGAATAAGCTGAGAAATGTAAACACCATAAGAAGTGGTGCGGGGAACATCACCATCCAAAAACGGAAAATTAACAATGTCGAAATCAAAATCATCGCGTTTGTCATAAATTTTAGATGAAACAAATCCATCTAAAATAGATAAATGTAAATCCAAAAATGGGGCCTCGGTATCAGAAGTATTTGCTTTATTTAACTGCAATTCAGCGGGATAAATTTGACTAACCATTTCTTCAAAATAAGGGTTTTCAATATTTAAAAGGTCGTCCAAGTATCTAGACGTTGAGTTGAATGCTTCAATGACATGAGCTTGAGTATCATCAGAAAGAGACATCATAAAGTCTCTTTCATAGCAAAATAGAAACAAATCTGCTACAAGAGGAGCGCAATTAGTACCCATCGGAATTCCTATAATTTGTCTGTGTAACTTAGTACCGAATCTGATGAAAATGTTATCTAGAAGATATACTAAAGCATCACAAACATTTTGGCAAGACCACATTTTAAACCTTTTTTGGTCATCGGAAGTAAAAAAGCATGTATATCATTGCAAGCAAGATAAAGAGCACCCTCTCTCTGAAAAGTAGTCTCAATTAAATTTATTAGTTTCTTTTTTATTAAATTATGGGGCAAAGTTGTATAGAGTGTAGAAAAATCGTATGTAGACAAACTAGACGCGCGATATCCTCTAGATTTCAGTTTATCAAGAACCTCGGTAGAATTTTTAATTGACCAAAACAAATTTTTTCCTAACCGTTCGTAAACTTTTTCACAGTACCTAAATTTTGATAGCAGTAAGGCAAGAAGTTAATAATTTGGAAAGTTCAGTAGTGGTACAAGCACTAGAATTAGCAATAAACCTGGCTTTATACGGTCGTTTATGAAGTTTAGGTAACCAGTACATCGTAGGAAGCTTGTCCTGCCGTTCCTCTACATTTACAGAAAACTTGAGGGCTATATCATTACAGTGCCTAAAGACAACAGACTTTTCGTCTTCTGAAGTCTCTTCATAGGCCTTAGTACCGCCAAGTTCCTGTTTCAATGTGTTAATATAGTGTAACCGTCAAACAACGACAACGTTATTTGCAGCCTTGTCTGCTGGAACCAGAACGTACTTACCATGAAACTGCTGGATACCCAACTTCAGGTGACGGAATGTTGATTTAGAAGAACAAGATAAATTTATCAGAAGCTCCTACGTCATTGCCCTATATCTCAAAAGTACATTTTAATATAAGTATGACCAAAATTCTACACTGATTTTACTTGCGGGTTTTAGAGGCAACTAGCCATTATGTAACAATCAATGAGTCTGATGCCTGACCAACCGGCGTGCAATTAAAAAGCGAAGCAAAGTTTTTAACCATGAGTGGGTTAACCACTTTACTTGCAAACTGTAGCATTACATTTATATTATATCCAATACGTTTGTAACGAACGATAATTTTCTTGAACTGAT
Source organism: Ctena decussata (assembly GCA_963989385.1). Taxonomy (NCBI): domain Eukaryota; kingdom Metazoa; phylum Mollusca; class Bivalvia; order Lucinida; family Lucinidae; genus Ctena; species Ctena decussata. The sequence continues at coordinate 76,181,509 of OZ022509.1, forward strand.
CAGAAAAATCAGATTTACCTACATTTTTTTTGAATTTATCAACTGTCACCATAAAATTTTGATTCCGATAGGCCCTGTTGCAAAAGACTTTTTAATCCGACATTGAATTTAAAAACCAATTCATAGTGTCGGTTGAAAATGCTTTTCGAAGTTTATGACATCTATAGCTTGAGTTGTTCATTCGTTCTACAAACATAATCATCCTCACAAAGCTCTTCACAAAAACAAACTAGATCATTCAGTAAGTCGGTTGCTGCTAATGGTAGGCTAACCATTTGATATACGTATAGACCTGTCTCAACATCAATCCGATAACCAAAATCTGTTGGAGCAGGTAAATCTACTACACTTGAGAGCCACTCCAAATCTTAAGTTGTTAACTACATAGTGTCTGTTTCTTGGTTATTCGGGATTCAACTGATAGCTTTCTTTTACTCCGGTATTTCATTGGTGTTGCCTGACTTCCCAGGGGTCTACTGATGTCGCAATACAATCTTTCCGTTGAGTCCTCATCTCTGATACATTATAGTACTTATCCGTGATTTGTTTGTTTCCGGTGGTGATTCATTGATGAGTTAGGAAACCTTTAGCGGACCAAACAACTAACCTTAATGTTTCTAACCATTGCAGACGCAGAGGGCGAGGTTGTGGGCCACGTGGGGCTATTTGGGACCCGCATTAATCTTTTGCTGACCGTTCAAAGGCGGTACTACTGTTGGTTCCTTGGTGTTATATTGTGCTGTGTCCGCTTGTCTATGGTCTCTGGAGGTTTGGTCACCTGTACTGATGGTTCAAAGGATGGAGACACAGCTGGATGTGCGTGTGTTGCTCTATCCGAAACATACAATGTAGGTTACCTGACAATGCTTCTATTTTTTCAGCGGTGATATTGGCTTTTGATTTAGCTTTAAATCATACTGAACAGTCTAGAATACAGATTTTATCATCTCTTCTGATTCCCTCACTGTTTTGCGATCTCTAAATCGCCATATTGAAACTCCTCTTCTTTTGTATATCCTTCTAAAACAAGCTTAACAACATTGTGTTTTGTTGGCTTCCCAGTAACGTTGGGATTAAAAGCAACGAAAAAGCCGACACTGCTACAAAATCGGCATTAGCTCTTCATATTTCTGATCTTCAAATTCTAAAATTCCTTACACTGACATTAAGACTTGCATAAATATCCATCTCCATAATAAGTTGCAGATATCTTGGAATGCTGCTGTCTTTAACAAACTGCATTCAATTAAGCGTTCCCTTGGTGGATGGCAACCATGTCATAGAATTGATCGTAAGGAAGAAGTAACTGGATTTTCGTAGCACGGGTGCTAAGTTTTTCCGTGTCAACAGTATGAAACAACTGTTTGACACGTTTTAACCAGCAAAAATCTTCTCCTTTTTAAAAGCAATCGGCATATATAGTAAAATATAGTTTAATTAAGTCGAGGTATTTTACGACAGTTGGTTTAAATTTGTGTTTACTCATCTCGCTGGTCGAGGGTTCATTCTATGTCGCTGGTCGTGGGTTCATTCTATGTTATCAATCTTATGATAGCCGTTGATCGGCGTATTTTACCACATACTCGACTTGATCGATTTTATACTGTAGATTCATTTCTGACCTTATGCATATAAAACGTATTCTTTTAAAGCGTTGTCGGGGCGAAATGGCCTTTTTGTGCTGATGTGTCGTAAAACCAATATCACTCACTCACTTCTGTTTTGTTTTGTTTTGTAATTAAAATGAAAAATAAGTAAAAATAGATGTTGACGCTGTTATTGGGGTAGCTGAATGACCATCTCTTTGGGAAAGAGCTGCTCATTCGGTTTACTGTGCGTGTCTTTCGTAAACTTGTGTCAATTTCTGTGTGTATGTGCTTCTTTCCCTATTGGGTTTGAGAGCCGAATGTGGGATTTGATTTTACTAATTCCTGATCATTGCCTATCTTTTTACTTTACATCGTAATACATGCAGCATGAAAATTGTCGTCAGTCGGACGTAGCTTTCTTGGTTTGACATTTTTGTTTTCAAGTACACGTTTCATTCGTAACTTATTCAGCGACAAACATCCACTGCAACCATACAACAGTACAACAAAAGAGGCACAATAGGTATGCACTGTCAAAGACATTGGTGGATCTTTTCCAAGGTCAGATAGCCCTTGTAGTTCTCCTGAATTATTCATCATGATTTCGAAAGCTTTTTTCTTGCCAATTCCAAATAAAGCAATTGTCACATCCTGGAAGAGATAGACACTGAGCAATATATTTGTTTGTTCTTCATTTAGCTGATGGGTAAATGTATGCACTCGTCAAATCCGAATGGATTTTTTCTTCTTCATGTTTTAAAATATATTTCTTCTGCACCCATTTTTCTAAAGTAATGAACAAGTAAAACAAATACGTCTGTATCTGACATTGCCACTACAATTCTTTTGGCACATAGTGTGGCTTAGTAGGCCACATGGAGCAACTTACGATTATCTGCCTCTTCGTGATTTGACCGAAGTTGATCTATGTACTGTATGACAACACGAGATGCTTTCAGGACCTTATCATCTAAACCATCACTGAAGTAGACATGCTGAGCATTATTTAGAAGCTCTCTACAGTGTTCGGCCAGATATATAGAAGAGAGGGGTGTAAGCTCTCTTATGAATATGCTTCTGGTGAGAGATTTTTACCAGTCTGGTATATATTCATTTTACCTTGTGTATGGACAGCTGTACGGCGCGACATGTCTTGTCCATGTTAATTACTTGTTTGCGACTTAAGACTGTTTTCTAGGTATCTGTCAAAGACAACATGTACATGTATATCTAGAAAACTTTTAATTGTAAACAAAATGTATTTCCAAAATAGTGATGCCACGTCATTGTGTGTGTGTTAAACAGCAGAATCTTGTGGCAGGAGCATTTCGATGACAGCCATTCCATCAAGTACACCGTATAATACTGCCTGTACCATTAAGTTCCCTTGGTATTGATTCAGGCTAGATTAGATTTTCTAGTTTTTCCAAGAAGTCAGATTGTTTAAGTTTTTACTATCTTACCAGTGTCATAAAACAAGCTCATAGGCACTCTTGCAATTTCAAATGCCATTACCCTTTCTAGGGGGACTTTCTTATATGCATTTATTGCTAACAGTTTCAAGTATATTTCTTCACCATTAATGGGTATGTATGTCTTTAGATTTACATCTGATTGTGGCTTTAGCATTTGACATAGTTTTGACTTTGTTTTTTGGAACAGGATAATAGAAACTTTTCGCGGGTTGCTCTTGGCCATTTTGTATCACGAACAATCACTTACAAATTGTTCTAATAATGTTTTACCATTCTTATGACAGTTCAGCAAACGTTTGTCAACTTCTTCTGACACCGGTACACCAGTTGCAAAATTAATAAGCCTAGCGTGTGGGCCATTCAACGAAAAGGGGTCCACAAACGTTTCATCAAACAGGTCAGCTATCTTCTTCACATCTTCATTGAATGACTTCTTGTAGGATTCTGTATCGGTGTGATGCTTACTGGAATCCTCTGAAGGGCTTAAACTTTGTTTGAAGTTCACTGAATACGTTGCTGTCACAGGACGAGACAGAAACCATCTAGTGAGAGCATTGTCTTGAAAAGTTAGGCCAATTATTCCGCCTGATGATTTTAGGGCCTTGTTTTCAGTAGCCTCTAGGACATAATCCATCCATACAGTGTTAAATGTTCCTGATGTCAGTTTTGCGACAAAGTGCCCATGATGAGAACTTTCCAGAGCTTCCTCCGAAAGACGGTTCGTCTGCAGGAAAAAGAAAGGCATATACCTTGCATATATAGTTCTGTTAGACGCAAAAAAGAAGGGTAGCAACTTTGACTTGGCATACTGGTGAGCGTCCAATAAAGCATGTCTTGAGGATGAAATGTATAACTTCAGTGTTGCCAATACGCTGTTAAGATAATCATCCCAAAATTGAAAAAGTGGAATATTTCTTCCTTCCAATCTGAACTCTTCTATGATGGCATCATTTGATTCTCAGTTGAAACTAACGTCTCTTCGTCTGTGGAATACAAACATTCACTGATTTGTTTGACTTTTTCTGACACACTGTGGGAAACCTCTAGTCCATGCCTTGACTGGATGAAAAACCTCATTTGCAGTGCGTCATCTACCATTAGCAATGCTCTCATAGCTCTGCCATAATCTTTGCCAGAAAGAATGTGATCCGCTGTAACTTTAGCATAAACATCTGACTCATACAAAAGTTTTTAAGGCCAGCATCACCGTACAAAAATCCGACTCCGGCAAAAATAGACACGAGAAAGTGCATCCCTCCTTCCATTGGTAGAATTCTCTTTAGTTCCGAGACCGAACAATTTCCAGTGCTTTTGTTAATAAACCCATATCAAATGTGATTGGACAGACATCTTGTCCAAGGGCTTTCAGTTGCTCTTTTGTACGCATGAGTGTTGTGTAGAGTGTGTTGTAGTCATTGGGGAGGGGGTGGGGCATGATAATTGGATTAAATGCCACCTCAGCAGTATCATGCAAGCAGTCAGGTTCGATCTGGGACTGAAACACTGTCCATGGCGTTAAACTAACAGCTCTATCATCACAAAAAAATGTTGCATCTGCCCATATTATATAATAGTTCTTTTAGCTTCAAAAGCTTGGCTGACTTTAGTTCCACACATTTCATTTAATTTATTGTGACTGGAGGGTCGAGGGATATCTTTGGCCTGGAACTAAGTTTAGCATAGTTTACAACATGCTGTAGCCCTTTTCCTGGAAGTATACGTGAAACAGGATTATTGCATAAATTTCGGTGCCAGAAGATCTTCACAACCATGTTTTAACGGGAAAAAACACGTTTTTACAAGGTAATTCACATGCTATTATATTTACATTATCATTGCAAAACTCTCTGTAAACCCAATAAGTGATGCGGGAGTCAATATCGTTTACAAATCAATAATTACATTGTGTCACGCGCTTTAGAGTGACAGCTCATCTCACTAAGTAGCACGTGAAATCTACAACATGCTGTGTACTTGAATGGCTAGTAAACATTGACTGAAAGCTCGCTACGCCTACTTCCACGTGAAATATACAGCAGGAGGTGGAATTTACTGGTAGGCAGTGTCAATGCGGCTGTTCCAAACTATTGTAAAATTCAGCCGGTATTGTTTTGAAAACGATTTTTATATATGTATTTCTTACTTTTTTTTTATCTTTTTATTGATCAAAAACATTGTTTAATAATATAAATATAAGGAATAAACGTTATTTTTTAAACGTTTACTGAAGTATAAACTACATCGGGTGTTTACTGAAGTATAAACTACATCGGGTAACGAGCAAAGTTTACGTAAACCCCTTCGGGGTTCACTTACTTTGCTCGTGACCCGATGTAGTTTATACTTCAGTAAACGTTTAAAAAATAACATTCATTCCTTAAATAAACCTAATTTGGAAATTTAATTATACATTTCTCTTGGCGGCCAAAACATGTATGTGCTGCGATTCAACTTCGCGTGAGCTTTGGGGGTGGTCGGATGATGCTCTGTGTGTAAATTCCAGTGCCGGGGCGTCCTACTGATTTGGAACGTCGTAGGGCAATGGCCTACTGTGCTTGCAGTAGGTGCGGGTGGGGTTGTTTGGACATTTTTTTCTCTCGTCTTTCATCTGTGGGAGACGGCCCGATATAGACTAAAATATATTTTTTTCAAAGGGCCGTTAAACCCAAAACAATCATTCAATCAATCTAAGATTGGACATTATTGGTTTGCCGGAGCCGAAACTGCTCATCATAATGTCGCCAAGCCAACGATTCTGAAGACCTTGTTGCCCCCTCTCGGATTATACTCATATATTGGAGCGATTCATGGGCTCTGTCCGGGTATTTCTTTAAATAAATGGATGGGAAATGCATCAGTCAATTTCTCTCAATTTCAGAAGATCTTCACACCCATGTTTTAACGAAACAAAATCCACGTTTTTACAAGGTAATCCACATGCTATTATAAACCTAATTATACATTTCTTTGGGCTGCCAGAACATGCATGTGCTGCGATTCAACTTCGCAACTTCCAGTGCCGGGGCGTCCTACTGATTTGGAACATTGTAAGGCAAGGGCCTACTGTGCTTGCAGTAGGTGCAGGTGGGGGTTGTTTAGACATTTTTTCTCCCGTCTATCATTTCTCTTCTTTCTCCCTCTCTGGGAGACTGCCCGATAAAGACTGAAATACTGTCTCAAAGGTCCGTTAAACCCAAAACAATCAATCAATCGCATGAGTTTAAAAGCCGATGTACACGGCCCGAATCCAATAAATTTAAAACAGGAGTGCTGGTGTACGTGATGGTAATGCATTTAATTTCAATAACTACTAGGGGGTGGTTTGGTGGTGCTATGGTGCTGTGTATAACTTCCAGTAACGGGGCGTCCTACTGATTTGGAACATTGTAGGGCAAGGGCCTACTGTGCTTGCAGTAGGTGCGGGTGGGGGTTGTTTGGACATTTTTTCTCGTCTTTTCCCTCTCCCAGGGAGACGGCCCGATATAGACGAATTACTGTCTCAAAGGGCGTTAAACCTAAAACAATCAATAAATTCAATAACTATTAACAAAGAGGCACTGTAGCATTTATTTCTCTACATGTAATAATTAAAATCCAAAATCCTTAGTGTATTAGTATTTTTTCTATTGCGTGTACCTGGCATAGTTGAACTGTCTAGCGTGCAGAGTATTGTATCAAGAGTTGTAGCTAGTCTATCAGACAGAAGCTTCTTCATTACTAAGGTTTATCAGCCGCCTCTCAGTATTATAGTATAAGCCTGTGTATCAACATTGTAGTTCTTTAATAGCAGTCTTCAATATACAAATAGTATAGTTAAATGGTGTTTAGTTATTTCTGAGTGTCTCATAGCGCACAAACATAACCTGGTGTCAGAAGTGGTGTCAGAAGTTTAATTGGACAATTAAATCAATAAAATTGGATTAATAAATTTACTGACAAAATGGCGAAAAACTTTTATCCTCCTGAGAAACTTCTTTTGAGTGGAAACTTGAAAGAAAATTTTAGAAAATTCAAGCAGCAGTTTGAAATTTACATTACTGCAGCTGGAATTGAAGACAAGCCAGACGATATAAAATGTGCAACATTGTTACATGTCATCGGACCGGATGCTGTTGAAATTTTCAACACATTCAAATGGGATGAAGACGGAGACAGCCCAGGAGATGATAAGAAAATGGCAAAAGTGCTGGGAAAGTATGAGAAATACTGTAGTCCCAAAAGCAATTTGACATATGAGAGACACCAGTTTAACATTCGAAATCAGCACGAAGGTGAATCTATTGACTCTTATGTGACAGATCTTAGAATTTTGTCAAAATCATGTGAGTTTGGAGACTTGTTAGATTCGCTTATCAAGGACAGACTTGTCTGTGGAGTAAAACAGGACCCTGTGCGAAGCAGATTACTTCGAGAAACAGACCTTACTCTCCAGAAAGCAATTGACATGTGTCGTGCTGCAGAAACATCATCAAAACAATTGAAGGCAATGCAAGGCATGTCAGCTGAAGGAAATGTTGACATTGTTAGAAAGAAAGTGTTCAGGAACAAACAAAACACAAGTGCGGACAATAAAGCAGTGACTTCACAAATATGTGGAAAATGTGGATATAAACATGAACCACGTAAGTGCCCTGCTTTTGGTAAAATTTGCAAAAACTGCAATAAAAGAAACCACTTTGCTAAGAAATGCAAAAGCAAGAAAATGCATGAATTGCAAGACAGTGACAATGACTCAGACATTTTCTTAAATTCAGTAGAAACTGAAAAGCAAGTAAATGACTGGAAAGTAAACGTCAAAATCTTGAAAAAGAATGTTAGTGTGAAACTTGATACTGGAGCTCAGTGCAATGTATTACCACTGCATGTGTACAAACAAATTAGCAATAAGCCACTTCAGAGATCAAAATCAAGATTAGTGTCCTACTCAGGTCACAGATTAAACACTGTTGGAAGAGTTACACTATTAGTATCAACTAGAGACAAGTATGTTCCCATAGACTTTGAAATTGTCAAAAACAAAGCAACACCAATATTTGGACTTAAAACTTGTTTGGAACTCAATTTAATTTCAAGACTGTATGGTTTAAACAAATCAGCAACAAGTGAAGAAATTCTTGAAAATTTCAATGATGTTTTTGAAGGATTAGGATGTTTGTCAACGGAATATAAGATTCGGCTAGATAAAGATGCTAAGCCAGTGATACATCCGCCAAGGAAAATTCCGTTCGCTCTGAAAAACAAGGTAAAACAGGAATTAAGTCGACTAGAAAGAATGAGGGTCATTGAAAAAGTATTAGAACCTACTGAATGGGTAAATTCGCTAGTTGTAGTAGAGAAACCAAACAAAGATGTACGATTATGTTTAGACCCAAGAGACTTAAACAAAAGTATTTTGAGGGAACATTATCCAATGAAAACAGTGGAAGACGTAGCAGCAAAAGTGAGTAATGCAAAAGTTTACAGTGTTCTTGATGCGTCAAACGGATATTGGCAAATCAAATTGACAAAAGACAGTCAAAAGTACACAACATTTAATACACCATTTGGAAGGTATAAGTATTTAAGATTGCCTTTTGGAATAAAATCGTCCAGTGAAGTTTTCCAAAGAACTGTGTCACAGATTCTAGAAAATCAGGATGGTTGTGAAATAATTGCCGACGATATTCTAGTTTGGGGAAAAGACACGCAAGAGCATAATGAAAGACTTTGTGCTGTTCTAGAGAGAATCAGACAGGCTAACATGAAGTTGAATAAAGCTAAATGCAAAATAGGACTGTCTGAAGTAGCGTACGTTGGACATATTTTTGGTCCAGATGGATTAAAACCTAGTGAAGAAAAGATTCGCGCTATTCTTGAAATTCCAGAACCCCATAATAAGAAAGAATTGCAAAGGTTCATGGGAACTGTGAATTATCTAGGCAAATTTATTCCAAACTTATCAGGAATAAATCAGCCACTACGACAACTTCTTGAAAAAGACGTAGCATGGCATTGGGACAATGCACAAAAAGAAAGTTTCAAAGAACTGAAAAAGGCTATAACTACAGCGCCAGTTTTAAAATACTATGATGAAAATGAAGATGTAGTGTTATCAGTGGATAGTTCCAAGAATGCATTAGGTGCTTGTATTCTACAAAATGGACATCCTGTTGCATATGCATCTAGGTCACTCAATAAATCTGAGCAAAATTATGCGCAGATTGAAAAGGAAATGGCAGCGATCGTATTCGGAGCAACGAAGTTTCATGAATACATTTTTGCCAAAGGTCGCATTCATGTAGAAAGCGACCATCGTCCATTAGAAAGTATTTTTAAGAAACCTTTATCACAAACACCGCCAAGAATTCAAAGAATGATGTTAAAGGTGCAGAAATATGACCTCAGAGTGAACTATAAAAAAGGTACTGAACTATATATTGCTGACACATTAAGTAGAGCATGTATCAGTAAAAATGAGGATTACATCTGTGATTCTGACTATAGTGTTTTCAGCATAGAAACTCTCCCTGTTTCTCAAGCAAAATTGTCAGAGCTTAGAGAAGAAACACGCAAAGATATGGAATTAACCATTCTCAAAGACATAGTCTTAAATGGATGGCCAGAAAACAAGAAACAGCTTAATCAACGTATCACACACTATTGGAACTTTAGAGACGAAATTTCATATTTCGATGGATTAATGCTCAAAGGCGAAAAAGTGATTATTCCTAAGTCCATGCAAAAATCCGTAATTGAGCAGATACACCAGAAAAGTCATCTAGGTATAAACAAGTGTATGAACAGATTAAAAGATGTTTTCTTTTGGTCAGGAATGGCTGCACAGATAAAAGACATTATTAGTCAATGTGCAATATGCAATGAATCCAGAGGAGCGCAGCAAAAAGAACCAATGATACCGCATGAAGTACCAACCAAGCCATGGGAAATATGTGCTACTGACTTGTTTGAACTTGACAGAGAGACATACATTGTCATTGCGGATTATTATTCAAAATTCTTTGAAGTCAAGAAAATTGCTAGCAGCTCAAGCAAAACAGTTATCAATGTCCTGAAAGAGAATTTTTCCAGGTATGGAATTCCTGTCATCTTGAAGAGTGACAATGGTCCTGCTTATTCAAGCATGGAGTTCAAGGACTTTGCTAAAAACTATGGATTTAAACATGTAACATCCTCTCCAAGATGTTCACAAAGCATGGGATTTATTGAAAAGAATGTGCAAATATGCAAAACACTGTTGAAAAAGGCTAAGAAAAGCAACAGTGATCCATATTTAGCATTGTTAGAGTTTCGAAACACTCCAATTGATGACATTAATTTGTCACCTACACAAATGCTGATGGGTAGAAGGACTCGTACCCAGTTACCGGTTAATGAGTCTCTTCTAAGACCAAGCCATGACGACAGAAAAGTGCAAAGAGCGCTGAAAAAGAAGCAGCATATACAAAAACAATACTACGACCGTGGAGCAAAACCACTACCAGAATTAAATCCAGGGGACCAAATCCGAGTTAGAAATGACAACTCATGGGAACCGGGCATGGTAGAGAGTAAAGCCGACACACCGAGATCGTACAACATACATACGGACAAAGGTCAAATGTTACGCCGAAACCGACGTCATCTGATGAAAACAACGGAGAATAGGAAACCAGAACCGGAGGTATTCTACGACTGTCAAGAGGAAATTCAAAGTGACAATTCAGTTTTGGATAATAGCACTTCAAATTCAGATTCACAAAATGCCACAAGAAAGTTTACATCTAGTAATAGAGAAGTGAAAATTCCAAAAAAGTATGATGAATTTGTGATGAAGTGATTCTAAATTTGGATTATACAGGGGCACAATAATCCCCTATATAATAATTATTGTGGTAAAGATACGTAATCTTTACAAGTCTTTACAACAAAGCATATAACTTTCAGGTTTGCCTAAAATGTACAAAGGTATATTTTTATTGTTTGGGCCAAACACAGAAAATTTCTATTTTCTTAATTATTCTAAAATCGAGAAAGTTTGGGAAAATAAGTACAAAACCTGTTAATTCAATGCTATGTTGTTATCTTTCTGTAAACAGTGAAGTAGATAGCTTTAGGATGATTATGATAGTACTCTCTTATCATTCAGTTAATGGCAAAGATACATTCTTACAGTAATTACTAAATGGATCTTTACATTTGCATATCTGATCAAAACTGATGATTTCGGAATCTTACCGCAGTTAAACAAATACTTAAACAGAAACTGTGTGAGAACATTTATATCAGAAAAATAACTGAAACATTTTGGTAGACTAGCCAGATTATATAGAACTTTAGCAGATATATTTTGACCTGCATTTTATAAAATATATATATCTTTTAAATTTATATATTTTAAACTTAAAGAGGGAGATGCAGAGTATTGTATCAAGAGTTGTAGCTAGTCTATCAGACAGAAGCTTCTTCATTACTAAGGTTTATCAGCCGCCTCTCAGTATTATAGTATAAGCCTGTGTATCAACATTGTAGTTCTTTAATAGCAGTCTTCAATATACAAATAGTATAGTTAAATGGTGTTTAGTTATTTCTGAGTGTCTCATAGCCCACAAACATAACAGTTCTTTCCTGAACTCGAGGGATTCGTTGAGAGGCTGCCTGGTCATTGTGTTTTATTGAGACTACGATGCTTGTCATGGCATGTGTCCCACAGTCCCCTGGAAGGATCTAATAAATAGCAAGTGATCGTATAGTTTCTACACTTTTATTTATCTATTTCTCACAACCCAGGTATCCCATTCAGCCACGTTCCATCTACAAAACCTAGTCTGCTCTTACTTACCAGGGGAGGTCTTTTATACTTTCTCTGGGACTATTTATTGAGATATTACTACGCTCTAAAATATCTACGCAATTTCGAAAGGAGAGCAATTTGTCTGGAATCTAGTTCAAATGGTGAAGGTTTACAAAGAAATGACAACTATATGTACACTCTGTGATAGACCTCCCGTAGCAAGTCATTTTATTGTTTCACACTATCATACATTTAATTTTGGTTTAGGAATTGTTTTTAAATGGTGAATAAAATATTATATATAATTATTACTTAAGCCTAGAAATGACATTATAGTTAAAGTACTTAAGTTGGCAATAAACATTAAAATTAAAATATCTAAAAGATTTGAAAAGTATCAATATTAAAAAAGTACATGACTACATTGCAACTTCAGTACTACAGTTTATTCAATAAAATCAATAGTGTTTTTCATTGTGCTGTAGTTGTTTAGCTTTTTAAGTTGATAAAGTTCCAAGTAAATCATAATTTCCAATAGTCTTGGTGTCATATTTCAAAGGATACAGAACTTCCAGGAGAAAGTGTTTGCTTATCAGTGTTGATTTTTCCATATTGATTTTATGTTCCAAAATTCAGGGAAAGTTTTGGCAACTGTTAATTCTCTCAGGTAATTGATTTCCATAGGAAAATGTATCTAAAAATCAATATAACTGTTCAGTTCCGGTAGTATATAGATTAAACTGTGCAATCCATTTCTTTCTCGATGTATGTCCATTGTATGCCTTATCTCATTGGCGTCCATGAGAGCAGTTTTAGAAGGATAGTTTCGTGGCAGTCTACTATAGTTTAACTTTGACTTGGTAACACCGATATATACATATCCTGTCTTAGAAAGGAACAATTCATAGTTTACATCCAGTTATTTACTCTGTTTTTACAACTTATTTACATCCATCCTTCTAAGTAGTTTACTCCGTCTGGGTCCCCACCAAACAATGATTTATATTGTGTAATTGTCGTCCCCTGTGATGATCAACACAACACACCACCACCTCCTGCGTCACTTCGCTGGCAAACCCTTCTGGTGTAACGTCCATCCACAGTCCCCTTACATGTATAACGTACATAACTAGTCTATATACCATATCTATCAATTCCGCGGTGTTTATCCATATCATGATTGAAATCTATTTAGTTTTTTTTAGCTCACCTGAGCCGAAGGCTCACAGGTGAGCTTACAGTATAGGCAGGCATCCGTCGTCCGTCCGTCAACATTTTCAAACGACATCTCCGCTGAAACTACAAAGCCCATTGTAACCAAATATATAGCATTTTGACAAAACTTTCATAGTATAATAGGAAAATTGAAAATTTCCATTTATTGCTATATCGCTGCAGATATTTTGACAAAACTTTGTATTACAGAATTGTTCCTGGAGTAGTCCTCTAGCAACCGCATGAATTTATGCAAATGGCACAATTTGGCTGGTTGCCATGGTAACCAAATGGTTAAAAATAGAAAACATACTCAAAAATCATCTACTTGGAAACTAATCGGCCGATAAAGCTGAACTTTCACTGAAAAGATCTTAGTAATAGCCTCTATTTGTTGCCCATGTGGTTTTGTTACTATGGCAACTTAAAGTTTCCATAGACTTATGATGGGGAAAATGTAAATTAGCATTTATTTCTGTGTTACAGTAGATATTTTGACAAAAGTTTTATAGAAAAGTTCTCAAGAAGTAGATTTCAAACTTCTGTCATATTGTACAATTTGCCTTAGAGCTACTTACCCCTGAGTGCTGCAGATGAGTGGACTCAGGTGAGCCACAGGACCAATCGTCCTCTGGTTTTGTAATGTTTTACTATTGTTTTGTTGGTAGTTGTATATTGGAAGTTAAATTGTTGTATGATGGTTTCTGTGCTCTTCATTATGTTTTTTAATATGCCAAAATGTTTTCTTTTCACGTAACCAGCAATTTTTTTTCCTATTTATGTGTCTAAATGTCCAGGTGATCTGTATTTTCCGATTTTTTATCTTGTCTTTGACGTACTTTTCTTTATTTTCACATCTACGAGCATACTCTTTGTTAATAAGTGCTTCTAAAAGAAACTGCGCATGAATAGGGACACATTTACTACAATCTCGAGAATCTCACGCGAACTTTCTAAACATGTGGAGATTTTCTTTCTTGATCAGGTAACAAAGATGTGTCCGTCCGCCGTCCCTGGTTACAGTTAGATATCTAAACATATAGCCCGGTCACTGATTCAACTAAATAATTATCTCTTAAATGGAACCTATGATGTATTGTAACGGCGTCTGACTATTGGCTGTTATTTCTTCGTTTGTTCCATAATCAGTATCATATCTACTGTTTTCATATCGTAAACACAATCTTGGATTCGCAAAACGAAACATGGTCGAGCGAAACATGTGTCAACTTCGCATCGCATTTTCCTTTCAAATACGGTCTGACAGCAAGATTTCACTCCTAGATTATAAAATTCTAATGCTAAGTGAACTAAGCATACCCTTTTTAGTCACTTTAATCGGTTTTTGTAGCTGTATTTTTCATCTATTCCTGTTCAAAAGTTTGATTTCTAAGCTGTCATTCGCGCTTGTTTTGGCTTCAATATGTAACTGAACCATAAGTTCCGAGTATTCCGTATAAGTTGCTATGCGCGTGCACTGGTTTCCGCTCTACTATACTTTCCAATATGGAGCGCATTGGCATTTGGAAACCTGTGGGTGCTATAAATACAGATACGCAGGCGCTGAATCTCTTGTTGCGACTGATACCAGCAACGAACTGTCGTCTGTTCCAGACCCTCTCTTAACACCTTGAAGCTCTTGAGCCTGAATTAAAATCTACTACAACTAGCTTGAAGTTTCTGATTGCTGGCGTAATGCCATATAGAAAGCTTAACCAGCCTGGGCCCAAAGAGGTCTGAATAATCTTTGACTCTTCCCCACCCATCTATCCAGGCGAGCCCTGCGCCCTTCTTGACTGAACACCTTTCTATCCTTTTTCTAAGGCGAAGTTGGCACAGGTTTTATTCTTAACATCTTAAAAAGTATTTTGACTTGATGAATATAACTTTTATCAGAACTTTATCGATCAATAAACGTTGTTTGTAGACATTCTTAGTAAGAAATAGTTCCGTACGCCTTGAAAGGCGCACCTTTGAAAGAAGACAAATACAACAACAACAATCCAGCTTGTCACCGTGTTCAACGCTGTATGCGGGTTGTAGACTGTCAATTGGTAACACGTGGATTGTAGATAAATTAACTATCTTTATGCATTACCATACTTTAATTGAGAAGAGCTATTAGTTTTACAAAGGCGCGCCTTTGAGGGAATACAACAACAACAATCCAGCTTGTCACCATGTTCAACGCTGTATGCGGGTTGTAGTGGCTTGTAGACTGTCAATTGGTAACTCGTGGATTGTTGATAAATGAACTGTCTTTATGCATTATCATTAACTAAGCTTTAATAGGGTAGATCTATTGGTTTTACAACAACCTTCTTGAAAGGCGTGGCAATTGTAATTTACGGTCATTATAAAAGGAGTTTATATGTAGGTTAACCGTTGATATTCTTTCGCCGTTTTAATATAATTGATGACCCATTTATACGATGCAACTAAGTAGATCTTTCAGTCTTTACGGCATATCAATTTGATAATAGTAAATAAATTATTATTGTAATCTGTTTTGAAGGCTGATTTGTACAATGGAAATAATAGGGTTTACATTTATATTCTGAGACTGATTGTACAAATATTCATCAAGATATAAATGAAAGCAGAATTTGTGTGTAATTTGTCAATATTTAAGTGGAATGTTAATTGTCCAATGAAACAAGGAGTCATATGAAATGATTGTTTCCATTGTGTAACTCATTTATAAGCTATCGGTTCTAAACTTTCAATGTAATGTTTCATATTTAAGATACCCCAGCTAATTAGTATATTCTGAATAATAAGGTAATCCAGTTAGTTTATTATCAACTATTGTTAAGGGCAAACATAATAAACTTGTAAAATTGAAATAAAATGGCTGGCTGTCTATTCACTTCCCATTAGCATTGAGTACGACCCAGGTCGAATCCCCAAATATTCATTGTAGCGGCACTATCGCCTCCTGACCTGTCAAAAGTATTTCAGTTAGAAGCACGACCAGGTGGTGCCGGTACAATTTGGTGTCAGAAGTGGGATATAAATAATAAAACACAAAAGACAGTTTGAAGCAAGATTTATTTGATAGATAAATCACAAGGCATTTTCGGGCTGCCACAATACGGATATTGGCTGTTGTATGATCTGTTGTTCTTGGTCAGTTTGGAGACCGGATGTTCAAGTGTTGAGCCTGTGATCCCTGCAGTTGAATACCTGGAAAATTAAAAATAAATAAAATCCTGGTGTATGGTCTTTGCTACTGGGAACGTGGATTTAACATAAATATACCTGCAACAAAAACAATTAAATACATTTGCTGAAGTTCAATATGGCCAGTGAGGATAAATCTAATGATTCAATGAAGGAAGATACCATAAATAACCCATCCACATCACAGCAAAACATATGCAATGAAACGTATGATGATGGCCATTCAGTTGCGAGTTCTGCTGGTTCCTTGCAGTTGTCTCTTCTTGAAAGCAAGTTAGATACAGAAATGACAAAAATGGGTAGGATGGTACAAGATACCGTTTCTTCTCTTTCTGAGATCATGAACCAGAAACTAACAGAAATAGACACAAAATTTAATAACTTTGTTGCTGACCTGATTCCAAATAGTCAAAACCTGAATGTCAATTCTTCAGTTGCTCAAACAATCCGAGAAAATTCTGAGACTGGTGCGCCTGCAATTGCATGTAGCTCCCGTTCAAAGGGCGACAATTCACAATTTAGAATGAAACCTCAGAATTTTTGTGGGACCACAGATTTTGATGAATTTTTATCACAGTTTGAGATTACATGTGAAATTAACGGTTGGCAGTACAGAGAGAAATCTCTGTACCTCGCAGATTGTTTGACAGGGGATGCACGTTCCATCTTGAGTGAGCTTGATCATGATGGAAGGCGTGATTACAATACTTTGGTTGAGAAGCTTGCAAACAGATTTGGCTCGGTGAATAGGTCTGAAATATATAGAGCACAGTTAAAGTCGAGAGTAAGAAATAGGGGAGAGTCAATTCCTGAGTTGGCTCAAGCTGTTTAGAAGCTTGTTCGTCAAGCATATCCAGGTGTAAATAAGGATGTAATCGAGACTTTGTCTATTGATATATTTATTGATGCTCTGACAGATTCTGAGATTCGTTTGCGTGTCAGGGAGCTTGGTCCAAAGACACTAGCTGATGCTGAACGTACAGCTTTGCGCTTGGAATCACATAAAATCGCCGATAAACAACGTTCGCGGTTGGTTGGCCAACTTGAAACTGACCCTAAGCAAACTAACAATATCCAGGGTGAGTCAAATAAACAACTTGAGACACTTAAAAATTCGATAAATTCACTTTCAGATCAGGTGAAAAACATGAGAAGACAAAATCAAAACAAAAGTGACAATAAGTTTGTCTATGGTAATCAACAAAATAATCAGAACATAGGTTGGAATGGCAGATATAACAGGCAGTATCAAAATAATATTCCTCATTCTTATGGTACACAGCAAAGATCTTTTGGACCTTATAGGGGTAACAACTCTCATCAAAATAGAAATCATAACTATTACCAAAACCAGCCTGCACAGAATCCTCGTGCTGGTGCAAATGACTCTAATTCTAGAAACAGGCAAAATAATGCTAGACAGCACGTTAACAACAGAAACAGATCCGCACAGCGAGATAATAATCAGGGAAACTGGAATCAGTCGGTTTGGGGGGCCACAACCCGACAACATTAGATGGGCCCGTTGATATACCAATTAGAAGTATGGAGGATGGTTATTTTGTTGCTGGTTATATTCAAGACAAATCTCTTGCTTTTCTTGTTGATACTGGCTCTTGCTGCACGATACTCAGTAAGAATGTGTTTGATAGATGGCCGCAAGAAACACGCCCAAGTCTGACTCCTGTGAACTTGTATTTAGTAACAGCTACAGGTGAAAGTTCACCTTTTCTTGGAAAAGCCGAGATAGAAATTACACTAGGTAGTCAAAAATTAGTGCATGATGTGCTGTTTGCTGATGTTAAAAATGATGGAATCCTGGGAATGGACTTTCTGACTAAACATCAATGTGATGTATTTTTAAGCAAAAATCATCTAATTTTGAATGGGGAAAAGATTGCTTGTTTTCACAGTAGTGTTGATATCATACCTTCCTGCTGCAGGATTGCCATACTTGAGAATGTTCAAGTGCCACCAGAATGTGAAATAATCGTGCAGGGCCGTCCGTTAGATAGAGTTGATACAAATAGCACTGGCATACTAGAAGCAAGTGAAAATTTCATTGACCGCAGTGGACTTTTGATTGCAAGGGCTTTAGTACGTCCTGAGTTTGGCACTGTTCCATTACGCATACTGAACCTGAATCATGAGCCTGTTGTGCTGTACAAAAACACTGTAGCAGCAATGTATGAGCCAGTAGAAATAGGAAAGCAAGAGAATGTCAACACTCTCAGACAAGATAATACCTCAAATGATAAAACTTGTACTCACATTGATAAACTCCTTCAACAAAGTTCTTCGAATTTGAATGAGTCCCAGATAGAATGTTTGAGATCTTTATTGTATGAGTTTAAAGACCAGTTCTCTAAATCGTCGCATGATCTGGGTAATACAAACTTGGTAGAGCATACTATAAAAACTTTGCCTGATTGTAAGCCTGTTAAATTGAGACCATACAGGATACCTCTTGCTAAGAGGGAGTTTGCTGAAAACGAAATAAAAGCTATGGCTGAAAAGGGACTGATTGAGCCTTCACATTCTGCTTGGAGCGCACCAGCAGTTCTGGTACCTAAGCGAGATGGTACCACAAGGTTCTGTATAGACTATAGAAGACTCAATCAGCTCACTGTTCCAGATAGCCACCCTTTACCTCGTATTGATGATACTTTAGATGCTCTTGGGGGTTCCTGTTTGTTCTCTACATTAGATTTAAAAAGCGGATTTCATCAAGTGAGCATTGCAGAGGAGGACAGACCTAAAACTGCTTTCTCCATTCCAGGCAGTGGTTTATGGCAATGGCGAGTTTTGCCCTTCGGTCTGATTAATTCACCTAGTGTGTTTGAACGCCTGATGGAGAGAGTGTTTGCTGGTCTGACCTTCCTGATTTTGCTTATATACCTTGATGACATAATCGTGTATTCAAAAACATTTGAGGAGCATTTGGAAAACCTCAGAATAGTTCTGGGAAGACTCAAGAAATCTAACCTTAAACTCAACCCTAAAAAGTGCAAATTGCTCTGTACTAAGGTAGCTTTTCTTGGTCATGAAGTGTCTGAGCAAGGTATATCCACCGACCCGGCAAAAATACAAGCTGTTAGAGAATGGCCACAGCCAAAAACAGCAACGGAAGTACGACAGTTTGTTGGTTTAGCGTCTTACTATAGGAAGTTCATACCTAACTTTGCAACAGTTTGTAAGCCATTGCACAAGCTGACTGAGAAGAATTGTAGTTTTGTTTGGACTGATATCTGTCAGAATGCATTTGACACTATAAAACAATTACTAACTAGCGCGCCTATCCTCAGTTATCCACTTCTTCAAGGTCAACCTTTTCTGCTTGATTGTGATGCCTCAAATGTTGGGGTGGGGACAGTTTTATCACAACTACAGGACGGTGAAGAGAAGGTTATAAGCTATTTTAGTAAATGTTTGTCCAGATCCGAGAGGCAGTATTGTACTACAAGAAAAGAGTTATTAGCCGTGGTTATAGCAGTGAAACATTTCCACCATTATTTGTTTGGTCAAAAATTTACAGTAAGGACTGATCATGGATCTCTGCAATGGCTTATGAGATTTAAGAATTGTGAAGGTCAAATTACACGCTGGATTGAAACCTTGTCAGCCTACACATTTACTGTACTACATCGTCCAGGTAGGATTCATAATAACGCAGATTCAATGTCACGTAGACCATGTAAAGATAATCACTGTAAATACTGTGACAGATATGAGCAGAGATATTCTGCTGAGATAGATGCTGACTTGAAGCAGAATGAACGAGAAACAGGTGCTGTGAAGGATTTATCCTCAAATGAAGGAAAATATAGGAGTGACGATGGGGTCACTCTGCCTTGTATAAGGAGTGTCAGTGATGACACTCTGCCTAGTGACGGTACCGTTCAGGAACACAAACGAAGTGTTTCTTATGATTGCCAGGACAAGGATCCTGAGAATGTTGGGCCCATTATTACTGACGACAATTTCAGTGGTAGACGAGAGCTCACTACCACTTGTTTTGGACCTAGAGTAGCAGAGGTGCTCTCTTCGGAGATGACACATGGAATGTCCCAGGACGGGGTTCCTCACTTCATGCATGCAACGCTTAATTCTGTATGCACTGGGGTGGATGCACATGCTCACAAAATTTCAGGAAGTCGTCATGTATTATGTTGTTGCTGCGGAAGGGCAGCATGTAATAGGGAAGATTGGTTGGATCATTTTGAAGATGGAACCTTGTTTGGGTGTTTGTTTGAATTGAGTGATGATTCTGAAGAGCTGAATGTTGTTCATGCAGGCATGGCAACAGGAGATAAGACTCGTAAAAACAAACCTAGGTGTTCTTACGAGACTAGAATGAGCACAAACACTGCAAACTCTGACGATCTTCAGAATGATCATGGTTGTGAACACAGCACATGCAAATTATGTTTGAAAGTCAGTCAGCAAAATGGTGAATTTGGCCAATCCACTACTTCCTGTGCAGAAATGGAGGAGTGTCTAGATGTTACACAGGAAAATATTCGTTTACAGCAAGAAAATGATGCTGTTATAAAACACCTGCTGAAATGGAAAAGAGATAATGACAAACCTGCTTGGTCTACTGTGGCACCGCACTGCAGAGAGCTGAAAGCTTATTGGCATGAATGGGATACAATAGTAATTAAGGATAATATTCTGTACAAGAAACGTTTGCGAGATGTTGGTAATGATGCTGAATATCTTATCCTTGTGCCAAAAGTTTTGAGAAAAGAAGTGTTCCGACAGTTACATGAGTATATAACTGCCGGACACTTAGGTAGAAGGAAAACTTATGACAAAATCAAGAAGAGGTTTTACTGGTGTAACATGCATAAAGATGTATCATACTGGTGTAGGATATGCTCTACCTGTGGGGCAAGAAAAATGCCTCACAGGAATGCAAAAGCACCAATGCAGCTGTACAATATTGGCTATCCGATGGAACGCATAGCACTTGATATCTGTGGTCCTTATCCAGCTTCGAAGAAGGGAAACAGATATCTGATGGTTGTTTCCTGCTATTTTACAAAATGGGTAGATGCAATACCATTAAAATCTCAAGAAGCAAAGTATGTTGCCTCAAAGTTGGTGAACAGATTCGTATCTATATTTGGTGTCCCATTACAACTACACACAGACTTAGGTTCAAATTTTGAATCTAAAGTCTTTCAAGAGGTGTGCAAACTTCTGGGTATTGACAAAATCAGAACGACTGTTCGAAGACCCCAATCAGATGGCATGGTAGAGAGAGCCAATCGCTCCATTCAGAATATGATCTCATCCTATATATCTGACACACAGGATGACTGGGATGAGAACATACCCCTTCTTATGATGGCATACAGATCCTCTATACATGAATCTACAGGTGTCTCTCCTGCAATGATGATGTTTGGCAGAGAGCTGACTCTGCCTGTAGATATGACACTAGGAAGGCCCATTCGAGAAGATAGACTCTGTGCTACAGAGCATGCCTACCAACTAGAACAGAAGCTCCTGGACATTCATGATTTCGCTAGAAAGCACCTGAACATTTCTAGCGAGAGCATGAAAAGGAGATATGACATAAAGGTTAACAAAGTACTTTACAAAATAGGGGATGCAGTTTGGTACTACTATCCTAAACGAAAGAAAGGTTTTAACCCCAAGCTACAAAGGCCGTGGAAAGGACCCATGATTGTGATTGAATGCTTGAACGAGGTTCTTTATAAAATTCAGTCTGGCCCGAAGTCAAAACCAATGGTAGTTCATCATGATAAGTTGAAACCTTACTTAGGGGAAGACAAGCCAGAATGGTTTGTAAATAAGAAATCATAAACACATACATACAAAGACTGTAATTAGCTGTGAATGATACATAATAAAATTACCAAAAGTTAAATTCTTTATTATAAAACTACAATATGTAAATTCAGTTGATTACGTATAACATAAGTAAGAAACCTGTGCCGACAACCCTGTACTTTTTATTTCTCATTCTGCCACTCCTTTCTTTCTTTGCAATGTTATATTGTTAGAAGAACACACACACTCACACACACACACACACACACACACACTTTATTCAACCTGGAATTTATATGCATGCCTGAATACGACTATATGGCCACTACTCAAAGAACGTTGAGCTTTGTATCTAATGCCATGTATATCTGACTGAAATCCCAGGTTCCATAAAGTCTCAATTATTGCTACCAAACTTATAGTATAAGAGTTTGATGTGTAAAATATTCTAAGTACTGCTAACTCAATTCGTTGTACTATTGTATGCACATTTTTAAAGGATGACAGAGAAGTTATTTATCTCTGTATTGAAATGGGTTTGTACTGGTTGTTGATTGCACATATATAAATTCGTTTGCTATAGATGACTGTGCTGCTTCTGTCTGATTTGTATCCCTGATAGCCTTGATTGTTGTCTTGACAATTGATGAGCTGAAGATGACTGCTGTCTCACATATGAGCTGAAACAAAAGCAAAAGGCTTGATTAAAGCTACAACTTTTATTATTGTTGGCCTCTTTTTATTGTAATACACTGTAGCCTGTAAGTGAGGCATACTGAAATGTTATAAATACAAGGGTTATTCTGTTGCAGTTTTCGTATATTTGTAAGTGTTGTGTTGTGGGCACACTTACTAATTTGATCGTGTGTATACCGTCGTCTAGCCTCTCTTTGTAGCTCAGGATGGCTATGGCTTTAATTGTGACTTTTCCTAAATTAACTTTTCTGACTGTTTCGAAATGAGACTGTACTAAATCAATATGCAACCAATGGCTGATATTTAGTCTGAGCATAGTCTTAATGTCTAGTGTACCTCTTAAACAGAGCTGAATGCCACTAGTGTGTTTATCGCCTCAGGGATTGGTCTAGTGGGTGAAGTGGGAGAAGTTGTTTCCCTAAGCTGACTGACTTCTCCTAGTTCGAGCTGAGAGGAGGTTAGAATGTTTTAAACATACAGAAAATACAAAAATAGGGATAAAGCTTCTCCCTGAAATTCAGAAAATGGCACAAAACTTCATGTCCGAAAACCTATGCTGATCCCTGCACCTACTGCTGATATAAAAGGGTGCCCCAATATGTCAAAGAATGTTGGTAACATACTCAAAGATGGTCATCCTTATATTTTTCAGGGTTACCATTTCCTGTGCCTACTTTGTAAGAAGCTACCTAAATATTTCAAAACAAGGTATGATGTAAGGCGCCATCTACAAGACCAGCATTCGGGGGTTGGTTTCCAGTGTGGACTATGCGGCTACTTATTCAACAGGAGGAACATGAGCCATGGGTGCAATGCGAGGGAAGAGGACATGGAGTACACGGTTAGGGAAACTGGTGTCTATGGGGAGGAAGCGAAACGGCTGCTCAGGAAGTTTATCAACGAGAAGCAAGACTCCAGCTGGAAGTTTGTTGAGGTTGGAGATGAGCCAGATTGTCAAGTTCCATCTCTTATGTCTGTGGTTGTTAAACCTAAAGAGCCAGGCAGGAGACCACGACCAAGAAAAGAAAAGTCACCTGAGTTGCTTGTAGAGCCGGAGCCAATCAGCCTTGAGGAGCCACCAAGGAAGGTTCCAAGGGTGGAGACTGTGCGTGATCTCCTGAAAGATCTTGAATGTAGCCCGTCTGTGTCTACCATCTCCAGCGTCACAGACTCTGAAAATGAAAATGAAAATGACAATGAATTGGAAGCATGGGTGACAAATACAAGTGATAGAGATCAACAGAAAGGAGGAGGTGTGACAGAAACTGAAAAACAGAAGGAAGGCTTGGTAGATAAGAATAAGAAAAGAGGTGAAAAAGTAACAGAATCTGGAAATAAAGAAATAGGAGATAAGAGTGAGATAAGGGAAACAGAGATGCAGAAAGATAGTGACACTGAAGTGGTTGAACAGATGAAGAAGAAAGAGAAAAGGAAAGAAAGTGGACAAGTTAAAGAGACTGAAAATAAGGAAATGAGAAAAGGAAGTGTAGAAATAGAGAAGAAAAAGGAAAATAATGTAAACAAGGCTGAGCAAACAAAGACAACTGAAAAAGGGAAAGAGACTGGAAATAAGAAAAAGAAAAGTGAATGTGAAGAAAGAGAAATGCTGAAGGAAAATAATGATAAGGAGAATGTGAGGGACAAGAATCATGAGAAAGAGAATGAAAAAGGACAGGGAGAAGGAGATAACAGAAGTAGAGAAACTGTTAATGATAAGAAAAGTAATAAGAGTAAACAAACTGAAATGATTCCTGGAAACAGAAACAAAGAAAATCAAAGTGTGACTGAAAACAGAAATAAGGAAAAAAGAGACTTAATACAAATGAGTAAAGAGGCAGGACAAGAGAGAGACATTCAGATAGAGAAACAGAGTGAGAGAAACAAGATTATTGAACATAGTAAAACCCCACAAGACAAGGAATAAATGAAAAGTCAAAAGGATGGAAGGAATCAAAAAGAGGCTAAGAAGCAGAAAAATAGGTGTGATGAACAAAAAGAAAAACAGAAAATAAGTACTAATAATAGTGGCAATAAAGAAAGTAAACATGACAAAGAAAATGTGAAAAAGACAACTTCAATGAAAGGTGCAAAGGAGGGAAAAGTATCAAGGAATCAAATTGACAAAGAAAATAAGATAGGGACTGAAAAGAAAGACAGTTTGAGTACGGAAAAACATATGAATAAGAGAATCCAAGCGGAAAACAAGAAAGATAAGACAGAGAGATATTGCGAAAATGACAAAACAAACCTAAATCAAGGAGAGAATGATAAAATGCATCAGAAAGAGAAAGGTAATCAGACAATAAAACCTAAAATATCTATGAAAGAGTATCAGAACAGGAGGCAAAAAGACAGACAAAATGAGGAAGTAGGTGAAAAAGATACAAGTCTAAACAATGATGATGAATTACTGTTAGACCAGATAATGAATGACATCACTAATACTTATAAAGCTCCTGAGTTAATATCACCCGTTTGTGAAAGGGAACCAGATGAGGATTATTCTGAAACTGCTCGGGCAGTGGCAAGTATCAGTGATCAAAGTCTAGAAGAGGTGATAGATAATGCCTATGAAATAGTTGGTGGGTGTACCTATGATGCACTTGAAGTGGATGTAATGGAAAAAGAAATACAAGAAGCTATTGAGATAGTGGGAGAAGAGTTGATAAAAGAAAGCAATGATAAAGAGGAAAGGAAAAGAAAACGAAAAGCGGAAGTACTAGAAAATGACACTGAAAATGAAATACAAAGTGAAACTAGTTATGAAACTGAACTAGAAAATGAAAGACAGCTACATAAAGAAAATAAGAAAAGAAGAAAGGCTCAAGAGAAAGAAGAGCTCAAAGCTTATTTACGGCGCACACAGGAGAGTAGAATAGTGTTGAACGTTGGGGGAACACGTTTTGAGACAAGCAAAGAGACACTCACCACAGATCCGGACTCATTATTCTCCCTGTTATTCACAGATTCAGCATCCCCTCGCTCCACAGGTGGAAATAGTTTCTTTATAGATCGTGACCCTGCTCACTTTCGACTGATTTTGAACTATCTCAGGGGTGGATGTAGTTTTTCCAGTGATGCCGTTCTGCCACGGGAGAGGAGATATCTGCTAGAAATAAAGACAGAAAGTGAATTCTATAGACTGAAGGGTTTGAAGAGATTGGTGAAAAAGCGCTTAGAACGCCTGTCGGACACCAACGGAGCTGAGTGAGATTCCTGACCTTGAAGCCTGCAGTTCAGATGGTAGATGAACTGATAATGCTGCAGTTCATATTTATATATGAACTTTAGGCCTGTTGATGATCTAAACCTACCTAATTAAGCGGATGAGGGAAATTACCTGGTCAAGATATCGCGAATTGAAATTGTTTAACGCGTTTTTAAGTAAATATATGAAATTTTCGCGCTTTAGGTCATACAAATTCAAGATACACTTGAAAGACACTATCTAAAGAAACTTTGATGCAGAAGGAAAAATTCAACATGGATAAAACTATATCACCAACTTCATCAACTGAAACACGGAAAAGAAGACCTGGAATTAGTTTAAGTCTATTTGTTAATTACTGATATAATTGTTTAATTTTTTTTGGCATTTTTGAATTCACATTTGTAAATGAACTTTTAAGCATTTATTTTTTTTTTCTTTTTACATTTATAAGTAAGTAAAATTAAGTAAAGCTAAGTACCTGACTATTTCTGTTTAATGTTCTTAAAGTCAGCTTTTCAAATTTTGGTTTATCACATCCCTCAGTCTGTAATATAAGGTAGTGTTGTTAAAGTAATATGAAGTATTAAACAGTTCAATCATAGATTGGAAATTCAATGAGGTCTGATCTTCATGCATAGTAACCAAGAATTTTCACTTTAAATCATGAGCAGCATGTATATCTGAGGTCAATTGTTATAAGTAAGAATGTATCTTGTATTGAAAAGCAAATTTTTCACCATTCTCCGTAAGCTATTGGTGAGTAGTTTCATGCTGAATGCGGCAGTTAGTTCAATGTTAAGTAATATCATAACGTTGCTAATTGTGACATAGTTATTTCATATCAGTGTGGTTGTGCTAGTGACTTACTTTGAAATGGAAAGTGAATTATAAGTAATGCTTTAAACCTCTGGAAGCATATTTGAATCTTTCAAAAGATTCATTATTATTTTCACTATGATTATGACTATTAATATTATTTCTACTGTTATTATTATTAGTGTTATAGGGCAATGGCATGTACTATGTCTTTAACAATATATGAGAAATCACTAAGGACAAGGCACTATGAAAATATTGTATTACTGAGTAAGTAGAGTCGCACAGCAACAAGCACATACTTTATTATTTTGAATATCCAAAATCCGAAATATACAGTTAGGGATTGTTCATATATATCTGTTGCATAGGGCATTGAGAAAACTCACCTATTTATTGTTAAGAAATGTGCTTACTGTCGTTGTTATTTGTTTTAAAATGTATGTGACTGAAATTTGTAAGTTCTCATGTCAGTGATTTGCATAAGTATTCAACATAACATTACTAAGTATAAATATGTATTTCCACATCTTATACTTAGTATCTTACAGCATTCGTTTGTCTCAAAAATTTTAGGGCAAGTGTTTTAAGGGTATTTATGGATTTCATTATTAACAATTATACAGTCTACCGTTGATGATTTTCTTTCAAAATGCAAGTGACTGAAGTAAAACTATGTGTCTGTTCAAGCCTTTGTTAAGAATGATTGAATCTATTGTTGATCATAGTCTGCATGTATAATTCTGAATGAATGCAAGTTCATTGATGATTTATGTATTGTTTATATCATAAGGGTTTATCCAAGTATTATTGATTCTCAATACTGTAATGTACTGCTCTGTTGTACAAATTGTTCTTGGAGAGTCAAATATTAGTCAGGGAATATGTTTACATGTCTCAAATGTATTAAATTGAGGCACATTTAGCCACAAACTGAACTTACCTGCATTGGTTTTCAGAAGACTGGTTGTAAACATCATCATGTTTGCTGAAATCTAAGTAGGTGAAGTTTGAGGGTGTGATTATGTGCTTGTCTTTGGATGAACTTCTTTTTGCCAAAGCCTGAAATAGATGAATGCATGACATGAAGAATCTGGTGAAATTTCGTTTCATGTAATATCTTTTAAATGCTTCGAATCATAATATATGTGAGTATCTGTTCAAAATATGTATATAGCTTATATTGTGTCTCAGAGTAAGTTTCTGTTAATCAGACTTATTAGTTATGTTAAGTGTAACATACCTTCGAAAATATATTTGAACCGATAGCTAAAATATTGTCAGGGGATTTATAATCCTGGAAGTTGTCTTTTAGTGGATACATTTACCAATACTTTACTATATGACAGCATGCACCATGTGGGATATCTAGGCTTTAAGGCAAAGTAGTTGGTCACCTAAGTGCGTGTTTCTGCTGCTTAGCTTCACACGTGATGTATGCTGCCACTTATTTCTGTCATTTAAGGTCAATTTGAATATTAACCTTAGATCCACAGAAAGACAACTCTCTAAGACTGCCATGTCTGATTTAATCTGACAAGTTTTGAAAGATTTTCTAAAAAAAAAAAAAAAAAAAAAATCACCATCACTTTGGATCTGCATAAGAATGATTCATATAAGTTCTTAGAAGACAGGAAAGTGATTATTAGTTTTTCATACTTCAGATATGGCTATATGTTTGCTTATAAATACTGAACACTCCAGGACATAACAGCAAAATAGCCAGATGCCTCCTGAAATTGATTACAGTAAACTACATAATGTTAATGTTAACCAACTTTCCAAGCTTTATAGTACTTACTTTGCCTGCTTCATGGGGTCCATGCCTTTTACGGGTAGGGGGCTGTTGTAACGGCGTCTGACTATTGGCTGTTATTTCTTCGTTTGTTCCATAATCAGTATCATATCTACTGTTTTCATATCGTAAACACAATCTTGGATTCGCAAAACGAAACATGGTCGAGCGAAACATGTGTCAACTTCGCATCGCATTTTCCTTTCAAATACGGTCTGACAGCAAGATTTCACTCCTAGATTATAAAATTCTAATGCTAAGTGAACTAAGCATACCCTTTTTAGTCACTTTAATCGGTTTTTGTAGCTGTATTTTTCATCTATTCCTGTTCAAAAGTTTGATTTCTAAGCTGTCATTCGCGCTTGTTTTGGCTTCAATGTGTAACTGAACCATAAGTTCCGAGTATTCCGTATAAGTTGCTATGCGCGTGCACTGGTTTCCGCTCTACTATACTTTCCAATATGGAGCGCATTGACATTTGGAAACCTGTGGGTGCTATAAATACAGATACGCAGGCGCTGAATCTCTTGTTGCGACTGATACCAGCAACGAACTGTCGTCTGTTCCAGACCCTCTCTTAACACCTTGAAGCTCTTGAGCCTGAATTAAAATCTACTACAACTAGCTTGAAGTTTCTGATTGCTGGCGTAATGCCATATAGAAAGCTTAACCAGCCTGGGCCCAAAGAGGTCTGAATAATCTTTGACTCTTCCCCACCCATCTATCCAGGCGAGCCCTGCGCCCTTCTTGACTGAACACCTTTCTATCCTTTTTCTAAGGCGAAGTTGGCACAGGTTTTATTCTTAACATCTTAAAAAGTATTTTGACTTGATGAATATAACTTTTATCAGAACTCTATCGATCAATAAACGTTGTTTGTAGACATTCTTAGTAAGAAATAGTTCCGTACGCCTTGAAAGGCGCACCTTTGAAAGAAGACAAATACAACAACAACAATCCAGCTTGTCACCGTGTTCAACGCTGTATGCGGGTTGTAGACTGTCAATTGGTAACACGTGGATTGTAGATAAATTAACTATCTTTATGCATTACCATACTTTAATTGAGAAGAGCTATTAGTTTTACAAAGGCGCGCCTTTGAGGGAATACAACAACAACAATCCAGCTTGTCACCATGTTCAACGCTGTATGCGGGTTGTAGTGGCTTGTAGACTGTCAATTGGTAACTCGTGGATTGTTGATAAATGAACTGTCTTTATGCATTATCATTAACTAAGCTTTAATAGGGTAGATCTATTGGTTTTACAACAACCTTCTTGAAAGGCGTGGCAATTGTAATTTACGGTCATTATAAAAGGAGTTTATATGTAGGTTAACCGTTGATATTCTTTCGCCGTTTTAATATAATTGATGACCCATTTATACGATGCAACTAAGTAGATCTTTCAGTCTTTACGGCATATCAATTTGATAATAGTAAATAAATTATTATTGTAATCTGTTTTGAAGGCTGATTTGTACAATGGAAATAATAGGGTTTACATTTATATTCTGAGACTGATTGTACAAATATTCATCAAGATATAAATGAAAGCAGAATTTGTGTGTAATTTGTCAATATTTAAGTGGAATGTTAATTGTCCAATGAAACAAGGAGTCATATGAAATGATTGTTTCCATTGTGTAACTCATTTATAAGCTATCGGTTCTAAACTTTCAATGTAATGTTTCATATTTAAGATACCCCAGCTAATTAGTATATTCTGAATAATAAGGTAATCCAGTTAGTTTATTATCAACTATTGTTAAGGGCAAACATAATAAACTTGTAAAATTGAAATAAAATGGCTGGCTGTCTATTCACTTCCCATTAGCATTGAGTACGACCCAGGTCGAATCCCCAAATATTCATTGTAGCGGCACTATCGCCTCCTGACCTGTCAAAAGTATTTCAGTTAGAAGCACGACCAGGTGGTGCCGGTACAGTATACCTTTTTCTGAGATATATTTTGTAGCATCATCCTGAGATATAAATATTATTTCATTGCATCTAGAACTGTGGTACTTCTCCAAGTAACACGGAACTGATTATATTGTTATGGGAATATCTAGGCTAGTTACATCCTCTTTTTTCATACATGTAAGTATGAAAACATGTAATGAACTATCATGTGTGCATCTTTTTTGTACAATCAACTGTAATGATGTCTGTAATAGAGGGATTTTTAACAATTTCGTTCATTTCATTATCCAATAAACAAGGGCTAAGATGAAACGAATCCAGGCAGTTTGCCATCTCTGTACATTTGTATTCTTTTAGTACGTTGTGTGATGGTGAGCTTTGCTTGAGTGTCTAGTACAGAAGATAGTGTGCTTGTTTGGTGTAACTTGCAGAAACTCCAATCTAAGTTTGTTCTGTTCTTCAAAGGTTGTTTTGTCCAACACAGTTTCATATCTTTGATTGAAGTGAAATTGAAATTCAACAATACGCATCCTCTTTCTCGAAGTGTATTTTGTAGGGTTTATAAAGTGTTGCAGTATCGTTCTCAATGTCACTGACTTCCCTTCCTAACAGAGATTAAATGAGCTTACTGTGAAGCTGCTCATATGATACGGCCTTATATAGGTCATAAATATTTGACACAGTGTCACTACTTTTCCAAGAGCAATGAATAATTTGGCCACAAACTCTTTTTACAGAAGATCAGTTGATCATTATGGTGAAACATGTATTTCACAACTGAATGGTGCTGACGTTTTCTTCACTCAATGTAACCGTTAATCCATTTTTATGGCCATTTGAGAGGCGCGGTAGCCGAGTGGTTAGAGTGGCTTGGTTATTGTGCAGAAAGTCGCTGGAAGGTCGTGAATTCGCGGCTCACCATCGCCATCCGACGACTGGAAATCTCTCTCTGTCAACCCAGCAGTAAATGGGTACCTTTTTCGAATTAGGGAAGGATAAGGCAGCGAAAGGAGAGGGATGGGTTCCGCCTTTCATCAGCTGTGCCCAAGATACAGTGGGTCTCTAACTCCCGCTGCCCCTACGGCTATTAGGCTATGCCCCTACGGCTATTAGGCTATGGGAAACCTTTACCTTTATGGCCATTTATCTCCTTGCGAACATTGCTAGCTTTAATTGCAAACATAGAATCTCCTTGGCCATACTTGATTTTTAGTAGCTCTATAAAGGAGTCGAAGATCTCCAAGTAGTCTTCCCTTCAGGTTCGTCTACTTCTAGGGGGTGGTCGGGTGGTGCGTTGGTGCTGTGTGTAACTTCCAGCGCCGGGGCGTCCTACTGATTTGGAACATTGTAGGGCTAGGGTTTACTGTGCTTGCAGTAGGTGCGGGTGGGCGTTGTTTGGACATTTTTCTCTCGTCTGTCATTTCTCTCTTCTTTCTCACTCTCTCTGGGAGACGGTCCGATATAGACTGAAATATACTGTCTCAAAGGGCCGTTAAACCCAAAACAATCAATCAATCAATCGTCTACTTCTAGCTACAAAGGCCTGAGAAGACTCATCCCTGGTGTCATATTAGTAGCCTGCTAGTAACACAGTACTAAGAAGCCTGCAAAGTTCAAGACAAAGATTCATAAATGTATACCGCACTGTTCAACAAGCTGTATAAAATATTGCGAAATGTCTTGAAAGATGAAAAGTTGTCTCTAGTTAATTTATACCTAAATTTCTTTGTTTAACATTTATATTATGGCAGATTCTAGGTCAAGCAGTATAACATTAATGTAGCCGGACCCACCCCTCCCAAATAAATAAGTAAATGTAAAAGAAAAGACAAAAACTTTCTTCGCCTAACACATTATATGACTATCAAACATATAGCCACTTGAACACACAAAAAAGCAAATACCAAAATACTGTATATCCGAAAGATCAGAAAGACCAACTGCCTTACATTTAGATATTCGAGACTTGTTGCACTTGATCAAATTTATCCTGTTTGAAGAGCTCCATTGTGTCACTGAATGTCATTATTATGGAATTGATACCATACGGTAACGACCCTAATTATTTGGACAGAAGTGCTTAAGCAGACAGTGCAGTTCCATATCAGACGGCACACAAAAAAGCATAGAGGGAACGGTGTAATCAGAACCTGCGCTGAACGCTAACAGTTCCGAAAAACATCCCTAAAATGACTTAATGTCCTAATCAGTACAGTTCATACGTAATAAATCAATCATTGTCAGAATTACGCAATCTCTAGTCATACAACTAGTCATACCCAACGCTTACAAAAAGTACCATATTTCAAAATCCTAGCTGTAGCGGTTCCTGATACTTCTTTGACAGAAAAAGTTCAACACACACACACAAATATATAAATGGATAAAGACAAAAATTATATACCCCCTATATGCTTCCTATACCAGGGTTATAATCATGCACCCCATCACATTTATAAGCGTGCATTTATGAAACAACTTGGGGAGGGGAGTAATGTGATTTTCAGTATGTGCATCAACATTGATAGAGTCTTCTAACTCGCTACAAATACACGAATGTGGAAGATCTACTGAACGCAGTGATGCATATTGGGCCATGACCTATATTTCAGAGATATTGAATTAAGAGCATTTTGGTTCACTACTTGCATTTAGCTCAGTTTCTAGGTAACCGAAAGGGATTGTCTTCAAACTTGCTACACAGGAAGATCTGGGAAGAGCAACTGAATGCAGTGACCTTTATTGGGTCTTGACCTACTTTGCACAGGTCATTGAACACAGAGAAAATTTAGGACCACCTGTTGCACTTTGCTCAGTTGCAGTAACCAAACTGGAAACAGGCCCCGAGGTTATAAAACTTGTCTCGTGCTCAACTCAGCTGAGCATGAAATTTTCTCTACTGATAAATATGAAAATGCCAACTAATGTTGGCATTTTCATATTCATAAGCAGAGAAAATTTCATACTCAACTCAACTGAGCAAGAAAACAACTGTATTTGTCAGTAATTTGCTATAATTTCATGTTCAGCTGAGCATGAAAAAAAGTTTTATAACTCGGAAGCCTGGCTGCATTCTTGGTATACAGTGACATCTGAAAATGGACAGATGAATAAAGTGAACCACATCTGATGTTGACCTGTATTTCAAGGTTCACTGCACTTGGAAAATGCACCACCAACTGTGTCTTAGTTATTTTCTTAATCATAACAAGAGATGAAGCTGTAATACTTACCATGACCGTACATTTGGGAAAATCAGGAGAAAGCAATAAGCCATATCTGGTGTTGATGTACATGTCATATTTCAGTGATTTTCCTCATATTTCTGAATTAGTATTATGAATTAGTGTATATAAGGAGTGATGGTTTGGTCTGACACTGTGATTGACCTCACACTAATGTAACTCAGTGTGAGCTTATATTTCATATCCAGTAAATTTTGCCTGATATCTTTGACACTATTTTATGGATTTGTATAATTATAATTGGCACTGAGGTACATTCAGTTACACTGCCTGACCTCATGTTGCTTATAGGTCACTTTGACCTATATTTCACTGTTCAGTTATATTGTCTTATTCCATCACTGTTTCCTGAA
The DNA here is from genome assembly GCA_963989385.1 of Ctena decussata. Classification (NCBI taxonomy): domain Eukaryota; kingdom Metazoa; phylum Mollusca; class Bivalvia; order Lucinida; family Lucinidae; genus Ctena; species Ctena decussata. The sequence continues at coordinate 76,215,583 of OZ022509.1, forward strand.
TTTGAATAAAGGAGCCGTGACACAAGAAAACCAACACAGTGGCATGTGCGCCCGGCGAAGACTCAGATCAGCCTGGGCATCCGTCCAGTCTGATCAGGGTCTTTGCTGTCCACATGGAGGTAGCTTGGACCCTAAGCTACCCTTTAAGTGCAAAGCAAAGACTGGGTGTATGCCCAGGCTGATCTGACTCTGCACTGAGCCCACAGTTTTGTGTGTGCATGCATGTTTATGCAAGCATGCATGTTTGAGCGCATTTTTGACTGCTGAATTTAATTAAACATACTGCAAGTCCCATAACTATGGCAGAATGGCCAACAACTTTGAAATTAACAAACATAATCGGTCACTGATGGTACTATTGTGTAGATGGCACTATTGTGTAATGATGGTACCATTGTGTAATGATGGGATTATTGTGCAATGATGGTAGTATTGTGTAGATGGTATTATTGTGTATTGATGGTACCATTTTGTAATGATGTCATTATTGTGTAATGATGGTACTATTGTGTAGATGGTATTATTGTGTATTGATGGTACCATTTTGTAATGATGGCATTGTTGTGTAATGATGGTACTATTGTGTAGATTGTATTATTGTGTATTGATGGTACCATTTTGTAATGATGGCATTATTGTGTAATGATGGTACTATTGTGTAGATGGTATTACATGTATTGTGTATTGATGGTACCATTTTGTAATGGTGGCATTATTGTGTAATGATGGTACTATTGTGTAATGATGGTACTTCTGTGTAATGGTGGAACTATTGTGTAATAACGGTACTATTGTGTAATGATAGTACTGCTGTGTAATGATGGTACTATTGTGTAATGATGGTACTACTGTGTAATGATGGTACTGCTGTGTAATGATGGTACTATTGTGTAATGATGGTACTGCTATGTAATGATGGTACTATTGTGTAATGATGGTACTCTTGTGTAATGATGGTACTATTGTGTAATGATGGTACTATTGTGTAATGATGGTACTCTTGTGTAATGATGGTACTTCTGAGCAATGATAGTACTGATTGTGTAGAATAGGGTTAGAATGAGATGGAGGCATGCATTAGCGAAGAGGTAAGAACATAAACATGGATGACTTTAGACACAATAATATTCATTTACTGTAATAAATTTATACAGCAACAACTAGGATACTTAAACCTCTGGAGGCCATGGAATCATATGATATGGGACACAGTTTTGTGCTAAACATAGAACAAGCTGTCCATACATAAGTTTCATGTATCTAAAACTATTTGAATATGATGATTGTATGTTAATAAACATTTGCTTCTATGTAGTATGACTGAATTTAATATTCATAATAAGACGTCAAACAAGTCAACTCACAGCTTCAATGGCTATATAAATAAGTCATATCATATATCATACATAACATACTTTATTAATCCTAATAAATGCCCCTGCTCTAATACTTTTCCAAACAAGAGCTCCGCTGAGCGGGGCAATATACGCCCGTTGGGGCTTAAAATTGGAAAGAAAACAAGAGATGACAGAACTTTGTCAGTAGCTAAACTCTTCAATAATAAGGCAGATATAAAACAACAAAACAAACGAAGTTAATATGAAATTCCAAGACAAAAATTACAAAGGGGCATAATTCCATCATAAATGGAAGTTCAGCTATGGTTCTTTTTCTCTTCATATCGTCTGATATTTGTACAAACTTTCGTGAAGAAATCTTAAACAGTTTTCAAGATATGGAGCAGAGATAAAGCTAATATGAAATTACTATATGAAATATACAAAGGTGCATAGTAGGGTTCTGGTCCTTTTTCTCTGCACATTGTCTGATGATGCTTCATTTATTCATGAAGAAACATTGTTGGAATACGAGTTCTGCATGATGCCTCTACATTGTCTGATGATGCTTCATTTATTTATGAAGAAACATTGTTGGAATACGAGTTCTGCATGATGCCTCTATAAGACAATTATTTGACTCAAGTTTCAAAAAACATCTTTCAAATCGTTAAGGAGATATGGAGTGGACACAAATTTAATACAAAATTACAGTACTAAAAATACAAAGGGGCGTAATTTTATTATAAATGAAAGTAGGGTTATGTTTCTTTTAGTCTGCACATCGTCTGATGGTGCTTTATATGTATAGAAACTTTCACGAAGAAATCTTAAATAGTTTTCGAGATATGGAGCGGACACGAAGCTTATATGTAATTTCTATAAGAAAAATACAAAGGGAAACAATTCCATCAAAACTGAATGTTGGGTTATTGTTCTTTTTCTCTGCATATTGTCTGATGGTGCTCTATATTTGTACAAACTTTCATGAAGAAATCTTAAATGGTTATCAAGATATGGAGCGGAAATGAAGATTAGTTGAAATTACCTTTGAAAAATACAAAGGGAAATAATTCCGTCAAATCTAAAAGTAGGGTAAAGGTTCTTTTTCTCTGCACATTGTCTGATGGTGCTTTATATTTGTACAAACTTTGATGAAGAAATCTTATATATGGTTTTCGAGATATGGAGCGGACACGAAGCTTATATGAAATTACCTTTGAAAAATACAAAGGGAAATAATTCTATCAAAACTGAAAATAGGGTAATGATTCTTTTTCTCTGCACATCGTCTGATGGTGCTTTATATTTGTGCAAACTTTCATGAAGAAAACTTAAGCGGACACGAAATGTTACCTTTTGACCTTTGACCTCTAAGTGTGACCTTGACCTTTGTCGTACATCGTTGAAATATGCGATCTGCACATCGTCTTGTTAAGGCAAACATTTGACCCAAAATTCAAAAAAATCTTTCAAGGGGTTGAGGAGATATGGAGCGGACACGAAAAGTTAACGGATGGACAGACGGAAGGACGGACGGACGGAGGCCACGACATAATACGACCCGTCTTCGACAGGCGTATATAAATAATAATATATTAACTTGCATGAATTCCTGTTTGCTTCTCTGGATGAGGTGCATGAAGCCCTTTGACGTGGGATCAACTCTTAAATGAATGAATTTTCTCCTCTATGGGATGTACACTTAAAGGAAAGAATTTGCTCCTAGAGGAGCGAACTCTTTCCTTTAAGAGTTGATCTCTACTGAGAAAGGAGGCAAAAATTGAGATGCTTACTCTGAAAGTAAACCCATCCACCTGAAAGCTGTGTATTACAGAGCTCTAGATAAGACAGCGTATTTGATGATAATTAAGGATAATTTTTCTTATTTCGCATGGAAACCATATGTTGTGACCCCTCATCTGAACCGTCTCGTCGAGACGGTTCAGATGAGGGGTCACAACATATGTTTTTATGCAGAATTAACAAAAATTATCCCTAATTATCACCAAATACGCCCTCTTATCTAGAGCTCTGGTATTAGAAGTATTTCTTACTGTGGCTGGTTTGCTACACTTCATGCTCTAAATAAAATCCCCCCCCCACCTACCCACCCACATGCCCTTTCATAAAATGCAATGCCCCCTGGGAGTTAAATAGGATTAATATGGTATTTTTGGCCCTTTGATAGAACTGTAATGTTGTCTTTTTTAACTTTTACAATATTCCAAAATTCATTGTTTTCATATGCTAAAAAATTTTTGTAATATGAACTTTTAGGTTTGATACTGACTTACAAACCCCTAGTGTTTATGATACATGACCTTTCCAATGGCCTTGAATTTGGAGAAATTGAAAATCATCAAAAATCTTATCAGTATAACACTTGTAAAAGTCAGTTTTTCTTTAACTAACTCCTTCTAGCATGGAATTAAATGACATAAGAATAATTATTTGTTTGAGAAAATTTGAAGTTTCTGTTGTCAGAATTTCAGTCTGTAATGTCATTGAAAAGTGGCAGGGCATGGCATACAATGTTTGCCATGCCTTGGAACAAATGACCTCATATATCTGTTAGCATAGCAACTAAGAGTTCATGTTGATGTCTAAGTGACATCATCAAGACATCATTCTGCCAAGGTACTAAGGACATCAGTAGGTAATTCCATAAATGCTATGGTTACAGATAAATGACATCATCTCACTTATAATTTGAGAAAAGCATGGCATACAGTATATGCCATGCTTCTCTCGAATTATGAGTGAAATGCTACCTGAAATTCATACCACGGTAAGGTGTGACTTTCTCAAACCTCTAATTCTTTCTTGCGTCATTTAATTCCATGTGTTCTTGTCTTGAACCCTAGAAGGTGAAGTCGAATGGGTACACCTCCATGTTTTTCTGCCAATTTTACAAAATGGAACAACTTTTGTGACTACCTGTTAGCCTTCCTGTATGACAAAGCATTCCAAAAATAAGATCAACTATATTGAGCCGTGACACAACAAAACCAACAATTTGGTTGTGCACCCAGTGCAGACTCAGATCAGCATGGGCATCCGCCCAGTCTGTTCAGAGTCTTCGCTGTCCGCATGGAGCTAGCTTAGACCCTTAGCTATCCTTTAAGCACTTAGCAAAGAGTCTGATCAGACTGGGCGGATGCCCAAACTGATCTGAGTCTGTGCAGGGCACACAACCACTTTGTTGGTTTTCTCGTGTCGCAGCTCATATATTAAAGGAAAGATTTTGCTTCCAAGTAAGCAAATTATTCCCTTTACGCCCTGACCCCACTGACAAGGGAGGCAAAAAGGAAATGGTAGAGTTGCTCTCCCTCGGTGTACCCATTCACATTTAAAGACTATCAGAAGGTACTATGACTTATATATATTGGGAAACCTACGGTACCCTGCCTGCTCTATTAATATGCCCAATGCTTAGTATTCTTATGATGAATTTTCAGTTCAATCAGCTGAATGACAAACTGTGCAGATCCTGATCAGACTGCTCATTGAATAAGCAGTATGGTCTGGGTTATAAGCATTCCTGATCAAGAATACAGTAAATTCTCTGATATAGTTGCCTTTCTGAGCAGGCTGGTTCAAGTCTTTGTTGTTTACATAAATAAAAATGAGCCATGTCATGTGACTTCCAACAATGTAGCATTTTGTGACAAGTGAAAGCTCTGATGAGACTGCACTTCTGTGAAGTCTGATCAGAGCCTTCCCTTGTCACAAGTTATTTATGAAGTGATGCAAGCCATACAGCCAACAGTGAAGCCTCTGATTACCCTGTCTAAATGAGGAAGATGAATTTAAAAATCACATGCCTCATATCACAAATAAACATACAAAACAAAACAACATGATATATGAAACTACATGTACAAATTCATATAGCAGTCAATCTAAAAAGACAGGATAACTGAAAAGAGTGTAGAAAACATGTATATATGTAAAATAGCATGCATTGCCAACTATAACTATCTACGTACAGCATAGCTTGGCAGTGCAAAAGCTCCTCCTGTACTTTTGTACTGGCGAGCTAAAAGTAAAGGAATGATAGAGCATATGCTGGACTCCTAAACATTTCTAAAAGCCCCAGTTGCATGTACATGTACAGAAGTCAGTGCAATACCATATAAATTCTGCAAATTGGGACACCAAAAGTAGTCACCCTAACTACCCTGAAAATGGAAGTTTCATTTCACAATGCTGTAAAGCATCCAAGAGCTGCAGACAAAATGGCAAACAGTGTAGACTGCTTCAGGAGCAGTCTGATCAGGGTCTGCACTGTTTGCTCAAACATATCCCAATATTTAGAATTTTTTATGGTAACATCTAAGCATAGAAAACTATGAAATATGAAACTACATGTATAAATTCATACAGCAATCAATGTAAATAAAAAAAGATAAAAAGAAAGATTGCAGAAAAAAATATATATGAGCCGCGACACGACAAAACCAACAATGTGGATGTGCGGCCAGCGCAGACTCAGATCAGCGTGGGCATCCCCCCAGTCTGATCAGAGTCTTTGCTGTCCGCATAAAGGTAGCTTAGACCCTTAGCTACCCTTTAAGCACTTAATAAAGAGTCTGACCAGACTAGGCGGATACCCAGACTGATCTGAGTCTGCGCTGGGCGCACAACCACATTGTTGGTTTTGTCGTGTCGCGGCTCATATGTGAAATAGTATGCAACAAGACTTGTCTGCATACAGAATAACTTGTCTAACAGCCCTTTAAGGTAGACGAATAGTGAATAAAGATATTGGTGGGGCATTCATTACATTATACTAGCTGAATAACCCAAAGGGCTATAAAACATTTGGATAAGAAAAGAAAATTTTTCACCGTTTTGTTTTCCTAAAAAACAAACTTTTGTATTTATACATACTTTTCTTACACATTTTCCATTAAAATTCATGTCTCTAGCACAAGGATGCACTTTCATTTCTGCAAATCATATAATCTTTAATATAGGGTATTTGAAACAGACTGGTAAGAAAAATTGCAATTATCTTGATTATAAGTATATTTTCACATTTTTTTAAAAAATGCACGAAAATTGAATTTCATGAAAAACGTCATGAAAAATATATTCAATCGATGGGGCATGCTTATGCATATTGTTTTAGTAAAACTTACATTGTATGATACAGAATAAAGCAAAAAAAACAAACATTTCACCATTTGGTTCCCAGAAAAACAATGTTTAAGTTCAAAAATATCCCCAAAAAAGACTGTCCAAATACTGCACCTGCTGCAAACACAGCCGGTCCTTGCCCGGTTATTTATTTTCCTGTTGTTCCGGGTCTACCATAGAGTAATGCCTCAAAAATGTGCAGATAGAATTGAAATTGTAAAGACCTTGATCATTCTGGTTCCTAAGGAACAGTCTGATTAAGGTTTCTACTGTTTATACACATGTATCTGCCCGAAAACTTAGGATCTTTATGGTAGACATTGTATATATTCCATAGTTGATTGACTCACCATAAAACAATAACTCTGTTATGTGTTTTAATAAGTCGATACAGAGTTATTGTGTATCTAAATACCTTAACTAAAAAGGTTTAACAACTAGAAAATTATGTCTGTAAGACACAGATGATGCCCCCGACTTCATCTCTTCTTCCCTTACTTGTCCCCAACTTTTATACTTCAAAAAGGCATGTGCATATTATTAATATGTTGGTAACATCTGTGAGAGGTTTCAGTGATTGTTTAAAAGCTGCTGACAATATTAAATATACAAACTTTTCATCCTGTATTGCGTAAGAACTGTGGAAGGAGCTGACTATCCAATCTTGTCATCCTGTATTAGCTAAAATCTGAAAAATTGCTAAGGTTGAAAAGGCTGTAATTTTGTCGTTTTTTTTCTTTCTTTAAAAAGAATCATGCATACCTTCAATATGTCTGGAACATCTGAGCTAAATTTCAAACTGATAGCTTACAAACCCTGGGACTGTTTGATTATACAAACTTGCCATCCTGTATAAGCCATAACCTGTAAAATTTCAAAGCTTAAAAAGATCATAATTTTGTCATAAAGGCATTGACTGCTTAAAAACTGTAGGAGGAGTTGATTTCACAAAAACAATTAGGTGCGATGGAGGGACAGACAGACAAATGGACAAGGGTAAAACATAATGCCCCCTGACTATCATCACAGAGGCATAAAAATTTGAATGCAGCTACTACTAGATGTGGAAGGAAATGCAACAGCCCTTCCTAAACTTTTGTACAGGCTAACTAAAAACAAAGGAATGATAGAGTGTAAGTCTTATAAACATACATTTCTGAAAGTCCAATGTTCCATAAAGATTTTAAGTATTGGGACTGATAAGTTTGAGCAAACAGTGCTGACAAAGATAAGACTACTCCTAAAGGAGTTTTCTGATCAGTCTACACAGTTTGCCATTCCATCTGCATCTTTTTGACACATTCCTGCATCGAAAAACTAAACTGTTCAATGTTTAGAAATGGTAATTTATCATATGACGTCGCATCGAGAGTGTAATAAAGTCATGCATTAAAAACGATAATCCACTAGTGGATTAAATATGCAAATTACGTCGTAACGTTATACCTTGATGTCCATAAAAACGTCGCGTTTTCTAATGGCTAAATCGTGACGTTTTAGTGCAAATTTTGCTAATAAAATGCGCTTTTAGTGTAATATGATAAATAGAATCTTGCATTCGTGCTCCTGTATTATTAAATTTATTAAACTCGTTGGGGAAAACTGATAAGATGCTCGGCATAGCCTCGCATCTTATCTTTTTCCCCAACTCGTTTAATAAATTTAATAATGCATGAGCACTCATGTAAGATCCTCTATATCTTAACATGTCCCAATTTTTAGAATTTTTACGGTATAAGTACAGAAATCTTATTTACATGTCAAAAACGTCTGTTTTGAACAAGCATGTAAATACACTAGTAAACAAGCTAGAGGAAAACCTCTGCATTGTCATGAAACAATAACAACAAATAAAACAGTGCCTCATTTAATTACTGAAACAGAAATATGTACAAAATACAATGATTCCCCCCACACACACACTCACACACCACCCCACCAACTGTAAATATGCCCACTATGATTTTGGCAAACTACAAGCTAACTTACACAGCCTGGGCTCAGTTGTTGAAAGCATTGTTAGCTTAACAAAGTTGTTAGTGTAGGGATTCTCTAAGTTTTCTATCACATATAAAATCAAGGTTGCTAATATGTTTTGCTAAAAACCTTGAAGAGGTTACTGCAAAAGCTCCTCACATTTTTTGGCTACAAAAGGCAGTGTTTATGAGTACAGTATGTCTGAAAACATAACATCTCTTTAACTTACAACACCATTAGTTTCCTGGGGAATAGTATTGCTATTTTGCACACCAAAACAGCTTCTAAAGCTCTAAATCACAAGTCATGTTTCAAAAAATCTAAAAACAATTTGTTCCCATTGTAGAGATAAATAGCTACTAAAATATGGAAAGACGAAAACACACTCATATGCTAGGACAATTATTGCAGTAGTAAGTTTAAAATTTCAATATTTGGGTAATTCCTGAAGAACATTGCTGCTAAATTAAGGTAAAAGGGTAAACTTGCGGGGGAAGCAACTCTGCCATTTTTTGTTTTGCCTTCCTTCTCAATGGGAGTCAACTCTTAAAAGAAAGAATTTGCTCCCTTAGGAGCAAATTCTTTCCTTTAAAAGTGGACCCCATTTTGGAAAGGCTGTCTCATTAAAGGAAACGAACAAGAAGTCAAAAAAGTTGTTTCCCTTTGTAAAAATGGTAGGAAACAGCAAGGTGTATCCATACATCTTAACCTTGATTCAGAAATATCACAGAATTAATAATACATAAATATATAGATATAAATCTTAAGCAAAATCATACAAAAGTCTAGATAATTAGAATAGTTCAAAATAAGTTATCATACAAATTTACTTAAACCTATGTCTTTGAAAAACAAATGTTATGGCACGTCATTGAAATTATATGCCAGATACATGTTATTCTAAAGAGATGAGGGTTAAAGGCTCACAAAAGGTCACAGCATCTGGTGCATAGCCTTATAAAAAGTGGTGCCCATCCATCTTCTTTTGCTGCCTTATCCATCCCTGATTCGAAAAAGGTACCCATTTTTACTGCTGGGTTGACAGAGAAACTTTTCCAGTTGCCAGCTAGCCAAACAGTGATTTGAGCCTGTGATCTTCTGCATCATAACCAAGAGTCTGTAACCGCTCTGCCACATGCCTTTCTTGAAAAGTGAAAAAGTGCATTCAAATGTACATAACTATATTGAAGATTGTCATTTTAGGAGGTAAATTGTCAGTCTTACAGTCACAAATTTTGTTATAAGGCTCTGTTGACACAAAATGTAGGCCTATAAAGCTGACAATTTACCTCCCCAACTGGCAATAATTGTTTTGAGTACAGTCATACCCTTAATATATGCCTACATGGTGAAATGAAATTGTATGCTACAACAAATGTCTTGAGAGATGGTTCTCCTAGAGGAACCAATTCTTTCCTTTAAGAGTTCTTGTTAAGATGCAAATATCATAAGGGTATAATGTATAATGCTTTCCCTAAAAGTGCAGAATATTTTCTCTAAGCCTCCAAAAAAAGCAAAAATTTTGAAAAGGAAAATTTTGCTTCATTTTCATTTTTGATTAAAATATATGAAGTGGGATTTCAAAATATTTGAGATCATACTTCTTATGAAATCTAGATATGATGCCCCAAAGTTTTGCTTTTTTTGGAGCTCCCCCGACATTAATACTAAAGCATCAAGTCAGAGACAGTCAGCATTGTAGGGCAAAGCCCTGTAAATGCGGACAGTGGGTAAATTCAGACAGTGATATTGTTTCCTTTATATGTCAGTTGCTTGAAATTAAAACAAAATAAGCTAGGCATGCAGTGAAAATCCTGATGAGATGGGTCATTATGAACCGTCTCATCAGGATTTTCACTGCTTGCAATTTCATGTCTGAATTTATCTGCTGTCCCAAGTACCCGACTTTACCCTAGCTATTGGTTATCAGAACCAATGAAACATTAAGCCACAACCAATCAGCATGTCAGGTATTGGTCAACAGAACCAGAGATAAGGTCTGGTGTTGAGAATAATTCTGAGATCATTTTTCTTAATTCTCAACAAAAAACATATGTTGGGACCCTTCATTAGAACCATACTGGTGAGACAGTTCTAATGTGGGACTCAACATATTTTTTCTATATAGAAATATTGAAAAATTATCCCTAAATTATCAAAGTTATCCATTCTTATACGGAGCATCCAAAACTAATGAAGCATCAAGTCATAGCCAATCAACATGCTAACTATTGGATCACATGGCTAATGAAATATTAGTTTGTAGCCAATCAACATGTTGGCTATCAGATCAAACAAATAATGAAGCATCAAGTCATAGCCTATCAGCATGTTAGCTATTGGATCACATGGCTAATGAAATATTAGTTTGTAGCCAATCAACATGTTGGCTATCAGATCAAACCAACTAATGAAGCATCAAGTCATAGCCAATCAGCATGTTAGCTATTGGATCACATGGCTAATGAAATATTAGTTTGTAGCCAATCAACATGTTGGCTATCAGATCAAACCAACTAATGAAGCATCAAGTCATAGCCAATCAGCATATTAGCTATTGGATCACATAGTGACAGCAGATTAAATGGCTTATGTTTGCAGATTTCTTGTGCATGTGGGATGGAATCTGTAATCCAGAAGTTGTCAAACTTGACGTCACCATCTGTAAATCGTCGCCAACTTTCATTCGGGAAAACAGGGTGAGTGACATAAGCACTGACATGTTGTGCTCCTTTCTCTAACAGAGCCTGAAACAAAAGTATGGTAATGAAATGATAGCAGCACTGTAGGTGAATAAATACATTTCCAAGAGAGGCAACTACAGTATGTCATTTCATCAGAATATAACTGTATGTATTCACTTATAAGATGGCCTGGGGGAATTTTTTCCTTCCAAAACAATCTCAAAGATCTAGATCCATCTTATAAGATGGATCTAGATCTTTGAGATTGTCTTGGACACATATAACTGAAACAATCAAGTATAACATCTCAACCAATGGAATCTTCTAGCTTCATACAGAAAATTTGTCTTACCATCAGTGAACAGATAGACAAGAAAAAAACAATCCCAAAAATATCGATCTGTCTGAAAAGACAAATCTAGAAGCTGAATCTGGGTTTTTTCGACTGTTGTAGAGGGGAAGAAGAGGTCCCCATCATAAAACAGAATTTGATAAGACTGATTTGGATATATGAGATCGTTCCAGGACAGAGAAAACCCATCTGATAGCCAACTTATGAAAGCAGTATTTAAGGTGAACGGTCACACTTTCAAGAGAGGCAACTCTGGAATATTTCATTTAGAACGCTAGAAATGTTTTTCAGAGAAAAACTGATGTCCCCCCACCAGCCCTTTTCCCATCCCCTCTAATGAATAAAAAGCCTGAACAAGTAAAATATCTAGGCAAGTTTGGAGAAAATCCATCCACTGGTTCTTAAGATATCCTACATAGATGACTATGACCTTGAAAATGAGGTCAAGGTCACCAAAATCAAATCACCTCTTAAACTTGTCCAAATGATGTATCCATGCAAGTTTGGTGAAATTCCATCCATTGGTTCAGGAGATATAGTGGGTACAAGAAAATGTCATTTAAGTCCTCCACTGACCTTGAATATGAGATCAAGGTCACCAAAATCTAATCAGCTCTTAAACTTGGTCCCAATGATGTATGCATGCAAGTTTGGTGTATTCCACCCATTGGTTCAGGAGATTTAGTGGGTACAAGAAATTGTCATCTAAGTCCTCCAGTGACCTTGCAAATGAGGTCAAGGTCACCAAAATCTGATCAGCTCTTAAATTTGTCGCAATGATATATCCTGAAATTTTGGTGAAATTCCATCCATTGGTTCAGGAGATATAGTGGTTACAAGAAATTGTCATCAAAGTCCTCCATCCCCTTGAAAATGAATTCAAGGTCACCAAAACCTTAACAGCCATTAAACTTGTCCCAATAATGTATCCATGCCAGTTTGGTAAAATTTCATCCATTGGTTCAGGAGATATAGTGGGTACAAGAAATTGTCATCTAAGTCTTCCAGTGACCTTGAAAATGAGGTCAAGGTCACCAAAATCTGGCCAGCTCTTTAACTTGTTCCAATGATGTATCCATGCAAGTTTGGTGAAATTCCATCCATTGGTTCAAGAGATATCACTGGTACATGAAATTTTCATCTAAGTCCTCCAGTGACCTTGAAAATGAGATCAAGGTCACCAAAACCTAATCACCTCTTAAACTTGTCCCAATGATGTATCCATGCCAGTTTGGTGAAATTCCATCCATTGGTTCAGGAGATATAGTGGGTACAAGAAATTGTCATCTATGTCCGCCAGTGACCTTGAAAATGAGGTCAAGGTCACCAAAATCTAATCAGCTCTGAAACTTGTCCCAATAATGTATCCATGCAAGTTTGGTGACATTCCATCCATTGGTTCAAGAGATATCACGCATACATGAAATCTGTCACAGGTACGCCGACGCCCGCGATCCGCACTGAAAACAATATGTCCCCCCTCACCTTTGGCGGGGGGACATAATTACCATATTTATTCAGCTATAAGATGTTTATCCCTTCCAAGACAACATTTTACATCTAGATCCTACATGTCTGGGATAGTAGATGTTTAGGATAGTTTTGGAAGTGAAAAACTCATTTTATAGCTGAATTCCACAAGACTGATTTAGTTATCTGCGGTAATTTTGGACGAATAAACGCCCATCTTATAACCAAATAAATACAGTACAAAACCTCAACATCTCCTATAACGGAGTCTTTTAGCTTTGTATTTGAATATTGATCAACAGTGAAAAGATAGACATGAGACTTATCAGTTAATTATCACTGAGACTGGAGAGATACTAGCCTTGCTCAGGAGCAGTCTGAGTCCACACTGTTTGCTTATACAAGCTGGTTGAAAATTTAGATGGACAGTTTGATGGCTTGAAATTTTACATCCTTTTCAACAGAATTTCAGTCATGTCAGGGTGATGATAGGGTGATAATAAAAGGATGTGTGTAACTGAACCCTGTTCACAGTTGAAAAGATTTCTGCCACAAGCAAGAGTTGAACCCAGACCTCTAGCTTAGCATGACAGTGTATAATCCACTGAGCCACTATGGCTCTCTGCTGAAAAGTTAGAGCAATAAATATAGAAATAATCTTCAATCCTACCTTTCCACATTCTTTTAGAGTTCCACCTGTCTGTATGAGGTCATCTATTATTATCACATGCCTATTTTCAGGGTTTCCTATAATGGAAAAACAGACACATATCACATTAAAATTATGTCCTAATAAGTGCACTGTGCATTAAACATTTTCAATATGTGCAGTAAAATTTCTTTCTTATAATCACACATTTCAAACCATTATTATGCATAAAAGGAAACCAATTCAATGGTTAAGCATCATAAGGTAACTTTTCATTGTATCAAAAGCGTTTTTTCTTTCTTCTAGGAATGCTCGGACAGACGTACAGCAAATGTGCGGATTCATTTTTAAGTCAGATGTCAGCAGAGTTCCAACCAGATTTAAGCTGTCACCCCTCATGTAGGTCATATCTCCATGAAATGTCTTTAGACTTCAGAGCACTATCAATGTAAATACATAGCCATCGAGAATAAGTTTTCTTTCTTCTAGCTGTTTGTCTCTGCTGATTTAAAATCAATTGCTAAAATGTACATTGTATACTCATAAATGAATAAAAATGTCTAAATTCATCGACAATCTGACTGGAATTGACTAGCATCAGAAGAATGAAACTGCAAAACCCTTTATGTATTCCCTCTCGCCCACTGATAACCTGTTGCTAATTCTGAACTTACCTGCATTTACCTGAAAATATAATCAGCACATTTTACTACATACCCTTTCTATGCATTTAAAACGCAGGCACATTATGATTTCCACACATCTGTAGAGCTCCCCTTTTAATGTCAGATATTGAGCCTAAATACTGAGACAGCAGTTACCACCCAGTGCAAACTCACTCACTCACTCACTCACTCACCATCTTTTACTTTGACAATTCTCTTCTTGCCATCCCTGATTTTCACGCAGGTAATAGTGTCATCTCCCGGGAAAAACTGGTGAAATCTCTTCCAGGCCCCGTCGTCAGGGAAAGCAAACACTACATTGTCCCTGTCTGGTAACTGCTGTACAGCAGACAATAGGAGGGGGATTGCTGTCTCTAACCTACAGTTGAAAAAGTTCTCTACAACAGAGCTCCAGATAAGAGGGGGTATTAAGGATAATTAAAAGATAATTTTTCTTATTTTGTCCGAAAGCATATGTTGTGACCCCTCATTTGAACTGTCTTGGCAAGACAGTTCAAATGAGGGGTCACAACACATGTTTATATGAAGAAATATGGGAAATTATCCCTAAATTATCCCATTTACCGCTTTTTATCTGGAGCAATACTATAACATAACCTCCCTATTTGAAATAGAGCTCCAGTTAAAGTGGGTTTTTTTGAAGCTAAGTCAGGGATAATTTTTGTTATTTCTCAAGCAAAACATTATGTTGTGACCCCTCATTAGAACTGTCTTGGCAAGATGGTTCTAATGAGGGGTCATAATGTATGTTTTTAATAGAGAAACATGGAAAATAATCCCTAAATTATCCCTGCTACTCCTTTTTATCCAGAATAATGTGAAAACTGTACAGATCTGATCAACTAGTGTCGAACTTTATCGTAATTATCCAGCTATAAGAATTCCTTTACCAATATAAGAATGGCCCTGAATATCTAAATGAGTCATGTAATTCTGCTATGAGATGGAATTCCATCCCCCCTCCCCTCCAAAATAATCCCAAAAGTTCAGGGGCTGTATTCATAAAACGACTTAAGTGGTTGCTATGCTGTTGCTAAGGCTAAATTTCTTTGAAGGAGATTCCCTACAACTATGAAATTTGCTCTGGAGGAACAGTCTTACAAAGACTGTTCCTTCAGAGCAAATTTCATAGTTGTAGGGAATCTCCTTTATAGATATTTAGCCTTAGCAACCGCATAGCAACGACTTAAGTGGCTTTATGAATATGGCCCCTGATCCCTTTTGCATAACTTGACTAACTGTCCTGTGTTTGACAGACAATATAAAGGAAACCTATTATCAGAGGCTGTTAAGACTTTTATAGAAATCTTGTGTAAAATACCAGCACCCTTAAATACTTTCAATCCAGCAGACACAAAGCATTGAATCAACATTAGATCAACGTTGATTCAGCATCATGATGCTGAATCAACTTTAATTCTATCTTGATCTGAAAGTAACGTGTGCCCACTGAGCTGAGCTCATAAAAATTATGCAAAAATCCACTAAAGTTACACGCTGGGCAGGGAACTTCTTGAAAGACCCAGGGGCGTAACTAGGGGCAATTTCATAATACGCATAACCATGTTTTATTCTCTACTTCTTGAAGGGAAAGCTAGTATTTCAGCCACTTTGGTAATTGGTATTGAAATCTTGTCTAATTTATAAATTTTCAGCATGCAAATATGCAGGTGCGTTTTGAAATTTTGTCAATTTTGACAAAATTTCAATACGCACTTGCGTATTTGCCGTATAGGTAGCTACGCCCTTGAGACAGTCACACAATTCCTCATACATTACTCTACTTCCAACCCAAAGCATTAGCAGCAATTTACAGGGTGCCCACTCTTTGTTGGAAACAAAATTCACTGACTTTTCCCTGACCAAATTCTATTTTTCCCTGACCAAACTGTCATTAATTAACTGTCACTACCTTCCACTTCAGCCTTAAGGTTTGCTAATGCAGTACTTGTTTTGGGACTCAAATAAATCATCAACGCAGCAGATATATTTCAAAGCTTTGAACAGCTTTGCAACAATACATACTGGGCTAAACAGCTTGTTCCAGATAAGCAGTTATGAAAAAACATAATATACACTGAACAAAATTTCTAATTGGTCACTTTCTGTCATAGAATTAAGCCTTAAACAGATTTACATTAGCCTGGCTACCAACTAGGACAACAAATGTACAGACATTCTTGTATTCTACAAGCAGCACAAGCGCTTATGCATTTGCAAAATGATTTACATCAATTCGAGGCGATCATTAGGATTTACACAAACACTGAAAGGGAGGTAATTTGAAAACGTCAATATTGAAATTAATACAGGTGAAAAGTGCATGAAGACTAAAATCATACCTCATGTTTTTATGATGAAAAACTTTATTTACTTCTGAAATATCATGCTTTTTGTGGAAGTTTGATGCGACCTGTATGTGTTTTCAAAGCATTATATGGTTTAGATAGAAGGGGTCATACCTCTAATACTACAAGAAAGTTTTGATTACAGCATTGACTTTTAATAAGTAGATAACAGCCCGAAATTTTGATTATAATAATATTCAAAAACACAGTTTAAAAATCATATTTTTGCGTATTAGAAAACTGACCAATTAGAAAGTTTGCTGAGTGTATATAAAAATCAGCAGAGATCAAAAACATCAAAAAGTCATATTTTTTGTCCAAAAAGTATAAAATTCCCTGACATTTCCCTGACTTTTTAGCATTTTAGGATTTCCCTGATCATTTATCAAAATTCCCTGACTTTTCGCTGACCATAAAGAAAATTCCAGTTTCCCTGACTTTTCCCTGACCAGTGGGCACCCTGGCAAAAGAGAAACTTAAATACCTTGGAATGACATTGTCTGAAAAGTAAAACCTCTCTTGTAGTGCGTGGATATCGTAGATACAGATCTGTGCTGGTCCCTTTGCTGTCAGTGGTATACCTGACATCATGATAGCCAAAGTCTGGAAAATCAAACATCACTATATCCTAAATATGAGCAGTGATATGACAAAACCAACATAGTGGCATGTGCGCCAAGTGAAGACTTAGATCAGCCTGGGCATCCACTCAGTCTGACAAGAGTCTTCGCTGTCAGCATGAAGCTAGCTTAGATTCCTAGCTACCCTTTAAGTGCACTGCAAAGAATCTGATCAGACTGGGCAGATGCCCATGCTGATCTGAGTCTTTGCTGGGTGAACTAGCAACTTTCTCATGGCTCATATAAGGAAGCTTAAGGCAAATGGCTACACTTTCAGGGAAAGCAACTCTGTCATTAACATTTTTGCCTCCCTTCTAAATGGGAGATGACTCTTAAAGGCAAGAATTTGTTGCTATAAGAGCCATTTCTTTCCTTTATTTTTAGAGGGCCTCATGGAAGATTAGTTTTGTAACTAAATGTGTTACCCTCTCAAAATAAAGTCGATTATTATTATTATTATTAAGAATCTGGATGGGTTTGGTCATGCAATAAAAGAATCGGAAAAGTTATTCCCTTTGTGAAAATGACAGAAAAACATGGAGATCTCCCCCAGTCAGACTAAAACTAAGAAATAGTACATGTATTTAACAAGTATTTTCCTGATTAGCCGACAAATTGATTTAAAACAACAATCATCACTCCATGGACAAGAGAAGCAAATAATGACTTGCATTAAATACAATCTGTCATTAGCACACAACTAACCCCCTTTATGATTAGTCTTAAACATTTTAACATATAAACTGTGTAATGAGAAACGATGTATGAAAGCATGTAAGAAAAGCCAGTGCTGGTATTAGTCTTTTCTGTGTCCAAGTGCCCATAGGATCATTCTGACCAGGGTGGCAAAAGACATGTCTTTGTGTTGCCTATTTGTGCATTGGCTCTATGTATTCAAGCTGTATATACATGTACATGATATATGCACAGGTACTTAACCTTCTATATACATGGTGCTTTTTATGACTTCATTAGTATAATAGTTGAGAAAGCAATAATCAAGAACTGACAAAATGGATTTCAACATCCTGCCCCATACATCAAATGAGCCGCAACACGAGAAAACCAATAAAGTGGCTGTGCACCAAGTGCACACTCAGATCAGCTTGGGCATTCACACAGTCTGATCAGATGCTGCACCAAGCACTTAAAGGGTAGCTAAGGATCTCAGCTACCTTCATGCGTACAGTGAAGATTCTGATCAGACTGGGCGGACGCCCAGGCTGATCTGAGTCTGGGCTGGGCCCACAACCACTTTGTTGGTTTTCTCATGTTGCGGCTCAAATGGTCTATACTGGAAAGTCTAGTCATTCCTACCTACATGTAAGTAAACAAACAAGAAGAAACTAAATGCTTTGTGAAATTGGGAAAGGCTTACTAAACAATAGAGCAGTAGTGTATCCCTAAATGAAGTGACATATATGAGGGCTGGTGGGCAGAAAGGTAAGAGAACAAATTAACAGAAACCAGTACAAGTTAGTCCCACCTTGCATAATGGAGCTGCATATATCGTTATTCTAATGAAATGTTTTAATGGCAAATCATATCTATGACAATTTAACATACTGCAATAATTTTACCATACCTTAACAATTTCACTGTATGATGGTGTTTTCTCTCCCACCAGAATCACTCTAAATGAGCCGTGACACGAGAAAACCAACAATGTGGTTGTGCACCCAGCGCAGACTCAGATCAGCCTGGGCATCCGCCCAGTCTGATCAGAGTCTGGGCTGTCAGCATGAAGCTAGCTTAGACCCTTTGCTACCCTTTCAGCATTGAGGGAAAAGTCTGATCAGACTGGGCGGATGCCCAGGCTGATCTGAGTCTGCGCTGGGTGCACAACCACATTGATGGTTTTGTCGTATCGCAGCACATATTATCTTTAAGCAACATAGAAAACTTATCTCTGATTTATCTCTAAACCCCACCCCACCACTCTCTCTGACCTTAATACAAAGTCTTGAATATGCAGTCTGACAATATTCAACAGCCAAACTAGCCAGCGTTAGGTGGATCTAAGCTATAGTTTGGTAGCTCTCAAATGCAAATGGAGTTTTGTATTTATTTTATTTTCTTTCTTTTTCCTTTTGAATTGGTGAGCAACACTATTTCTTTTGTTTTAGAGCTCATTTTCTATTTCTACAATACATGTATCCATCTCTTCTTTTATTATAAGAAATTAGAAAGTGTCTATGAAATATGAAACAAAAACATGACAATTTTGAGTAAAACCTACCATAGTCAAGATATGCCACCTTTAGAAACAAATTGGAATTGCTGTTTGTGTTTGTATGTCTCAAGTCTTTATACTTATTTTGGGGCCAGTGTCTACACTAGATACCAACAATGCAATTTTTTTGCTCAGAAAAAACTGGTTAAATTTTCAATGTACATTTGACGCATATGAATATATGATATGAAACAAGACAGTATTACATCGGAACCCTTGTTTGTATTTGAGAGCTGGAAAGGACCACAACAATGTCTTATTTGTCTACAGGAGTACAAGATATACAGGTCAGTTTTGTGGGCAGTTTACCTTAGCAATAGCATCCTACATAGAAAGTAGATTATTTGATCACTGGATGTCAGAAAAAAATTTAATACCATAAAAACTGTATATACTGAGAAAAATATCACTTAACTGCCTCATAAAATACATATACAGTATTGTGGCCCCTCCTTAGAACTGCAGGGTCATGCTTGTTTATGCCATGCACACTGTGCCAGGACTATTATAATAGCTAAGGAATTTAGAATACCACTCAAAAAGGGAAGTGGCGACTGCATGGCTATTGAACAATCAAGACATGATGGCATTGTTGCAATATAGAGGATCTTGCATGAGTGCTCATGTATTATAGAATTTATTAAACGAGTTGGGGAAAGAAATAGGATGCGAGGCTCTGCCGAGCATCTTATCGTTTTCACCAACGAGTTTAATAAATTCAATAATCCAGGAGCACGAATGCAAGATTCTATTTATCATATGACACTAAATTCGCATTTTATTAGCAAAATTTGCACTAAAATGTCACAATTTCGCCATTAGAAAATGTGACGCTTTAATGGACGTCAACGTATAGCGTTACGATGTAATTTGCATATTTAATCCACTAGTGGATTATTGTTTTTAATGCATGGTTTTATTACACTCTCAGATGCATCGTCATATGAGAAAAATCTTTTCTTTGGGTGGTGCAAATTTTACCAAATAAGCTTTTAAAGCTTCATGTACATTTTTATTTTATATTTTTTTGTGTTGTCTGCTTGTCTGCCATTTGTTTTGACTGCATGTTTGTTCTGTCCACACCACCTTATCGTCTGGAACAGTGTGCACAGTTCCAGAGCACTGTTCTGGAGCCCTCAGTTCCTGCCTTCGTGGGCATGTGATTTATTGAGATTATGATTAATTAACAAAAATATCTTAGAATTATCATAAAAAGAATGCAATATGGTTGCCCCACTTTTTCTATATTCATGGCTACCCTATCTATATGACTGTGCAACAAAGTGTCATGCAAATGAGCAACATTCTTTTCCTATGACTGTATGACTTAAAGTTTACCCATGAAGTAAAATGCATGTATGAGTGTAAATGACAGAACATATTACTACAATGAACATGGAAGCATTCACAGCCGTTTGCAGAACATTTGCAGTCAACCATGGTAGTAAAGAATGGTTACCTTAGCAGTGGCAATCTGTCCTTCAGTGTCCACTCTCTCCATTGTTCCAGTAGGGAAGTATGGCAGAATGAAATGAAATGATCTTGCTAAATATCTGAAAATATTCACATCACAATTATTCTAATGATAAGGGTGTGTTAGCCATTCATGCCTAATTTTTCTTTCCTTAATATAACTGGGAAGAGTTCGTTCATTTATTTAAGAGTTGTCTGGTTTAGTTTATTTTAATTATTTAAATTCCTTTTAAAGAACCCCTTTTCTAGACTTTCACTGGCAGCCCATGTTTCTTTATGGAAAAGTAGGCATAAATGGGTTTACCTACCACTTTCATAATCTAAATCTGAATCTACCCCAACTGCCCTCTTAGGAGAAGTGTGACCGAGATCTTCACTGTTTGCTTAAAGACCTGGATTTTTGTCATTAGTAAGTTATGTAATCCTTATCTAATCCAATAAACAGTCTCCTGTGGCTAAGCTGTCTTCTCCAGACCAGTGTCCCAGCAGTCTCTTACGGAGGCCCGAAATGGGGGAAATCAATAACAGAGATACCTTGTTTTAATTACTGGCATTAATATTCATCAAAGTTTGATGTAGAAAATCATTTTAGATACATATATTCTGGTAATGTTTACAAAATCTTAAGTTCACATCTATCCGTTTTCACAATCAAAATTCATTATGAGAGAAGCCAAAATAAAATAATATACTCTGCATGAGGAAACAAAATACTGATAATGATAAATCCATAGTTGTCAAATTGCAGTCTAAAACCAACAAAACTACAGTGTCAGGTCTTGTAAAAATAAATGAACTTTAACCAATTCACTGTTTTCAAAGGTGTGAGAAACATGTTTAATGTCACCAAACTGCTTGAAACATTGGTTTCACAATCTTAACAAATTGAAGTCTTTTGGGTCCCTTGAAACAAAATTTCATCTTCAAATCTTGCATTTTTTTTTTCTTCTTGAGATTATTACATGTATAATGGCTAATGTATTAAATTACAGAGCATTTGACTCACTTCACATACACACACAAAAAAATAAAAAAATAAATAAAAAAAATGAAATTATAAAAATAAGTAAATAAAAATTAAGAGCATAAAATTAAAAATAACATATTGAAATATATATAAAAAGTTAAATTATTTAGTGACGATACAAGACAATATTTGTAAAATATATTCAATTTTTTTTTCTTTCTTCCTTAAGTTCTTTTTTTTATTCAGTTTATTTTACCTTTCCTCTTTTTTTTTTTTTTTTTTTTTTTTTTTTAATTAATATTTGAGTTTTCTTTGACTGCTTATCAGCAAATTATATTTTACAAATTACAGAAAATATTGTTCTTATCTCATACAGTTTGACTGATACAAGAATTTATCCCACTAGAGCCCCACAGGCAGGCAGTGGTTTCAGCACTGCATTGTTTTATGACCCTAATAAATGAGATGATTAGGAGGTGCCTTTGATTTTCTTATCACTTGTTTATTGGAGGGGATTAGATTGGGGGGGTCAAAATGATAGAACAAAATCCAGCCCTTTAAGCATTTCAGAATTTGTCTCCAATGTAAGTGAAACATTACCATATTTATACTGGCTATAAGATGGCATTTTTCCTTCAGAGCTCCATGGCAGAGGATAATTTTCATATTTTTCCATAAAAACATACACTGAGACCCCTCATTAGAACCATTCCATTGAGACAGTTCTAATGACAGTCACAACATATGTTTTCATTGAAAAATAAGGAAAATTATTCATGATTTATCCTTGTTACTCCTTCTTATCTGGAGCTCTAGCCTCCGAAACAACCCAAATATATGAAGGTCCATCTCACAAAAAAAACTCTAGATTTTTGGACTTGTTTTAAAAGGGAAAAAACATCTTTTTCAATATTTGGTATCAGTTAGGAGAAGGAAATGCCCCATCTTATAGCAGAATAAATGAGCCAGGACATGACAAAACCAACCAAGTGGCATGTGCACCACATAAAAACTAAGATCAGACTGGGCATCCAACCAGTCTGAATTTGCCCAGTCTGATCAGAGTCTTTGCTGTGTGCTTAAAGGGTAGTTAAGGGTCTAATTAAGCTACCTCCATGCCAACAGCAAAGACTCTCAATACACATGGGAGCATGTATTATGTTACTCCACTTGGTTTACACACTAAATGAGCAGGTTTGAGTGTTTTAGCTTTCTAAAAGGCAAAACGAAACATAAAGTTTACAGTCATTTTAAATAATTAATGGAATAGGTCATTTTGAGCAGGCATATTGCTTTAACTTTGTTGCTGCAGATATGTGAGGTAATGCTGAAATAATTCCAAAGGAAAAAAGTATGTAAAAGTTCAATGTTTCCTCAGCATAAATTTTCATTAATTTTGTCCACTGAACTGTCCAATCTAAGTCATTTATCTGTTATTTTAGTGACCATTCTAAAGCAGACACTGATCCTCAAAATTTTGTGACAGTATATTCCATCACAGTGTGATATACTCTCAGAAACCCAACATCAATATGAAATGTCGCTTTACTGAAAGCTCTTGCTTTGTGTTCAAAGTAGTACATTTGGAAAGGTGAAAATGAGGAAAAGTGCATTAGAATGGAGATAACTGTATTGAACCTTGTCATTTAGGGAGGCAAATTGTCATTTTATGGTCGCAAATTGTGTTTTGCGGCATCACTAAGCCATTGCTGTAAAACAAAATTTGCAACCACAAAAATTACAATTACCTGCCCAGATGAAAACTTTGAATACAGTTATCCCCTAAATATGAGCATACTGTCAGGTCAGTGTGTTCTCTGTCATCGTAAATTCTAAATTCTGACATACTGAGGGTAAATGCCTTACATCTTCAGATAAATTAGGTCCAGCTCACCTGCAAATTAATATGGTACAACTTACCTGGGAAACATATACAGGACTGAGAGTTGTTCAAAAATTACACTTGGGTCATGGAAACTTCCTAGAAATATCACTGAAAATAAAACAGAAAGTAAATGTTAAACAGATTTAAGGTACACTCATTCAAATAAAATAATAATGTCACTATGACTTAATTATTTCCCAATCCCTAAATATTAATATAATTTACTACTCTTTGGGCTCTATATATATCAATAATGCCCCCTTACATAAAATGCAATACTAAAAGGCATTTAACAGTATTAATACAGTATTCACCTTTATATTAAAAAATAAAGTTCAAGTTTACCATCTTTTCCAGCCATGTAATGGACATCTTGAATACAGAGATTAGGAAACCCATCTTGAAATTTGTTCCATGATATAGTCTCTCTGTATTCCACGTTTCGACGATGGGGTGCAGGAATGTTCATAGCTGATAGGGATCTGTGAAACTAATGAAAAATATTTTGAGTATCACAGCTTGATCCAGATCAAAAGGTGATTCAAATGTACAAGAAGGCAAAAAAGTTTTTGAAATAAACTGAAATGCCCTAAAAACTCAAAATATTGGGACACTCAGGTCTGAGCAAATGGTGCAGACCTAGACCTGACTGCTCCTAAATGAGAGTCTCATCTGGGTCTACACTGTTTGCCAGTCCATCTGCATCTTAAGGACACATCATTGCATTGAAAAATCATACTTTACAACTTTGAGACCAGTTATGGTAATTACTTTAGGCATCCTAATTTTCAGAATTTTACGTTAATTTATTTCTACACGGAAGCTGTTCTTCAAGTTTAATGACGTAAATAGATTAAAGTGTACCAATATTTATGGTACAAAATTTAATCTTTGATTTTTTATTTACCGGCCCCAATAGCTCAGTAGAGCATCCACTTTGGGATCAGGTGGATGTGGGTTCCAATCCCGGCCACGCCATGGCGTAAAAATGGTAGTGGCAGCTCCCTTGGCTGACACTGGCCTATAAAGGGTAGTCCCAGGAAGATAAAGAGATGTCATCAGGTAGGTATAATTTGTTACTGGATACCTTGTGTGCCACAATAAAGGCTCTACTGGGCTTATGTTGTCTGTTTCTAGTATGGTATGCTAAATAAAGCTTCTTTACCTTTATCTTGATTCCAGACACTTCAACCTATGCAGCCTTTAGTTTACCTGAACATTCCTTAGTTAAAACAATATTTTATATATCATATAAATACAAACATTCAATTCATACCGCAATCATACGAAAGGATTCATCAGAGATCCAGATAAGAGGAGGCACTGAGGATAATTTGAAGATGATTTTTCTTATTCCTCAATGTAAACATTTGTTGTGACCCCTCATTAGAACCGTCTCGATGAGACGGTTCTAATGATGGGTCACAAAATATGTTTTTATGGAGAAATATGGATAATTATCTCTAAATTATCTCTGTTACTCCTTCTTATCTGGAGCACTGGATTCATAGGATAACAAGCAAAATAGCTTATAAATAGCTTACAAACATCATCTCCTAAAACTTGGCATGCATATATTTACAAAATTTACCATTACACTTACCGGTGTTTTATCTGTAATCTCTGGGGTCAGTGTCTGTTGTGATGATCTTGACCCACTGCACCTCTCTACTATAGCCCTGGCCAGGGTGTCCATAGTTGGGTGGGCATACAGCAATACAGGATCACTGGCCATTGTTGTTCTCGCAGTCTGGGGCGCGATCAACTGTATTTCTTGTGTAAATTTGTTAACAATATATGCAAACACAAGCAACGTCTCAGAGACTTTGATATCTGACTTGTGAAATCATAAAATGCTGACAGTTCACTTTCATTTTGCTTACTAATTGATTTTTAATTGGTTTGTTTACAAAACACGATTACCTTTTCCGTTGAGAGTATTCATACTAAGGGAGATGACTATGTTATGGCACTATAGGGCGGATCCACCAGTCAAATGAGAGGGTCTAGCTTTCTGTCAGCCCCTAAGACTAAAAATCCTTTTCAACTTTTAAAAGACATTTACATGTTTCTACACAAACAGGAATAATGAATAATTTTTACAGAACACTCCGAGTATGGGAACAGGATTTACCAAAGATTAAATAATGGGAAATATGTATGGATAAAACTACCAAATTTGTCAGAGAACAAGCTTTCTTGGGAAGCAAAAAAGACGAACTATTCTGTAAAAGTTAATGAAAAAAACACTCCAACTGAACAAAGTGTATAATATAAAATCATGTTAATCAGAAACTAACAATCAGCCGTATAAGATGTCCAGAAACAGTGAAACAGTATGATGATAAAACTGGCAATAGGTCAAGTATGGTTATGAAAAAGATCTAGCCACTAAGATAACAATTAACAGCAATATCTTCTGGAGGCATGTTAGCTCGAATAAAAAGACAAAAAGCGGGTGTAAAACAGCTAGACGTGCAAGAGGTTACTGGACACCTTGTTTGTCGCAATGAAAGCTCTACACAGCTTACGTTGTCTGTTTCTAATATGCGGCGTTAAATAAAGCTTCTTTATCTCTAGCTTTAGCTTAACACTGGCCTTGACAGAGCAAATATCCTATCTAAACCTCTAGGATGGGGCTGGGACTGGAGGAAATTCGGATAGGCTAAAGTTTGAAATACTGCTCTGTTTGGGGCGAGGGGAGAGGCGGGGTTAGTTATGTGGATATGTAACTGATGTTTTGAGGGTTTATATAAAATAGTATGCTTTCCTTCACATTTGACTTTTAATATGACTTTTAGTATGGCTTTTCTGAGAGTGGAGGATCGTCGGGACGAAGCTCAGAAATACAGAGAGAGAGAGGGGCGCCTTTTTTCTACATAATTAGTACCTTACTATCATCATGAATTGTCCTTTTGACAGTACCAGTGCAGCTTAATTACGACTTTCCAAAATACACACACCTCTGACAGAATGCTCTTTGAAAACAAATCTTTGGATTGCATATATAAGCTGCTGATACAGTGTGCAGATTCAAACTAAGCGCATCGATACATTGTAATTGCGCCTTTATAATTTATTATAAGATGGCTTGTGGAAGGGGCCGTGGGAGCGAAGGCAATTTTTTATTTTCCATAATGGAGAAGCATCGTGAAAAGAATCCCTAAGTCGATGGGTTTGTCATAAAGATATGCGGACTTCCTGAATCCCCCCACCCCTCTCTCTCTCTTAATAGTAAGAAAGTGCTTTAAATATATCTATAAAAAAGCAAACTGGTAAAAAGCTATGGAGTGTTACACTATTAAGAGGGGACTAACAAAATCAAAGCAATATAATAAACAGTGATTCTTTTATTCTTATGAATAACAACCACATAATAACTTTCACTGAAATCACAGTACATGGGAAACGCATTTATACTGAGAACCGTTACAGATATTGGCACCAAACTATAAGCAAAACCTATCTTTGTTGCCCCTCGAGAGCTGGGAGGTTTCTCAAGCAACCAGACACCACTAATAAACTGGGTCCATTTGTTATTCACCGAAAGCGTTACTGAATGATCTTCAAGTATACATAATATCAAGTGTGCCAAGTGTGCTGAAATTTATTCCTGAAAAATGTGAGGAGCTTTTGCACTGTAAATGTAGGCAATACTTTTGAATCTCGTTAACTACCTAAAAATGTAACATAGCCCCGCCTAAAGAAGGCTTTCTCCTCTGTATATTTCTTTCGTTATTCTCAGACTGAGTCCTAGCAGGCCGACACGGTAGAATATCCGACCGGCAGGCCATGCCCGGAGCTCAAGCCTGATAAATAAGCAAACAAATATACAAAGGAAAAAACATAGATTAGGCGGAACCAGCCTGAATTTCTACTCAAATTTTCAAAGTGAAAACTTCCATCTATGATATACTGATCTGTTTACCATTTGACGTGTAGTATAGTGGTGCTGATCCTGATGAGACGGTATGAGCTTAAACAATACTGTTTCATACAAATGTTTTAATTTTCGTTGTTGTTTCTTCTTTTCTTTTCTTTTCTCTTTTTCTTAACTTGTAAGGATTATGGGTACACCTAAATGATTTTTCTGCCATTTTATGAGGGGGACAACGTCTGTGACTTCCTGTCTGCTTTCCTGAAGAACAAAGACCTTCCAAAATGAGGTCTACCCTAAAAGAAAAGAATGAGCTCATAGGGAATCAAATTCTCAGGAATATTCTTAAAGCAGAGAATTTTCTCCTAAGTAAGACAAAAATGAAAAATGACACAGAATCGCTTACGGTATCGGAAACTGGCATAGAGATCGACCTGCCACCAATCTAGAGATTATTAGTTGGAGACACTTGTCTTTATTTCTTTTGAAGCTCTTGCCCATTTAGTTATTATCGATAATGACATTGATAAAAATCGAGTTATGTAGTTTCTAGGCACTGCTGTATCCACTGGACTTCTATAACAGCGGTTGCTGTATTATCTTCGAAGTCCAGGGGCCGTATTCATAAAACGACTTAAGTGGTTGCTATGCTGTTGCTAAGGCTAAATTTCTTTGAAGGAGATTCCCTACAACTATGCAATTTGCTCTGGAGGAACAGTCTTTGTAAGACTGTTCCTCCAGACCAAATTTCATAATTGTAGGGAATCTCCTCTATAGATATTTAGCCTTAGCAACCGCATAGCAACGACTTAAGTGGCTTTATGAATACGGCTCCTGGTACATGACGCTGACTACTTCTCAGCTGTTTACGACAAGTATATTGTATTCTCACAGGCGTATGAATACCAACTTCGTTTTCAAGCAGCGTTGTTTGGCAGCATGCTTTCCATTTCAGTCCGGCACAGGCTCATCCCAGTGCCAGGATTCACTGTAAATAGACCTCACTCGCTCGACCGTTGATGGAAATACACAAGGGCACACGGCTTCCAGAAGTGGACAAACTTCCTTTGCGTTTGACCATTTACTCTTCATATAGTCACTGACGTGTTCAGCTTTCTCAGAGAGGAATTTCTTGATTCTGTATTTCCACGTTTTTTCTTCAACTGCCAGAAGTTTTCCTGTTCGCTCGAAGTAATCGTCGCTTTTTCGACATCGTTGCCTCCATTCCCTTTTCTCTCGCTCCATCTAAAAGAAAAAAGATATAACTGCTTGCTTGGGAAACAGCAATCTGCCGGGGCAGCTATCAATAAGACATAAATGGTCATAAATATTATTGGTTAATCTATGCATACTGGGCTCAATCTAATATGTATCACTTTCCGCTCTATTAAATACAGTCAAATGTCCATATCTCCAAGTCGAATGTCATTTCAATTTACTGATATCTCAAAGTAAATTTTCTGGTCCCAGAAAATTTCCTTTGAGATACCAGTAGTTTGAGCTAACAGAGCATAAAATGAAAAGAAAAAAAAAAGAAAATGTTTCCAAATTATATTCTTTGATGTAAGAGAATATTTTGAGACACCAATGTTTGAGGTAACGATAGTCAACTGTAAAAGATCATACCAGTGTTAGAGATAACGAGAGTCAAGCATACTGGTTAGTCTGTGCATACTGGGGCTCAGTCTCAGTCAATTAATATATGAAAATTTATCATATGACGTCGCTATTATTCAGTTTATCATATGACGTCGCATCTGACAGTGTAATAAAGCCATGCATTAAAAACGATAATCCACTAGTGGATTAAATATGCAAATTACGTCGTAACGTTATGCATTGACGTCCATAAAAACGTTGCGTTTTCTAATGGCGAAATCGTGACGTTTTAGTGCAAAATCTGCTAATAAAACATGATTTTAGCGTCATATGATAAAAAGAATCTTGCATTCGTGCTCATGTATTATTGAATTTATTAAACTCGTTGGGGAAAACCGATAAGATGCTCGGCATAGCCTCGCATCTTATCTTTTTCCCCAACTCGTTTAATAAATTCAATAATACATGAGCACTCATGTAAGATCCTCTATGTATAACATAGTGTCATAAATTATCGTATAACCACACGTGTACACTTTGGCGCGTACACGTAACGTCATTAACAACGTCCATGTCACCAATGAGTTTTCTTATTGAAATAATGTTTCGTTTGAAAGCGTTAAATTTTCATTTAAAAGGGTCATACGGTAAAGAGAATCTTACACTCGTGGCTCGTTTCATAAATTTCATATGAAATGAGCACTCGTGTTAAAGATCTTCTATATATTTCTTGTTACCTTGTCAACATACGTAGCCCAGTCGTCTATATCACCTTCTATATCGTAGAAAACTAGCATTTCTCCAAGTCTGTTTATCACATTAAGAATCTCTTTCCTATTTTCGTTGATATGGAAAAAGTAATCATACTTGTTGGCATAGTCCTCTGAAAATGTAAGAAGGGAAAGTCAGGAATCACAGATTTACGAAAAATAAATAGATAAAATAATACAATATAATAATAATAGTACTAATAATAATATTCGGTAGCCTTCTTCTAAATCTGATAACGATGTATTTACTCATTTTTAAACACGTTTGTAACGTGTGTATAAAACAATGGGCTGAAATTTCCTTCTTGACTGAGACCTAATTATCTGATTTTATAGACTGGTCTCTGGAACACTTAGATGAAAACATGAGCATGCAGTAGTATAGAGGCTCAAACGAAACCATATAGAAGGTTGCTTTTGAAAACAAGAACACACAGGCCCGGATCCAGCCCAACGCGTACTGGTGGGGCTCTGGATAACTGGCGGGGCTGGGAGGTGCCGAAATGTAGTTGTGTGGGGGAGAGGGCTTGAAAATATGACATATTAATGGTTCAATTTCAAGAGAATTTTATATATATTTTTTTACCTTGAAATATACGATGTGATATCTCATTAGAATCGCCTCCCCGAGGCGATTCTAATGAGATTTCACAACATATATTTTGAATATGTTGATCTAAACACATTGGATATTTTTCTCAAACTGTCATCAGATGCTTCTTATTATGTGGAGGACTACATATTATACATAACACAGAGGCCAACTGGCGGGGCTGCAGCCCCAAAGCCCACCCCCTGGATCCGGGGCTGACACATACAAGAAGAAAACTCGGATTATTGGTTTAAATAACGAGACTCTTCGTATAACAGCATTGTCATTTGCAACACTGAAAATGCGCCCTCCCCTACCCCAACCAAAATAAAAATAAATCTGGATTGAAGTAAATGGGTACAACTGCATTTTTCTTGCCATGTTTACAAACGGAAAAAAACTTCCTGTTTGCTTCCGTGGATTACCCTTTCATATAATGGTCTACTCTTATAAAGAAAAATATATGCTTTTAGAGGAGAAAATGTTATCAGAGTTGATCCCAACTGAAAAAGGGAAGCAAAAATTAAAATGTATAGTTATTTCTCTTGAAAGTGCACCTATTCATCTCAGGCTGTTCTCGATTTTCAACAAAGAAAATACGAATTTTAACAAAACGAATAAAGAATAGTCATGCTGATTTTTTTAATGGATATTGCTAACCTGGAGTACGATTTTCATCAATTTCTATATCATTGTCTGCTTCATCTAAATCTCCTAGCTCATTAATAACAACTTCTTCACCACCGACTGTATCCATGTACGGTTTACTGCTCACATAGATCGTCTCTGGTGCTGTTATAAAATAAGATTCATCAAACAAACAAATAAATATCCAGCCGTTTCAGCGTGGTTTCAAAGAAACGAAACTATCTGTGTTCTTATTTCAGTTATGTTTAAAAAAATAAGACTGAAAAAAAAGGATTTAGCCATCGTAAAGCCGGATGGTATAGAATTTATTCAGGCAGTGTTCAGCAAGGACTGGCTAGGTTATTGGTACTACTGATATCTTATTTAGCTTATCTTCTATATTCTTTTACACAATCTTTCCTAGTATTCAATGTCTCATATGGTACAATTTAGATTATAATTAAGAAAAAAACATATATTTACTTCACCAATTTACCAAATACATATACCAAATGTACGTATGAATTCCTAAAATGTAATTAACAAAATGTTCACAGAGTCGGAGACAAGATGATAAACTGGTAATAATTTGTTAATTCTCTATCAAAACATACGTTGTGACGCCTCATTAGAACCGTCTCGACGAGACGGTTCTAATGAGGGATCACAACGTATGTTGTTTTATGGAGAAAATGGGAAAAAAAATCTCAGAATTATCATCAGGTAATATTCTTATCCCCAGTTCTGACTGAACGAAAGTATA
The DNA here is from genome assembly GCA_963989385.1 of Ctena decussata. Taxonomy (NCBI): domain Eukaryota; kingdom Metazoa; phylum Mollusca; class Bivalvia; order Lucinida; family Lucinidae; genus Ctena; species Ctena decussata. The sequence goes on from OZ022509.1 coordinate 76,247,637, forward strand.
ACTTACATGGTGATCGTGATTTTCTGGAAGGTTTTGATACTTTTGATACTTGCTCCTTACACGCCTGAAACTATAAAAATATGTATGCAAATTTTAACCAATCGCAAATTAAATATAAAATGTATTAATTAAATAAATAACTCTTTCGGGGAAACTTCAGTTTCTCTTTCCCCCTTTCTCAGTGAGGACCAACTCTTAATGCAAAGAATTTGCTTCTACGATGGGGGCACATTCTTTCCTTTAAGAACAGACCTCATTTAGGAAAGACAAGCAGACAGGAGTCTATAAAAGTTGTCCATCTGAGACCACAAACGTTTTAGTGTTTTACAGTAATAGTTTACGATGTGAAAAATTTCCGTAGATTTTGCGGTAGAATACCTGGCAACCAGCTGCTATTCCATTTCCCGTTGTTTTACGGGCATCCGTAAGTATTGGCAGTTAGAATAAAGCAGGTATTATTTTGGTCCTGTAGCCTTTCAACACTATAAAGACATTTTCGAGTGCGAACAGCGCACATAAATCTACCATATCGTGAATTTCAAAAATGTTCTACAAGCAGACGCCCGTAAAAATAACGGGAAATGGACTAGCAGCTGGTTGCCAGGTACTTTACCGTAAAATCTACGGCCTATTTTTACACTGTACGATGCCAAATACTAAAGATAATAGCAATATCATCAAACAAATACAGCAAACATTTTTTGTTAACTTCAAATGTATATTGTGTATGTTATTCCCAAAATATTATCCTATAATTACCTTTTTGGGTAACATCTTCTTCAGAAGCGAAGTTGTATTGGCAATTCTGGACAATTTCCACCTCTTTCCTTTCTCAGCATTGTTATTCCCGTCATTGACCTTTATGACCCTCTGTAACCCCGGGGGTGAAGGTCGTTTCTGTTGCCGTCTTCTCTGAATCTCTTGCACTGACATCATCTACAAAATATATATGAACCCATGAATGCCAAGTGGACTCTTCTTCTTAAGAGTTTGGATATATCCATTTCCGATTTGATGGTGTGCCTGGTAAATTTTATCTATACACTACTTTTATAATTTGTTGTAGTTTAATATCCATTTGACCCTGATCAGACGCAGTGTTTTGCGGCGTCTAATCTTGGTCTGCACAGTTTCGCACAGGTCCCGGCGTAAATAAGTATGTAGCAATGAGTTTAGAGTTTTAGAGTTTATCTGTTATACATTAGGCCAAAGGCCCATGAGTACACCGTTTTAACAACATATAGCAATACAATGGACAATGGTGATCTATGTAAACAAGAAAAATATACATATCAGCATGATTAAGCATAAGTACAAATACAATCCAACACTTGTTCTAATAAATTACAAGTTTCCAAACCTTTGTATCCCGAGGAGCATAGACAGTGTCTGCTTAATTTAGCATAAACCGAATTGAATATCTTCAATAAACTTTACCATACATACAGCTCCAGATAAGATGAGGTTATGGGGAGAATCCAGAAGCAACCCCTCCCGCCCTCCAACGAAAGCACGCGCTGCTATCCCTCACCAGAATCGTCTCGTCTCAATGAATCAAATGCTAAAAACCTGGTAAACGCGCAATTTTTCCTTTTCCACTTGAAAAATCATCAAAATAATGCTCCTGGAAATGGATAGCCAAAATGTAGCAATGGTTTTTGGCTCATTTCATGTAAACCATATCAGTATAAAATTTCAGCTTCATAAAATATACACTGGCGGAGTTCTCACAAAATTTCTGGAAGTGGCCAAACCGAATTTCGGTTTGGCCACTTTCAGGCGTTTTGTGAAAATTCCACCATTTCTTTTACATCAAAGGAGAAAATATGCATGAATATGTTTTACATACATATAAGTCGAATAGCACTGTTATATTTTGGCTGAAGCCTGAAGTTTAATTTCCAGATTGGGAATGGAATTGCAAGGTTTACCGCGCGTGTGCCACTGCTGGCTCTTAGCATCGATTTTTTTTTTAAATTCGAACACCTAAAATAATAATTACCGTAATTGGCCTACAATTTGCTTCTACAATGAAATGGCAAACAGTGTAGACCCTGGTCACACTGCTTGTTTATGAGCCGTCTGATCCGGGTCTGTACTATTTGCTAATTTTTACGGCATCAGTGACAGATTACACTGCTGAGCCTGACATCAGTCAATGCTTTTCGAAACGAAGATTCCTAGGAACTTGAGTGATACAGACCGACTGTGCGGATCTGCATGTCTGTTCATAGTCGTCGCTCTTCGAGAAGCGCGGTGGCTCAGCGGTTAGTGCACTTGACTCTGAAGTCAGAGGTCGTGGCTTCGAGCCTCACCCGAGGTGAAATCTTCCTATGTCCGAACGCGTTTTTCTAGCATCATTTGCAGGGATGATGCTAGTTATGGAAAAAGGAAAAGGAAAAAAACATGGCGCGGCTCATAAATAATCTGACATCTCCTTACGAGTTTTAAGTTCTTTTCTTAAGTTATACCGCTTAATTAATACGGTCTTCCTTGGCTAAGTCACTGGAGATAAATACATTGGCAAAGTCGTAATGTACATACTCATCGTCCTCATCCTTGGCTCTTAGGTTCTTTGCACCTTTCAATATTTTCTGTTTGCTATAGACTGAGTCAACATTCAATAAAATCAATCTAGGTTTACCAGTTGCCTCCTCGTCTGTATTTGTTGCCTCCCTTGCCTGTCTCCTACCTAACCTAATAAGGGATTTTACCACTACATTACAGTTCTGACATCATATATGAGTATTAGAAACAGTACAAATGGCAGTCAGTGTTTTTAACAGTTGACTTACAGTAATATTCCCGGAAGCGACAATTACCAGTATTTTATTCAAGAGGATTTTTATTCATCCAAGAGGATTTATCAACAAAAGAGTAACCAGTAATTATAGTGCAACACGAGTAAATGTAAGAGGGTGGGCTAAAAAGAACGTCGTTCTTCACTTGGACCCCCAGAAGTTCAAGGTTCAAGTTCAAGGTTCAAGGTTCACCAGCAAAAACATAGATAAGTAAATACAGTACATGTATGCCAAAATCACAAAGCACGTCTAGCCAAGACATGATAAGAAACACAAGAGCGAAGGCAGCAAAGCGGACCGACATATTTGAGTTTACAAAGACCTGGATCAGAACACGCGCCTTTGACTTTCAACAGTCATATCGAGCTGGCTTTGGATGAATTTATGGGACTTCCACCCGACCGCAGATAGATCAGAATCAGAATTTTTCACTGGTGATACGTCCAAGGACAATCATTCACCAGAATAAATGACACTTAAATCCTTACTAAGTCTACTGGCAGTCCGCTGCAGAGGAAACATGTAATCCGTCTATTTTTTTAAACCGATGATACTCCCAGGTACGGGGAGGCCTAACATAAAATAAATGAATAAATGCATACGATACCTTTAATGTTGCGTGTTGTATACCTCAAGATTGAAAAAAATCTTTTGCAACGTCAGTTATGAGCGTAACGTCTTGCTTAGCAACGACGTTAGGACAGTACCTGACTGTGTCACTTGATTACGTCGTCAAATTCTTTGACCCTTAACGTGCAAAAAGCGGACGACAAAATTTACATCTACAGAATTTAAAGAAAAAAAACGTTTCGTCCAAAGAATATAATATTGAGTACTCGAAGAAAAAAAGTGAAGACCCAGAATTAGGCGGTTGATGATGAGCCATCTTAATTGCAAATTCAACTCTTTTGCATTTTCGTTCTAGGTGCTGTAAGGACTAACTTTTCTGTCAAAAGATGCTGTGTAGCATTTCCACACCGGGTAGGCGGCAATCGAAAACGCTCGTGCAATCGACGAACACAGATCAAAAACAGTTGGAAACAGCGTTTTCGATTGTAAATTGGCGACAATAATTTACAATCGAAAACGCTGTTTCGCAATTGAAAACGTTGTTTTTGATCCGCGTTATATTAATCGATTGTTAAGAGCGTTTTCGATTGCCGCCTACCCAGTGTGATATCTATTGGCCTAAAGTAGTCTAGGATTGGCGCAAACAAGCAAAATGCCAATATCTTAAACAGACTTTAGACTAGAGTGTGCCGCGCCATGAGCAAACGTGTCCTAGAACCCGTTGAAACATGCACAAGCCCTATGGGTTTTTTGGGTTTTTTTTGTTCGGGCCAGATAAATAAAATGTCTCTAGTTACTTTGTTGACATGTTGCAGATTTGCATGTAAATTTCAAGTTTGCGAAGAGAGAGAGAGAGAGAGAGAGAGAGAGAGATTTGACAAAATTACATTATTTTAGTTACTTGTTACAGTGAGAGTTATAAAGTCTTACCTACTCACTTAGCAGGTAAACTATATAACTTTTTTGAGTTTCGAGTGAAAAGAAGCCACTTACCAAAACAAACATTTTGATATGTTAGTGTCCGCTGTCCACAACTTGGCACAACCCTCTAACTGCTCAGTGTTGATATCGTTATTCCTTAAAGTAAATATGCACATTATCAGGGGAGAAACACTGGCTTATTAATTTTTGCCTCATCATAAAGGGAGTCAACTCTTAAAGGAAAGAATTTTATCCTTTAGGAGCAAATTCTTCCCTTTGAGTGTAGACTCAGAAAGAGTTAACGTCCAATAAAACAAACAGGAAATCACAAAAGTTGTTCCCCTTCGTAAATATGGCGTAAAAATAGAGTGATGTAACCATACTCCGTGAAGTATCCTGTCGTGAGGAGGATGCCTGCATGGATCTAAATGCGCCCGCCTATCCTCTACCAACGCACATTCTGATAAATTCTTTCAAGTTCGCTTAAACACTCTTGGAATCTGAAGAACCTATACTGCCAGTAGCAAAAGGCTTTGACCTAGACCGTGAAGGCAAATATTCATTGGTCGCATATGATAAAAGGCAGTTTTTTTCTGGGTGAGGATAAAGGGCTCTTTCGTGACATGAATTACAATGAATATACATATAAAGAGCGCCAGGAAAGAAAGGGCAAGCGAACAAATTGCTTTGTGTCGAATATGTTTTTTCCCCTCTGTTTTTGCAATGTTAAGTTATCGGTACCCTTCCGTACTTTTCGCCATTTAAGTTTTACAAAGCGAGAAGTATTTAGAGGAGCAAGTCTTTTCATTAAGAGTTGACCCTCACTGAGAAGGGAGGCAATATTGAAAATGACAGAGTAATTTTCTTATACGAGGGGCGTTCGAAAAGTTTTGCAAATGACCTCATAGCTTTTGTTAAGAGCATGCTGGGTACAAATGGTACACATGTACTGAAAGCACTATATTTTGTCTTTACGATGATACCAAATACTATGTACAAATATACTTTTCCTTATTGACTTTCAATGCATTTTATTAGGCCCCAGTCAACCACTGGGCTGAATTTCATATGTAGTTTTTCATATCTTTTCAGTGTTAGGCATTCAAGTCCAAAATCGTTGTGAATACGAAATTAATTTTTGTCAACTGCTTGTCTATCGTTGCCTACAATATCCATACAAAATTAGACGGATGGCAAGTGTTACTGATTTATTCCTTGCAAAGCATTGCGCAGTTCTTATGACGTTATTGAAATCGACGTCAACGTGATTTTAAAGGATTGTAGAGGCTTAATTTTTACCATTAATTTAAATTCATTAACAGATTTTCGATAACCCATGTATATATGCTCTTGCTGACAAGATTTTGAATGCTAACAGACTTGTTGGCTTTACAAAATCATTACAATTTTAGTGGAAAGGGAGAAACTGCTACTACATAAAATGCGGATTTCATATTCACGGGACAGAATGAAACCTAGATTATATTTTCAGCGATAATTACAGGGCAACATTGCCTGGGCATTGTCTTTAAAAAAGTAGTCAAGATAAAAAGACGTCATAGACTGCTCATATACTAGAACCAACTTCTAACCGACCACTTATTTATAGCCTGTTTTCCGCTAAATAAAAAGGACACTCGAACATATGTTTCCATCTTTAATTAACTTGTGGTATTGGTAAAGTAGACTCCATTTTGAAAGGGCTACGTCGTCTAGTAATAAATCAAACAGAAAGGCATAAAAGTTGTTTCCCTTTTATAAATGGCTGAAACATGGAGGTGCACCACCTTAAAACCAAGTATCTACAAAATACAGCTGACATGAACGGGGATTTTCTGCACTCAAAACGAATAGCTACATAGCTCTTATGCATCATGCACAACTGCAGTACTTTTGTTCAACTCGGCAACGAGGGAGAATTTATGTCAACAACAACAACAACAACAACATGCCAGCTATGATGAAAAGTGATCGTCTAGGGCACATGATTGTACAGATAATTCTGCATGTTTATTTTGAATGTCTTGTCTCCTATACCTCTGACTTTTGTGTAAATGGAACGCAAAGTGGACCCCAACACCAACGCCTTTGTAGCTCTGCACTTCGTTACAGGTCGGCTGATACACCTGAAACAATCCAGACATGAGACCCCATTTCCAATATGAGGGTTGTCAGATTTCACCTGAATTATTATTGTTTTCTTCATCTTGTATTTGATGCAAACAGTGTACATGTTCTGTGGCATCGATCTTACTTGACTCTGTTTGCAAATATTCCTTTCATTGGATGCTAGGCTAAGCATGTTATTCTATTGGGTTTACAGCGCAGGGGAGGGCCTGGCCTGGTGGACTGAGTATTTGCCTTTCACGCTGGGCATCGTGGTGTTGACTTCAAACTTTGAGCTGCGACACGACAAAACCAAACAAGTGGCATGTACGCCCAGCAAAGACTCAGATTAGCCTGGGCATCTGCCCAGTCTGACCAGAGTCTTTGCTCTTGGCATGAACGTAGCTTAGACCCTTAGCTTCTCTTTAAGTGCACTGCAAAGTCTCTGATCAGACTGGGCAGATGCCCAGACTGATCTGAGTCTTTGCTTGGTGCATACGCCACTTTGTTGCTTTTGTCGTGTTGCGGCTCACATGGCTGGCACATGTCAGTCAGATCAATTTCTTTAACCCAGTGGCTAGGGAATCCGCCCTGAGCTGGAAAATTGTACCAGGGAGGCGGTTGGTTACTGCAGTGTTGCTGCTGTAGGCAGTGACATTGGCCATGTCACACAGGTAAAACCAACACACAACGAGGTGTTGTGTCTGTTATGGTTTTGTACCCAGTGACTGAGACCTTGTTAACCCTTAAAGCGCCAAAAATTAAAATAGTTAAATTTGCAAACAGTGTAGATCCAGATGAGGTGGCTCATAATGAGCCACCTCATCTGAATCTACACTGTTTGCCCACTAGTGTTCGAATTCTCAATATGATATCGCCTGGATGAAACATTTTTTTAAATTCTGGAGACGTAAATTTTGTCGTCTGCTTTTTGGTGCTTTAAGGGTTCAACAAATACAACAGACAAGCAACAACAATGGGTTTATGACCTTTTCCAATATCAGCAGTATTTCAGTTATCTTCTGGATGATGGGAAGAGAGCAGATCAACTGATAATCAGATTCATAATATTAATGTCAACCCTAAGTTTGAATCTAACCCACTGTGGCCCTTAAAGCTCAGAAAAGTTGCCTCATTGTTAACACAAATGGATCTTTAAACCAGCTGCTTTCAGGCATTATGATTCCACAAAATGTATATCCGGGGTATCAAAATTTCGCGGATTGATGAAAATGACATATTGGCGCAGATTCATTATGGTGGTCATGATATACCATGGCTACAGATAATACAGAAATTTTTGGTATAAATTTGTGACATTTTTTCTTACATTCTGTTTCATATACATTGTGGTATCTATCAGAACCACCTCATAAAGGCAATTCTAATGAAATGCCACATTATATAGTTAACAGAAAGGTAAAAATATATCTCAAATACTCCCAAACACTCCTTTGTTAAACAGTGCATATGCATATCCATTAAATGTATGTAATATTGGCGGACATATTTTTACCCTCTTTGCTTTAACCACCAATACGGCCAAAAATCAGTAGTCACAAAAAAAAAGTGTTTTACTGTATCTCAAGGTCGGTTGACTGAACTGATGGATAGGTTTGGTAGTATTTGGGGAGAGTTTCTGTTACATACATACATTAAAGACCCAATTACAACATCCTGCTGGGGTTCTAATAAGGGGCACACCAGAAAAAAATTGACTTTGCGTGAAAAGGTACATTATGACAAACAGGAAGACTTAATTGGATCTGCCAGAGCATCCACAGCCATACTTTCACATATGTAATCTGCAAAATGCTAAGGAATGATTCTAAAATGTGAAACCTGAAGTTTCTGATCAGTTTGCTATAGTGCACCTGCTGATTTGAGTATTTACTGTACACACAATAGTTTAAGATCTCTGAAAACTTTTCATGCTACCCCTATCAACTGTAGAAGTCCTTTCAGCCATATTTATGACTTGAGAAAAGTCTCTTGGTATGTACGAACACAGGAATCAAATTCTTATAAAGAGTTTAAAGTTAGGAAGCAGACATAAAATCACTGTAAGAAATATATAAAGGGGCACAATTATGTCAAAACTCAAAGCAGAACTATGGTTCTTTTTCTCTGCAAGTTGCCAGTCCTTTATACTTATACAAACTTTCATGAAGAAATGTAAAATGATTTTAAAACAAGAATTCCGCAGAATGCAGTGTCTCCCCTGTCAGCGCTTTGTGAAACTGACCTAAAAGCAAAAACCCGATGAAAGTTTACGCCATCGCCGCCGACACGGGAAAAGCAATACCTATGTCTTGCTTCGGCTTCGCAGGCGAGACAATAATGGGTTGGACATCCAGCTAATATAAAATTTCTATGCGAAAAATATATAAGGGCATAATTTCATCAAAACTGAAAGTAGGGTTATGCTTCTTTTTCCCTGCACAAGAACTGATGATGCTTTATACATTTAGAACTATGGAACGGACACCAATATCAAAGTGGACAATGCACGTCATGATCACCTGCTACTTACATTAAACATCTTTTGTTTCAAAAGAAAGTAATTACATACCAGGCCCAGAGGTTATAAAACTTGAGTACATTATCAAACCCAAAATAAAGCACACTGATTGGCTGCTTCCAAGCACATGCTCGGAAGCAGCCAATCAGTGTGCTTTATTTTGAGTTTGAGATTATTCTCAAGTTTTATCATCTCAAACCCAGGTGAGAAAATAAGTTATATCACAGGTCTTATAAGGCCAATTTCAATGCCGTAAAAAGCAGCTATACCTTAAAATCAGCTACAGCATACGAATGTCAACAGCCATTGGTTTATGAACTGAAGCAATTTATCAGGACACTTTGTACAACTGACCATGAGGTCATTTTCTTTTTTCTTTTTTTTTGAAAACTGGTAAATGGCTTTGTCAGATTTTGAAGCTTCATTTCATAAAATGTAAGCAGTTGGTATAGACAAAGGACGTTAGTGCAGGGTAACTGCAATTTATGACATAAAAATCAGACTTTCAAGACCTTGGATATAGTTGATTTTCTTATTTTCTTTTAAAGCACAAGGCAGTTATAATCGTGATAATGATGTACATTATCCATTTTGAAAATATTACCTTTTGAACTTTGTAGAAATTCCACTTCTACGTCTGTCCTTGATCTTTGTCAGACATTGTTAAAATATGAGTTCTGCACATCATCTCAATATAGAAATCATTTGACCAAAGTTTCTAGAAAATCTTTCAAGGGGTTAAGGATATATGGAGCAGACATGAAAAGTTAGCAAACTGACAGAAAGACAGACAAGTGGACCAACAGATGGACAATGCTACGACATAATGGGACCTTTCTCCCAACGGGCATATTAAACCTGGTATCACTAGAAAAACAACAACAACATTTTAAGTTATCAGTGTTTTATTCATATCGCAAGTAATGCATATATGAATCAGCACATGTATAAAGGTATGTAGCCAAGTGCAAGTCTCCCATGAAAGGACATACTTCAGGGGAAGCAACTCTGCAATTCTCATTTTGGCCTTCTTTCTCAAGTACCGTATTTCTTCGGCTATAAGAAGGGGATTTTTCCCACTGAAATGATCCCAAAAATTTGCCCCCGTCTTATAAGCGAGGCTTTGAATACCCTGGCTATTTTCCCCAAAGTCCCTGAGCAGCTGGTCACAGTCCATGTTCCTAAATACACAAAGCACTTCCAAGTTATGTCCAGGTGCATCGCAAAACCCAGTAGGTGCTGAGACATAAACAATACGTCTAGTACGGATCACAAGAAATGATGCCGTATGCAAACACTGATTGCATCTAGCCAAACCGAATTTCACTGCTGTGTGCTTTCATTAAACTCCTTTTGAATTCCTAATCCGCAAACAATGTGTAACACTATCATCTTTATTTTTTCCCCAAACATTCACATAGGTATTTTTCTGCAACCTAGATGTAAAAACGTAAGGCACTTTTACTCTTTATCTATCGGTATAATTAATATCCCCTATATCGACTTGACCCCAGCCTGTCAAAACTGAGTCAGTTATGTAATTTGAGAGCAGTATTGAGCTGTAGTCTAGTGCAAGATCAAAGAAGCCGCAACAAGTGAGCCGGTCAATGACCTTTAGGTGACACAATGTTTGTTGAAGTACTGAAGTGCTGGATTTAGATACACAGTAGGATTGCTTGACTGTATTTATGCTAAATATTCGGCCAGTGAATAAAAAAAATCTTTTTAATATGGATTCTTCCATTTTCAAACTGGGATACAAGAATATGTTTTCTCCACTTGTGTACATCGGAGTTAGGCTGCAAAGCTAAATTTAACTTACGGAAATATGACCTTTGCTCATACTGGATAAAATAATGAGGTTAGTAATCTAAGATATTTATGCACATTATGTAACTGCATAGCCGACCAGTTTAAATATATGTTGACATCTGTGACCGGTAATGACCGTTGGGAAATTGGCAAAAAAATAGGCCCGTCTTATAGGCAAGGCTAAGCTAAATACTTGCCCAGACAGTCCAAAAAACACCCCCCGTCTTATAAACGACTCGCCCTATAGCCAAAGAAATACGGTAGTCAAGGAGAGAATATGCACTCTAGGGGCCAAATTCCTTCTTTATACAGTAGACCCCATTTTTGAACAGCTTCATGGTCTAGTGAACCAAACTACATAACAAAAGTTGTCTCCCTTTGGAACATGGCAGAAAAACGTGGCTTAGTACCCATATGAGCCGCGATGCGAGAAAACCAACAATGTGGTTGTGCGCCCAGCGCAGACTCAGATCAGCCTGGGCATCGGCCCAGTCTGATCAGGGTCTTCGCTGTCCGCATGAAAGAAGCTTAGACCCTTAGCTACCCTTTAAGTGCTTAGGGAAGACTCTGCGCAGACTAGGCGGATGCTGAGGCTGATATGAGTCTGCGCTGGGCGCACAACCACATTGTTGGTTTTGTCGTGTCGCGGCTCTTATATATCCTAAAGTTGTTCCAGTACATAGTTATAATGGTGATCTAATCATGTCATGTATTGTTAACTTCTAATTTTGCTATCCTCATCTGTTCAATGTCTATTTCAATATTATCACATGACTGACAGTTAATATCATTTGATTTACAGCTGTCATTTATATATAAATTCCTAACAGTATCATTCACCAACTCTGAATGACATGATTTTGTTCCCGGATCACTGTCTCTTCGTACACTACCGAAATATTTCTCACGAAAACTTGAGTCCTCAAAATGATCAATTTTTGTTTCTGCTTGCTCACAGCCATCCTAGAAAATCAAAAACAATACAATAAAGATTTGCTCTTAATGATGACTTGTGATTTTACATCCTTTTCAACAGTATTTCAGTCATATCAGCACCATGGGAGGGTTATAATGAAAAGCTGTGTGGAATGAAACACTATTAACAGTGGGAAGATTTCCACTTGCAGTTGGAGTCACAAGTAGACTGCTAAGTCCACCATCAACCCACTGAGCTACTGGCATACTGACTCTTAAGGATGATACGACGTCATTTCAACATTGTGTGTGTGTGTGTGTTTGTGTGTGTGTGAACTTGTATTGAAGTTTTCATATTATTGTAATTTTTCATAAAAATTTATTATCATGATGCTGAATTGTAAAGTTTGTATTCATGAACTTTTAGAGGGCCTCATGGAAGATTGGCAAAAGCCAAATGAGTAACCCTCTTTAAATAAACCTTACTTACTTTATACTTATATGAGCCGCGACACGTGAAAACCAACAATGTGGTTGTGCACCCAGTGCAGACTCAGATCAGCCTGGGCACCCACCCAGTCTGGTCAGACTCTTTGCTAAGCGCTTAAAGGGTGGCTAAGAGACTAAGCTACCTCCATGCGGACAGCGAAGACTCTGATCAGACTGGGGGAATGCCCAGGCTGATCTGAGTCTGCACTGGGCGCACAACCACATTGTTGGTTTTCTTGTGTCGCAGCTTATATGGGGTAAAAGAGATAATACTGAAGGTGAAATAATACAAATGCTGGCACATAATGATTTCAGGTAGACTCAAACCGACAACTCCTGAAGCATGAGTCTTTGGCCCAGCTAACATTAATAAACATTATGTAACTTATCATGTTACTAAACAATTACAGTATTTAGTTAGTTATATGAACAGGGGTTTCCCCCTCTTTAGGCTGTTTTATATATAATTGAGCTACAACAAGAGAAAACCAACAAAGTGGTTGTGTGCCCAGCACAGCCTCAGATCAGCCCGGGTGTCTGCCCAGTCTGATCAGAGTCTTCCCTACGAGCTTAAAGGGTAGCTAAGGGTCTAAGCTATCTTCATGCAGACAGTGAAAGTGAAGACTCTGATCTGATGAATCTAAAATGTTTGTTATTCAAATTCTCAATATTATAGCTTGCACAAGACATTTTCTGAAAAATTTTAGAGACGTAAATCTTGGTGTCTGCCTTTTTTGGCCCTTTCGCAATTAACCCCTCAGGAAACAAGAGGAGACTCAGAGAGAAAACACAAACCAGCAGAATAATGTCTACTTTCTCACCTGATAATCTGCAATTTTCTCCATGGTGATAAGCCGTCTGGAAACTTTTTTGTTTAACTCCTGCTCACAGTTAGACACTAACTGTAAACATGGGTGGGTGGGGATGTTGTCCTCTGTGTATCTTTAAAATAATAAAGACAGCAATATATTTCATGTTATCAGGAAACATAAGTATATTATATTACAATTCCAACTCCGCACTCTACAGTCAACTCCTGATAACTCAAACACTGATATCTCAAAGTGTCTTTGTATATTAAAGAATATATTTCCTATTTCTTAATTACATTTCAACTCCTGTTATCTCAAACTACTGATATCTCAAAATAAATTTTCTGGTACCAGAAAATTTACTTTGAGATATCAGTAGTTTCGGTTGAAGTTCGACTTCGAGATATCGAGAGTTGACTGTAATGCTAATTTAATGCATTTGATTGGTTAAGAGTTTTTGTTTGTCCAATCATGCTAGTTTAGTGAGGCACAGTGGTTGGGTACAAACCATATCAGGAATATTATCTAAGTGTGTGTTTGTTTTGCTTGTTACGTATATGACCAGTTTTGCCAGTCTGATAAGGCAGACACTGATGCCGGCATTCAGATACACTGTCATCACCAACCGCCACCCTGATACCACTTTTCCAGCTCAGGCCACATCGAGTGCAAATTCCGCAATCTACTGGATTGAAGAAATTGATCAGACATGCTACACAGTGGGAGACCCTGCATGAAAGGGGAATATTCAGTCCACTAGGCCACTCCGCTTATTGGTCAAGAACAAATGGACGGTTGAATGATTTGCTATTTTATGCCCTTTTCAATAGTATTTCAGTCATATCAGGATGATGGGAGGGTGATAATGAAAGGCTGTGTGTAATGGAACCCTGTTTCCCATACTAAAGATTCTTGCCACAAGCAGGGCTCGAACACGGGTCCGCCAGATCAGTAGGCCAGCGCTTAACCTACTGGGGCTCCTAGAACAAATGGAAAACAGCTTTTATACATCCTTAAATCTCATGAAACAGAAACTTGGAACTATTTTTTTCTTGACAGTTTCTAAGGAACTCAGTATTGCCAACATTTTTAAGATATAGATGACCAAGTTAACATTATAAGAAGTGATTTTTGGTTTGTGGAGTTAACTGATAAACCCTGACAAGTCACTCACAAACTTAGTATGTGATTTGCAAGCATATACATGAGCATGTGCGCCCAGCAAAGACTAAGATCAGCCTGGGCATCTGCCCAGTCTGATCAGAGTCTTTGCTGTCTGCATACACCAAGCTTAGACCCTTAGACCCTTTAAGTGCACAGCAAAGACTCTGATCAGACTGGGCAGATGCATATGCTGGTTGTGAGTCTTTGCTGGGCACACATGCCACTTTTGTTTTGTTGTGTAGCCGCTCAAATCAGTTTGTGAGTGAGTGGCCAGCATTTACGCATCAAGTAACTCCACAAAAATAAAATTCATTCCTATAATGACACTAAATCATTGGACATAAATATTTACTTTTCTAGATGACATAGGTCTTCCCAAATGGGGTCTTGACCCTATGGAGAAGGGAGGCAAAAGTGAAAATAGCAGAACTGCTTCCCTCAAAGTATAGTTGTGTACCTACAGTAAACTCTCGATATCTCGAACACTGATATCTCCAAGCACTCTCTTATAACTCAGAAAATAGTTTGGACTCATTTCCTATTTTTATTTAAATTTCAACTTTGGATACCTCAAACTACTGATATCTCAAAGTAAATTTTCTGGGACCAGAAAATTTACTTTGAGATATCAGTAGTTTGGTATGAATTTCGACTTTGAGATATCGAGAGTTGACTGTATTTGCCTTAAGTGGAATCCTTCACAACAACAGTCATTGTGAAACAGACTGAAAAGAGTTACTTACTCTTGCCTGAGGACTGGGAACCAGTAAACCAGACGGCCATGTTTGTGTAAATATTTAGCAGCAAAATTTAGCAGATCTTTAAATATGTCTGACAAATGGTACTGTTGCTTTTCTGGAAAATGTTTATCTTGCCTGGAAAGCGAAGCAAACAGAGAAAAAGTGTTAATATGCATGAATTTATAGCAACAAGTATCAGTTCTCTAAAATAATCTAATTTTACATATTGTATAGTAAGTTTGTAAGACACAGATGGTGCCCCTATGTTCTACCTTTTACAGCCCATCCCATTCCTGCCCCAGAAACAGTGTTTTTGCATAATTATCTAGAATGACCCCAAATACCTCAACCAGTCTTGTGAAATTCTGCTATGAGATGAGAGTTTCCCTTCTAAAACAATTTAAAAAATCTGGATCCATCT
Source organism: Ctena decussata (assembly GCA_963989385.1). Taxonomy (NCBI): domain Eukaryota; kingdom Metazoa; phylum Mollusca; class Bivalvia; order Lucinida; family Lucinidae; genus Ctena; species Ctena decussata. Next base: position 76,262,909 of record OZ022509.1, read on the forward strand.
TATAAGATGGATCTAGATTTTTGGGATTGTTTTCAAGGAGAAACCCCTAACTTTATAAATGACGAAATACGGTACACAAAAACATGCTGGAAGAAATTACTACTCACATTTCTTCACCAATTGGACCAATCTCTTCTTTTTCTGTGCCCACCTTTTTAGCACCCTCTCTTATACCATATGGGGCTGTAAAGAAAATTGCATAAGTCTCCAGCAGGCTGGCTATAACATACAGTCAGAGCTTCAGAACTGAGGAGGTCATTGAAGTTGTTCCCCTTTGTAAAGATAATGGGGAAAACATGGAATTGAACCCATACATCTTAAGGCATCATTCCCTATGTTATCTACTGGTATTCTATAAAGACACAGCAACTAACCAAAATATCATGACAGAATTACTTGGGCAGACACTGTAGACCCAGATCAGACTGCTCAATGGAGCAGTCTGATCTGGGTCTACAGTGTTTGCTATTCTGCAAATATTAATGTTTGCTTTTGCAAAACAATGCTTCTGTGATACCCTTAGTGCTTGTCTGCAAATGCATGCAGGTGTGTATTTTCATATGGGTGATAAAAATTTTCACGTGCTGTGTTTAAGTCATTGTCCACATAATCAAAATCAATAGGACAGACTCTTGATACTGGAGAAAGGCAACTGAATGCAGGGAATCATATCTGACCTTAAGGTGAACACATATACATTAAGGGGGAGCAACTCTGCCATTTTCATTTTAGCTCCATTCTCACTGAGTCAGCTCTTAGAGGAAAGAATTTACTCCTCTATAAGCATAGGCTTTTTTGAAGAGTAGATCCCATTTTGGATCACCTCTGTCATGTCAGGGAAGCAAACAGAAAGTCAGAAAGGGTTTTTTCCCCTGCTGTAAAACTGGGACAAAAAGTTAAGGTGCATCAATGCGCCGTAACTTATATTTCATAGTTCATTGCACTTAGAAAATCTCTATGGAGCAGTCTGACTTAGGACTACTTTCTTTGCACCAGCTAAGAAAGTAGTCCCAAGTAGTGCTGCTACCAAAATCCAGATACCTAAGTGTTATCATGAATATATATAACTGGTGCATGAAAATGCACAATATGGCAGGTGCAAAAAGAAACATCTTGGGTCAGCCTGTGGAGTCGCACAGTCTGATCAGTTATAGAACCGAAGAATTCTGCAGAATCTAAAACACAAAAGTGACGGCTGACCATTCCCTGTGCAGACTAATCTGAGTATTAATGGTATGCACATGGCTTACATAGAGGATCTTACACCAGTGGTCATTTCATATGAAATTTATAAAACGAGACTTTGGCGAGTTTCATAAATTTCATATGAAATGACCACGAGTGCAAGATTCTGTTTATCATATGACCCTTCAAAATGGCATTTTAATACCTTCAAACTGAGCATTTTTAATAAGAAAATGCATTGCTGACATGGACCTTGTCAGTGACATTACGTGTCACGTGTGGTCATACAATTTTATGGCACGACGTTATCCACTGAATAAAAGCGATGTCATATGATAAGTTCCTTTTCCACACAACGCCAATCATAATTATCTTACGATCAGTTATTATTGCATCAAATAGAGTCTGCTCCCTCCACATCCCCTCCTTAGAGGCATCTCCCACTATGGCATCTAAATACAGGTGTTCCAGACCATATTGTCTAAGATTGGAAAATATACTTTCATCTGCAGCTCTCTTCTTCTGGTTAGGCCGGCTTGGTTTAGCTATGAATAAAAAGGAGACAGAATTTTAAGAGACTGTTCTAATAAGGGGTCACATCATATGTTTTAATGGCAAAATATGGAAAATCATCCCTAAATTATCTTTGTTAACCCTTTTTATCTCAAGCACTGGGGGTAACTCTTAAAATTAGGAACTTGCTCCAATTAGGAGCAAGTTGCTGGAGCAAATTCTTTCCTTTAAGAGCTGACCCTGACACTGAGGACAGATGCAAAAAAGAAAATAGCAGTTGCTTCCCAGAAAGTGTACGCATTTACGGAAATAATTACAACTGTCATTAGCAATATGAATGACAAACATGAGCCGCTGCAAAACAAAACCAACAAAGTGGCATATGCACCAGACAAAGACTCAGATCAGCCTGGGCTTCCACCCTGTCTAATCAGCATCTTTGCAGGGTCAATGCTAGCTCCATGTGGACAGCAAAGACTATGATCAGGCTTGGCAGTCTTTGCTGGGTGCACATGCCACTTTGTTGTGTTTGTCGTGGTGTGGTTTATATGCTTAGTAAAAAAAACATTACAGTATTTATTTGGCTATTAAATGATGTGTTCTGTCTCAGCTTCATAAGTTTCTGTTATGAGACAGGTTTTTTCCTTTTGAAAAAGTCCATAAAATCTATCCACCTTATAAAGATGGATCTAGACAAGGCAGCAAAAGGAGAGGGCTGGGCTCTGCCTTTCATATATTGTGCCAAGGACGGCATTGACCTCTAACCCATACTGCCCCTTTGGCCACTAGGCTACGAGAGGCTTTATCTTTTCTTGGAAGGGAAAAAACCTGTCTTACAACCAAAGAAAAACAGTATTAAATCCATGTGCCAGATTATTTTTATACAACATAGAGCTCAAAATAAAATCTTTAGCAGTTTCCATACACATATATTGGATTTACATACCTTTTGCATGAAGAAGAAGATAGTCAATATCTGTGCCCATCACATAGCCACCAAAATGTGCCGCCGACACCAGCAAACTACCTACAATAGTTAAGACACCTTTACACTTGCATAGTCATTATTTTATGATTTCTGAAACACTATATAAGTAAAAGTGTTTGTGCTGAATAAAATTTGTCATTGTAAACTTTGAATATCCAGACTAGTCCAAGTAAATTTGCAGTCTGGTTAAATTCCTAGTTTCTCCCTAAAATTACAGTGATTTGATCTGCCATCACAATCAAATGAACAAATCTGAAAATAGCATGAACATGATCATATACATCATACAGTCAAAGGGTTTTTGACTCTATTTAGGCAGCTAATGTTACATTACACGGAAATGTTACACCATGTAACATTTTTGACTGTTGCCCAGTCACCTAATTACCTTTGACTGTCTCATGCTTATTTTACTCAGACAATTGACCTAACATTATGTGGACCTGTTACACAGTGTAACATTTTTATGTCTGCAAAATTAAAAAAAAAAAAACGTGTATATCATATTGCAAATTCAAAGACTAAAGGGCAAACAGTGTAGATCAAGATGAGGCGGCTCATTATGAGCCGCCTCATCTTGATCTACCCTGGTTGCAAATTCAGTTATTTTCATTTCTGGCACTTTTAGCATTCAAGAAAATGAACACACCTACCTGAGCCAACAAATGGGTCAAACACTAACATGTTTGGCACCACTTTCCCCATATTAGCCATTATCATTGAGAGACAAGCATCCATACTGGTGTTCCCTGAAATAGTAAAACTCCCAGGTGATCTACATTATTGACTAGTCTAGTCTAGTCTAGTCTAGTCTATCCCTTAACCTTGTGAGGTAGTTGAGGCACCACATAATACCTTACACAATCCCTTTCCACCAAGTCCTGTCTTTCATTGCCCTAGGTTAACTAGTAAAGTCCATCCCTGTCCAATCCTTGATATTGTCATCCCACTATCAACACCTGGGTGGGTGGGTGGGGGGGGGGGGAGGGAAGGGAAATTGAAACTGAATTACATGTACCTCCCTGAAGGATAGCCATTCATCTTAATGTAGTGTCAGATTCATTACAATGTAAAGTGGAAAAGTAACATAAAAGTTCTGTGGACCCGATGTGTATTGTAGGCAGTGCAAAAGCTTTCCATATTTATCAGCAAAAAAAAAAAATAAGCACACATGGTTTTACATGTGCAAAAAGACTTAATGAAACCTTAACTAATGATTCTGTTACACTAACAATGCTTTGAACAACTGGGCCCTGCTCTTTGTCTACACTGTTTGTCAGAAATGTCAGTATTGATATTCAGGGCCCCGTTGTTTAAAGCAAAGTTAGCTTAATGAGCTCATAAAGTGGTCAACTTGTTAATTGTTTTACGACTTTATAGCCAAATAAACTGATAATTTTTGTTGAAAATATGAGAGAAGCTTTTGCAAACTGCAAAAGCTTCTCACATTTTTCAACAAACAATATCAATTTGTTAGTGATATTAATGTTTGAAATTTTAACTTATCATTAGCTAACGACGTCATTAATTTTGAACAACTGGGCCCAGGTCATTATGGATACTGCTGATGACCTAAGACTGTCTTACCTATAAAATGTCTGTTTTTGAGGTGATATTCTCTGATTCTGTATCTCTGTCCATCTAGAAACTGTAAGTATAGCACAAGTTTAGTACAAATAGAAGATCTTACATAAGTGGTCATTTCATATGAAATTTATGAAACAAGCTTCAGCGAGTTTCGTGAATTTCATTATTTAATGACCATGAGTGTAAGATTCTGTTTATCATATGACCCTTTAAAATAGGATTTTATTGCCTTCAAAATGACCATTATTTAAAAAAAAACAAAAAAAAAACACAATGTTGACATGGTCGTTGTCAATGACATAACATGTATGCGCCAAAGTGTTATTACTAGATTTTTATGACACGACGTTATCCACTGAATAACAGCGACTCCATATGATAAATCTGTTTATGTTCAAGGTACACTGATTACATCATACCTGATACAATTTTAGAGTTTCTGTCAGAGACAGATTTACCAACCTTACTCACCCTGAAAATTTTACGAACTGGGACAGATAGGTCTGAGCAATAAGTGCAGACTCTGATCAGACTGCTCCTAGGATTGATGCTGTTGTTGTTCTATTGCTTGACGTCCACGGTAAACAGCTATGGTCATGTCGGGATGGTCAATTAACCTAACCACACTATTCCTGGGCAGGCTTAGATCTCCTTAGCGGTTAACCAGTACTAACTGGACATACTTTTCGCTAGTAACTAACAACTGCCCTTCCTGAATCAGTGGAAGGAGAAAGGAAAGTATGTGGCCGGACTGGGTATCAAGCTCGGGACCTCTGGCTCTTGAGTCAAACAAGCTACCGACTGCTCTACCCAGCTTGGCTGCTCCTAGGAGCAGTCTGATCAGGGTTTCCCATATATGTCATTCCATCTGCATCTTCTGGATAGTACTGCATTCATTGTAAAACCAAGTGTTCCATTTCTAGACAACTTCAGTTATTATTTTAAGTGTCCCAATCTTTAGAAATTTTACAGTAACTCAGTTTCAGTAGACCATGTTAGGTATGTTATAACTTCAAAGGTATTGTTCAAGCTTTGTATATGAGTTTTTAATCCATGACATATCTATAGAAAGTGCTCCAGATAAGGAGTAACAGGGATAATTTAGGAATAATTTTCCATATACTCCATAAAAACATATGTTGTGAATCTTCATTAGAACCGTCTCGACGAGACGGTTCCAATGAGGAGTCACAACATATGTTTTCATTGAGAAATAAGAAAAATTGTTTTTGAATTATCCTCAAAATCCCCTCTTATCTGGAGCTCTGTATAGATATTATAGCAGGATTCAGCTTGTTAAAGACAAACAAAACAAATCATTTAAGTCTGCTCTACTTTTGCTTTTTCTGTCTTTTAAATTACTGAAATAGAAACAGATTTTAGCCCTTAAAGCACCAAAAAGCAGACGACAATATTTATGTCTGCAAAATTTCAAAAAATCGTTTAGTCTGAGCTATATCAGATTAAAAATTCAAAGACTAGAGGGCAAACAGTGTAGATCCTGATGAAGTGGCTCATTATGAACCACCTCATCAGGATCTACACTGTTTGCAAATTCTGATTTTTTTGTCACTGGTGCTTCAAGTGTTAGTATCAACCTTGAAATGTAGTTCTTCCTCAGTGTTTGGATAGTTAACTATTTATCAGTTTTCTTTGAAACAGTGCCTAAAGAAATCCAGTATACATCATTTATGCTTAGTGTCCAAGAATAAAAACAAAAATATAACCAAAATAAGTCTTTTCACAAACAGGTAGGGGAGAGTGGGGTAACTTCGGACAGCGGGGAAATTCGGACACTGACATTGTTTCCTTTATATGTCAGTTGTTTGGAATTAAAACAAAATTATGCGGGAAAACAGTGAAAATCCTGATGAGATGGCTCATTATGAGCCGTCTCATCTGGATTTTCACTGTTTGCCAGGGTATGTCCGAATTTACCCGCCTGTCCTAAGTCACCCGCCTCTCCCCCATAATATGTTAACTGACACTCTCAGACTACGTGGTAGTGCTATATTCCTTCATAGAGCTTACCCACTGTCCGAAATATATCATGACTGGCTCTGCTGTGGGCTGTCCTTGCTGATATCCATAATATTCCACTATATGGTAGTCTCTCTCTGGATTAGTTAAATCAATCTTGGCTTTAAAGTCAAAGACTTCCTCAGGGAGAGCCTGAAATATAATGATAGGGTTGCCAATTATCCTCCACTTCAAGATTCCTGACTTTTCCCTGATTTTTTTCTTTCCTTTTTTTTTTTTTTTCTCAATTTTCCATACCCCTTGTATGGACTTAACCCTATTGCACTCAGAATGGCCAAAACTCTATGGCATTTTGGCTGTTCTGAGTGCAATAGGGTTAAAAGTAAAATTTAACATTTCTAATGACACCACTTGAAAATTGGCAGGTACTCTTGAAGGAAAGAACTTGCTCCCTAAGGGAGCAAATTCTTTCCGTTAAAAGTAACTGCCATTTTTTCCATGAGGGAGCAAATTCTTTCCTTTAAGAATAACTGCCATTTTTTCCTGGGGGAGCAAATTCTTTCCTTTAAAAGGAGTCATCAATCATGGGAGACAAATATGTCTGAACATGTGCTTATTTTTCCTGGAAGTAGATCCCTGACACTTAAGCAAGACAAAGGTAAAGGTAGAGGTTTCCCATAGCCTAATAGCCGTAGGGGCAGTGGGGGGTTAGAGACCCACTGTATCTTGGGCACAGCTAATGAAAAGTGGAGCCCATCTCTCTCCTTTCGCTGCCTTACCCTTCCCTGATTTGAAAAAGGGTACCCATTTACTGCTGGGTTAACAGAGAGAGTTTTCCAGTCGTCGGATGGCGACGGTGAGCCGCAAACTCACGACCATCCGGTGACTTTCTGCACAATAACTGAGCCACTCAAACCACTCAACTACGGCGTCTCTCTGAGCAAGACAAAGATTGCTGCTATAATTAATTTTCAAATTTCCAATTTGCCCCGACTTTACATCCTTTCCAAATTTCCTGACCAAACAAAAATTCCCCGACTTTTACCTGACCTGCAAAATCATTTTTAGATGTTTTCCCTGACAATGGCAACACTGAATGGATTTACATACATTGTAATTTAAATCTGCTTTGAATAGCTTGCAGGAGTAGTACTATGGATTCTGCTTATGCTCTGTAATTGCTACAGTTTATTTAGTATGCTCTGTAATTGCTACAGTTTATTTAGTATGCTCTGTAATTGCTACAGTTTATTATGCTCTGTAATTGCTAAAGTTTATTTAGTATGCTCTGTAATCGCTACAGTATATTTAGTATGCTCTGTAATTGCTACAGTTTATTATGCTCTGTAATTGCTAAAGTTTATTTAGTATGCTCTGTAATTGCTACAGTTTATTTAGTACACTCTGTAATTGCTAGAGTATATTTAGTATGCTCTGTAATTGCTACAGTTTATTTAGTATGCTCGGTAATTGCTAGTTATTATATTTTGGTAAAATGGCATTTATCCCTTTCAAAGCAATCCCAAAAATCTAGATCTATCTAATACAAGATGGATCTAGAAATTTGGGAGTGTTTAGGAAGACGAAACCTCTTTGAATGGCTGAGTTACATACAACTCATTTATACATTTGGGGTAATATTGGAAGGGAAACCTTTCCTCTTATAGTCAAATAAATATGAGCTGCGACACGAGAAAACCAACAATGTGGTTGTTCGTCCAGCGCAGACTCAGATCAGCCTGGGCATCCTCCTAGTTTGACCAGACTCTTCGTAATGTGTTCAAAGGGTAGCTAAGGGTCTAAGCTACTTCCATGCGGACAGCGAAGACTCTGATCAGACTGGGCGGATGTCCAGGCTGATCTGAGTCTGCGCTGGGCGCACAACCACATTGTTGGTTTTGTCGTGTCATGGATCATATGGTATTGCATGTTACCTTGTGCATGTACCATATTAATTCTATTAAATGCCAAGGGGGCATTGCATTTTTTGAAAAGGGAGGTGGGGGGTGGGAATTTAGAGTCTAAAGCATAGAAAAATCAACCATTGCCAAACTACCTATGATAAGCAATAGACAGGTGATGGGTGTACTTTCAAAGAAAGGAATTAAAGCAATATACATGTTATGGGTATACTTTCAAAGAAAGTAATTATATTATTTTTGCCTCCCTTCTCACTAAGGGTCAACTCTTAAAGGAAAGAATTTGCTCCTCTAGGTGCAAATTCTTCCCTTTAAGAGTAGACCCTATTTTAAAGAGCTACCTTATCCAGAGAAGCAAACAGGAATCTATGCAAATTACCGTAAATACAACATAATTTTTCAGAAAAGATGCAGGGGGGTTTATAAGAGCAGGGGCATTTATAAGGAGTAATACAGTAGTTTTTGTGGGAATGCTAAGTGCAGAATTATTTGAAAAAGTTAAGAATCTATCACTAGTCATGGTGCATGGGTTTCAGGAAGCAATTCGTTCATTTTCATTCTTGGCTCTCGGTTCTATGGTGGTCAACTCTTAAAGGGAAAACAACAACCATGCCATGAAGAGTATTTAAATAAGTTCGTGTGAGCTTTCAATGCAATCGATGTAAAATAAATAGTTTACACTTAAAGGGAACTATGATGGGCCTACATGCCCGATGTTACATACCAAGTTTCAAGGTCATAGGCCTTTTGGTTCTGGAGAAGAAGATTTTTGAAGGGTTTTTACCATATATGGGCATGGCGGCCATCTTGGTCATGTGACCCAGATACCCTGGACATACTTTCTTTCCCCCAGCCCATGGAGGGTCCATATAAAATTTGGCTTTGGCTTTGATCGGCTCAGCGGTTTTGGAGAAGAAGACCTTTGAAAACGATGGTCAGATGGAAGAAGGACGACGGATGGACTATGGAGCATTGCCATACTAAAAGCTCACCTGTGAGCCTTTGGTTCAGGTGAGCTAAAAATTTGCTTATACAGGAGAAGTCTTTCTTAATTGTGATCCATAAATGGGCATGAGTTATGGCTGTTTCATTAAATTACTGTACTCCCCTTTACTAAACCTTAAAAAATTTGTATTAGATTTAATAGACAAAAGCAAGAAAATGACAAGATAAAATTCTGAAAGTCAGTTTCCAATTGTGTATCAGTTAGAAAATACCAGTGGAGAAAAGAAATCTTTTTTATCCTCTGACAGTAATAAATCAGAAAATCCAAAAAAAATAATGTCTTGTTTTATAGACAGCAAATAGGCTATACATGCTAGTCAAGACCGTCACTGTTTGCACATGCCAACTTCGGGGTTTACACATATGGCCGTACAAATGACACTTACCTCTATTTTACTAATCTTTTGTTTATTTGTCAATTTCTTGTTAAATGTTGTCACAGTATATCGGAATGTCTTCTCACTCTGTTGATGTTCTTTCTGCAAAGCAGAAAATCAAATAAAATTTTTCAGAAATGAGTACAGTCAACACTCGATATCTCAAAGTCGAAGTTCATTCCAAACTACTGATATCTCAAAGTAAATTTTCTGGTCCCAGAAAGTTAACTTTGAGATATCATTAGTTTGAGGAAACATGGGTTGAAATGTTGATGAAATTGGAAAAAAAAATGTCCGAACTATATTCTTGATATAAGAAAGAGGGTACATTGAGATACAAGTGTTCGAGATATCAAGAGTTGACTGCATTTCAAATCAATTCGAATCAAGACAGATGAAAACCATATTAGTCATGATTTACAATCAATACTTTTGACTGCTATATTTTTTGGTGGTAAACCTTAACTCTGCCTTCATATGGATTCAAAACACTGCATAATAAAATGACTGAACTGTGGTTTGACCTTTGGCTTAGCAAAGATCATCTTACAAGATAAAGGCAGTCAAAAGAGGAAGGAAGACAGTATTAAAGAGTGGACAGAGACAGAGTTTGCTTGCACAAAAAGAACAGCTGAAAACTTGAGCAGGTAGAAATATACCACTGTTAAGTCATCTGTGGTGCCCTAATGACTTTGCAAGACTACAGGATAGACTAGACTAGACTGTAGTAGACTTTACTGTAATTATGGTAGCACATAAATGAAGAAGTTCTTTACCAGGAAATCCTTTGACAGTAATCTCAGTTTAGTGTGTAATTCATCATAGTTTCTTCCCTGACACCATAGATGGTAAACTGATCTGGAATACACACAAAACATTTAATAAAACTTAATACTTGACAATATTTACACTCGCCACTGACTTCCCATAGGTAAACCGTATAGAGCAACTGGCTTCATACACCGATGAACGACAGTTGATCATGTGACGTTGTCGTCAAGCGACGTCTAAGGTAAACAAACGTCTCGATTGGTCCACGTAACGTTCGATTGATGCCACGTTATGGCGACGGCTGCTTAACGTAATGGCCGAATACGTCGTTTCTGTCTTTTTTTCGACGCATATTTTGCATATTCTACATTAAATTACCACGAAAACAGCACAGGAAGGGTCTAAAAATAAAGTGTAAATATAAGAATAAAAATTCGATTTTTCAGCGTTCATCTTGTGAAGAAGCCAGTGGTCGTCGCTAGAATTCTACAAGAAGCGCTTTGCGCTTCATGGAATTTTAGCTCCGCCCACTGGCTTCATCACACGATGAACGCTGAAAAATCAAATTTCAATTCTTAAGTAAATACTGTAATTCCTTGACACCATAGATGGTAAACTGTTCTGGAATACACACAAAATAATGAAATAAATTTGAGCTGCCACATTATGAAACCAACAAAGTGGCAAGTGCACTCAGTGAAGACTTGGGTCAGCCTGGGCATCCACCCAGTCTGATCAGTGTCTTCACTGTCCCCTAGGAGCTAGTTTTGTCCCTTAGCTACCCTTTAAGTGCAGATGTTATCAGACTGGAAGGATGCCCAGGCTGATCTAAGTCCCTGCTGGGCGCACATCCTATTTTGTTGGTTTTCTTGTGTTGTGGCTCATTTAACACTTGACAGCAAATACTGTAATAAATATGGTACATACTTGATCAGCACAGACCTGCTCCTTACCTGATATCATACAGTATCTTACATAAAATAGCCAAAGTAGAAAAGCATGGACCCGCAGTGCTCCAGATAAGAAGGGGTAACAAGGATAATTAAGGGATAATTTCCCTTCTTTTTCCATAAAAACATATGTTGTGACTCCTCATTAGAACCATCTCGCCAAGGAGTCAGAACATATATTTTCTTTGAGAAATAAGAAAAATTACCTCTAAATTATCCCTGTAACCCCTTCTTATTTGATGCGCTGGACTTGCTCACTATTGTCATAACATACCTAATCAGCATGGATCGGCTCACTATCTGTTGTACACATTCTTCTGAAGGAAGATCTAACACCATAAATGGGTTCTGGAAGATAAATAAAAATGTGCTACATTGTGGAAATAAAACCCTGCCTTACAAATATGGAACCTGTCCTTGCTCAGAGCTCCAGGTAAGTTGGAGATGGGGTTGGGGGTTGGGGGTGGGGGGGGGGGGTAAAGAATAATTCTAAGATATTTTTTTATTTCTCAATAAAAGCATATGAGATGGTTCTAACATGGGAGTTACAACATATGCTTTTAAGCAGAACTAGAGAAAATAATCTCTAAATTATTCCTGTTATCACTTCTTATCAGGAGCACTGTTGCTCAGTTCACTCTGTGTACATGCACAGTCTGGTGAGAGCATGCCCGGTTTACCTACATAATACTGAACTTTACCAATAGGAACAAAATCCATGTTCAAATCAGGAAATTCTTGAGCTGTTTTGAACATTAATGAATGCTTGCTTATTCATATTTTGTGCTGTAGCTCATTTACCATATTTCTTTGGTTAAATGACAGTGCTTTTCCCCTTCCAAAACAGTTAAAAATCTAGATCTGTCTTATAAGATGGAGCTAGATTTTTTAAAATGTTTTGAAAGGAAATAAACCAATCTCACAGCAGAATTTCAAGACTGATTTAAGGTGTTTTTTGGTCATTCTAGAGACTGAAAAACACTGTTTTTCCTTCAAATACTATGGTATATGTCGCTACCTAACATAACATTATTGGAATACCGTATTCTACCTAATTAGCGCACATGCCCCTATAAGCGTACACCATGGCAATTTGTGAGACATAGGACTATAAATGCACATATTTTTTACTGGTTTATTCCTTTGTTTGCTTGTTTACAAGAGCTGAAAATGCAACAGAATATATCATTTTTTATTTCTAAAGCTTCTCTATGAATTTAAAGGTTAAGCATCAGAGAAAAGCTGCCTATAAGCAGCTTTTCTCTGATGCTTTACCTTTAAATTTGTTCCTTTCAATATATAATAACCTATTAAAATGTGCGCTAATAAGAAAGAAAGTTTACTACAAGTATTTGCCCCCATTTTGAAAAAGTTAAGCCCACAGGGCGCTAATAAGGTCGATTACGGTATAGTTTGCATCAATGCCATTCTGCTTTTCACAGTTCCAAATTAGAAGACAAATCTATATTTTTCGGATTGGTTTGGAAAACCCCATTTTACAGCTGAATTACACAAGACTGATTGGAAGCATATAGCCCCTAACTTATAGCCACATACTATATTAATCCTATAAAACGCCCCAGGGGGGATGCATTTTACAGTGGGTGGGGCGTTACTTTAGAGCCTAAAGTGTAGTAAATCAGCCACTGCGAAATACCTCTAATAATGAGTATTAAGGGAAATAGGTATACTTGTAGATAGGCAGCTTACTACTTTTGCCTCCCTTTTCAGTGGGGTCAACAATTATTGGAAAGAATTTGCTCCTCTAGGAGCAAATTCTTTCTTTTAAGAGTAGACCCCATATCAAAGAGCTACCTCATCCAGAGAAACAAACAGGTATTCATGCAAGATAATATAACATTATTTTCGGAAAAAGGCAGGGGGGTGTTTATTAGAGCAAGAGCATTTATTAGGATTTATATGGTATGGTACATACCGGTATTTCTATTTTCTATTTACTTGTTTTTTGTTCTTTTTTATTTTTTGGAAGTGCCAACAATTAAAACTACACAATCTGGATACATTGTATAGACGAACAGAGTGAATTCAGTTCACACTTACCCTATGAACACTTGGGACAGATCTGAGCTCCCAATTAGGGCCTAGGTTCACAATCATTCCTTAAGTTAAGGACAATCTTAACTATAAGGTGGAATTTTTTCACTAAAAGAAAACTTTGGTTTAAATCATATTGAGACCCAGAGTTTTTATCTGATCCTACTGAAAATGTTCATGGATTTATAGTAAAGAAATACCAAATAAATTTCATTTTTGTAACATTTTTTATATACACATGTAATTTTCAACCTTAACTTTAAAAGCGTCCTTAGGGCTTGATTGTGAACCTGGACCCTGGCGCCCTTTTTAGGCTAAATCTTAGATAATTTGTCATATTTCTCATTAAATACATATGAGCCACATCATGTGATTTTTGACAATTTGGCATGATGCCAAGTAAAAGCTTTGGTAAGTGCAGTCTGATCAGAGCCTTTGCTTGTCACATCAGCCATTGGACAGCCAACTATGGAAGTGACCCAAGCCACAGAGCCAACAGTGAGATCTCTGATTACTTTGTATAAATGGGAGGGATGATATGAATATCACGTCAAAATTACAACATTGTTGGACATCACATGATGTGACTCATATGTTGTTAGTCCTCATTAGCACCATTTCTGTGAGCAGTTCTAAAATGGGTCACAAAGTATATTACATGGAGAAATATGTAAAATTATTCTTAAACTATTCTTGTAACCCCTTTTTTATCTGGAGCACTGCCTGATCAATTCAGTATGGTTATATTAATGCAATGAGAAACAAGAATAACTTAAAGCATAAAAAAAGCTGACGATAAAATTTACATCTGCAAAATTTAAAAAAAAAAATTCATTCAGTCATATCGCACTTCAAGAATTCAAAGAATAAAGAGCAAACAGTGTAAATCCAGAACAGGCAGCTCATTTTGAGCTGCCTTATCTGGATCTACTCTGTTTGCAAATTCAACTCTTTTCATTTCTAGTGCTTCAAGTGATATGGCTTGTGCCATTTCACACATAGTCAAGAGCCTCACACTTACAAATGAATCCTTATCTCCATCTGGAATGTCCACTTTAATCTTGAATATTCTCAGTATTGACCTCAACTCCTGAAAGCAGAATTAACTGTTAATGACAACTGCCCATGACAAGTGACCTGTGTAAATTCACTTGTCCTAAAATTTTGATACTTGATCCAAGCTTAAGTGCCGTGTGGCAGTCGTAAAAAGTCTTCCCGTATGTCAAGGGCGTAGCTACCTATACGGCAAATACGCAAGTGCGTATTGAAATTTTGTCAAAATTGACAAAATTTCAAAACGCACCTGCATATTTGCATGCTGAAAATTTATAAATTAGACAAGATTCCAATACCAATTACCAAAGTGGCTGAAATACTAGCTTTCCCTTCAAGAAGTTGAGAATAAAACATGGTTGTGCGTATTATGAAATTGCCCCTAGTTACGCCCCTGTAAGTCATCATAGTGCAGAGTACCCTAAAGTGCTTAAGTACTGGGACACCTAAAACCATTAATTTCCCATTTGCCTAAATGGAAATTTAATGTTTTTAGGTGTCACAGAGTGCAGGGTGACTGGCAAATTCGTACCCATATGTTTCATACGGAAGTAAACTCCCTTAAAATTGTTCATTTCCAAATTTGAAGGCTGAGTTTAGATAGACTTTCATACCGTAACAACTTATGCAACACCATTCTGTTACTCTCTATTGAGTCTAAGGAACTTCAGTGGAAACTTTGTAAAATAAAGATCTCCACTGCAGTATTAAAATGATCTTAAGGAATTACCGAGTCCAGCGGACTAAGGTATGGATATTGTATTACTACTAGTAGCATCTTGTACTAAAAATAGGAAGTTAAAACATTGCTAAACTTATCCAAAATCTGATGGCACCTGACCTTCAACTTTGCTAAACAAAGGACTTAATTTTGATTGGTCGAAGTCTGGACCAGTAAACCCATGATTTGGGGGCCCTTGGCAATGGCAACACGTAAACAAGAGATAATCTGACAGATTAAAGGGGATAAAATTTACAGAAAGTTACATCAAATATTAATTAAATGAATATGTTTTTAATTTATAGTATAGTAGTTACCTTTTAAGTTCAGTAAGATAAATATCTGTAAATATGTACACAAAACAAGAGGCCCACGGGCCACAAAGCTCACCAGATCTCTATCTCAAAATAGCTATCAAATTTGTAAAGGCTTAAAATGGCTGTCACATTTGTACAGGCTAATACAAAATATACAACTACAAAGTCTCAGTTTGACAGTCTGTTGAGTTGATAACAAAATCTATAACTATTTTCCACATTTTGATTGCACTAAATGCCATTTTAATTTTCCCCATCATAAGTCAATGTAACTCTAATTTGCAGATTTTCATAAAAAAAACCACAAATTTACAATCCCCCAACCCAAGGATGCTACTGATGGAAGTTGGGCTCAACTGGCCTAGTGGCTTCAGAGGAGATGTCGTTTAAAAGTGATGACGGATGACAGACAACGAGAGACGACAACATACCACAAACGATAACGACGGACAACTGCCTATCCTATAAGTTCCCCCAGAGCCTTTGGCTCTGGTGAGCTAAAAATCAGTATGATAAAGTTTTTGGGAACAAAAATACATGAAAAGCAAAACAGTCACCTTAATTCCTTGTGTGAGCACGTGTATAGTCTGTTTCAGACAAGTTTCTGGACAAAGATATAGTCCATTTCATTCTATTGTAACCTCAGACTGCTTGGGAAAGGCACCCTTAGCTTGGATTTTTAAGAAACTAGCTATACAGGTGGAAATACCTCTGAAGACAGTTAATGCCCAGTTACCAAGATGAATTAAAACATCCAGTTTAAGGTCGAAATCAACAAACTTTAAATCGCAGTGCGCTAAAAATGGCGCCACTGAAACGGCCTGAAATTTCGGGCAGAAGTTCTTTTGTTTATTGCCCACATGGAACTTATTCCAGAACAGTTTGGTACACAAACATAGGAAGATTAAGTTTTTTAAATTTTACCTCATTACAGCCAAAACTTTACAACCTTTCCTATTGAGCACACCAGTGAAACTGACAATCCCACCCTTTGCCCAAACGATCATGCTTTCCGTAAGCATGTTTTTTGTCACATTTCTGGTTTGGAAAAATCTTCCCTGTTTCAACTGCAAATTTCATTCCTGATGCAGCGCCCCCAGTGACTATTATTTCCGCTACTATCAGACTAGGATAAGTGCGGTGGCTCAGTGGTTAGTGCACTTGACTCTGAAGCCAGAGGTTGTGGATTCGATCCCCACCGGGGCGAAGTCTTCCTATGTCCGAACGCGTTTTTCTAGCATCATTTGCAGGGACAGTGGCGGATCCAGAGGGGGTTTGGGGGATCAAACGAACCCCCTTCTCAGCCGAAATTATCTTATTTTCATGGGGAATTTCAGGAAAAAATGGCCAAACTGCACAAATCGAACCCCCTCAGCTAATTTGAACCTCCTATCCAAAATTCCTGGATCCGCCCCTGAGGGATGATGTTAACAAGTGTGCCGTCCTTCGGATCGGGACGTTAACTGGAGGCCCCCTGTGCAAGGAGATGCATACCCTGTGCAGGTTTAAGATCTCTACTATAGCTACATGGCTATATGTAGGGTTTCTTCCTGCAACACTGGAGTGTACACAAGTACACCATCTGTGTCCCCCTCGGGGGTTAAAACGTTAGATAGATAGATAGGCCCGACTTCATGAATCAGAAGTGCCGCCAGCAGGAGTTGCACCTGTGACACCCTGCTTAATAGTGAGCATCGCGAGTGGGCCCAAACCCCTTTGCCCGAAGGGCAAGCTCTTATGGTAGGGCATTAGTAAATAGAAATTGTACATGATGTTGCTTCAGAAAACCATCACTTTGATTTCTCGACCAAATTTACCTCCATATGGGGGCTGCCATTATGATTAAACAGGAAGTTTGATTGATTTATTTCAACAAACTGTCTCTCACTCAGTCTGTTTCGTCTCTGACCACTGCTCATGGTGCAATTGGTTGTTATTCTCCGTAGACACAAACATAAACACATTCTTCGGCACAAAATCTGATCTGTGTATGTAAATAATTTCAACTTTCACAGGAAGCTCGAAAATAAGCTGTATGTTGACAGAAGTTATTAATCAAGTTAGACTGGTTTGAATACAAGCGGAGAAATCAACAAAACAATAAAAAATAATGGTCGAACAGTTTTTCTGTCGCTACGTAACCTAATGATGTCAAAAGTTTGGTTTAAAAAACAAGATGGGCCATGGTGTCAGTGTTAACCCCTTCTATGAGTAGATCCCTAGATCTATATGGTCAGTACACAAAATGCAAGGAGGCTGAGTGTTGGGTGAAATTAAAAGAAAATAGAAAGGGCCACAGAGAAGAAACTGAAAAAGTTTGTCAGACTGAGTTCGCAGCCGTTATGTTGTTCGCAGCTGTGGAGTTGCAATAATTTTATTACAAATTTCATATGACAAAAAAGCGTTGTCTACCCTTCAACCGCGCATATTTGTCTGAAACATGTGGGATATGAACTTTAACCCCTCTAAATGTCAGGTCCTTCATGTCACTCATCTTAAAAACCCCATTCAGACTAAATACTTCTTACATGATATTGAGCTGGATAGTGTTTCATCTGCAAAATATCTAGGGGTCACCATCTCGGATGACCTAACTTGGAGTACCCATATTGATAATGTAACCAAGAGCGCTAACCAGACTCTTGGATGTCTGAAAAGAAACATTCAGGTCCATAATAACCACCTGAAATCAGTAGCCTACAAAACACTAGTAAGGCCCCAGTTGGAGTACGCTTCAACAGTATGGTCCCCCCACACTGCCACTGATATACATAAAGTGGAAGCGGTCCAAAGAAGGGCTGCCAGGTGGGCAACAAGAGATTATAATTACACATCCAGCGTCACTGCTATGTTGAAGGACCTGAATTGGCGCCCCCTAGACCAACGACGTACAGATTGCCTTCTTATAATGATGTACAAGGTCACATATGACCTTGTTGCCATTCCTGCATCTGAGTACCTTGTTCGAAACACTAGACAGTCAAGACCATATATTGCACAAAAAGATAGCGCATTTCCGAGGGGGCACGTCTCGTCGCGCTGTAACAACGTGACAACTGTAACAAATACTTTGTTTTCTTTGCTAATATCAGCACAATATATTATAGAGAGCGGCTCAAAATAGAAAAACAAATTCTCTGTCTTAGTGCAGCCAGATATATATCTTACCAATATTTCTTGATGAAACTGGAAAAAAGCGCGACAAGTGTAACGAGTGTGACATTGAAAAAAATTGGCCCATCCCTGGTCAGAAACAACTGTGACATTTGTAGACAATGTATTTTAAATGAGAAAAAGAGTCCCATTGTGAAACAAACTGAGACAAACCGCGTCTAAAACAATTTATGCTGAAAATCTTTTTTGATTAGACAGCCAAAAAAAAGCGCGACAACTGAAACAAGTGTGACACTGAAAAATTTGGCCCATCCCTGGTCTGCAACAACTGTGACATTTGTAAACAGTGTATTTTAAATGAGAAAAAGAGTCCCATTGTGAAACAAACTGGGACAAACCGCAACTAAAACAATTTATGCTGAAAATCTTTTTTGATGAGACAGCCAAAAAAAAGCGCGACAACTGTAACAAGTGTGACACTGAAAAATTTGGCCCATCCCTGGTCTGCAACAACTGTGACATTTGTAAACAGTGTATTTTAAATGAGAAAAAGACTTTCATTGTGAAACAAACTGAGACAAACCGTGACTAAAACAATTTATGCTGAAATTCTTTTTTAATGAGACAGCCAAAAAAAAGCGGGACAAGTGTAACAACTGTGACAATGAAAAAAAATTGCCCATCCCTGGTCTGCAACAACTGTGACATTTGTAGACAATGTATTTTAAATGAGAAAATGAGTTTCATTGTGAAACAAACTGAGACAAACTGCGACTTAAGCATTTATGCTGAAAATCTTTTTTAATGAGACAGCCCAAAAAAAGCGGGACAACTGTAACAAGTGTGACACTGAAAAAAATTGGCCATCCCTGGTCTGCAACAACTGTGACATTTGTAGACAATGTATTTTAAATGAGAAAAAGAGTGTCATTGTGAAACAAACTGAGACAAACCGTGACTTAAACAATTTATGCTGAAAATCTTTTTTGATGAGACAGCCCCAAAAAGCGCGACAACTGTAACAAGTGTGACACTGAAAAAAATTGGCCCATCCTTGGTCTGCAACAACTGTGACATTTGTAGACAGTGTATTTTAAATGAGAAAAAGAGTGTCATTGTGAAACAAACTGAGACAAACCGTGACTTCTAAACAGTTTATGGCTAAAATATTTCTTGGTGATACAGCCAAAAAAAGCGCGACAACTGTAACAACTGTGACAATGAAAAAAATTGCCCATCCCTAGTCTGCGACAACTGTGACATTTGTAGACAATGTATTTTAAATGAGAAAAAGAGTGTCATTGTGAAACAAACTGAGACAAACTGTGACTTAAACAGTTTATGGCTTAAATCTTTTTAAATGAGACAGCCAAAAAAAGCGCGACATTTGTAACAAGTGTGACAATGAAAAAAAAATGGCCCATCCTTGGTCTGCAACAACTGTGACATTTGTAAACAGTGTATTTTAAATGAGAAAAAGACTTCCACTGCAAATCAGACTGCGAGAAACTTCAAAAGTAAATATGAGCCGCGACAGGACAAAACCAACAATGTGGTTGTGCGCCCAGCGCAGACTCAGATCAGCCTGGGCATCCGCCCAGTCTGATCAGAGTCTTCGCTGTCCGCATGGAGGTAGCTTAGACCCTTAGCTACCCTTTAAGCGCTTAGCGAAGAATCTGATTGGACTGTGCTGATACCCAGGATGATCTGAGTCTGCGTTGGGCGCACTACCACATTGTTGGTTTTCTTGTGTCTCGGCTCATATATAAAGACCAGACAAGTTGGCCTCTGTTAGTAAAAGTAGCAAAATGTGAAAATGAGAAAATCTCATTGGAATTGGACCAATTTTGTATCAGAATGGTCCCGTTGCACAAAAGCCAGGTGGGCGATATCAGGCCCGTTTGGGCCTCTTGTTAGTATAATGAGGTCACCATGACTTAGTTTCGTTTGGGGATGACCTGGAGTGGTAAGATGCGTGCACTGAAAGGGTTTCAATGTTCTAAGGCCTGTGAAAAGGGAGATATGGGGCTGATTTCAAAGACTTTTTTGGTACTTTTTCGTGAAAAAAGGCCACAGTGACCTAGTTTTGGGGGGTGACCTGGAGTGGTAAGATGCATGCACTGATGAAGTTTTAATGATATGGGACAAACATTGAAACTTGCTTGCCAGGAGTGCCAGAAAAGTTACAAGTCATCAACAGCATGGAGGGAAAACACGGACCAAAAAACAGTTTTTGCGCTTGTGGCAAGTGTTTCTCTTGGCGTCCAGCCCTCAGCAGACATCAGAAGAAATGTGTAATCTTAAATCGAAAGTGAATCTTTTTTCCTGGAACAATATGTTTTAAAGACCTTACTTCATCCACTATAATGATCTATGGAATATGTTCTGACTATACATACAAGACTGGCAGACAACTGTTATTTGCATTTTTTCTGTATAATTCCCACATTCAACTATAAAAAATACGATAACAAGACCTAAAATCTGATTGAAATCATTTTTTCTTTTTCATCCAACTTTAACAATACATTAAAACAAGAGCTGTCGCCTGACAGCATAGCTCGCCTGAATTGGTGCTTGCCCATCACACAGCCGCTATGGTGGTGTGGACTGCTATGCATAAAACTTCAGGCAAGCATGTCCATAATGAAAACACTTTTATAAACAAGAGCTATCTCAGAAATAAGTCTTAAAATAAAATTCAAATAAAAAAAATGAAATGAAATTTCAAAGTCCATGAGCTTGAGGTAAAAAAGCTGACGGGTAGGGGGGAAGGGGGGGGGGGGGGGCTACTAGGATGTATCAAAACCCTGAACCATTATCTAACATCAGTCCAAGTATTAGTATCAACTGAGTCCATCATCGTGGCACTGTGAAATTATGTCTTCATAAATATAAAACTTTAACCAAAATCTTTAAGACAAAATTCTAAGTTGATGACCTTGACTTCAAGGTCATCCAGTGGGGTAAGTATAAGGTGTTTTGTAAAAACTCAAAAAAGAGTCTAACATCAGTTCAAGTATAAATTAAATCTCTGCAAAGCATTATGAATCAGTATGCAATTACAAAACTTTAAAAAAGACAAAAATTTCCCAAGTCCCTGACCTTGACATCAAGATCACTGAGCGGGGTTAGGGTAGTACTCTGTAGATCTAACTACGGTGTAAATATAAAAAGAATTCATCTATGGGTTCAGGAGATATGTGTCTTTAAAAAACTTTAACCAAAACATCCAATCAATAAAAAGACAATATTCTAAGTCCATGACCTTGACATCAAGGTCACAGAGGGGGGTGGGGGTAGTACCTTCGAAAACTTTAGACCAATATCTAACTTTAGTGCAAGTATCAAAGGAATCCATCCATGGGTTAAGGAGATATTGGGCTTTATAAAACTTTAACCAAAACATCCAGTCAAAAAAAATACCAATTTTCTAAGTCCATGACCTTGACATCAAGGTCACGGAGAGGGGTGGGGGTGGTACCCTGTTAAACCTTAGACCAATATCTAACTACAGTGCAAGTATCAAAAGAATCCATCCATGGGTTAAGGAGATATAGGTCTTTAAAAAACTTTAACCAAAACATCCAATCCGAACGCCGACGCGGACGCTGACGCGGACGCTGACGCGGACGCGGACGCGGACGCGGACGCCGACGCCGTGGTGACAACAATAGCTCTTCCTGAACTTTCGTTCAGGCGAGCTAAAAATGGGTCAATTTCTGTAACCGAAATCTGAAAGTCGGTTAATCTCTGTAACAGGGTCTGCTAATTCCTGTAACATAAATTTTCATTAAGCAAAGTTTTGATTGTAATTTGATCATATCTACCAGTGGGTTTAAATAACATAATAGCCACACACCAATGGCTGTTATTGTAGACCAGCATGCAATAAATAATTGTAAAGTAGAAATGATGTTTATTCTCCATTAACTGCAAAACTGACCCCACGGTGATTTTCTTCCATTTTATAAAACTGTCACTTACTTTGTATTATTTAAATCTTATCCATACTGTGCAATGTTCTCTGCCAAGTTTTGCCAAGAAAAAGTAATATACATCATATCTACCAATATTTGAGAATATTCTCATTTCAGTCCTTTTCCTCATTTACATTCGTTGAATTCCAGTAACAATCGCTGAATAGCTGTGCCAGTGACAGTTTAATGTGTAATATAGCTGTGACAAAATTCGTTGAATTTCTTTTTACGTAGTAACAGAGTTGGACAACTGTGAATTAAGCTCCTCCTCTCCAAGCTAAAGGACAGCATGACAAAAACCTTAGAAACAGTATTCTAATAGCTCCTCCTCTCCAAGCAATTTTGGAACTGTCATGACATTGTGTCTCGTTCTGATGTTGCATCATTACAATAATCAAAGAAATCATAGTACATTGTTTGATTTTGCGATTTTTCTTTATTTATCATTATTATTCATTTATTTTTATTTATCATTTTTTTATTTGATTTATTAATTATTTTTTTGTCGAATAAAATTTCTCTCGAACAAAGATTACTTGAAAGATGTTGGAAAACAGGGCAGACCAGGATCAGTTTATTATATCGGCAAACACTAAGCCATTGGCTACGAAGAGAAATCTTTGCAATTAAGAATTTCTGCTCGCTACGCTTGCTTCAGGTTCTTAATTGCGAAGATTTCTCATCATAGCCTCTAGCCTTTACACAGAGCCTTCAGAGGTTGAGGGAACAAAACATTCTTCAAATGGTCTGGGTCACATGATCAACATGGCCACAACGCCCATATATGGTAAAAAAAATTCTTCTCCAGAAGGAATTGACAGATGGCTTCAAAACTTGGTATTTAGCATTGGGAACTAGAGTAATATCAAGACTGTTTAAATGATGGCCTTGGGTTGACCCTGGCCTTTTCAACCGCATAGTCAAAAATAGAAAATTGCTATAAAACAAGATTTCTTGGGACATTTTAAAGATTTAGGCC
The DNA here is from genome assembly GCA_963989385.1 of Ctena decussata. Lineage (NCBI taxonomy): Eukaryota > Metazoa > Mollusca > Bivalvia > Lucinida > Lucinidae > Ctena > Ctena decussata. Next base: position 76,286,403 of record OZ022509.1, read on the forward strand.
TAAAATCTGGTATATATAGTTTTTAATGAGTACATGAGGATTAGTGAGTACTAGAAATCAAGGTGATTCTTTGACACAGGACTCTCCTATTTTGATAGTTTCAAACATCTCAAAAGCCACTAGGCAAATTATAACCTAATTTCATGGAGAGTCTAGAGGGGCTTAGGGACTTTGATAATTTTTTGGCAAGGTCAAATTTGCTTTTTGGTGCTTTTATATGGGAAAATGGTTATATACTCAAGGTCAAACTTTTACCCTGCGACTTCTGGAACATTTCAAACATTTGGTAAAATAAATCATTTCTAACTTCCATTTTATTCATTTTATTCATTTTACAAGTTTTATACACATGAAGCACAATCACACTAGTGGATTTAGGTGGATGGGTTATCAGGGGAAGTACCTATGCAAGACTTAACCTATTTTTTTCTGAATCATGATGAATTTGCAAACTATCAGTAAATCTTAGAGATTTTCAGACTGTCCAACGTTTGCTAATGTATGTTTTCTTATGTGGGAATTTGCTGATCATACTGATGATAACTGTATGGTCAAGCTTTATCTTGGCTTTTTCTGGGCTGACTGCCAGTGGCAGCGCATTTAATACTCAGACCATGCCATGAATATCTGCAGTTAGGCTTCTCTGTGCGCTCACAGTCTGTGCATGCCTTCAGAAGTTTAGACAGATTTAGTCAGGGTGTTCTTCATTTAAATGGTGCAATAGTTCATCCTAGTTTATTTTCTTTTGCACATCTCTGGTTCATTATCTGTTTCTAAAAAAAAAAAAAGCAATGAAAAACAGCACCTTATCGCATGTACAAAAAGCAAAGACTCAGATCATCCTGTGCACCTTGTTAAACTGATAAGCCTTTTCTCTGTTCAATATGCTAGGATCAATAGATTGTTGATACTGGCAGAGAAAATGCTTTAATTAATCAAACTCCCCAGATGCATAGACTGATCTGATTCTTTGCTGATCTCACTCAGTATTAAACACCTCTTTGACTGAACAGGGCAAAAATTTCTCATGTGTTGCCAAAATAAAAAAAAAAAATCCGGATTCAAATTATGGCATATGCAGATTCAGGCTTAAATAACCACTATTTAGTGGCATATACAGCAGCAAGAATTATTATTATTATTATTATTTGTTTAATTTGGTATGATGCAGATAAAGTGAAAGGGGGCAAAATAGTAGAGATAATATTGCTTCTTCTGAAGTATACCCATCACCTTATATTGCTACTTAGAGTTTTTAGGGCAATGACTGATTTACTACACTTTAGGCTCTGAAATAACACCCCCTTTTAATAAAATGAAATGCTTCCTGGGTATTTAATAGGATTAATATGGTATCTGCTGTTCTACAGTGCTGGATTCAGGCAGTATATGTATGTGACAAGCTACCTGTTAGGACTGTATATTGCAATTTTCTAACAGTAGCAGCTGCTAGAGTATGTCAGAATTAACAACTCCAATAAACAGTTGGGGGTGTCAATTTGTGAAATCACAGCACATTACCATATATATAGTAAAAAAATTTCTAGTGTGTATATATTAGAGTTTTAGTTATGTTTCCTTCTCTCCTTTTTTCCTTAAAAAATCAATGATAAAATATATTTGTTCATAAATATTTGTTCATAAATATTATCTCAAAATAAGTGTTACATCACATTTTATGTTGTGCAACAGTTATACTTTTAGTGTTTGTTGAATATTCCAAACAGAAGCAAAATAATCTGAGATTGTAACTAAATAAAAAAAGTCATAAATTGTTTTGGAGACAGATAATGCAATTTGTAAATAAAGACCATTTTTTTCACCAGAATATTTTTAAGATATTCTCCATGCATGATGGCCATTATTTCTGCATCATGCTTTAACTGTTCATACTTTATAGGAATTTCATTGTCATTTTTGTTGCTGATATAACTTTTACTGAGGTGCAGAGAAGATGGGATTCCAAACCATAATTATAGGCTACTGTTATAAGAGAAGCCTTGATGAGGCAGTTCTAATGAGGGGCCACAACATGGGTTGTTATTGAGCATATGAACAAAATTGATCTTATAATTATCATCACCAACCACCCTTTATCTGTCTGCCAGTATGCTTAATTATGATACTTTGAGAATATGTAAAAAAAAAATAAATCAAGGTATGACTTGTAAACAAAGTTTAAAGCACTAAGGACAGGTCTGCACAGATCAACCTGATTATATTTCTGTTTATTCCGCTCTAGAAAAACATTTTATTCAGGTTTTTATGTATTTTGGGGAAAAAGTGACGGTATATATTAAAACATGCACATGTTAAAACGCAGAAAAAATGCAAGTGTGAACCTAATTGTATAACATTTTTCAAAACACTTATTAATAGATTTTTTCTGTTTCTTTTCTCTCTCTCTCTCTCTCTTTCCTATTTTTATACCAAAATCTCCCTAAATATTTGGACACTAACAAACTACTGTTATTCCAGCATATCTTATTGTCCCCCTTTGTGTCAATCTACTGGTCTGAAACCTAAAACTTTTCCTAGTGAAAAATATTTTTTTGTATGTATTCTGAGATGTTAATATCTCTGTGTTTATGTTGAAAAAAAAGCAGGGCTTCGTAGCGCAATCGGTAGGGCACCAGCAGTGGCGGATCCACAGGGGGTTTGAGGGGGATTCAAATGAACCCCTTCTTCAGCCTTAATTATTTCATTTTCATGGGGAATTTCAGGAAAAATTGGTCAAACTGCACAAATCGAACCATGCACCCCCCCCCCCCCCACTCAGCTAATTTGAACCCCCTTTCAAAAATTTCTGGATCCGCCCCTGACTTATAAGTCAGAGGTCCTGGGTTCAATACCATATCTGGCCACATACTTTCGTTTCTCCTTCCGCTGATTCAAGAAGGGCATTTGTCAGTTACTGGCGAAAGTATATGCACTTAGTACTGATTAACCGCTTAGGAGGTCTAAGCCTGCCCAGGAATATAGTGTGGTTAGGTCCCGACATGACCATAGCCGTTTACCGTGGATGTTAAGCAACAAATCCATCAATCAATATAATTGAAAGAAAAAAACAAAACGGGAAAACTATGAATAATAAAGCTATTTCTACCTTACCATTAATTTTTACAGATTCGTCATCCTATTCTAAACAGTTCTATTAATTTTAGCTAGTACTAGAAAATTAATAAGAATATGAAAATATGAAACTAATTACTGTACATGAGATGTATATCCTATTTCTGACTGAATATGTATTGAAAGCCACTTTGTGAAAATTACGGGGTGGTCGGGTGGTGGGATGGTGCTGTGTATGACTTCTAATGCCGGGGCGTCCTACTGATTTGGAACATAGGGCAAGGGCCTACTGTGCTTGCAGTAGGTTTGCAGGCCCAGATCCAGACCACCACGTTCTGGTGGGGCTCTGGATACTTGTGGGGATGGAAGGTGCCAAGATGTGTGTTTGCATGTGTGTTTGGGGAGGGAGGGGCTGGGGGTGAGTGGGGCTTGAATATACATAACATAAATAGGTATCATTTTATCAAGAATTTTTGACAATGTCCTTTTTACCATGAAATATGTGTTATGATATCTCATTAGAATCGCCTTGCCCAGGCAATTCTAATGAGATGTCACAACATACGAGGGGCGTTCGAAAAGTAATGCAAATGACACAATTTCTCGGTAACCAACATAAAAACAGAACTTCTGATTGCAAAAACACATAAAGCTATGATATGCGTAGGAAAGTCTGCAAACATCGTGTATTTTTTTTTAAAAAGGGCATATTTTTAACTTCTTTGAAAGGATACCCTAAAGACACTGCAGAATTTTAGTTTAGGAGGCCGTAATTTATATATCAGCAGTCTTAGGTTTGTTTTTATGCCCCCAACTTTGGAGAAGTTGAGGGGGCATATTGGTTTGGGCCTGTCCGTCCATCCGTCTGTCCGTCAGTCCGTCCGTAACGCTTTTTGGCAGCTGGGAAACTCAAGAACTGCTAATGCTAGGATCTTGAAATTGTATATGTGGCACGTACATGAAAAATAAGCGGACCCGTATTTTTTCTTTATTCCGCCGGTCATGTATTTCCAGAGTTATGCCCCTTTTTCGACTTAGTCTATGGAACCTTGTGAACAAAATATCTCGAGAACCCCTGATGCTAGGATCATGATTTTTTGCAGGATGACATTGGCCAAGGTGTAGATGACCTGATTAACTTTTGAAAAAAAAATCGTGAATTTTTGACCGAGTTATGCCCCTTTTTCGACTTAGTGCATTGTAAGCCTATGGAACCTTGTGAACAAAATATCTCGAGAATCTCTAATGTTAGGATCATGATCTTTTGCAGGATGACATTGCCCAAAGTGTAGATGACCTGATTAGTTTTTGAAAAAAAATCGTGAATTTTTGACCGAGTTATGTCCCTTTTTAGACTTAGTGCATTGTAAGCCTATGGAACCTTGTGAACAAAATATAATGAGAACCCCTGATGCTAGGAACATGATTTTTTGCAGGCAGACATTGCCTAAGGCGTAGATGACCTGATTAACTTTTGAAAAAAAATCGTGAATTTTTAAGTGAGTTATGCCCCTTTTTCGACTCAGTGCATTGTAAGCCTATGGAACCTTGTGAACAAAATATCTCGAGAATCCCTGATGCTAGGATCATGATCTTTTGCAGGATGACATTGCCCAAGGCGTAGATGACCTGATTAGTTTTTGAAAAAAAATCGTGAATTTTTGACCGAGTTATGCCCCTTTTTAGACTTAGTGCATCGTAAGCCTATGGAACCTTGTGAATAAAATATCTTCAGAACCCCTGATGCTAGGATCATGTTTTTTTGCAGTCAGACATTGCCCAAGGCGTAGATGACCTGATTAACTTTTGAAAAAACATTGGTTAATTTTTGACTGAGTTATGCCCCTTTTTCGGACATAGGCATTTTGTATAGGAATGAGCTTGTGAACAAAATATCTGAAGAATCGCATAAGCTAAGATCCTTATATTTGGCGTGCAGGTTTGGACTAAGGTGTAGATGACCTGATTAACTTTTGAGCCTATTTCATAAATTTTTGGTAAAATTTGTCCCATATTTAGAAATAGGCATTTTGAATACAAAGAAGCTACATGTACATGTGCATATGAATAATTAGGTGAACAAAATATCTGAAGAACCGCTGCTATTTTCCTTATATATTTGGTATACAGTCACAGGCTAAGATGTAGATGAGGCAAGCATAAGGTTGGGGGCATAGTGTTTCATAAACACATTTTCTAGTTATATTTGCTACTTAAAGACAATTCCCAGGCAATGTTGTCCTGTAAATATCGCGGAAATTATTTTTTATCATGAACAAGCAACTGACAAAGATTAATTTTGTATTTGCAATGATATTTGACTTGAATGCCCAACACTGAAAAGATTTTACAGATGAAATTAGCCCAGTGGTATGATTGGGGCCTAATAAAATGCATTGTAAGTCAATATGGAAAGGTGTTTTTGAACAGCGTTTGGTATCATTGTAAAGACAAAATGTAGTGTTTTCAGCATATGCATAGCATTTGTACCCAGCATTCCCCTAAACAAAGTTATGAGGCCATTTGCATTACTTTTCCAACGCCCCTTGTATGTTTTACCCCACCAGCCCATTTCCCATCCCCTCTAATGATTAAAAAGCCTGTACAAATAAAATAGCTGTGCAAGTTCGCAACTGTGTCCTTCAAAAATGGGTTGAGGTCACTAAGTACTAAACTTGTAAACCTGTCACAACAATATATTCACCAATTAGTTCAAGATATACCTTTTTAAGAGAAAAAAATTAGGCATTTGTAAGTTAGCTTTTGACTTTGAGAATGGGGTCAAGGTCATCCAAACAATCTCGAGATTCTCCCAAAGGTATATCTATGAAAGTAAAATGGAAATCAATCCAAAGGCTAATGAGATATATCAATTCTAACGGAATTTTTACAGAACAGAACAGAACAAAACTTTATTGATAAACTCAGGCCACTCTATGGTGGCATAAGAGCAAACAGTACAAATACATGCAAAAATGTAAAAAAAAAAAAAAAAAAAAAAAAAAAAAACATACGAATATGCAATAAAGTTGTACAGAACAATGAAAACAGTGATTTTAACAATACTCTGAATACACTAAAAAGAGCAGTTAAGACACAATTTCTATAGATGTTAAATATATTCATGAAAACTTATTCATAATGGTTTTAACAAATTTTGAGAGATCTGAAAGAACTTTTTTATTTACACTTGTCATTACATATCCAAGTCCTGCTGTGACCTTGAAAATAAGGTCAAGGTCATCAACATCTGAACAGCTCCAAAGCTAGTCTTAGTGATATATCCATAAGTCCTCCTGTGACCTTGAAAATAAGGTCAACATCTGATCAGCTCCAAAGCTAGTCTCAGTGATATATTCATGCTAGTTTGGTGAAATTCCATTTACTGGTTCATAAGATATTGTGGGTACAAGAAATTATCATATAAGTCCTCCAGTGACCTTGAAAATGAGGTCAAGGTCAAGAAAATCTAATCACCTCTTAAACTTGTCTCAATGATGTATGCATGCATGTTTGGTTACATTCCATCCATTGGTTCAGGAGATATCATGGGTTCAAGAAATTGTTATCTAAGTCCTCCAGTGACCTTGAAAATAAGGTCAAGGTCACCAAAAAATTATCAGCTCTTCAACATACTAAAAATGGATACTATTTCACATATGGACTGGTTCCTTTTATGGGCACCACTTACACACAGCAGTGGTTGCAGTGGGCTCATACAGCATTGTCGAGAGGTGTTCTGGCTCTTTCACCATCTCTTTGGACTTAATTAAGTTATAGTTGTATCCAGGATATGGAACAGCAGTCACATTAGTTCAGACACTCAAGGAAGTGTGGGTGGGATAACTAACTTCTGGCTTTTTATGGTTTTGTACCCGGAGATAACTTGTCCGACTTACACAATTAACTGAAAGATTCAGCAAAATTAATGTGTTTCAGAACTTTGTCTGAACTATTTTACAAATCAGATTTACAAATTTGTTTACCATATAAATGAACAAGAAGCAGGTATAGCTGGCGCAAATTGACCTGTCTCTTTGACCCCTCATTTAAATATATTAGTAGGTTCAGTTGATTTCACAGATAGGGATGTATGAATTATAAAACAAACTTAAGGCCATCCTTTAAAAATATGTTTGTTGTGCTCCAATGCAGATTTAGCTGGATCGGTAGGTTGGGAGGAAGTTTTTTTGGGAGTGCCACAAAGTACTGGTTGCGACTAAAATACATTTGCCAATGGTGCAGACCCGAATCAAAGTATTCCTTAAGGGCAGTCTGGTCATGATCAACAGTGTTTGCCATCTTACACTGACAGTCTTAACTCCGTTCAGCAGCCGTTACCCAATTTAAAGTTGACAATTGCATGTATTATGATTAAATATTACAACATACGAAAAAAATGAAAGAAAGGCCACAAAGGCCAAATCTTGGATAGAATGGAATGCAGCAAACAGAATTTTTATCATGGCCTTACACATAACGAATCTTCTCAAGATTCACGAGCATTTCTACCAGAAATGAATTACTTCATGCAATTGTGACTAGTTTACCAGATATACTTGCATAAACCTATAGACGTCTTGCCCATGTTAACTGTGGGCACAACTGTATGGGGTTGGTACAAATAAAGTTGATCATTTCTCAATAGGACTTTTGATTCGGGGCCGATAATGCTATGCATTCCAGAAGCCATAATTCGTTTTAATCGCTTAATTTCAAACAGATGCAACTGCAAAAGCATACGCCTCAAAGAGGGTTCAAATCCTGGGCGGGGAGAGGAGGAATGGATGGATAACGTGCAGTTTTACTTCCTTTTAGACAATATTTAAGTCATATCAGGACGATGGGTGGTTGATAATGAAAGGCTGTGTACAATGGAACCCCGTTTACAATCGAAAAGATTCCCGTCTCCAGCGGGACTCGAACCAGGGGCCACTAGATCAGCAGACCACCGCTTAACCTACTGAGCTACCGGGGTTCCTGGACGCGTGTGTCTGAGAGAGAGAGAGAGAGAGAGAGAGAGAGTTGCATTCTACAACTTAATAGCATGTTACCCAAAGTGAGAATACAATGTAGCAGAAGATACATAAAGAGATTCAGGTATAGTGAATTACATCCATCTGCGTATCTGGATATTATTTCAACGTCGTCATGATTCATGGTACGGTAAACTATACCATGGGTGAAAAAGTAAGCATCTTAACTTATTCAGCATCTTGGCTCAACCTACTGCATGATGCTCGTATTTGCAACGTTTCTATTCATCTAAGCTGAAAATTGAATGCGTTCTCTCTATTGAATACTCTCTCTCTCTCTTAACCAGCTCTGAAGTAAAACGTTCATAAAAAATGATTATATGATAAAATTTAGGCGATTTTCCATACAGCATAGTTACGCACCGAAACTCCTTGGCATTTGGAAACGGAAATGGTAAATACATCGCAAAATGAGTTTCGACGCTGAAGCCAACTATAATACGCTCCACGAAAACCCGGCTTTAGGATATGGCAGTCATTCAATCGCGTAAATACGTTTAGGTGTGGTTCGGCTAGAAAGCATTGTCTCCTATTTCGCAATGAATTGTGCTATTTTGCATATTCATGCTTAAAGGTCAGAAAGACAGGTCAATTTGCGCCAGCTATAGTCATGGAAAAGATATTGTTGTGATTTACTGTTATGATACAAATGTTTGGAGTGTATTGCAAGTTTTATGTTTTGTAAGTTTGTGGTAGCTTTTAAATCTCCTTGAAAACACACTTTTTACAAAGGGTTACTAGAGAAAATCAACAGAAGCCCAAACGTGAAGTTTGTTCGATAAATGAATTTGTTTGATAAATTTTGTTTGAAATATCAACTTTTGTCCTCACAAAAATAAGTTAATCATGTAAGATATGAAATTGTTTTAATTTTTGATATTTACAAAAATAAATATTGCCAAATATCACACTCATTCCTATATAAAAACTGTAAGTATGTAGGTTATATTCTGACATACAACTCTTTGCACAATATTTATTGTCATTCCTTTGTTTAGTGCAAAACAGTTGTAACTTTAAGTTACAACCCTTTTACACAGACTTCATCATCAGATTGTTCTCTCATTCTGGCGCAAAACAGTTGTATCTCAATTTTTTCCAATAACTCTTTCTGCATTAAAGTTATTTTATTTTTGTAACCACACAATAATTTGAGTTGTTCCACTTTATTATTTTTTTCAACACACAGACCTTGTATACATCCGTTACACATGCTGGGATAGTGTTGATTACGTTCGTCACACTTTCTGAATGGAATATCAGTTTTTATTTTTTGAGTAAGATCACAGTTGTATACACTTGTCTACATCTGTTACACCTGCTTGGGCGGTTTCCCCATTTTATTCTATTGTATACGTTTGTTACAGTTTCTGAAAAGATGTTCTCTTTTTTTTTTCAGTAATATTATCATTGTATACCCTCGTCTACATCTGTAACAGGCAGAGGATGGTTTTTTCCTATACATTTGCATTGTATACGTTGGTTACACTTTTTGGGCAAGATGAACTAAATTTTTTCCAACACACAGACCTTGTATACATCCGTTACATATGCTGGGATAGTTTCCCTATAAGTTTCTATTGTATACGTTCGTCATGCTTTTGAATGGTGTATCAGATTTTATTTTTTTGATTTAGATCACATTTGTATACACTTGTATACATCCGTTACACCTCCTAGGGCAGTTTCCCTACCTTGTTTTATTGTATACGCTTGTTACAGTTTTTTTGAAAAGATGTGCTAATTTTTTTCAGTAATATTATCATTGTATACATTTGTCTACATCTGTTACAGGCAGATGATGGGGTTTTCCTATATATTTGCATTGTATACATTCGTCACACTTCTTGGAAAAGAGTTGCTGATTTTTTTTTTCAACACACAGACCTTGTATACATCCGTTACACTTGCTGGGATAGTATCCCTATGGGTATCTATTGTATACATTCGTCACACTTTCTGAATGGCATATAAGTTTTTAGTTTCTGAGTAAGATCACAGTTGTATACACTTGTCTACATCCGTTACACCTGCTTGGGCGGTTTCCCCATTTTATTCTATTGTATACGTTTGTTACAGTTTCTGAAAAGATGTTCTCTTTTTTTTTTTCAGTGTATACTCTCGTAATAATATTATCATTGTATACTCTCGTCTACATCTGTAACAGGCAGAGGATGGGATTTTCCTATACATTTGCATTGTATACGTTCGTTACGCTTTTTGGGCAAGATGAACTAAATTTTTTCCAACACACAGACCTTGTATACATCCGTTACACATGCTAGGATAGTTTCCCTATAAGTTTCTATTGTATACATTCGTCACGCTTTTGAATGGTGTATCAGATTTTATTTTTTTGATTTAGATCACATTTGTATACACTTGTATACATCCGTTACACCTCCTAGGGCAGTTTCCCTACCTTGTTTTATTGTATAAGTTTATTACAGCTTTTTTGAAAAGATGTGCTAATTTTTTTCAGTAATATTATCATTGTATACATTTGTCTACATCTGTTACAGGCAGAGGATGGGGTTTTCCTAAATATTTGCATTGTATACATTCGTCACACTACTTGGAAAAGAGTTGCTGATTTTTTTTTTCAACACACAGACCTTGTATACATCCGTTACACATGCTGGGATAGTATCCCTATGGGTATCTATTGTATACATTCGTCACACTTTCTGAATGGCATATCAGTTTTTAGTTTTTGAGTAAGATCACAGTTGTATACACTTGTCTACTTCCGTTACACCTGCTTGGGTGGTTTCCCTATCTTATTCTATTGTATACGTTTGTTACAGTTTCAGTGAAAATGTTCTCTTTTTTTTTCAGTAATATTATCATTGTATACTCTCGTCTACATCTGTAACAGGCAGAGGATGGGTTTTTCCTATACATTTGCATTGTATACGTTCGTTACGATTTTTGGGCAAGATGAACTAATTTTTTTCCAACACACAAACCTTGTATACATCTGTTACACATGCTGGGATAGTTTCCCTATATATTTGCATTGTATACATTCATCACACTTTTTGAATGGTGTATCAGATTTTATTTTTTTGGTTAAATTCCCATTTGTATACACTTGTCTACAACCGTTACAGCTGCTTGGGCAGTTTCCCTATCTTATTCTATTGTATACATTTGTAACAGTTTTTTTAAAAGATGTGCTATTTTTTTTTTTAGTAATATTTTCATCATACACACTCGTCTACAGCAGTTTTAGGCAAAGGATGGGTTTTTCCTATACATTTGCATTGTATACATTCGTTACGCTTCTTGGAAAATACATGCTAATTTTTTTTCCTCAACACACGGACCTTGTATACATCCGTTACACATGCTTGGATAGTTTTCCAATATATTTGCATTGTATACGTTCATCACACTTTTTGAATGATGTATCAGATTTAATTTTTAGAGTAAGATCACATTTGTATACACTTGTCTACATCCGTTACACCTGCTTGGGCATTTTCCCTATCTTAATCTATTGTATACATTTGTTACAGGTTTTTTTTGGAAAAAGATATGTTCATTTTTTTTCAATTATTTTATCATTGTATACACTTGTCTACATCAGTTACAGGCAGAGGATGGGTTTTTCCAATATATTTTCATTGTATGCATTCGTTACACTTCTTGGAAAAGACATGCTGATTTTTTTTCCAACGCACAGACCTTGTATCATCCGTTTCACCTGCTGGGATAGTTTCTAGATAGGTATTTATTGTATACATTGGTTACACTTTCCAGGGCTTCCGTTAACGGGCGTATGGCCGTATATTACGCCCAGGATTTGCTCCCGTACGTCGAGAAATTGGACCTCTGGCGTCTGGCATACGCCCGATAATTGTCACATACGGCCGTTTGATCTTGTCCCGACGTATAAAATATCGCCACTGTCTTTAAAATTCTAGCACGTGTCATAATTAATCGGATTAACGCATGTGTCAGCCAGACGAAAAGACCGCCTACGGGCCAATCGAGATTGTCCGTATGGGGCACTGAAACAGGTAACATACATGTCGGACCGCCTCCCTGTCAAAAACGATTATCAAAATAACGCCCACTCGTAGATTCAACCTCTTACTGGAGTCTGCAAAACAACTTATCAAATCACGATGACTGAGCTTTTGGATGGAAAGTGTCCATCTATTTTTACGATCGCGAGAATGTAACTGACCTGTGTATGTGTAAGGCGTATTTTGTGAATGTATCCATAACACACGAATACTGAAGCACGTATTGACAAATTCTATCCAAAGTTTTTAAAACATAACATTCATATAAACGCTTGCCCTTACAACGAAGGTCTTGTCATGATCCATACTGTCGTCAATGGAGTTTTTAGGAATACGAACCTCTTCCGCGAAAAGTGTAGATTCAAAGCGAAGATACACTGTTAATATTATTAGTCGCTATTTCCGACGTGTTACGGTTGTACGCTCTGGAACTATACATTGTTTTGATTAATGGTACTATTAAAATACGAATACTGAAACGTCCATTTCGCCGATTTCCTAGTTGTATCGTCATGCAACCCAGTGCGAAAATAAAACCGTACAGTGTGCACAGAAATAGCGCATTCTGATCAAGGTCTACGCGATTATATATACGGTAGCGTTGATATACAATTACCTGCACGTTTATGGCTCAAGCACGCTTTCTCTTTGATGTAAAGATCAAAGACGCCGCTGCGAGTATATACGCGTGCCGTACGCAGTGTCATACCGTGAGACAGGTACCTCAGCACACAAACCGATAACTAACAATCGTATAAGCCAGCGCAACTAAGCAGTCAGACCGGTCTTTCTTGTTCGCATCTAACATGAATAATAATCGACCTAGCGACAACCGAGTTCTTCGGTGGAAGCGTGTCATTATACGTTCCGTTTGTCACCGTATTTCCGACGCGGCCCATTTGGCGGCAATGAAAGGGAATACTATGCAATAGCAGACAGTGCAACGGCGAGTCTTCAGAGGAATTGCGTATTGTTCGCAAACAAACAGGAATGACTCTGATTAGACTGCGTTCCGTAAGTCATTGTATTTCCGACGCGGCCCATTAGGCGGCAATTAAAGGGAATATTATGCAATAGCAGACAGTGCAACGGCGAGTCTTCAGAGGACTTGCGTATTGTTCACAAACAAACAGGAAAACAGGAATGACTCTGATTAGACTGCGCAAATGCTCAGGCTTCCTTTCGAAGAACAAAAAGTTCACTTCAGTATGGGAGAGAGCGAGGGACGTGTAAGGGGGGGGGGGGGGGGGGTAGGCGGGGGAGGAGGTAAAAATAACCATGCATAAGTCATTCCCAAAAATTTTGGACTTCCAAAAAATTCTCTCAATACGTCCAAATCTGACACCTTGGAAGTCTGGACTTCCAAATTTTGAAAGTTAGTGGAAGCCCTGCACTTTCTGAATGGTGTATCAGTTTTTACTTTTAGAATTAGATCACATTTGTATACACTTGTCTACATCCGTTACGTTTGGCAGTTTCCCTATCATATACTTTTGTATACATTTGTTACAGTTGTAGAAAAGATGTGCTATTTTTTTTTTTTTTCAGTAATATTATCATTGTATACACTTGTCTACATCTGTTACAAGCTTACAAGCAGAGGATGGTTTTTCCTATATCTTTTTATTGTTTACGTTTGTAACGCTTTTTGGGGAGGAAAGCAGTATTTTTTTTCAATACACATTATCTTGTATTATATTACTAGATACTGTGCTTGCAAGGCTGGAGTTCATTTTCTACATTTGTCTACACCGTTACGGTGTGACAAAATGCGCCCTTCCGGAAATCTGCTCTCCTTTTGTGCACTTAATCTAACTGTTTAAGTCACACTTTGTCTCAGTTTGTTTCACAATTAAACTCTTTTTCTTAGGTAAAATACACTGTTTACAAATGTCACAGTTGTTGCAGACCAGGGATGGGCCAATTTTTTTCATTGTCTCACTTGTTACACTTGTCGCGCTTTTTTTGGCTGTCTCATCAAAAAAGATTTTAACCATAAATTGTTTAAGTCACAGTTTGTCTCAGTTTGTTTCATAATGAAACTCTTTTTCTTAGGTAAAATACACTGACTACAAATGTCACAGTTGTTTCTACCCAGGGATGGGCCAATTTTTTTCATTGTCACACTTGTTACACTTGTCGCGCTTTTTTTGGCTGTATAACCAAGAAATATTTTAGCCATAAATTGTTTAAGTCACAGTTTGTCTCAGTTTGTTTCACAATGAAACTCTTTTTCTCATTTAAAATACACGGTCTACAAATGTCACAGTTGTTGCAGACCAGGGATGGGCCAATTTTTTTCAGTGTCACACTTGTTACAGTTGTCACGCTTTTTTTGGGCTGTCTCATCAAAAAACATTTTCAGCATAAATTGTTTTAGTCACGGTTTGTCTCAGTTTGTTTCACAATGACACTCTTTTTCTCATTTAAAATACATTGTCTACAAATGTCACAGTTGTGGCAGACCAGGGATGGCCAATTTTTTTCAGTGTCACACTTGTTACAGTTGTCGCGCTTTTTTTAGGCTGTCTCATTAAAAAAAATTTAAGCCATAAATTGTTTGAGTCACAGTTTGTCTCAGTTTGTTTCACAATGAAACTCTTTTTCTCATTTAAAATACACGGTCTACAAATGTCACAGTTGTTGCAGACCAGGGATGGGCCAATTTTTTTCAGTGTCACACTTGTTACAGTTGTCACGCTTTTTTTGGGCTGTCTCATCAAAAAACATTTCCAGCATAAATTGTTTTAGTCACGGTTTGTCTCAGTTTGTTTCACAATGACACTCTTTTTCTCATTTAAAATACATTGTCTACAAATGTCACAGTTGTGGCAGACCAGGGATGGCCAATTTTTTTCAGTGTCACACTTGTTACAGTTGTCGCGCTTTTTTTAGGCTGTCTCATTAAAAAAAATTTAAGCCATAAATTGTTTGAGTCACAGTTTGTCTCAGTTTGTTTCACAATGAAACTCTTTTTCTCATTTAAAATACATTGTCTACAAATGTCACAGTTGTTGCAGACCAGGGATGGGCAATATTTTCATTGTCCCACTTGTTACACTTGTCGCGCTTTTTTGTGCTGTCTCATTAAAAAAGATTTTCAGCATAAATGCTTAAGTCGCAGTTTGTCTCAGTTTGTTTCATAATGAAACTCTTTTTCTCATTTAAAATACATTGTCTACAAATGTCACAGTTGTTGCAGACCAAGGATGGGCCAATTTTTTTCATTGTCACAGTTGTTACACTTGTCGCGCTTTTTTTGGATGTATCACCAAGAAATATTTTAGCCATAAATTGTTTCAGTCACAGTTTGTCTCAGTTTGTTTCACAATGAAACTCTTTTTCTCATTTAAAATACACTGTCTACAAATGTCACAGTTGTTGCAGACAAGGATGGGCCAATTTTTTTCATTGTCACAGTTGTTACACTTGTCGCACTTTTTTTGGCTGTATCACCAAGAAATATTTTAACCATAAATTGTTTAAGTCACAGTTTGTCTCAGTTTGTTTCACAATGAAACTCTTTTTCTCATTTAAGATACATTGTCTACAAATGTCACAGTTGTTTCAGACCAGGGATGGGCCAATTTTTTTCATTGTCACAGTTGTTACACTTGTCGCGCTTTTTTTGGGCTGTCTCATTAAAAAAGATTTAAGCCATAAATTGTTTAAGTCACTGTTTGTCTCAGTTTATTTCACAATGAAACTCTTTTTCTCATTTAAAATACATTGTCTACAAATGTCACAGTTGTTGCAGACCAAGGATGGGGCAATTTTTTTCATTGTCACAGTTGTTACACTTTTCGCGCTTTTTTTGGCTGTATCACCAAGAAATATTTTAGCCATACATTGTTTCAGTCACAGTTTGTCTCAGTTTGTTTCACAATGAAACTCTTTTTCTCATTTAAAATACATTGTCTACAAATGTCACAGTTGTTTCAGACCAGGGATGGGCCAATTTTTTTCAGTGTCACACTTGTTACATTTGTCACGCTTTTTTTGGGCTGTCTCATCAAAAACCATTTTCAGCATAAATTGTTTTAGTCACGGTTTGTCTCAGTTTGTTTCACAATGACACTCTTTTTCTCATTTAAAATACATTGTCTACAAATGTCACAGTTGTTGCAGACCAGGGATGGCCAATTTTTTTCAGTGTCACACTTGTTACAGTTGTTGCGCTTTTTTTGGGCTGTCTCATTAAAAAAGATTTAAGCCATAAATTGTTTAAGTCACAGTTTGTCTCAGTTTGTTTCACAACGAAACTCTTTTTCTCATTTAAACTACATTGTCTACAAATGTCACAGTTTTTGCAGACCAAGGATGGGGCAATTTTTTCATTGTC
Source organism: Ctena decussata (assembly GCA_963989385.1). Lineage (NCBI taxonomy): Eukaryota > Metazoa > Mollusca > Bivalvia > Lucinida > Lucinidae > Ctena > Ctena decussata. Next base: position 76,302,887 of record OZ022509.1, read on the forward strand.
ACACTTATTACACTTGTCGCGCTTTTTTGGGCTGTCTCATTAAAAAAAAATTTTCAGCATAAATGCTTAAGTCGCAGTTTGTCTCAGTTTGTTTCATAATGAAACTCTTTTTCTCATTTAAAATACATTGTCTACAAATGTCACAGTTGTTGCAGACCAAGGATGGGCCAATTTTTTTCATTGTCACAGTTGTTACACTTGTCGCGCTTTTTTTGGCTGTATCACCAAGAAATATTTTAGCCATAAATTGTTTCAGTCACAGTTTGTCTCAGTTTGTTTCACAATGAAACTATTTTTCTCATTTAAAATACACTGTCTACAAATGTCACAGTTGTTGCAGACAAGGATGGGCCAATTTTTTTCATTGTCACAGTTGTTACACTTGTCGCACTTTTTTTGGCTGTGTCACCAAGAAATATTTTAACCATAAATTGTTTAAGTCACAGTTTGTCTCAGTTTGTTTCACAATGAAACTCTTTTTCTCATTTAAAATACATTGTCTACAAATGTCACAGTTGTTTCAGACCAGGGATGGGCCAATTTTTTTTCATTGTCACAGTTGTTACACTTGTCGCGCTTTTTTTGGGCTGTCTCATTAAAAAAGATTTAAGCCATAAATTGTTTAAGTCACAGTTTGTCTCAGTTTATTTCACAATGAAACTCTTTTTCTCATTTAAAATACATTGTCTACAAATGTCACAGTTGTTGCAGACCAAGGATGGGCCAATTTTTTTCATTGTCACAGTTGTTACACTTGTCGCGCTTTTTTTTGATGTATCACCAAGAAATATTTTAGCCATACATTGTTTCAGTCACAGTTTGTCTCAGTTTGTTTCACAATGAAACTCTTTTTCTCATTTAAGATACATTGTCTACAAATGTCACAGTTGTTTCAGACCAGGGATGGGCCAATTTTTTTCATTGTCACAGTTGTTACACTTGTCGCGCTTTTTTTGGCTGTATCACCAAGAAATATTTTAGCCATAAATGTTTTAGTCACAGTTTGTCTCAGTTTGTTTCATAATGAAACTCTTTTTCTCAGGTAAAATGCACTGTTTACAAATGTCACAGTTGTCGCAGACTAGGGATGGGCCATTTTTTTTCACTGTCACAGTTGTTACACTTGTCGCACTTTTTTTGGCTGTATCACCAAGAAATATTTTAACCATAAATTGTTTAAGTCACAGTTTGTCTCAGTTTGTTTCACAATGAAACTCTTTTTCTCAGGTAAAATGCACTGTTTACAAATGTCACAGTTGTCGCAGACTAGGGATGGGCCATTTTTTTTCACTGTCACAGTTGTTACACTTGTCGCACTTTTTTTGGCTGTATCACCAAGAAATATTTTAACCATAAATTGTTTAAGTCACAGTTTGTCTCAGTTTGTTTCACAATGAAACTCTTTTTCTCATTTAAAATACATTGTCTACAAATGTCACAGTTGTTTCAGACCAGGGATTTACCAATTTTTTTCATTGTCACAGTTGTTACACTTGTCGCGCTTTTTTTTTGCTGTCTGTCTCACCAAAAAAAATTTCAGCATAAATGTTTTAGTCACAGTTTGTCTCAGTTTGTTTCACAATGAAACTCTTTTTCTCAGGTAAAATGCACTGTTTACAAATGTCACAGTTGTCGCAGACTAGGGATGGGCCATTTTTTTTCACTGTCACGCTTGTTACACTTGTCACGTTTTTTTTGGCTTTATCACCAAGAAATATTTTAGCCATAAATTGTTTTAGTCACAGTTTGTTTCAGTTTGTTTCACAACGAAACTCTTTTTCTAAGGTAAAATACACTGTTTACAAATGTCACAGTTGTTTCAGAACAGAAATGGGCCATTTTGTTACACTATCTTTTACTCTATCCTTAGTTGCATCATCAAGCAAAAATTAGCTGTTCAAAATTTATTTATATAACCAGTTGTGCTCAAAGCTGAAGAAGGCACCTGTTACAGTTGTCGCGTTGTTACGGCGTAACAAAAATGCAGCCTTTCGGAAATCTGCTATCTTTTTATGCAGTATCTAGTCGACATATTCATCCACTTTCATATCAACAAATCCCAACTTATAAAGACTACTACAGGTTCACATTCTTCCCTAGGACTATCATCCATTGGAATGCCCTCCCACCCTACATACCAGTCCTTCCTACCTTGGTGCAGTTCAGCAGTGCTGTCTGCCAGGTAATCCATGTCTCTCCCTAAACACCAATTTCTGTTTTTATCTTTTAACTATACTAACACTCTTTATCTTTACAGATGGATCTTGCAAGGGCAATCCTGGGCCTTGTGGAGCAGGTGCATGCATTTATTTGCCAGGACAGGGGGATTGCATTGAGCTTAAGCAGCCAGTGTCACGCTTGACGTCCATACTACTTGGTGAATTAGTTGCAATTGTTATAGCACTTAGTTTTATTGAGGCGGAGAACAAGAAGAAAAAGATTCCATGCGTAAAAATATTTTCTGACAGTCAGTCAGCAGTAGGACTCACGACATTAGGATGGACATGCACCCTCTTCCCATCAGAAAACTGTCCAAGAGGTCAAGGGACTTATTGATAGATTACGACAAAAAGGCACCCAATTAGAATTAGCTTGGACTCCAGGACATGCTAATATAGCTGGTAATGAGATAGCAGATAGGTTAGCAAAGGCTGCAGCAGAGGAGGCAGAGAATATGCCAGAGAATGACAAAGTAGTTACAGCAGTAGACATCAAAACAGCTGCAAAGAGCTCGTGCATAAAAAAGTGGCAACGACGATGGGACTTAACAAGTGCAGGCAGGTGCTTATATGCATACAGGAAAACAGTAGGTATTAAAGGAAATAGAACCTTTTCACCTAAATTCCCGAGAATATGGTCAAAACTGAGAACTGGGTATTGCCTGAATGAATACAGACATAAGATAGGAGCAGCAGAGACACCGAATTGTAAATGTGGAGCAGTGGAGACTTGTGAGCATTATGTGGAGGACTGCACAGAACTCGTGGATCTAAGAGAACAACTGAAAGTGAAACTTATGCAACAAACAGGATTAAATTTGTGGTCAGTGGATTTATTCCTTACAATACAGCAAAAAGACGAATTCCACGAACAACTTTCTTTCTTTCTATCTTTACTGTCTCGGTCAATCATGACCATGATGACAGGTTTCTGGTGTGGCGCATAAGTTCTCACAAAAAAAAAATAAATAAATAAAAAAAAGAAAAAAAATGAATTTGTGACAAAGCCACCAGCAGGTTAAAACTATTTACAAGAAGTCCTCAGGGGCAGGCATTCCATGCCTAACCCCTGTCCTACCCTAGGATATTAAATTTTGGCCTTAAACCCATCAACTGTCTCCGAAGAGACAGCTTCGGTTGTAAGGCCATTCCAAGTTGCAATTGTCCTGGGGAAAAAGGAATTCTTAAAACCGTCCGTGTAAGCGTTTGGACGGTGGTACTGGAATGGGTGAGACCTAGTTCTCCTGCTCCCTTCACCGACCTCAGATAGGTACTTATTCTTATCTACAATGGCAAGATTATTATGGATTTTGTAGAATAGAGACAGAGAAGCCTGCTGTCGTCTTTCCTGCAGATCTGGCCATTGGAGTTCTTCTAACATTTCTCCCACATGGCTTTGATTGCGCCAGCGCCTACAGGTCCAACGGGCAGCAGTCCTCTGTACTTTTTCTATTCTGTTAATATCAACTTGGTGATGGGGCATCCAAACTGGCGCTGCATATTCTAATTTGGGCCGGACCAGAGTTTTATATGCAGCAGCCTTGATTTCCTTCGATGCAAAAGTCAAGTTTCTAAGAAGGAAACCCAAAGTCTTAGTAGCCTTACTGGTAATTTCATTGATGTGCTGGCCCCACTCGAGGTCATCCGTAATTTCAACTCCTAAATATTTGGCTGACGATACATTCTCTAGGACTTGGTTGCAATGTATAACCATGGATTATTTGCTTTGGAGGGGGGTGCCTAGTCACCCTCATAGAGTGACATTTGGCAACATTAAATTTCATGAGCCATGCCTCTTCCCAAAGTGCCAATTTATCTAAATCATCTTGGAGTATCTGTTGGTCTTCGGACCGTCTAATATTTCTATAGAGTACACAGTCATCAGCAAGGACTGTGGAGCTTATGTTGTCTGGCAGGTCATTAATAAAGATTAAGAACAGGATGGGCCCTAAAACAGAACCCTGGGGGACACCAGACAACACGGGGAGAGGGTCTGAACAGACTCCATCCAGAACAACTTTTTGTGTCCTTCCAGATAGCCAGGCTGAGATCCACCGGAGGATATCATTTCGGATACCATAATACTCCAGTTTATAGCGAGCATCGCCCGAAGGGCGAGCTCTTATGGTAGGACATTAGTCAAAAGAAAATGTAGATGATGTTGCATATGTTGCTTCAGAAAACCATCGTTCGATTTCTCGACCGGAATATACCTCCATATGGGGGCTGCCATTATGAATAAACAGGAAGTTTGTTGCTATTCTCCGTAGACACAAAGATAAACACATTCTTATTCACAAAACCTGATATGTGTATGTAAATAATTTTAACGTTCGACCGGAAGTTGAAAAATAAGCCATGATGCAATCGGAACACTTCGGTCAATTCATAGGCGAGGATGTCCGATTGCTGCGACGTTGACGGGTTACCGTAAAAAAAATCCTGCATCGCCATAGAACAGAATAGAATATATAGCCCTTCATAAGGGCTACAGCGATGCTCGCCAATAGGCAGTGCCTATTTTCATATTAAATCAATGGTCTATGGGGGACCTTATCAAAAGCCTTGGCAAAGTCCATAATAATGAGGTCTGTTTGTTTGTGACCTTTATTATTGGCTCTGTCTAGGTTTGACTGCAAATCATGAATGAACTGGACCAGTTGAGTCTCGCATGACCTACCACTTCTGAAGCCATGCTGAGACTCAACTAAAATCTTATGGTCCGATAGATGTTGAATGATTTTGCTCACGAGAATGTGCTCAAGAGACTTACAATAAATACAAGTCAAGGAGACCGGCCTGTACTTGGCAGGGTCATATTTTTCTCCCTTTTTGTAAATGGGAGCCACATTAGCTTGCAGCCAGTCATCTGGTACTCTAGACTGGGCCAAGGACTGGTTGAAAATGCAGGCAAGGACCGGGGCAATTTCAGCACTGCATTCTTTTAACACACGTGCACTTAGGTCGTCTGGACTTATCATCAGTGAAATTTTTGAGGACTTCCTTGAGAAGTCAAGAAGATTCATAAAATCGGCTTAAGTATCAAAATTAAAACCGCGCACCACCAATACATTACTTGCGAGCAGTTACTGTAGTATTGATATTTACGAAGAAGAAATTACCCGAGAGTCATTGCGGCCGTAGGGCCTATTTACAACGATTTATCGCACTGTACAAACTCATTTCACACACTTTCCTATACATTTGTTCCAGCTAACCCCCTTCAGCACTTGGTTCGCCGGAACCCGTCTGTTGTCCCCCCTTGGGGGTTAAGACGTAAGGAAGATAGATAGATAGAACTTTAAGTTAACATGACAGCAGCCATAGAGAGGTTTTACCATGTATACACTCACACACTGTAAAGAGCAATGTGCTTGCCTATAAACAGTGCCTATTTCATATTAGGGGAGCACCCTATCCCTTGGCCTATGGCCTTATTCTGCATTAGCCTGACAGAATCCGTAAAATATTGATACAGCATGATACGACTATTGTGCGAATAGCTAGGTTAGTCACGAAAAATTATGACATTACATTTTTATTAAACCTGTTGCGTTTTAAGTCGTTAAACAGGAAAAAATCAATATATCAGAATCTAAAAATTGAAACAATTACTTACAGCTATCCTAAAATCTGGATGGTCATGAGCAAAGTGAAATAAATATTTCTTGCAAGTGCGGATCAAGGGCGCAGACATCTTGAAACTCTTTTGTTTCTGAAGGTACGCCACATCAGCTAGACGTTTGCCTATTTACACATCATTCAATTTTGTTGATAAATTCAAGCGTTTCTTCGATCACTCAAATCGTCTGTTGGCAACGAAATGGCGCTAAAATCAAGACAGCGTGCGATAAAAATTGCGAGCGGTAGCAGAACCGCGAGCGATAAGGATAAGGCATTTTGGGTTGCTTCCCTTGAGAGCGTTTGGGTAATAGACAGCACCATATTTGGTTATTTCACCCTGATTGAAACTTTACGGCCCTTCTGCCGCATTTGAGTTATTTTGAGCCTATGAGAATGAAATAATTCTTTTTATTGACAAAATATTGTAATTCTGCTTCTGACTTTTATTTTTTTTTGTTTTTTTATCTGTCCAAGAGGACACACATCGTTGAAACGAAGTGAAAATATGAAATCGGTGAGACGTCATAACGACAAACGAAGTTGCAAAAGACGTCAATACGACGTTATTTCTACGTTGTATGTATGACTGGGTACAGGTCCGTGCATGTAAGCGTTCAGACTGGTTGTGTAGGCCTATTTAAATAATACAGCAGGATTCATTCCTTTCAGGGATGTCTCCCGTTCATGAGGCAGAACAAGTAGTAAATTCACCGACCAGCACTCCGCCCCCACCTGGCCACCCTACACACTCTGTACACACACCTTCCCGCCCCGCTTCTCGAAAGCCTGATTAACCTCCTCCCCCCCCCCCACCCACCCACCCCTCCTACAAACACACATTCCCGCCCCGCTTCTAGAAAGCCTCAATGCATGGGCGAGCTAGAGGCTCGAATCTTGCTTGCATCCGGGTAACTTAATAAAAATATTTAAAAGGATACTGCTATTTTATTTCTCTCGCACTGTAAAAAAAATCTGTAGTTTTACGGTAGAATACCTGGCAACCAGCTGCCCGTCCATTTCCCGTTATTTTTACGGCCGTCTGCATGTTAAACATTTTTAGAAATCTCGATATGGTAGAGTTATGCTAAATGAATGCACTCGAAAATACCTTTAAGTGTTGAAGGGCTATATGAACAAAACAATACCTGTCTTATTCTACCCTACTCTGCGTTATAATTCCGCCAATGTTTACGGGCTCCCGTTAAAATAACGGGAAATGGTAAAAATCGACGGATTTTTTACAGTGCGTGTGTTTGACTGCAGGATTTGACTGGACAATACATCTCTGCTTCTCTCTCTCTCTCTCTCTCTCTCTCTCTCTCTCTCTCTCTCTCTCTCTCTCTGTAGGTTGGGGTCGGGGGACTTACACTGTACTTTGTGGAGTAGGTTGGCCGCTGGGATATGTTTGTGTTATAATTTGATGGATGCACATACTAATCCCTCATTGATGATTGTCATACACTGTAAAAAATCCTTGGGCTAATTATGATAAATAGTAAGATAAACCAGTAAACCACAATTCTTTTTTTTGGGGGTTTTTTTTTTTAGTAATTGCAATTTGTAATAATTTATGAACGGTCCTCCAATTACGACACAAGGAATGTGACACCACCTAACCTGTATAGTTCTAAAGTAGTTACCCAGAGGCTGCTGATAGCATCTTTGTTTAGTTCCTATCTTGGGGATGAAATATTAAGAAATGTTGGGCTTCGACTGAAAATGAATTATTGGCGATTTCACTTTTCGAAACTTTCTGAAAGACACTTTTTGAACAAAACAGAGAAAATGACATCACAATACCTATTTAGTTCTAAAGCGGTTACCCTGAGGCGTCTTAAACTGTCTTTGGTTAGTTTCTAAGTTTCTATCTTGGGGCTGAAGTATTTAGAAATGCTGGGATTAATCAGTGGCAAAAAATGATTAAGAGAAATTGCAGTTGGTGTCACTTCATGAACAGCCCTCTCTATACAATACAATGAATGTGACATCACAAACCCTATTTAGGTTTGAAGGAGTTATCCAGAGGCCGCTTTAAGCACCTTTGTGAAGATCCTATCTTGGGGCTGAAGTAGGAAGAAAAACGAGATTTAACATTAAAACAACTTATTTGAGTAACTGAAATTTGTGATAATTTTTAACGGCCCTCGGATTATGACACAGGTAATGTGACACCACAGAACTGGTATATTTCTAAGGAAGTTATCCGGAGGCTGCTTACAACACTTGTGTCTAGTTCGTCTTTTGGAGATGAAGTATTAAGAAATGTTGGTCTATAACTAAAAATGAACATTTATAAATGGTGATATCTCTTTTTGAAACTTTATGAACAGCCCTCTCCGTACAATACATGGAATGTGACACCACAAAACCTATGTAGATTTAAAGTAGATACCCAGAGGCTTCTTAAACTGACTTTGGTCAGTTCTTATCTTAGGGCTGAAGTATCTGGATATTGTGGGAAGAACCAGTGGGTAAAATAATTAACAGTAATTGTAGTTGGCGTAACTTTATGAACATATGAACAGCCCTTTCCTTACAATACAAGGAATGTGACACAACAAAATCTATTAAGATTTAAAGGAGCTATCCAAAGGCTGCTTGTTGTACCTTTCTTTAGATCCTAACTTGGGGCTGAAGCATTTACATATGTTTTGATAACCCAGTAGATGATATGGCTATCAGTGATTTCACTTTTAGAAACTTTATGAACGGCCCTCTTCATCCAGCACATGAAATGTGACACCCCAAAACTTATCAAGTTGAAAAACCGACTTTCGGCAGTTCCTATCTTGGGACTGAAGTTTTAAGTTACACTGAGATAAACCAGTGGTTAAATGATTGATAGGCATTGTAGTTGCATTGTAATTTATGAACAGCCCTCTCCGTACAATACAAGGAATGTGACTCTACAAAACCTATCGAGGTTAGAAGAAGTTATCCAGAAGCCTTTTACAGTACCTTTGTTTAAATTCTATCTAGGGGCTGAAGTATGAAGAAATGTTTGGATAAACCAGTGGATGAAATTACTATCAACTTGCGAAACTTTATGAACGGCCCTCTTTGTACAATACGAGGAATGTGACACCACAATACCTTTGTATTTCTAAAGTGGTTAACCCGAGACTTCTTAAACTGTCTTTGGTTAGTTTCTATCTTGGGGCTGAAGATTTTAGAAATGCTAGGATTAAACATTGGATAAAATGATTTATAGAAATTGCAGTTGGTGTCACTTTATGGACAACCCTCTCCGTATAATACTAGGAATGTGACACTACAAAACCTAATTAGATTTGACAGAGGTATCCTGAGGCCGCTTTTAGCACCTTTGTAAAGATCCTATCTTGGGGCTGAAGTATTAAGAAAACTGAGATTAAACATCGAAACAACTTTTTCGACTAACTGAAATTTGTGATAATTTTTGAACGGCCCTTGCATTACAATACAGGGAATGTGACACCACTGAACTGGTTTGTCTCTAAAGAAGTTATCTAGAGGCTGCCTACAGCACATTCGTTTAGTTCGCATGTAGGAGATGCAGAATTAAGAAATGTTGGTGTATTGCTGAATTTTTTTTATATATAGTGTTATCTCTTTGCGAAACTTTATGGACGGCCCTCTTTGTACAATACGAGGAATGTGACACCACAATACCTTTGTATTTCTAAAGTGGTTACCCTGAGACTTCTTAAACTGTCTTTGATTAGTTTCTATCTTGGGGCTGAAGTATTTAGAAATGCTAGGATTAAACAGTGGATAAAATGATTTATAGAAATTGCAGTTGGTGTCAATTTATGGACACCCTCTCCGTATAATACAAGAAATGTGACACTACAAAACCTAATTAGATTTGACGGAGGTATCCTGAGGCCGCTTTTAGCACCTTTGTAAAGATCCTATCTTGGGGCTGAAGTATTAAAAAAAAATGATATTAAACATTGAAACAACTTTTTTGACTAACTGAAATTTGTGATAATTTTTGAACGACCCTTGCATTACAATACAGAGAATGTGACACCACAGAACTGGTTTATCTCTAAAGAAGCTTTCTAGAGGCTGCCTACAGCACATTCGTTTAGTTCGCATCTTGGAGATGAAGTATTAAGAAATGTTGGTTTATTGCTGAAAAGAATTTATAAATAGTGTTATCTTTTTGTGAAACATTATGAACGGCCCTCTTCGTACAATACATGGAATGTGACACCACAAAACCCATACAGTTCTAAAGTGGTTACCCAGAGGCTTCTTAACTGACTTTGGTTAGTTGCTATCTTGGGGCTGAAGTATCTGGAAATGTTTGTATGAACCAGTGGATAAAACGATCATTAGTAATTGTAGTTGGTTACACTTTATGAACAGCCCTCTCCGTAAAATACCAGGAATGTGTCACAACAAAACCTATGCAGATTTAAAGGAGTTATTCAGAGGCTGCTTTAAGTACATTTCTTTAGATCTTAACTTGAACAAGGAACGTGACAACACAAAACAAATACAGGTTTGAATTATTTATCCAGAAGCCGCTGATAGCATCTTTGTTTAGATCCTATCTTGGGGCCGAGATACTAAGAAGTGCTTAGATAAAACCCCGTGGATGTAAAAACTACCAGTGACTTTACTATGCTTAACTTTATAGACGACCCTCTTCGTACAATACATGGAATGTGATAAAACAAAACCTACGTAGATCTAAAGTGGTTATCCCGAGGCTTCTTAAACTGACTTTGGTTAGCTCCTATCTTGGGGCTGAAGAATTAGGAAATGCTGGGATGAACCAGTAAATCAATTTTTTATATAACTCGCAAACAGGCGCACTTCATGAACAACCCTCCCCGTACAATACAAGGTATGTGACACCACAAAACCTATACAGATTTGAAGGGAGTATACAGAGGCTGCTTAAAGCATCTTTGTTTAGCTCCTATCTTGGGGCTGAAGAAGTAAGCAATGTTGGATAAACCAGGAGATGAAATAATTATCAGTGCTTTGACTTTGCGAAACTTATTGAACGACCCTCTTCATACAATTGATGGAATGTGACAACATTCAACCCATATAAAAAGTTCAAATGTGTTTTCCCAGAGGCTTCTTAAAGTGAAATGGTCATGTCCTACTTTGGGGCTCAAGTATTTAGAGAAGCAGGGATGAACCAGTGGATGAAATGATTATTTGAATTTGAAACTTGTTACACTTTATGAACAGCCCACTCCGTACAATACAAAGAATGTGACACCACAAGACCTATACAAGTTTGAAGGAATTATCAAGAGGCTGTTTATAGCACCTCTGTTAAGATATTATCTTGGGGCTGAAGTATTTAGAAATAATGAGATAACCCAGTGAAACAACTGTTTTTTTTTTGTTTTTTTTATCGGAATTTGATATTTTTTGACACACAACTCGTGGAATGTGACATCATAGAACCGGTATATTTCTGAAGATGCTACCCAGAAGCTGCTTACATCATCGTTGTCTAGTTCGTTTCTTAGGGTTGAAGTATAAAGAAATGTTAGGCTGTAACCTTAAATGAATTTATAAATTATGATATCTATATTGCGACACTTTATAAACGACCCTTTGCGTATTTTATATGGAATGTGACACCACAAACCCTATGTAGTTTTAAAGTGGTTGCTCAGAGGCCTCTGATACTGTCTTTGTTTAGTTCCTGTCTTGGGGCTGAAGCATTTAGAAATGTTTGGATAAACCGGCAGATAAAACAACTATCAGTGATTATACTTTGCGAAACTTTATGAACGGTCCTCTTCGTAACCTTCATGGAATGTGAAACCATAAAACCTAAACATGTAGTTCTGAAGTGGTTTCCCAGAGGCTTCCTAAGGTGTTATGTTTAATTTCTACTTTGGGGCTGAAGTATTTAGAAAAGCCGGGATGAACCAGAGGATGAAATGATTATTAATAGAATTTGAAGTTTGTTAAACTTTATGAACAGCCCTCTCCGTATAATACAAGGAATGTGACACCACGAGACCTATACAGGTGTGAAGGAATTATCCATAGACTATTTATAGCACCTTTGTTTAGATCCTATCTTGGGGCTAAAGTATTTAGAAATAATGAGATATCCCAATGAAACAATTGCTTTCTTTATTGGTTGAAATTTGGTTGATTTTGAACGGCCCTCTCGTATCAACTCGTGGAATGTGACACCACAGAACAGGTATATTTCTAAAGATGATAATCAGAGCCTGCTTACATCACTTTTGTCTTGTTCGCATCTTGGGGCTGAAGTATGAAGAAATGTTGGGCTGTAACTAGAGATGAATTTATAGATTATGATATCTATATTGCAAAACTTTATGAACGGCCCACTGCATATCATATATGGAATGTGACACTACAAAAATGATGTAGTTCGAAAGTAGATGCTAAGAGGCTTCTTATACTGCCTTTATTTAGCTCCTATCTTAGGGCTGAAGAATTGAGAAATGTTTGGATAAACCAGTAGATGAAATAACTTTTAGTGTTTTCAACATGGGAAACTTTATGAACGGCCCTCTTCGTACAATACATGGAAATAGAAACCATAATGACATCTTAAGTGGTTTCCAAGATGTTTCTTAAAGTGTAATGTTTTTGTGTTTTTTTTTTCCTGCATTTGGGATGAAGTATTTAGAAAAGCAAGTATGAACTAGTGGATTAAATGTTTTTTTTAGAATTTGAAGTTTGTTACACTTTATGAACAGCCCTCTTTATACAATACAAGGAATGTGATACCACAATACCTATATAGGTTTAAAGAAATTATCCAGAGGTTGCTTATAGCAACTTTCGGTAGATCCTGTCTTGGGGCTGAAGTATTAAGAAATAATGAAATAACCAAGTGAAAGAACTGTTTTCCCTGTTTTGGTTTTTAAATTGAAATGTGATGATTTTTGAGCGGCCGTCTCGTTACGTGACGTGGAATGTGACACCACAGAATAGGTACATTTTTCGAGATGTTACCCAGAGGCTGCTTACATCACTTTTGTCTTGTTCATATCTTGGGGCTGAAGTATGAAGAAATGTTGGGCTGTAACTGAAGATGAATTTATAGATTATGATATCTATATTTTAAAACTGAAATAAACGATCCTCTGGATCACATATATGGAAAATGACACCACAAAACCTATGTAGTTCGAAAGTAGATGCTAAGAGGCCTCTAATACTTCCTTTATTTAGCTCCTATCTTGGGGCTGAAGAATTGAGAAATGATTGGATAAACCAGTAGATGAAATAACTTTTAGTGATTTTAACTTGCGAAACTTTATGAACGGCCCTCTTCGTGAGCTTACAATATATGGAAATAGAAACCATAATGACATCTAAAGTGGTTTGCCAGAGGCTTCTAAAAAGGTAATGTGTTTTTTTTTGCCTGCTTTGGGGATGAAATATTTAGAAAAGCAAGTATGAACTGGTGGATTAAATGTTTTTTAGAATTGAAGTTTGTTACACTTTATGAACAGCCCTCTTTGTACAATTCAAGGAATGTGACACCACAAGACCTACATAGGTTTAAAGAAATTATCCAGAGGCTGCTTATAGCACCTTAAGTTAGATCCTATCTTGGAGCTGAAGTATTTAGAAATAATGAAATGACCCGGTGAAACAACTGTTTTCCCTTTTTTGTTTTTTAAATTGAAATTTGATAATTTTTGAATGGCTCTCTAGTTACGTCACGTGGAATGTGACACCAAAGAACAGGTATATTTCTCAAGATGTTACCCAGAGGCTGCTTACATCATTTTTGTCTTGTTCGTATCTTGGGGCTGAAGTATAAAAAATGATGGGCTGTAACTAGAGATGAATTTATAGCTTATGATATCTATATTGCAAACTTTAACGAACGGCCCTTTGCATACCCTATATGGAAGGTGACACCACAAAAATGATGTAGTTCGAAAGTAGATGCTAAGAGGCTTCTTATACTGCCTTTATTTAGCTCCTATCTTAGGGCTGAAGAATTGAGAAATGTTTGGATAAACCAGTAGATGAAATAACTTTTAGTGTTTTCAACATGGGAAACTTTATGAACGGCCCTCTTCGTACAATACATGGAAATAGAAACCATAATGACATCTTAAGTGGTTTCCAAGATGTTTCTTAAAGTGTAATGTTTTTGTGTTTTTTTTTTCCTGCATTTGGGATGAAGTATTTAGAAAAGCAAGTATGAACTAGTGGATTAAATGTTTTTTTTAGAATTTGAAGTTTGTTACACTTTATGAACAGCCCTCTTTATACAATACAAGGAATGTGATACCACAATACCTATATAGGTTTAAAGAAATTATCCAGAGGTTGCTTATAGCAACTTTCGGTAGATCCTGTCTTGGGGCTGAAGTATTAAGAAATAATGAAATAACCAAGTGAAAGAACTGTTTTCCCTGTTTTGGTTTTTAAATTGAAATGTGATGATTTTTGAGCGGCCGTCTCGTTACGTGACGTGGAATGTGACACCACAGAATAGGTACATTTTTCGAGATGTTACCCAGAGGCTGCTTACATCACTTTTGTCTTGTTCATATCTTGGGGCTGAAGTATGAAGAAATGTTGGGCTGTAACTGAAGATGAATTTATAGATTATGATATCTATATTTTAAAACTGAAATAAACGATCCTCTGGATCACATATATGGAAAATGACACCACAAAACCTATGTAGTTCGAAAGTAGATGCTAAGAGGCCTCTAATACTTCCTTTATTTAGCTCCTATCTTGGGGCTGAAGAATTGAGAAATGATTGGATAAACCAGTAGATGAAATAACTTTTAGTGATTTTAACTTGCGAAACTTTATGAACGGCCCTCTTCGTGAGCTTACAATATATGGAAATAGAAACCATAATGACATCTAAAGTGGTTTGCCAGAGGCTTCTAAAAAGGTAATGTGTTTTTTTTTGCCTGCTTTGGGGATGAAATATTTAGAAAAGCAAGTATGAACTGGTGGATTAAATGTTTTTTAGAATTGAAGTTTGTTACACTTTATGAACAGCCCTCTTTGTACAATTCAAGGAATGTGACACCACAAGACCTACATAGGTTTAAAGAAATTATCCAGAGGCTGCTTATAGCACCTTAAGTTAGATCCTATCTTGGAGCTGAAGTATTTAGAAATAATGAAATGACCCGGTGAAACAACTGTTTTCCCTTTTTTGTTTTTTAAATTGAAATTTGATAATTTTTGAATGGCTCTCTAGTTACGTCACGTGGAATGTGACACCAAAGAACAGGTATATTTCTCAAGATGTTACCCAGAGGCTGCTTACATCATTTTTGTCTTGTTCGTATCTTGGGGCTGAAGTATAAAAAATGATGGGCTGTAACTAGAGATGAATTTATAGCTTATGATATCTATATTGCAAACTTTAACGAACGGCCCTTTGCATACCCTATATGGAAGGTGACACCACAAAACCTATGTAGTTCGAAAGTAGATGACAAGAGGCTTCTAATACTGTCTTTGTTTAGTTCCTATCTTGGGGCTGAAGCATTAAGAAATGTTTGGATAAACCAGTAGTTGAAATAACTTACAGTAATTTCAACTTGCGAAACTTTATGAACAGCTCTCTTCGTACAATACCTGGAAACAGAAACCATAATGACATCTAAAGTGGTTTTCCAGAGGCTTCTTAAAGTGCAATGGGTTTTTTTCTGGTTTGGGGATGAAGTACTTAGAAAAGCAAATATAAACTAGTGGATGACTGTTTTTTTTAGAATTTGAAGTTTGTTACACTTTATGAACAGCCCTCTTTGTACAATACAAGGAATGTGACACCACAAGACCTATACAAGTTTAAAGAAGTTTTCCAGAGGCTGCTAACTGCGCCTATAGTTAGATCCTATCTTGGGGCTGAAGTATTAAGAAATAATGAAATAACCCAGGGAAACAACTGTTTCCCCCCCCCCCCTTTTTTTTAAATTGAAATTCGATAATTCTTGAACGACCCTCTCGTTACGTCACGTGGAATGTGATACCACAGAACATGTATATTTCATCATTTTTGTCTTGTCCGTATCTTGGGGCTGAAGTACAAATGTTGGGCTGTAACGAGAGATGAATTTATAGATAATGTTAGCTATATTGCAAACTTTTATGAACGGCCCTCTGCATACCATATATGGAATGTGACACCACAAAACCAATGAAGTTCGAAAGTATATGCCAAGAGGCTTTTAATACTGTCTTTGTTTAGTTCCTACCTTGGGGCTGAAGCATTAAGAAATGTTTCGATAAACCAGTAGATGAAATAACTTGTAGTGATTTCAACTTGCGAAACATTATGAACGGACCTCTTCGTACATACATGGAAATAGAAACCAAAATGACATCTAAAGTTGTTTTCCAGATGCTTCTAAAAGTGTAACGTTAATGTTCCTGCTTTGGGGATAAAGTATTTTGAAAAGCCGGAGTGAACCAGTGGATGAATTCATATGTAGAATTTGAAGTTTGTTTCACTTTATGAACAGCCCTCTCCGTACATTACAAGGAATGTGACACCACAATACCTATACAGGTTTGAAGGAATTGTCCAGAGGCTGTTTATAGCATCTTTGTTAAGATCCTATCTTGGGGTGGAAGTATATAGAAATAATGAGATAACTCAATGAAATTTCTTTTTTTTTTTTTTTTGATTGAAATTTGTTTGATTTTGAACGGCCCTTTCGTATCAACTCGTGGAATGTGACACCACAGAAAAGGTATATTTCTCAAGATATTAATCAGCCTGTTTATATCACTTTTGTCTTGTTCGCATCTTGGGTCTGGCGGTATATAGAACTGTAGGGCTGTAACTAGAGATGAATTAATAGATTATAATATCTATATTTTAAAACTTTTTGAACGGCCCTATGGATACCATATATGGAATGTGACACCACAACACATATGGAGTTCAAAGGTAGATGCCAAGAGGCTTCTAATACTGTCTTTGTTTAGTTCCTATCTTGGGGCTGAAGCATTGAGAAATGTTTGGATAAACCAGTAGTTGAAATAACTGTCAGTGATTTCAAATTGCGAAACTTTATGAACGGCCCTCTTCGTACAATACATGGAATTAGAAACCATATTGACATCTAAAGTGGTTTCCCAGAGGCTTCTAAAAGTGTAATGTGTTTTTCTGCTTTGGGGTTGAAGTATTTAGAAAAGAAAGTATAAACTAGTGGATGAAATGTTTTTTTAGAATTTGAAGTTTGTTACACTTTATGAACAGCCCTCTTTGTACAATACAAGGAATGTGACACCACAAGACATATACAGATTAAAAGACATTAACCAGAGGCTGCTTATAGCGCCTTTCGTTAGATCCTATCTTGGGGCTAAAGTATTTAGAAATAATGAAATATCCAAGCGGAAACAACTGTTTTCCCCTTTTTTTTTTTTCAAATTGAAATTTGATAATTTTTGAACGGCCCTATCGTAACGTCACGTGCAATGTGACACCACAGAACATGTATATTAATAAAGATGTTACCCAGAGGCTGTTTACGTCATTTTTGTCTTGTTCGTATCTTGAGGCTGATGTATATATGTTGGGCTGTAACTAGAGATGAATGTATACATTTTAATATCTATATTGCAAACTTTTATGAACGGCCCTCAGCGTACCCTATATGAAATGTGCCACCACAAGATCTATGGAGTTCAAAAGTAGATGCCAAGAGGCTTCTTATACTATCTTTGTTTAGTTCATACCTTGGGGCTGAAGCATTAAGAAATGACTGGATAAACCAGTAGAGGAAAACTTGTAGTGATTTCAACTTGCGAAACTTTATGAACGGACCTCTTCGTACATACATGGAAATAGAAACCATAATGACATCTAAAGTGCTTTTCCAGAGGCTTCTAAAAGTGTAACGTTAATTTTCGCTTAGATGAGACTATATGACTGCATTAGACTCACTTCAGAGATAATCGATCTTTACCAGCTTTTTGTGCGGAAAATGAGCGCTGAA
Organism: Ctena decussata; assembly: GCA_963989385.1. Lineage (NCBI taxonomy): Eukaryota > Metazoa > Mollusca > Bivalvia > Lucinida > Lucinidae > Ctena > Ctena decussata. Next base: position 76,320,678 of record OZ022509.1, read on the forward strand.
TTAAGCTCACGGTAATTTTTTTGGGAAGCAACTCTGCGGTTTTCATTTTTGCCTCTCTTCTCAGTGGGGGACAACTCTTGAAAGCAGGAATTTGCTCCTTTAGGAGTAAGTTCTTTCCTTTAAGAGTAGACCACTGGGAACAGCTACGCCATCCAGAAAAGCAATTTGTTCCCTTTGCATAAGTGACAGAAAAAAATGGATGTGTACCCAAGCAAGTATTTAAAAACGTATGTTGTGTTAACTCATCAGTGAAATGAGTCCACACAAAATGAGCCGCGACACGACAAAACCAACAATGTGGTTGTGCGGCCAGCGCAGGCTCAGATCAGCCTGGGCATCCGCACAGTCTGGTCAGAGTCTTCGCTGTCCGGATGGAGGTAGCTTAGACCCTTAGCTACCCTTCAAGCCGTAAGCGAAGAGTCTGACTGGACTGGGCGGACACCCAGGCTGATCTGAGTCTGCCCTGGGACCACAACCACATTGTTGGTTTTCTCGTATCGCGGCTCAATGTCATATGTTTTAGTAGAAAAATGTTAAAATTGACCACTGAAACTTGTTGGCTATCCATATTAAACGGCCCACCAAAGAGGTAATTTCGGGTTTAATTGAAAAAAAAGCCTTTAAGTCATGGGTTCTGATCGAACATACACAACATAGATCTTCCTGGTAAATGAAAAAATGAGCACTAAAACGTGTGTTTGTTTGTTTGAATAGTAGCGGGAAAGCAACTAGGGTAGCACATAGGGTAAATACCAGCACCCTAACCCATCAACCAAACCTTTGGAATTACTTTCGGTCCAGCTAGTGGACATGCGAAGTGTTGCAACATCACGTTACATTATTCAACGGGCTCAAGTAAAAAGTAATCTTGAAATAAGCAAGTTTAAAAACGAATGGGGTTTATAAATTGCACTTTTTGATCATTGGGCTGAAGTATGAATTATAAAATATGATATCTATTTTGCGACACTTTATAAACGGCCCTCGCATACCATATATGGAATGTGACACCACAAACCCCATATAGTTTTTAACTCCTTGCCCAGAGGCTTCTGAAAATATCTTTGTTTAGTTCCTATCTTGGGGCTGAAACATTAAGAAATGTTTGGATAAACCAGTAGATGAAATAATTATCAGCGATTTTTCTTTGCGAAACTTAATGAACGCCCCCCCCCCCCCCCCTTCGCACAATACATGGAATGTGACATGATAAAACCTATATAGGAAGTTCAAAAGTGGTTTCCCAGAGGCTTCTTAAAGTGTAATGGTTATTTCCTACTTTATGGATGAAGTATTTAGAAAGGCAGCGATGGACGAGTATACATACGAAATGATTTTTATAATTTGAAGCTAGTTACATTGTGAACAGCCCTCTCCGTACAGTACAAAGAATGTGACACCACAAGACCTATATATATATTTGAAGGAATTATCCAGAGGCTGTTTATATCACCCTTGATTATGTCCTATCTTGGGGCTGAAGTATTTCAAAATAATGAGATAACCCTGAGAAACGACTATTTTTTGCATTGAAATTTGATATTTCTTGAACGGCCCTCTAGATACAACTCATGGAATGTGACACCACATAACAGGTATTTTTCTCAAGATGTCACCCAGAGCCTCCTTACATAAGCTTTGTCTATATTTCGTATCTTGGGGTTGAAGAATAAAAAAATGTTGGGCTGTAACAGAAAATGAATTTATAAATTATGATAACTATTTTGCGACACTTTATTAACGGCCCTCTGCGTACCATTTATGGAATGTGACACCACAAACCCTATGTAGTTTTAAAGTTGTTGCCCATAGGCTTCTGATAATTTCTTTATTTAGTTCCTATCTTGGGGCTGAAACATTTAGAAAGGTTTGGATAAACCAGTAGATGAAATAATTATCAGTGATTTTAAATTGCGAAACTTAATGAACGGCCCCCTTCGTACAATACATGGAATATGACACCATAAACCTATATAGAAAGTTCAAAAGTGGATTCCCAGAGGCTTCTTAAGGTGTTATGGTTATTTCCTGCTTTGTGGATGAAGCATTTAGAAAAGGAGGGATGAACGAGCGGATGAAATGATTATTATAATTTGAAGTTGGTTACACCGTGTCCAGCCCTCTCCGTTCAATACAAAGAATGTGACACAACAAGACCTATATATGTTTGAAGGAATTATCCAGAGGCTATTTATAGCACCCTTGTTTAGATCCTATGTTGGGGCTGAAGTATTTGTAAATAATGAGATAACCCAGAGAAACGACTATTTTTTTAATTGAAATTTGATATTTTTTGAACGGCCCTCTCATAACAACACGTGGAGTGTGACACCACAGAACAGGTACATTTCTCAAGATGTTACCCCAAAGCCTGCTTACATTGTGTCTAAGTCGTATCTTGGGTTTGAAGAATAAAGAAATGTTGGGCTGTATCTGTAAATGAATGTATAAACTATGATATCTATTTTGCGAAACTTTATAAACGGCCCTCGGCGTACTGTATATGGAATGTGACACCACAGAACCTATGTAGTTTTAAGGTGGTTGCCCAGAGGCCTCTGATTATGTTTTTGTTTAGTACCTATCTTGGGGCTGAAGCATTAACACATGTTTTGATAAACCAGTAGATGAAATAACTATCAGTAATTTTACTCTGCAAAACTTTATGAACAGCCCTCTTCGTAAGATACAAGGAATGTGACACCATTAAAACCTACGCATATAGTTCTGAACTGGCTCCCAGAGGCATCCTTAGGTGTAATGGTTATTTTTCGCTTTTGGGGCTGAAGAATAGAGAAAAGCCGGGATGAACCAGTTTATGAATTGATTATTAGAATTTGCAGTTTGTAACAATTTGTGGACAGCCCTCTCCGTACAAGACAAGGAATGTGACACCACAAGACCTATACGGGTTTGGAGAAATTATCTTGAGGCTGTTTAAAGAAACTTTGTTTAGATCCTATCTTGGGGCTTAAGTATTTAGAAATTATGAGATAACCCAGTGAAACAACTGTTGATTTTTTTTCTTATTGAAATTTGATATTTTAACGGCCCTCTCGTAACATTTCGTTGAATGTGACACCAGAGAACAGTTATATTTCTCAAGATATTACCCAGCGGCCGATTACGTCATTTTTGTCTTGTTCGTATCTTGGGTTTGAGGTTTGAGAAATGTTGGGCTGTAACTGAAGATAAATTTATAGATTATGATATCTATATTGCAAAACTTTATAAACGGCCCTCTGCGTACCATATAGGGAATGTGACACCACAAAACCTATGTAGTTCTAAAGAAGTTGCCAAGAGGCTTCTAAAACTGTTTTTGTGAAGTTCTATCTTGAGGCTTTAGCATAAAGAAATGTTTGGATAAACCAGTAGATTAACTAACTTTTAGTGATTTCAACTTGTGAAACTTTATAAACGGCCCTCTTAATACAATACACGGAATGTGAAACCATAACGACATATAAAGTGGTAACCCAGAGGCTTCTCAAAGTGTAATGTTGTTTTTGGATCCTGCTTTTGGAATAAAGTATTTAGAAAAGCAAGTATGAACTAGCAGATGAAATAACTTTTAGAACTTGAAGTTTGTTACACTTTATGAACAGCCCTCTCCGTACAATACAAGGAATGTGACACCACAAGACCTATACAGATTGAAAGGAATTATCCAGAGTCTATTTATAGCACCCTTGTTTAGATCCTATCTTGGGGCTGTTGTATTAATAAATGGTGAGATAACCCTGAAAAACGACTATTTTTTAAATTGAAATTTGATATTTTTGAACGGCCCTCCAGATACAACTCGTGGAATGTGACACCACAGGACAGGTATATTTCTCAAGAGGGTACCCAGAGGCTGCTTATATCATCTTTGTCTAGGTCGTATCTTGGGGCTGAAGTGTAAAGAAATGTTTGGATAAATCAGTAGATGAAATAACTTTTAACGATTTCAACTTCCGAAACATTTTGAACGGCCCTCTCCGTACTATACAAGGATGTGACACCACAAGGCCTATACAGGTTTGAAGGAATTATCCAGAGGCTGCTTATAGCACCTTTAGTTAGTTCCTATCTTGGGGCTGAAGTATTTAGAAAAAATGAAATAACCCAGTGAAACAACTGTTTTTAATTGAAATTTTATAATTTTTGAACGGCCCTCTTGTCATAATACGTGGAATATGACACCACAGAACCGGTATATTTCTCAAGATGTTACCCAGAGGTTGCTTACATCACTTTTGTCTTTTTCGCATCTTAGAGATGAAGTATATAGAAATGTTGGGCTGTAACTGTAAATGAATGTTTTAACTATGATATCTATTTTGCGAAACTTTATAAACGGCCCTCTGCGTACTGTATATGGAATGTGACACCACAGAACCTATGTAGTTCTTAGGTGGTTGCCCAGAGGCCTCTGCTTATATCTTTGTTAAGTACCTATCTTGGGGCTGAAGCATTAACAAATGTATTGATAAACCAGTAGATGAAATAACTATCAGTGATTTTACTCTGCAAAACTTTATGAACAGCCCTCTTCGTAAGATACAAGGAATGTGACACCATAAAACCTACACATATATTTCTGAACTGGTTTCACAGAGGCATCCTAGGTTGTTATGGTTATTTTTCGCTTTTGGGACTGAAGAATTGAGAAAACGGCCCTCTCCGTACTATACAAGGATGTGACACCACAAGGCCTATACAGGTTTGAAGGAATTGTCCAGAGGCTGCTTATAGCACCTCTAGTTAGTTCCAATCTTGGGGCTGAAGTATTTAGAAATAATGAAATAACCCAGTGAAACAACTGTTTTAATTAAAATTTATAAAAGATGTTACCCAGAGGCTGCTTACATCACTTTTGTCTTGTTCGTATCTTTGGCTGAAGTTTAAAGAAATGTTGGGCTGTAATTGTAAATGAATTTATAGATTATGATATCTATATTGCGACACTTTATAAACGGCCCTCTGCGCACCGTATATGGAATGTGACACCACAAAACCTATGTAGTATTAAAGTGAGTTCCCAGACGCCTCTGATACTGTCTTTGTTTAGTTCCTATCTTGGGGCTGAATCATTGAGAAATGTTTGGATAAACCAGTAGATGAAATAACTTTTAGTGATTTCAACTTGTGAAACTTTATGAACGGCCCTCTTAATACAATACATGGAATGTGAAACCATAACGAATTATAAAGTGGTTATCCGGAGGCTTCTCGAAGTGTAATGTTGTTTTTTGGATCCTGCTTTTGGGCTAAAGTATTTAGAAAAGCAAGTATGAACTAGCAGATGAAATAGCTTTTAGAATTCGAAGTTTGTTACACTTTATGAACAGCCCTCTTCGTACAATACAAGGAATGTGACACCACAAGACCTATACAGGTTTGAAGTAATTGTCCAGAGGCTGTTTACAGCATCTTTGTTTAGATCCTATCTTGGGGCTGAAGTATTAATAAATAATGAGATAACCCTGAAAAAGACTATTTTTTTATTTGAAATTTGATATTTTTTGAACGGCCCTCTAGATACAACTCGTGGAATGTGACACCACAGGGCAGGTATATTTCTCAAGAGGGTACCCAGAGGCTGCTTACATCATCTTTGTCTAGGTCGTATCTTGGGGCTGAAGTGTAAAGAAATGTTTGGATAAACCCGTAGATGACATAACTTTTAGCAATTTCAACTTGCGAAACTTTATGAACGGCCCTCTCCGTACAATATAAGGAATGTGACACCACAAAACCTATGCAGGTTTGAAGGAATTGTCCAGAGGCTGCTTATAGCACCTTAAGTTAGTTCCTATCTTGGGGCTGAAGTAATAAGAAATAATGAAATAACCCAGTGAAACAACTGTTTTAATTGAAATTTATAATTTTTGAATGGCCCTCTCGTTATAATACATGGAATAAGACAACACAGAACCGGTATATTTCTCAAGATGTTACCCAGAGGCTGCTTACATCACTTTTGTCTTGTTCGTATCTTTGGCTGAAGTTTAAAGAAATGTTGGGCTGTAATTGTAAATGAATTTATAGATTATGATATCTATATTGCGACACTTTATAAACGGCCCTCTGCGCACCGTATATGGAATGTGACACCACAAAACCTATGTAGTATTAAAGTGAGTTCCCAGAAGCCTCTGATACGGTCTTTGTTTAGTTCCTATCTTGGGGCTGAAGCATTGAGAAATGTTTGGATAAACCAGTAGATGAAATAACTTTTAGTGATTTCAACTTGTGAAACTTTATGAACGGCCCTCTTAATACAATACATGGAATGTGAAACCATAACGAATTATAAAGTGGTTATCCGGAGGCTTCTCGAAGTGTAATGTTGTTTTTTGGATCCTGCTTTTGGGCTAAAGTATTTAGAAAAGCAAGTATGAACTAGCAGATGAAATAGCTTTTAGAATTCGAAGTTTGTTACACTTTATGAACAGCCCTCTTCGTACAATACAAGGAATGTGACACCACAAGACCTATACAGGTTTGAAGTAATTGTCCAGAGGCTGTTTACAGCATCTTTGTTTAGATCCTATCTTGGGGCTGAAGTATTAATAAATAATGAGATAACCCTGAAAAAGACTATTTTTTTATTTGAAATTTGATATTTTTTGAACGGCCCTCTAGATACAACTCGTGGAATGTGACACCACAGGGCAGGTATATTTCTCAAGAGGGTACCCAGAGGCTGCTTACATCATCTTTGTCTAGGTCGTATCTTGGGGCTGAAGTGTAAAGAAATGTTTGGATAAACCCGTAGATGACATAACTTTTAGCAATTTCAACTTGCGAAACTTTATGAACGGCCCTCTCCGTACAATATAAGGAATGTGACACCACAAGACCTATGCAGGTTTGAAGGAATTGTCCAGAGGCTGCTTATAGCACCTTAAGTTAGTTCCTATCTTGGGGCTGAAGTAATAAGAAATAATGAAATAACCCAGTGAAACAACTGTTTTAATTAAAATTTATAATTTTTGAATGGCCCTCTCGTTATAATACATGGAATAAGACAACACAGAACCGGTATATTTCTCAAGATGTTACCCAGAGGCTGCTTACATCACTTTTGTCTTGTTCGTATCTTTGGCTGAAGTTTAAAGAAATGTTGGGCTGTAATTGTAAATGAATTTATAGATTATGATATCTATATTGCGACACTTTATAAACGGCCCTCTGCGCACCGTATATGGAATGTGACACCACAAAACCTATGTAGTATTAAAGTGAGTTCCCAGAAGCCTCTGATACGGTCTTTGTTTAGTTCCTATCTTGGGGCTGAAGCATTGAGAAATGTTTGGATAAACCAGTAGATGAAATAACTTTTAGTGATTTCAACTTGTGAAACTTTATGAACGGCCCTCTTAATACAATACATGGAATGTGAAACCATAACGAATTATAAAGTGGTTATCCGGAGGCTTCTCGAAGTGTAATGTTGTTTTTTGGATCCTGCTTTTGGGCTAAAGTATTTAGAAAAGCAAGTATGAACTAGCAGATGAAATAGCTTTTAGAATTCGAAGTTTGTTACACTTTATGAACAGCCCTCTTCGTACAATACAAGGAATGTGACACCACAAGACCTATACAGGTTTAAAGTAATTGTCCAGAGGCTGTTTACAGCATCTTTGTTTAGATCCTATCTTGGGGCTGAAGTATTAATAAATAATGAGATAACCCTGAAAAAGACTATTTTTTTATTTGAAATTTGATATTTTTTGAACGGCCCTCTAGATACAACTCGTGGAATGTGACACCACAGGGCAGGTATATTTCTCAAGAGGGTACCCAGAGGCTGCTTACATCATCTTTGTCTAGGTCGTATCTTGGGGCTGAAGTGTAAAGAAATGTTTGGATAAACCCGTAGATGACATAACTTTTAGCAATTTCAATTTGCGAAACTTTATGAACGGCCCTCTCCGTACAATATAAGGAATGTGACACCACAAGACCTATGCAGGTTTGAAGGAATTGTCCAGAGGCTGCTTATAGCACCTTTAGTTAGTTCCTATCTTGGGGCTGAAGTAATAAGAAATAATGAAATAACCCAGTGAAACAACTGTTTTAATTGAAATTTTATAATTTTTGAATGGCCCTCTCGTTATAATACGTGGAATAAGACAACACAGAACCGGTATATTTCTCAAGATGTTACCCAGAGGCTGCTTACATCACTTTTGTCTTGTTCGTATCTTTGGCTGAAGTTTAAAGAAATGTTGGGCTGTAATTGTAAATGAATTTATAGATTATGATAACTATATTGCGACACTTTATAAACGGCCCTCTGCGCACCGTATATGGAATGTGACACCACAAAACCTATGTAGTATTAAAGTGAGTTCCCAGAAGCCTCTGATACGGTCTTTGTTTAGTTCCTATCTTGGGGCTGAAGCATTGAGAAATGTTTGGATAAACCAGTAGATGAAATAACTTTTAGTGATTTCAACTTGTGAAACTTTATGAACGGCCCTCTTAATACAATACATGGAATGTGAAACCATAACGAATTATAAAGTGGTTATCCAGAGGCTTCTTAAAGTGTAATCTTGTTTTTTGGATCCTGCTTTTGGGATAAAGTATTTAGAAAAGCAAGTATGAACTAGCAGATGAAATAGCTTTTAGAATTCGAAGATCGTTACATTTTATGAACGGCCCTCTTCGTACAATACAAGGAATGTGACACCACAAGACCTATACAGGTTTGAAGTAATTGTCCAGAGGCTGTTTACAGCATCTTTGTTTAGATCCTATCTTGGGGCTGAAGTATTAATAAATAATGAGATAACCCTGAAAAAGACTATTTTTTTATTTGAAATTTGATATTTTTTGAACGGCCCTCTAGATACAACTCGTGGAATGTGACACCACAGTGCAGGTATATTTCTCAGGAGGGTACCCAGAGGCTGCTTACGTCATCTTTGTCTAGGTCGTATCTTGGGGCTGAAGTGTAAAGAAATGTTTGGATAAACCCGTAGATGAAATACTTTTTAGCAATTTCAACTTGCGAAACTTTATGAACGGACCTCTCCGTACAATACAAGGAATGTGACACCACAAGACCTATACAGGTTTGAAGGAATTGTCCAGAGGCTGCTTATAGCACCTTTAGTTATTTCCTATGTTGGGGCTGAAGTATTTAGAAATAATGAAATAACCCAGTGAAACAACTGTTTTAATTGAAATTTTATAATTTTGAACGGCCCTCTTGTTATCATACGTGGAATAAGACACGACAGAACCGGTATATTTCTCAATATGTTACCCAGAGGCTGCTTACATCACTTTTGTCTTGTTCGTATCTTTGGCTGAAGTTTAAAGAAATGTTGGGCTGTAATTGTAAATGAATTTATAGATTATGATATCTATATTGCGACACTTTATTAACGACCCTCTGCGCACCGTATATGGAATGTGACACCACAAAACCTAAGTAGTATTAAAGTGAGTTCCCAGAAGCCTCTGATACTGTCTTTGTTTAGTTCCTATCTTGGGGCTGAAGCATTGAGAAATGTTTGGATAAACCAGTAGATGAAATAACTTTTAGTGATTTCAACTTGTGAAACTTTATGAACGGCCCTCTCAGGATGCGAATCTTGGAAGATTTGGGTACTCAAAAGCTTCTTAACTGTCTTAGATAATTAATCTGACAATGATAAAAACCACAATTACTGGGGCAAACAGAGAAACTTTATTTCAGACCATCTGATCTGAGATCTATGTGCACGTTTGCAACCATTTGTGCCACATGTCCTGGTAAATCAGTTGGACCAGCGCAAATTCAGACAATCGAGCCATTTAGAGAGTTTGGTAGGTGCATCAATATTTTGGAGCAAATACGGTGCTGAATGGATTCAAGTATACCAAAATCACCACCGTTTGGAACATCTGCAGAGTGGCACGATTGGATGAAATGTAAAGCCTTTAAGGACCACTGACAAAATGAAAATAGCTTCGTAAATTATCATTATTTAGATCTAGTTCGTATATTAAGAAGTGCTAGGATATAGATCCAGTAATTAGAAATTTCCTTAGTCTAGACAGTGATTTATAGGTCAGTGGTCTACAAAAAAATGATAAGCCGCGTCACGACAAAACCAACAAAGTGGCATGTGCGCCCAGCGAATACTCAGACCAGCCTGGGCATCCGCCCAGTCTGACCAGAGTCTTCGCTGCCCGCATGGAGGTAGTCCAGACCCATAGCTACCTTTTGAGCGCAAAGTGAAGACTCTGGTCAGACTAGGATGATGCCCAGACTGATCTGAGTCTTCGCTAGGCGCACATGCCACATTGTTGGTTTTGTCGTGTCGCGTGTCAAATGTTAATCCTATGAGGTGCGGTGTACATAATAAAAATTATAAATATACATTAGAAAAACACACACGGAAGACTCTGATGAGCCTGTACAAATTTCGAAATAATCGAATTAGGTTCGTGGTAAAAGGTGATGGCTTTTACCCGTATCAAGGGAGATAAATTATAGCTCGCGGCTATCGGCGGCTGAAAATTTTTATCGCTCGCTGTCTTGATTTCGGTCGAAATGGCATCGCCTGGAATTGAGCTGTTGTTTAACAGTGTAAAATCACAGATAACGGGACCCCAGGACAGTGTCGTCTGTGTCTTACACTGGCAGATAGTTTCAGCCGGTTTTACCTGCATTGGCACTGGAGAGAAAGTAAGAAATTACGACATAGGAACTTCGATGTATGACTTGCATTTTCTCATCAATTTACAGTAAAATCAAAACACCAAGGAATTTACAACGGTTAAAGGAAAGTGAAGAAGAGTTTGAACTACAGTCAAGGGTCAAAAGTATTTACACAAAAATATTTTTCCATAGACTTTAGTGTATTTACACGATACAAGAAAATTAATTCTGTCACTTCTCCTGGATCAGGCATAAAATAATTACCATGATTGAAAAGCTAAATAAACAATGCAATAAAAACTATTTACAGAACTAAATTCTGCCTCCTCAATGTTAAGATACAGGCTGTTAAACTTATAATAAATTTTGAAAACGACAAGTTTCCATTGACGTTAATGGCGACGTCACGAAAAATGTTGCCGAAAACTCTAACGTTATTTTAAAAGTTTTGCTATTTACGTATGAGATGAAGAAATAAATCGAAACAAATATATTGCTTGCATTATTCATCCAACTTTATACCAGTGCAAATATATTGTAATCCGCCGAACAGAAGTGCCAAAAAATAATTTCTAGTAAACAAAAAAATACACTAAAGTCTATGGGAAAATCAATTTTGTGGAATTACTTTTGGTCCTTGAGTGTAGTTTGTGAAAAAGCAAAAACAGAATGGGTAAATTTAACCTGTGAAAAAATTGAAACATGTACAGATCCTAAAGAAAAGTGGCAAGAATTTAAGAAGTTAACATCATACAGAAAGAAAGATGACATGGATGTACTTCCATTGTTAAACGAGAATGGTGATGTGGTGTTTGACCACAACTGTAAGTGCGAAATTCTGCGGAAAACATTCTTTGGAGGTGCCCATATCGAAGGGGAGAGTTTTGATGAAAGTTTTAGGACAGAAGTGGAACAAAAAGTGCATGACCTCAAAGAAATGAATTCCAATGATGGTGATGATTTTCTAAATAGGCCCATTATGTATGAAGAAGTTGAGGCTTCCATACAAAGATTGAAAAGAGATAAAGCACCTGGACCAGACTTGGTATTCACAGACATGCTTATTAAATCAAATGATGCACTTCTCAAGGCTGTGACAGTTTTATTCCAAAAATCATGGAATGAATTGGAAAACTGCCAGACATGGAAAAGTGCGAATGTGAAATTTTTAACCAAACCAGGTAAAGACTCGTACTATACTGGAAGCTCGATCATACCGTCCGATAAGCCTTACAAGTGTGTTAGGAAAATGCATGGAACGTATTATTCATGCCAGATTATATGCCTTTGCAGAACATCACAAAATACTGGATTCAGAGCAAGATGGGTTTAGAAAATTTCGTGGAACAACTCACTCTTTGCTAAGGTTCTCACAGAATGTTTTGTCAGGATTCAGTGAGCAAAAGGCTACATTACCCACATTTATTAATATGGAAAAAGCATTTGACTCGGTCTGGAGAGATGGTCTACTTGTTAAGCTGCATGAGAAAGGTGTGACTGGAATAATATGGAATTGGATTGCAGACTTCCTCCACAGTAGGAGTGCTACATGTATTCTCAAGAACAAACCTGGAGATTCTTTCAGGACTGACTTAGGACTTCCACAAGGAAGTGTACTATACCCTCTCCTGTTCTCTATTTTCTTTAATGATATGTGTAATGGTGTGGATTGTGAGAAGGTACATGTAAAGTTTGCTGATGATGGCACAGTCTGGATAAGTGGAGATAATCCACCTGAGTTAGCACTTACCATGAAAAAGGACCTACAAAATATCTCTGCCTGGATGTACAAATGGAGAATGAAGTTGAATACCGGAAAGACTGAGTATGTTCTGTTTACAAGAGACCCAAATCATACTGTTTCTATAGTTGAACTGCAAGGTAAAGCTCTAAAATGTGCAGATGAGGTATTAACCTTGCGAAAGAAACCCAGCTTTTCTACAGCTTTAGCGCAGCTTTGAAAGCTGTGCAGAAGCTTCGCAAAAGCCGGCGGTATTGGCACCTGCGTATTTAAGCTGTAGAAAAGCTAGCCTTTCCGCACAGCTGCAGAAAAGCCGGCTTTAACGCAGCTTTATACAAACCTGCAGAAAAGCTGGCTTTTACCCAGCTTTAGCGAAGCTCTAACACAGCTTTAACGCAGAGGCACATAAAGGCTGCATCAAACCCAAAAGCTGCGTTTAAGCTGCAGAAACGCAGCTTTTCCGCATGTGCCAATACCGCCGGAAAAGCTGCAGAAACGCAGCTTTTCCGCAGGTGCCAATACCGCCGGCTTTTGCGAAGCTTCTGCGCAGCTTTTCTACAGCTCTGATTCAGACCTGCGTTAAAGCTGCGTTTCCGCAGCTAAAACGCAGCTTTATGACAAAGCTGTGTTATAGCCGCATTAAAGCTGCGTTTCTGCAGCTTTAGGTCAAAGCAGTGTAAAAGCTGCGTTTCCCCAGCTTCAACGCAGCTTTAGGTCAAAGCTGCGTTTCTACTGCTTGAAAAGCAAACCTGCGTAAAAGCTGCGTATCTGTCAGAAACCTGCGTCTTTAAAAGTTCTGGATGAGGACAGAAAAACAGAAACGTCAAAAATAAAAACAAATAGAATTTAATATAATAAAACAGTGCTATACAAACACCTTTAAAGGTAACAACAGTGATATGGTAAATTATCAGATAGCTGACTAGATATCATGCAGTAACAAAAATACAAACTGAGCATAAAACTATTAAATTTCAGTGTTTATCCCATTCCCTTGACTTTTACTCACAGATAATGATGAATTTAGGGGGAAAACAATCAAAAGTAATTCAAATTCAAGTCTTTTCCATTTTGTGTGTGTGTGTGGGAAGTCACTGGGAGGTGGGGGGGGGGGGGGGGGGTTACCTGCATGCATGCCTGCCTGTCTGCTTGTATGTCAGTTTATCTATCTGTCTGTGGTCTTAAATAATGCAAAATTTATAAGATTAAGAACAGAATGAAATTCTAGAAAAATTAAATCTTACCAGAATCCAAATCCAGTGAAAATGAACAAGTTGCAAACATTATCTCCACATGTTTAGCCTTAAAGTCACTGTTTTCTTTTTACTTGACTCTTTATAAATGATGGCTTAAAAAGTTTTTTGGAAAGATTTTTATGCCACATGGCCCCCTCAGGGAAAATTGCCATAGCAACACGGTAATATTGCTTAATATTACATAATACCAGATAAATGTTGATGAATTTACGCAGCTCTACAGAGCTGCGTAAAAGCTGCATTTCTTTATTTTCTTTATAAAATATGCACCCAATCAATTCAAATTATTAAGCAAACAAATGTAGCTAGGCCCCTGTGTCCATGTGTGATGCTAATGTTCAGATATTCATTTTTCCGTAATTTAAACCAAACATGTTGATCTTCATGCAGTTCTAATTTGTAGAACAAATTTTCCCTTTGTGCTCAAAATCATTAGAAACAAAAGATAGAAAATTAACAAAAATATACTGTACCCAGCCGAAATGCCACAACCCTAGATATTGTATATAGTCCAAGATGGCAAAACAAAATCTCAGTTTTAGGTGAGGCAATTGTTGAAAATTTAAATACGCAGCTTTTTAAAGCTGTAGAATAGCTGCGTCTTTATGTTTAAGATGGATTGGACTTAAATTTAAGTAATACGCAGCTTTTCTACAGCTCTCAGGAGCTGCAGATTTTATCTTTATGATTTATTTCTTGAATAAAAAAGAATATTCAGCTTTTCTACAGCTTTTAGACTTAAAGACGCAGCTTTCTGAAATTAACCAAATTAAATATCCAGCTTCTGCGCAGCTCACACAAAAAAGTACAGCTTTTGCACAGCTATTTGAAAAAATGTACAGCTTTTCCGCAGGTCTGAAAAGAAACGCAGCTTTTCTACAGCTTTTTAAAAAATACGCAGAAAAGCTGCAGAAAAGCTTTTATACAGAGCTGCGTTTAATTTTCGCAAGGGAAATTTAAGCTTCTTAGAGTTATCCTGGATAAGAAACTAACGTTCCAGTCTCATATTGAGGCTGTAGAAAAAAGAGCATCAAAAGCTCTTGGAGCGTTAATGATGGTTGGAAAAACAGAAAAAATTAACCCGGCAAACATGATCAAACTATATAAAAGTTTGGTTGTACCCCATTTGGAGTATGCTGCTTCAGTCTGGCAAGTAGGAGTGTGTGACAAGCTTGAAAAGATTCAAAGAAAGGGCCTAGCACTATGCCTTGGCTGTCCAAGCACTGCAAGCTGTGAAGCACTAGAAGTGCAGGCAGGCGTTCTACCACTGGACTTGAGGAGAGAGGAACTTGCCATAAGAGAATGCACCAAAATTATGGCCAAAGCAAACACAGAGCCAATTAAACAGTGTCTCCTTTCTTGTCAAGTATCAGTGGAGGAGCAGCCTAGAGAAAAAGTTCTTACTCCAATGGGTAAAATGTTACAACAAATCTTGGACATGACTTCATCAACAAACCTGAATCTTAATGCTATTGAGCCGGAAATGAGCTACCTTGAATACTTGCAGCCTTCCTTGAGAAGACCAGAGTATTGGTCTAATCTAGGATCTTCTAAAAACAGAACAAGTGCTCAGGAGGCAGAATCCAGGAATGTTGTAGAAAACCTGATAAAAGATAACACAAATATACAAACAGTGATAGCCTTCACAGATGGGTCTTGTAGAGGCAACCCAGGCCCATGTGGGGCAGGTGCATGCGTCTTTCTTCCCAACAATGATGAAATAGAATTGAAACAGCCTGTTTCAAAATTGGCTTCTATTCTCCTTGGTGAGCTTGTTGCTATCCAAATAACCCTCAATTTCCTCATTGAGGAAAAGAAGATATGTGACATTTGTACTGTCCTTATATTCTGTGACAGCCAGTCTGCAGTTGGAATCCTACAGCTTGGTTGGGATAATAAAAGTTATAAGAAAACTGCTATGGACATTCAACAGTCTCTTAATATACTTGAAAAGGATGGTACACAGGTAAAAATCCAGTGGAGTCCTGGTCACGCAAACATAAGAGGTAATGAGATTGCAGATAGGCTTGCCAAGGAGGCTGCAAAAGAGGCAGAAGAAATGACGGGCGACATAGGGGTTGCAAGTCAGTCTGATGTCAAATCAGCAGCAAGAGAGTCAGTTAACATCAAATGGCAACGAAGGTGGGAAGTGTCAGAAAAAGGAAGGCAACTGTTTACACACAGACCTGCTGTAAAGCTCAACAGAATTGAGTTTGACAAGCTCAAGAATCAGAGAGTTGTACTACAGCTCCAAAGTGGGTACTGTAAATTGAAAGAATACCTAAATAAAGTTGGGATATCTGATAGCCCAACATGTGAATGTGGAGCTATAGAAGATGTGCAACATTTTCTACTTGAATGCCCAAACTATAGTGTGCCAAGGGAGACATTGAGAAAGTCTCTGCTCCTAAGCTGTGGTATTGCAGACTTTGGCACGGAAATACTTCTATCAGTAACAGATGATGAAGATTTAAAAGACATACGTCCACTGATATGGGATCAGCTGGACATATACATTTCCCAAACGAAGAGGTTTTAATGCAGAATTGGGCTGTATTGAATGGAGAAAATACTTCATACTCATGTCATTAATCTTGTTAGATTACATTGTTGACTTTATTCTGGATGGTGGGAGGCACAAACGCATCTAACCGAGGAATGAAGCAACAATCGTAGGATGATTATTTTACAGTCAGTTAGGACATGATAGCCTAACTGTAAAAGAATAAACAGTTCACCATGACGTTGTTGCTCTTCCTTGCGAGTGTGGACTGTCCGTACAGCGGGAAGGGTGGCAGCCTTGTTGCTGGAGCATGAGGTTGTGTTATTCCAACCAAGGTTGCTTGCAACATTTAAATTCTAAGATTGTAAGGTCTGTGGTTGGCCATAACCAGTGATTATAGGCATGAAACCAATTGCGATTCAATGCTGTCAACGTAAGGTTGGGCCTGCGAAGAGCTTTTTGGTTCTCATCATACAGCGAATTCATCTGATTGAGGATTATGAATGCGTATCATGTTTGCTCCATATTGAATAAAAGCTTGTTGATTTTCATGAAATATATTAGAAGTGGCTGTTTCGGCTACACTTGATATATTGGTATGATGTACAAGTTTCCATGTTGAAAAATCCATCTTTTTGACATTGTATGAGTGTGCCATGTTATGTTTATTTTTTGATTTTGTCATGTTTTGCCAATCTTAATGCAATGTGCTGAGTAATGGTCGAACAGGCCACACTTAGCATTTTGATATCGATGGTTTCATGTTGTTACGGGAAAACTGAGTACTCCAGACGAATAAATGGGCCCATACAGCAAATTTCATATAAATGTGTATAAAAATTGAAAATATTGAAAAAAAAAAAAAAAATACTAACTGCAGCCTATTCTTTACAGGATTTATATGCATGCTTATGCATATTTTATTATTTGTGACAAAATTAATATATATGCGTTCTATTACAGGATAATACTGTGAGTCATTAATTTGACTTTAAATACTTATAGTAGTTTATACAAGTGAGACAGCGCGGCTAATTGTGGCCTTGAACCAAACCAAACCAAACCAAAATTTCCACTAAGAAGGCATCTGGACAAGGGTTTGACTTTGTGCTTGAACAGGGTCAGTTGTTAAGTATTTATGGTCACTCACCCAATTATGGGTGGTTATATTAATAAAGTTATCAGTGCTTTCACTCGATTTACTTCCGCTTTATTCTGTTCTGTTCTGTGTATAACTTCTGCCAATGAAGGCACACCTCCGTCGGAGTATCACAATTGTTAAATGTCAATACTTGGTTTAAAATGACTGTCTTCCGGTCACCCTATTTACATCTTAAAAACTATTTTAAAATCGTTCTGGCTGGTTTGTGCTGCAGCTATCTTTTCTACTAGTTTTCTTATTTCTGACTCTCTTTCTTACAGTTTGTGGCAATCTTTTATAGCGCTCAGCATGTAAAGCATGACACAGATGTCGTACATGCCTCTTAAAGGATTGGACAGTTGAAGATACCATTTCTAGGTTCAGCTGATGTTGAGTGACCGAGCAGTCTAGTATAGTTTGAAGAAGAAGAGCTTGATTTTCTCGATGCAACCGTATTCCCATTGTAGAACCAATATGTATGATGTCTTCAAGAATGGGCCGCCTAACTGCTTCTAAGAGGCAACAGTGTAGAATAAAATGTTCCATCGTCTCATCATCCCTCCGGCACAATAGACACATAGGGCTAATCTGATTCTGATTGAATGACGCTCTGTTAGTTTGCAGGATATAGGAACCTGTGACCATCTTGATCCTGTTGTGTATTCGTGGAACGTCCTTCACCCCATTTGCATCTTGTATGCCTTGGTGCTTCCTACCCGGAACATATCCCGCAGAATGAAGGTATCTGAGACTTGGCTACAAAGCTGCTTTCGACTTTATTGCATCAGACCGATAGTTATCTACGTGTTCTTTAACCTGTCTTTTCCAACTAAATTTGGAGGGGGGATTCTCCAGCAATTCCCAAGGCGTTGGGAGCCTGCACTTCAGAAGAAGAACCTTAATACAGATGAACCAGCTACCTGACCTATCTCCTTTAACTGCTAGCTGTCTTCTCGCCAACTGTTTTTTGATTGACGCTTCTTCCAATCGACATATACTGCCAAAGAGTATAAGGGCTCTTTTATGTACCACCCCTTCAACTGGAATTGAACCAGACAGAATATAGACTGCCGGGTCTGCTACAGTATTTTGTAAAGAAAGTATCTGCTTGAGAAACTTTTTGTGAATTTTATCAATCTTCTCCATGAGTGATTTTCTTGGCAGGACCACTTCTAGGCCATAGACTAATACTGAGATGACATAGGTCTGTAGAATATGGACTGATGTATCTGGATCTAAGCCATTATCTCCATGTAGTCCAGTGCCCATAAGACAGTAGATGGTTCGTCTAGCCTTGTCAACATTATAGGTCACTGCTGATTCCTGGCTATCCTCTGAACGTAGAATACCCATATGCATGGCCTCCTTCACAACTGGCATACACTTGCCATTCATGCTAATGTTTATATCCGTGTCAGCCTCCTGGGATCCTCTACCTCGATTTGGAAACGCCAGAATAACGCTCTTATTTGGCTGTAGGTGATACCTCTCCATCTTGCTGTAGTCCACAGATATAGAGATTAATCGTTGCAATTCATTCAAACTTGTGGCTGCAACTGCCATATCGTCTGCAGCTGTAGGTGCAACACAGCAAATCTCTCCCACATGAAACCCAAGGCCTGTATCAGTCAGCCAGTCAAGCAGACCATTACCATAGAGTTTATAAAGATCTGTACTTAAAATGCCACCCTGGTGAACACCCTGCTGGACTTTAAAACTGTTAGAAGTAGCACCACCCCATTTGACCACAGACTCAGCTCCACTGTGGAGTGAGTGAATGAGTGACCATTCTGTTCCCTCAATTCCTATATGAAACATTTTTCTCAGTAAGCTGTCATGGGACACAACGTCGAACGCTGCCTTTACATCAAGGAATGCTATGTACAGTGGTTGCATCCTGTCTTTACTCTCTCTAATGATCTCCTCTAGAACCAGTGATCTATTCATAGGAGGCGAATTCTGTGTAAACCCTCTCTGTAACTTGTTCTGATGCTGTTCAACGCCAGGTCTCACCACCTCTCTCAGCACCGTCTCAAGAATCTTTGCGATAGTAGGAAGAATAGTGATACCTCTGTAGTTTTTTGCTTCAATTGCAGAACCTTTTTTCTTGTAAACGGGAGTCAAGACACCTGTTTTGAGTGAATCTGTCAATTTACCGTATTTATATAAGGAGTTAATTATATCTGTTGTTATTCTCAAAAGTTCAATCCCACCGTACAGGAAGTGCTCTGCGGTGACACCATAGAAATCTGCCGCCTTTCCCCTGTTGAGTTTAGATATATGGCTTTTTCTACCTCTTCCTGTGCTATGCTTTTAGGTTGATCTTCTCCCGGGGACCCACAACACATGTCCATGATTTCCATGATTTTATTAGACGCAAACATGGATAGGAAACTCCCGCTTTATTTCAAGCTTAAAACACCTAGTGAGTGAGGTACACATGCGGCTGATTGATTTTTCAGACCAAAAAATAAATATTTACCATTCTGAAGTTGAACAAATTGGACATACGTCATGAATTTGATGTTTTCGCAAAAAACACATGAAATAATTGTTGTGATGGTTAAATTCATCTGCTGCAAACCCTGTTTCCATGTCGAACTAAGTACGTCAGTCAACCAGAGACACATGTTCCCCAAGCAAAATGTCTTCTCTGTTAAGGTACAAATAGTCATTGGCAGCTCTAATTTTAGTGATAAATTTTAAGAAATCAGTCAATTTTTGTGACGCTTCTATTTTCATACTTATAGTTAGCACTCGCTTGCAGGCGCATAGCGCCTGCAATTCTAAGTTCCGAAGGAGCTTTGAAAGAGCAGGAGCTCTATGATAGAGGATTGGTAAAGCATATTTTTGCCTTTAAAATACATTATTTTCAATGGAATTTCTTTCATAGCGACACCAAACGGAAGTGACATATTTCATTCACTACGTTATGTAATAACGTCAAACACTCCATTCCAAAAAATCAAGATGGTGTCAACATTTACCGCTTCTGTGCATAGATCACTACATGGTGATTCACAAAATGCAAGGAGGCTGAGTGTTGGGTGAAGTTTGAAGGAAGTAGAAAGCGCCGCAGAGAAGAAACTGAAAAAAAAATATAGCCAGTTTTCTGAGGGGAAAGATTAGGTTGGGAAAGCTGTTCTCGGTCAGTTTCTCATCCGTTTTTCAGACAGAGTTCACAGTTGCTCAGTCGCAATAATTTTATTACAAGTTTCAAATGACAACTTGTGAGATCGAATCCAGAATCATACAATGAGTAGTCAGGTCAGGGTCTACACTTCGACTATGCATTTTTGTCTGAAACTTTAGAGTTAATATGGTAACAGCTAAAGAGGCTTCATCATACCACCCATACATTGTAAAAAGGGATGTGCTTGTGTAAAGGCAGTGCCTACTTTCATATTCTAGTTATTATTTATAATTTAGATTGCAAGTGAAGACCTCTGATATGGCGATATCTGGTAAATCATGCATACACTGTACATGTCTCCATTATAAATATTGTTGTTTTACAGTTCTTGAGGTGGGCTGAACAGCCAGCTTGAAGCTGTTCGAGCTCTTAAAGTTGGTTATGGAATCAGGAAACTAGGTTTCATGCAAAACTACTCAAAAAGCCCTTTCATTTTTACATCATCTATGTTGTTTATTATTTTGAAGACCTGTATCAGAGGAATCCAAATAGGGGAACTATATGCAAGTTTCGGAAATCCTAATGTCTGATACATGCTCTTCTTTATCTCTACTTTTGGACAATTGATGTCTTAACACTTTAAGCACCAGTGACGTAAATAGCATAATTTGCAAACAGCGTAGATCCTGATGAGGCGGCTCATTATGAGCCGCCTCATCTAGATCAACACTGTTTGCCCTCTAGTCTTTGAATTCTCAATATGAAATGTCTTGGACAAGGCACTTTTTGAATTTTTGCACACGTAAATTTTGTCATCTGCTTTTTGGTGCTTAAAGAGTTAAGTTACATTTAAAAGACCAAAAGCTTAGCTGCTCTTGATGCCACCTGGGGTCAATAGGTGCCTTTTGTCCAAATCTGATCTCCTGTAGTTTTTCCCAACTTATTTTTATCCCCCGACCGAAAGGTTCGGGGGGATATAGCGATGAGCCTGGCATCCGTCCGTCCGTCCGTAAACATTTTCTTGTCCGCTCTATATCTTGAATACCCTTTGGAATATTTTCATGATACTTCACAGTTATGTAGAACAGGTCATGACGATGTGTCGCAAACAAGAATGGTAACTCTTGCTATTGTACTTTTTGAATTATCTCCCCTTTTGTGATTTTTTGAGTTATTTCCCTTTGATGATTTTAGGTGTCCGCTCCATAGCTTGAATACCTTTTGAAATATTTTCATGATACTTCACAGATATGAAGAACAGGTCATGACGATTTGTCTCATACATTAATGCCAACTCTCGCATACATACTTTGTGAATGATTTCCCTTTGGTAGTTTGAGCTGCTGTTTGAGACTCTGCTCCATACCTGTATAACCCTGGCCTGCTCCACAATTTTAATAACCTTATACCTTTTAGAATATTGATGAACATGCTGTGATATCTTATCAGTGTTCCTAACGCTCTCTGACCCCCCCCCCCCCCCCCCCCCCCCCAATCCAATTTTTTTTTTCCAAATTTGGATTCTTTGTCCAAATTCACTTACTAGAGAGCTCAAAATTAGGTTTGTAGGGCTTGTACTTTAGAAGTTATTCACACATTTTGAAAGTTTAATGTTACATATGCTATATATTTATGTACATGGTGACTGTTTGAATTATTACTTCTATTTAGCAGTCAAGCATACTGTTTTAGTCTAAGTGTTAGATAAACATGCATCTGTTAACAGTTAATGTCAATCAGAGAATGACAATATACTACTAACATGTGTTTTGAAGTGCACCCTTTTTACCAAGGCCCATGGGGGTCTTCGGTCGGGGGATTTGCCATCTCCTCTGATGGCTATTTTTACATTTTATTATACCCCCCCGCCCCCCCCCCCCCCCCCCCCCCCAATTTTTTTTTTTTTTTTTTTTCCAAATTTGGATTCTTTGTCCAAATTCACTTACTAGAGAGCTCAAAATTAGGTTTG
Organism: Ctena decussata; assembly: GCA_963989385.1. Lineage (NCBI taxonomy): Eukaryota > Metazoa > Mollusca > Bivalvia > Lucinida > Lucinidae > Ctena > Ctena decussata. The sequence continues at coordinate 76,343,072 of OZ022509.1, forward strand.
TAGGGCTTGTACTTTAAAAGTTATTCACACATTTTGAAAGTTTAATGTTACATATGCTATATATTTATGTACATGGTGACTGTTTGAGATATTACTTCTATTTAGCAGTCAAGCATACTGTTTTAGTCTTAGTGTTAGATAAACATGCATCTGTTAACAGTTAATGTCAATCAGAGAATGACAATATACTACTAATATGTGTTTTGAAGTGCACCCTTTTTACCAAGGCCCATGGGGGTCTTCGGTAGGGGGATTTGCCATCTCCTCTGATGGCTATTTTTACATTTTATTATACTTAACAACACCTTAACTCAGATAAGTGGTATGGTCACGTATAGAAAACATTTTCAATTTTAATATATATTTTATGGATTTTCTATGTTTTCTTGTTACAGTGTTATTTTTATCCCCCGACCGAAAGGTTCGGGGGATCTAGCGATGAGCCTGGCGTCCGTCCGTCTGTAAACATTTTCTTGTCCGCTCTATATCTTGAATACCCTTTGGAATATTTTCATGATACTTCACAGTTATGTAGAACAGGTCATGACGATGTGTCGCAAACAAGAATGGTAACTCTTGCTATTGTACTTTTTGAATTATCTCCCCTTTAGTGATTTTTTGGCAGATTCGTCCGCTCTGTAACTTGAATACCCTTTGGAATATTTTCATGATACTTCACAGAAATGTAGAACAGGTCATGATGATGTGTCGCGAACAAGAATGACAACTCTTGCTTTCTTACATTTTGAGTTATTTGCCCTTGATAGTTTCAGGTGTGATTTTTTGGCAGATTCGTCCGCTCTGTAACTTGAATACCCTTTGGAATATTTTCATGATACTTCACAGAAATGTAGAACAGGTCATGATGATGTGTCGCGAACAAGAATGACAACTCTTGCTTTCTTACATTTTGAGTTATTTGCCCTTGATAGTTTCAGGTGTGATTTTTTGGCAGATTCGTGTCCGCTCTATAACTTGAATACCCTTTGGAATATTTTCATGATACTTCACAGAAATGTAGAACAGGTCATGATGATGTGTCGGGAACAAGAATGACAACTCTTGCTTTCTTACTTTTTGAGTTATTTGCCCTTGATAGTTTCAGGTGTGATTTTTTGGCAGATTCGTGTCCGCTCTATAACTTGAATACCCTTTGGAATATTCTCATGATACTTCACAGATATGTAGAACAGGTCATGACGGTGTGTCCCGAACAAGAATGACAACTCTTGCTTTCTTACTTTTTGAGTTATTTGCCCTTGATAGTTTCAGGTGTGATTTTTTTGGCAGATTCGTGTCCGCTTTATAACTTGAATACCCTTTGGAATATTCTCATGATACTTCACAGATATGTAGAACAGGTCATGACGGTGTGTCCCGAACAAGAATGACAACTCTTGCTTTCTTACTTTTTGAGTTATTTCCCCTTGATCATTTTATGTATGATTTCGTGTTTCAGGTGTGATTTTTTGGCAGATTCGTGTCCGCTCTATATCTTGAATACCCTTTGGAATATTTTCATGATACTTCACAGTTATGTAGAACAGGTCATGACGATGTGTAGCAAACAAGAATGGTAACTCTTGCAATTGTTCTTTTTGAATTATCTCCCCTTTGGTGATTTTTTGGCAGATTCGTGTCCGCTCTATAACTTGAATACCTTTTGGAATATTTTCATGATACTTCACAGATATGTAGAACAGGTCATGACAATGCGTCGTGAACAAGAATGACAACTCCTGCTTTCTTACTTTTTGAGTTATTTCCCCTGGATGGTTTTAGGTGTGATTTCGTGTCCGCTCTATAACTTGAATACCTTTTGGAATATTTTCATGATACTTCACAGATATGTAGAACAGGTCATGACGATGTGTCGCGAACAAGAAAGACAACTCTTGCTTTCTTTTTGAGTTATTTCCCTTTGATGATTTTAGTTGTCTGCTCCATAGCTTTAATACCTTTTGAAATATTTTCATGATACTTCACAGATATGCAGAACAGGTCATGACAATTTGACTCTTGCTTTTATACTTTGTGAGTTATTTCCCTTTGGTAGTTTGAGCTGCTTTGAGTCTCTGCTCCATATCTGTATAACCCTGGCCAGCTCCAGAATTTGAATAACCGTGTACCTTTTAGAATATTGATGATCATGCTGTGATATCTTATCAGTGTCCCTAACTCTCTCTCTCTGACCCCTCCACATTCCTGTGCCCCCTCCTGCAGCCCCTTCCACCCCCCCACCCCCCCCCCCAAAAAAAAAAAAAAAAAAAAAAAAAAAAAAAAATTGTTTTTCCCAGATTTGGATTCTTTGTCCAAATTCACTTACTAGAGAGCTCAAAATTAGGTTTGTAGGGCTTGTACTTTAGAAGTTATTCACACATTTTTAAAGTTTAATGTATAGTATGCTATACATTTGCGTAAATGGTGGTTGTTTGAGATATTACCTCTTTTTAGCAGTCAAGCATACTGTTTTAGTCTAAGTGTTAGATAATCATGCATCTGTTAACAGTTAATGTCAATCAGAAGCATAAAAGAACAACAATATATTACTAATATGTGTTTTGAAGTGCACCCTTTTTAGCTCACCTGAGCACGAAGTGCTCAGGGTGAGCTTTTGGGATACCCTGATGTCCGTCGTCAGTCGTACGTCCGGACTTCCGTCCGTCCGGAAGTCCCGACGTCCGTCAACTTTTGCTTGTGTACACTCTAGCGGGCACAGTTTCGATCCAATCTTTATAAAACTTTGTCAGAATGTTAGTCTTTATAAAATCTAGGCCAAGTTTGAAACTGGGTCATGTCGGGTCAAAAACTAGGTCACTAGGTCAAATCTTAGAAAAACCTTGTGTACGCTCTAGAGGGCACAGTTTTCATCCAAAGTTCATGAAACTTTGGCAGAATGTTTATTCTCATAGTATCTAGGACAAGTTTGAAACTGGGTCACGTCTGGTCTAAAACTAGGTCACTAGGTCAATTCATAGAAAAACCTTGTGTACGCTCTAGAGGACACTGTTTTGATCCAATCTTTATGAAACTTTGTCAGAATGTTTATCTCCATAAACTCTAGGCCAAGTTCGAATCTGGGTCATGTCGGGTCAAAAAATAGGTCACTAGGTCAAATCTTAGAAAAACCTTGTGTACGCTCTAGAAGACACAGTTTTGATCCAGAGTTCATGAAACTTAATCAGAAAGTTTATCTTTATAATATCTAGGATAAGTTTGAAACTGGGTCATGTCGGGTCAAAAACTAGGTCACTAGGTCAAATCATAGAAAAAACCTTGTGTATGCTCTAGAGGACACAGTTTTGATCCAATCTTTATGAAACATTGTCAGAATGTTTATCTTTATAAACTCTAGGCCAAGTTCGAAACTGGGTCTTGTTGGGTCAAAAACTAGGTCACTAGGTCAAATCTTAGAAAAGCCTTGTGTACGCTCTAGAAGGCACAGTTTTCATCCAAAGTCCATGAAACTGTGTCAGAATGTTTATCCTCATAATATGTAGGACAAGTTTGAAACTGGGTCATGTCGGGTCAAAAACTAGGTCACTAGGTCAAATCATAGAAAAACCTTGTGTACGCTCTAGAGGACACAGTTTTGATCTAATCTTTATGAAACTTTGTCAGAATGTTAACTTCCATAAACTCTCGGCCAAGTATGAAAGTAGGTCATGTCAGATCAAAAACAAGGTCACTAGTTCAAATCATAGAAAAACCTTGTGTACGCTCTAGAGGACACAGTTTTGATCCAAAGTTCATGAAACTTTGTCAGAATGTTTATCCTCATAATATGTAGGATAAGTTTGAAACTGGGTCACTTTGGGTCAAAAACTAGGTCACTAGGTCAAATCATAGAAAAACATTGTGTATGCTCTAGAGGACACAGTTTTGATCCAATCTTTATGAACCATTGTCAGAATGTTTATCTCCATAAACTCTAGGCCAAGTTCGAAACTTGGTCATGTCGAGTCATAAACAAGGTCACTAGGTCAAATCTTAGAAAAACCTTGTGTGCGCTGTAGAAGGCACTGTTTTGATTCAAAGTTCATGAAACTTTGTCAGAATGTTTATCCTCATAATATGTAGGACAAGTTTGAAACTGGGTCATGTCGGGTCGAAAACTAGGTCACTACGTCAAATCATAGAAAAACCTTGTGTACGCTGAAGAGGACACAGTTTTGATCTAATCTTTATGAAACTTTGTCAGAATGTTTATCTTCATAAACTCTCGGCCAAATTTGAAAGTAGGTCATGTCGGGTCAAAAACTAGGTCACTAGGTCAAATCTTTGAAAAATGTTGTGTAAGCACTAGAAGGCATAGTTTTGATCCAATCTTCATGAAACTATGTCAAAATGTTTATTGTCCATATATCTAAGCCCCCTATGAAACTGAGTCACGTCGGCTCAAGGTCAAATCTTAGAAAAACTTTGTGTACACCCTAGAGGGCACAGTTTTGATCCAATCTTCATGAAACTCTGTCAGAATGTTTATCTTAATGAAATCTAGGTAAAGTTTGAAACTGGGTCGTGTCGGGTCAAAAACTTGGTCACTAGGTCAAATATAAGAATGACCTTGTATACGCTCCAGAGGGCACAGTTTTGATCCAATCTCAATGAAACTGTGTCAGAATGTTTATTCTTACAATATCCAGGCCAAGTTTGAAACTGGGTCATGGCGGGTCAAAAACTAGGTCAAATGTTAGTATGGTAAAAACTCTTATAAATCTTCACCAGAGCCAGTGAACTGATTAATGCTCAGGTGAGCGATTCAGGGCCACCATGGCCCTCTTGTTATCAAGACCCATGGGGGTCTTCGGTCGGGGGATTTGCCATCTCCTCTGATGGCTATTTTTATGCCCCCAACTTCGGAGAAGTTGAGGGGGCATATTGGTTTGGGCCTGTCCGTCCGTCTGTCCGTCCGTCTGTCCGTAACGCTTTTTGGCAGCTGGGAAACTCAAGAACCGCTTATGCTAGGATCTTGAAATTTTATATGTGATATGTACATGAAAAATAAGCGGACCCGTATTTTTTATTTTTTCAGCGGGTCAGGTATTTCCAGAGTTATGCCCCTTTTTCGACTTAGTCTATGGAAGCTTGTGAACAAAATATCTCAAGAACCCCTGATGCTAGGATCATGATATTTTGCAGGATGACATTGCCCAAGGTGTAGATGACCTGATTAACTTTTGAAAAAAATTTGCCAATTTTTGACCGAGTTATGCCCCTTTTTCGACTTAGTGCATTGTAAGCCTATGAAACCTTGTGAACAAAATATCTCAAGAACCCCTGAAGCTAGGAGCATGATTTTTTGCAGGAAGATACTGCCTGTGGTGTAGATGACCTGATTAACTTTTGAAAAAAATTCGTGAATTTTTGATCAAGTTATTCCCCTTTTTCGACTTAGTGCATTGTAAGCCTATGGTACAAAGGTCCCCTTACATATAGTCAAGAACAATAAGAGCTAGGAACTTGAAACTTTATACACATGATCAGTATGGAAAATAAGCAGACCGGTATTTTTTTATTTTCCGTCGGTCATGTATTTCCAGAGTTATGCCCCCTTTTCGACTTAGCCTGTGGAAACTTGTGAACAAAATATCTCAAGAACCCCTGATGCTAGGATCATGAGGTTTTGCAGGATGAGAATGCCCAAGGTGTAGATGACCTGATTAACTTTTGAAACAAATTCGTGAATTTTTGACCGAGTTATGCCCCTTTTACGACTTAGTGCATTGTAAGCCTATGGAACCTTGTGAACAAAATATCTCAAGAACCCCTGATGTTAGGAGCATGATTTTTTGCAGGAAGATACTGCCTGTGGTGTAGATGACCTGATTAACTTTTGAAAAGAAATCATAAATTTTTGATTGAGTTATGCCCCTTTTTCGACTTAGTGCATTGTAAGCCTATGGAACCTTGTGAACAAAATATCTCAAGAACACCTGATGCTAGGAGCATGATTTTATGCAGGAAGATACTGCCATTGGTGTAGATGACCTGATTAACTGTTGAAAATAATTTGTAAATTTTGGATTGAGTTATGCCCCTTTTTCAACTTAGTACATTATTTGCCTATGGAAGCTTGTGAACAAAATATCTGGAGAACCCCTGATGCTAGGATCATGATTTTTGCAGGTTGATATTGCCCAAGGTGTAGATGACCTGATTAACTTTCGAAAACAATTCGTAAATTTTTGACTGAGTTAAGCCCCTTTTTCGACTTAGTGCATTGTAAGCCTATGGTACAAAGGTACAAGCATTATTGGATGAACCTTCTCTAGAGACAAGCATATGGTTGGGGGCATAGTGTTTCATAAACACATTTTCTAGTTAATTTACAGAAACGTAAAAATGATACGGAGGAAGAAAGTGAGATGTTACCTGAGGGTTGGAATACAACACCAAACCTGTACATCTTCCGCTACAGATCTACAGCTACTGGGGACATCTACATCCTCAAAGTTCTCTCAGTTGACAACAGTCTCCTAGTACACTTTTGGGTAAGAACTCAGCTGATTTATAAAAATGAAAAAAAAACATACTTATTTTGTTTAATAGAAAATGGATTTTTTGGAAAAGATGCATTAAAAACAAAAAAAAACTAAAAAAAAAAAAAAATCTGAATGAAATGAATAGATAAATAAAGAAAATAATGGTATTTAACTTTAAATGGTTTAAATGGATTTTTTTTTTAAAAAGAAAATAGAAAATTTTAAATAAAATGATAAAAAATAAAAAATACCTTAAGTAAATAAAAGATAACTTAAACTAAAAATTGAAGAAGAAAAATAGAGAGAATAATGGCCAAAATTTTTAAAGAATCCCCCAACCTCAACCCTCATTTATGGCTCTAGATTAATAGTCAAAAAATTTGGCTGATGATAATTCGGATAATTATTCTTATTGTTTATGAACACAAAATTGTCCATGCAATAAATATACAGTCTTATTAAATTTCATATCACCATATCTTTCTAGAACCCACAAAGAGAGAAAGTTTCTGGTTCGAAAAAGAAAACGGTAAAACAAATATCCCAACTATGTTTCGACAAGCAGTTTCAGCAGTTCACTAGTAAAATTGCTTTTGCATCAGTTTTAGTTAATTTGATTTTACTTTATTGTTCAGTTTACTTTATGTATTTATGCATTCCTATCAAAGTTAGCTGTATGTGTCCCTTTCAACAACTATTCAATGTGAGTGTGATAGCAAGCTCAATGCTCTGTTTATCTCCTTGTAAACATACAGTTAAATGTCTAACTCAAAAAATAAAAATTTAAACTTCTGAAAAAGTATAACATTGCTGTTTGACTCATATGCAGAGTTTTGCTTTGAAGTAAAACAAATGATGGGATTGTCACAAAAGTCCTGAGAGTGGCCAGACCAAAACTTTGGTTTGGCCACTTTCCAGAGTTTTGTGATAACTAGCATGTCACAGGGTATAGGTTAGGAATGTCATACACTTGTTAGTGATTCCCCTAAAGAGGTCTAGAAGGGTGCTGCACCCTTCTGCCTTTTGACCTTATCTTTCTGCCTTCTAGCCTTACCCTTCTGCCCTTCCTTTAGGAAGGTACTTTCATTCAGATTTATATCATATTTTTGCAGTATGCAGCTTTCTGTGTGAGGCGTTTTATTATGCAAATATTTATTTATCATATGACAACCCTGTTATTCAGTGGATAACGTCATGTCATAAAAATTGTATGACCACACGTGTAATAACACTTTGGCGCGTACATGTAACGTCATTGACATCTTCTATTTCAACAGTGCATTTTCTTATTGAAATAATGTTGAGTTTAAAGGCGTTAAAATCCCATTTTAAAGGGTCATATGATAAACAGAATCTTACACTTGTGGTCATTTCATATACACTGCTGCATACAGGGTGATTTCAAGACGCATTTCTGCGCTGAACTCAGTAATTGAATTATGAACCATGAAAGATTATTATATTACTCTTATCTCTCCCCCACTCTGGGTATAATTATCAGCAGCTGCATATGATTAGTGAGGATACCTGAAAGATCCTCTTATACATGTATGTAATGCACTGCCCATGCATTAGAAAAATATTTCACTCTGCATATATTAATTACAAGGAGGAACAACAAGACCTGTCAGCGGGACAGAATAGCTCGCCTGACAGCGCCTTGCCCATCACCTAAAAAACTTTAACATAAAACTTTAACATTTTGCTAACGCCGACGCCGCGACGCCGACGCCGTTGCCAACGCCGACCCCAGGGATAATGCATTAGCTCTTCCTGTACATTCGTACAGGCTAGCTAAAATGATAAAGGTAATGGTTTTTGAAATTTGATTTATTTGAAAAAAAAATATGGAACACATGTTAAGCCAGGGTAAGATAATATCAATGTGCATACAGTTTAATCAGGGAACAGTAATCTGCACAGCCGTATCAGTCTGCGCTACACATGTGGGAAGGCATTGAGTAATGCTACCCTTACAATGTCGAGAAACTGTGAAATGCGGAGCTGATCTGAGTCTTTGCTGGAGAACTTCAGGAAACTATGGTTATATAAATGTGATTCTAGCGTCAACAAAGTTTTCAAAATACAAAATAACTACAAATAAAAATATGTTCTATTTCCTACTTGTTCTTGAAAATGATCAGTAGAAAATAAGCTACATTTATCTTTCAAAATAATCGTTCAGATATTTATTAGATTGAAAGGCACCATTGTTCTTTCATTGGTACAAATTATTTATTTTATCGCGAGGTACTGCTGCAAATAAATGTTTGAGCTACATGTAAAAACTTTTGAAAAACGATTTTGGTCATTTTAGTGGGTAACCAAAAAGAGACACTATGGATATCAGAAATTTGAATATATGGTAAAAAATACAATGTACAGGTATTGGATCCCATCTATTCCTACACCTTTGTTTATCATACACTGCTCGTCGGGTTTCAAGAAAGAAATTGTATTGGATGGAGCGACTTGTCCTTCTTTCCAAAAATATGTTCCCTCTTTATGAAACAACATAATGCAAATCGACCTCCAAAAAGGAGGCATTATAACACTTTTATATTTCAATTTTAAATAAAACGGAGACTCTACTTATAGACGGAACATTTTGTGAGTGTGTGTGCTCTGAACTGTTGGACTGGTCCAATAATCATGTCAGTTTCTACAATTTATATCACATTGTTTTTATGCCCCCGCCATGAAATGGCGGAAGGGCATGTAGAGTTACCCTGCGTGCGTGCATGTGTCTGTGTGTTTGTGTTACCAGAATCGTGTCCAATCCGTAACTTTGACCTGCATAGTTGGATCTTAAACTTATATGTATTTGGTACAAATGATCATCATAACAAGACGGTGTGTCGCGTGTAAGAGCCATGTCGCTAGCTCAGAGGTCAAGGCCACAGTCTGCACTTAAACTTTGTGCATAGACATGATGTAACATGTTCGTGTCCGGTCCGTAACTATGTCCTGCATGGTGGGATCCCAAAATTACTTGGCATAAATGATCATTTTGACAAGACGCGCGCAAGAACCATGTTGCTTGCTTGAAGATCAAGGTCACGCTGGACATGTAAACTCTGTGCATAGGCTTTAGTGTGGTTGTCACCAGCCCATTACTACGAGCGTATGTACTGCATTATAAGCTTTCAAAATTATTTGCCATAAACAATTATCAAGACAAGTCAATGTGTCATGTGCAAGAACCATGTCGCTAGCTCAAAGGTCAAGGTCACAATCCACACTTAAACTTTGGGCATATAGGGTTTCAGTGAAACATGTTTGTGCCCTGCCCATAACTTTATCCTGCATGGTGGTATTAAAATTATATGGCATAAATGATCATCGTGACAAACAGCTAGCTTAAAGGTCAAGGTCACACTGCGCACATAAACTTTGTGTATGAAAACATATAGTGTCCAACCTATAAGTTTGTCCTGCAAGGTGGGATTTCAGAATTATTTGGCATATATTGAATAATGAGAATGACAAGATGATATGTCATGTACAAGAAACATGTTGCTAGCTCAAAGGTCAAGTCATGCGTTTTATGATTTCCGCTGTTTGTGTCAAAGAAATCATTTTTGTTCTTCCTTGCAATTCATATATATGCAGAGTGAAATATTTTTCTAATGCATGGGCAGTGCAGTACTTATAAGAGGATCTTTCAGGTATCCTCACTAATTCTATGCAGCTGCTGATAATTATACCCAGAGTGGGGGAGAGATAAGATATAAAAATCTTTCATGGTTCATTATTCAATTACTGAGTTCAGTGCAGAAATGCGTCTTGAAATCACCCTGTATGCAGCAGTGTATATGAGATTTATGAAACTCGCAAAAGGCTCGTTTCATAAATTTCATATGAAATGACCACTGGTTTAAGATCCTTTATATCTCCCTGAAAAAAAACAAAACAAGGACTTTATCCAGTTAGAAGGTATTAATGACCTTAGTTACATTGTCTTTCAAATTAAGGGCGCGTTTACACGACCAAAGTTTCTGTGACAAAGTAGGTTTGTCACAGAAAAAATTTGCTCGTGTAAATGCCAAAATATGACAATGTTTCTTTGACAAATATATATGATAAAGTAACTTCGATAAATTAAATTTGTCCGTGTAAACGGAGAACTTTGCTAAAGATTATGTAACAAAGAACATTGCTACAAGCGTGGAAAATGTGACAAAGATTTTGTTTCATCGCTGCAGGTAACTTTGACGAATAATATTTGGTCGTGTGAACACTGCAGCAAATATTTCATTGCCAAAGTTTATGTGATAAAGATTCTATGGCACATTTTCTTTAACAAATAATTTGCTCCGTGTAAACGCAAAATGTTTGTCATACTTTCTTTGTTAAAGTTTCTGTGACATAGAAACTTTGCTCGTGTGAACGCGCCCTAACAACTTTAGAAAAAGTGTCCTTTGAGGAGTGGGTCACATGCTATAAGTGCCCTTTTTCTGCCCAGCACCTTTCCCTTTTTCAGGCTAGGGGAAACACTACTTGTACTGCCTTGCATTGCAAGCTGGCTATTATAGCAACATGGTAGAGTGCTTGACTTTGGATCGAAGGGTCCCCGGTTCGATCCTTGGCTAGGACATGAGATTTTTTTAAGGTCCGTGACAAATGGCACCTAACATAAATGACCCATATGTGCATTAAAGCTCCTTAAGTCTCATTTCAAGTGATTCTTGTACTTCTGAGACTTTGAGGACGAATTCAATATGGGGGGGGGGGGGGGAGATGTCACAGGGTATAAGTTAGGTATATCATACACTTGTACTGCCTTGCGGTACAAGCAGGCTTTTATAGGGATTGGTAGAGTGCTAGACTTTAGATCAAAGGGTCCATGGTTGGATCCTTGGCTGTGGCATGAGAATTTTTAAGAGACAGTTATCTTTTTGTACTAATGACTTTTTATCATGAGTTGAATAACATTCAGTTGTTCTATTTTAGGGTGGATAACCACTCATTTTCTTATGTCATTTTGCATGAGGAAACCCCGGAAATTCTTCAAATATTTCTTAAAAAGTGTTTTTCATACTGTCTAATGGGACACCATATTTTGATCTGTTGTATGGGTGAATTTCTGCTATTATATTTTATACTGTTGGAAAAATACATGTATTGTTAATGTAGAGCTGCATAGATTAGCTGAGTTGGAAGATTACACTAGTCCACTCACCATGACAAGCACTTCATGCTGGAAGATGAGAGAAAATTCTGACTGTTGCTTACTTGAAAACTATTTAAATCACCATACATTTTGTCATGCATGATGAGCAAAGGATATTTTAGATCTGATAAAGCTCCCTCACACCACCACCACCCTGAAACAAAGATCAGCAAATAAAATTTAATTCTTATTGCTGCAGCAAAATGTTTTATGGATTTCATTAGGACTGAGGTTCCACAACATACATATTTTTTATTTATTTATTCTGTTTTTTTACCTCAAAATTTGTGCTCTGTTTCACTTACTTTTCAATATGCAGCTCTTGGTTAGTTTTTCTTAAATTATAAAACTGGATGGAGTACTCCATTCAGTTTCATATTTTAAGGAGAACTAAACAAAAACCGAATACATGTACTACTACATTTTGTTTCTTGCATAAAGCAATGGAATGGTTTTAAGCCTGTTTTTAGCTTGGAGTAAGGTGTTTGGGTAGTATTGAGTACACCTACAATGAACATTTTTTCAGCCATTTTTTCGAAGGGAGACAATTTTAATTACTTCCTATTTGCTTTCGTGGGCAACAAAACCCTCCCAAAGGGGTCCACTCTTATTTGAGCCGCGACACGAAAACCAACAATGTGGTTGTGCGCCCTGCACAGACTCAGATGAGCCTAGGCATCAGCCCAATCTGATCAGACTCTTTGCGAAGCGCTTAAAGGGTAGCTAAGAGTCTAAGCTACCTTCATGCGGACAGCGAAGGCTCTGATCAGACTGGGCGGATGCCCAGGCTGATCTGAGTCTGCGCTGGGCGCACAACCACATTGTTGGTTTTGTCGTGTCGCGGCTCATTTTAGGAATGAATTGGCTCCTAGAGGAGGAGATTCTTTCCTTTAAGAATTGACCCTCTTTGAAAAGGGAAGCAAAAATGAAATGGTAGAGTTGCTTCCAAAAGTGTATCCGTTCACCGTTGGTGGATCAGATCTCACAGACCAGGGCCAGGGCCCGGCTGTTCGAAGCTAACAACGTCGTTAGTTAATGAGATCAGAGCTGTAGATAAGAGGGAGTATTTGGTGATAATTGGGGATAATTTTTGCTAATTCTGCATAAAAACATATGTTGTGACCCCTCATCTGAACCATCTCAATGAGATGGTTCAGATGAGGGGTCACATCATAATGGTTTCAATGAAAAATTATCCCTCAATTATCAGCAAATACCCCTCTTATCTAGAGCTCTGATGAGATGTTAAATTTTCAAGAATATTATATGCAAAAACACTGCCATTTCACGTTGAAAGAAAAGGTAAGAATTTTTCAGCAAAAAATATTAATGCAATTGATTTTATGAGTGCTGTAAGACTTAACAAGTCCTTGACTAATGTCGTTAAGCTAGTAGTGCTGTGAACAATCAGGCCTTAGACTGATTACATGTACGATTTACATTAACAGAAAGATGAAACAGACAGAATACTCACCATGAATATCAGAACAGAAGACTACGCAACACAGGATTTTTCTTCATACAAAAGGTAAGGGTCATTATAACTCTACATGCTAGGACACACACATTAAAACCGATGCCTATTTCACTAAACGTTTCACTTAACATCTTAAGCCTAAGATTTTCGTAAGTTCCATACAGTCTGTATGGAACTTACAAAAAATACAGGCTTAAGATGTTTAGTGAAATGGGCAGCAGCTTTGTAGATGCACAGACAACAGGGGCCGTATTCATGAAACGACTTAAGTGGTTGCTATGCTGTTGCTAAGGCTAAATTTCTTTGACGGAGATTCCCTACAACTATGAAATTTGCTCTTGAGGAACAGTCTTACAAAGACTGTTCCTCCAGAGCAAATTTCATAGTTGTAGGGAATCTCCTTTATAGATATTTAGCCTTAGCAACCGCATAGCAACGACTTAAGTAGCTTTATGAATACGGCCCCTGGACTTAGAAAGGAATAGTCTCATCTTGAGGGTCTTCATGGTTTGCCATTCCTTGCAATTTGATGACAGATTTTGTTGAATGTTGATCGTTGAAAGTGTTGGCTTCTTTTGTAATTAGAAACCTTTCAAACCCCTAAAGTTATGTAATTTTACAAGTTCTAAGTTTAAACTCACATGTTCTAACTAAATCATACGGTATGCAAGAAAAAGTACCTGGTATGCCAAACAGTGATCCTTGATATGATTTTTTTATCCACTTCTCACAGCCATGAGAGAAACTTATGTTGTCTGTATGCATTTCCATTCCTCATAAGACTCGGGTTGTTGTTTCATATGATCTGTTGTTGATGCTGTTGAGTTAGGGATTAACATCCCAGTAAACAATATTTCAGTTATTTCAAGACATTGCCTTCGACTTTGTAGGACCAGAGCTCTAGATAAGAGGGAGTATTTGATGATAATTAAGGATAATTTTTTTATTTCTCATCAAAACCATATGTTGTGACCCCTCATCTGAACTGTCTCGTCGAGACGGTTCAGATGAGGGGTCACAACATATGTTTTTATGCAGGATTAACAAAAATTATCCCTAATTATCACCAAATACTCCCTCTTATCTAGGGCTCTGAGGACTTTTACCCAACCTGAGATAAATGACTCTCAGGTCCTGCTACAGCTAGTAGAAGCTCTGCTGTAGATGCACCAGGCAGCCCATCCTTTTTTTAGGTGCTAATGGGCAGGGCAGTGTTTCGTAAGCAATTTCATTTGCAACAGATTTTCTGACATTTCGTAAGGAGGGTCCATCTATGTTGAAAATAATTATTCTGTTATCATATTGTAATATCAAGATCTTTTTTACCACAGGGCACTAAAGAATGTGAATGATCTTGCAAAGAGTATAAAAAGAGAGATTCTAAATGAGATTAAAGGTTCTTCAAGCCCCAGAGCAGGACCCTCTCCTAAAAAACAGACTCCTTCAAGAGAGAGAGACGAGGACCCCTTAAGAGTGGGACCACGTCGGAACCCTAGACCTGGAAGAGATTGGTAAGTTTAAAATGAATGGATACACTTTCAGGGGAAGCAACTTATCATGTTTGTCTCCCTTTTAAATATGGATCAACCCATTTTGCCTCCCTCTTACGTACGGGTCAACCTATTTTGCCTGCCTTTTAAATATTGGTCAACCCTTCAAGGAAAGAGATTTGCTCCCATAGGAGCAAATTTCTTCCTTCAAGAGTTTATCCCCTTTCATAAGGGGCTCATTATCCAGGAAAGTAGACAAGAAATCAGAGGCATTGTCTGCTTTTGTAAAAAATACATAAAAATATGATTTAATACTCAGTCACCTTCATTTCTCAAGCTTTCTCAGTCTATATGACATTTGAACTGCTCTGTCGTAAAACCAACAAAGTGGCTCTGTGCCGCTCGAAGACTCAGATCAGCCAGGGCACTCACCCAGTCTGATCAGTCTTTACTGAGGGCTAAAAGGGTAGCTAATGGACTAAACTACCTCATTGTTGACTGATGCCCAGGCTGATCTAGTCTTCACATGGCACAAATGCTTTTTTAGCTCATCTGAGCCGAAGACTCAGAGGTGAGCTTATAGGATGGGAGTTGAGCCGTCGTCCGTCTGTGGGTGCGTGGGTGGGTGGATGGGTGCGTGCGTCAACACTTTTAAACATAAATATCTCAGAGACCAGTGGGCCGATCGCTAGGGGTGCGCGATGTTACCGGTATACCGGTAAATCGCGATTCAAAATTCCAACGATACGAATCACGATACGTTTTGGCCATACCGGTACGCTCGGTAAATTTCGGGTGTTTCCGGACATTCTCGTGAAAACGTTTTATATGCTTTTAATTAGCAGTTTCCTTTTCATTTTGTTAGTATTTTGCCCCAAATATTCTTTGTTTTATAAAACGGATCTAGGTAGTAAAGTCAATTAAAGCCAATAGTCTTTAAAAACAGGTTTTGATTGTTTACTTTTGCCAGAGGCTCGCTTCCTCTTTTGTCTTTTATCTCCGTAATTATCACCCACAAAGAAGATGTGAACAAAAATTACCGTGATTGTAGATAATAGTGTCCAGTTTAATCCTTTTGTCAGTATCCAATTGATCCTATCACTCCAACGGTATGATCATTTTGACACATATTCCCATTCATAACTTATGTAAATATTCGAACATCTTTTAGAACATTTTTTTTTGTGTGTGTATATCACATTTTCACTGACGGGAAGTTTCATTATTTTGTTGACATACTAGACTGCAGATCCTGATCACACTGCTCCAATGCGCTGTCTGATCTGGGTCTACAACATTTGCTCAGCAATTACTGTCCGATTATTTAGTGTATTTCCTTTTCATGTCACCGATAAAATAATTCACCTAGACTTCAGACACGTGTCAATTCCTTTGATCTAATTCCTTTGATCTTTGATGACAACTGGTGTTGAAAGTCTGCATGCTTTTTTCATTCTCGCCTTGGGGCAAAACTGGGTCAGGGCAGAATAACAAATAAAGAAGTCATGCACCAGATGCATGGTCACCAGGGTCACGTCAGTAAGTAAGTCAATTAGTTAAATAAAATGAGATCGCAGACCAGTAACAGTTGCATTTTAATAAAGTACATGAGCTGGTTATAATTTGTTTTGGTGTTAAAATAAACAGGTAAAGAATGGGATGTTCATTTTTATTACAATCATTTAATAAAAGACAGAAGCAAACAACACAGTAAAAGCATATAACATTGAAGTACATACTTAAAAAGAAGTCACGATATATCGTGATACGTATCCCGATACGGACCAGTGTATCGTGATATATCGCGATACGGTTTTCAGTGGCGATACCCATCCCTACCGATCGCAATCAAATTTTATCTGAAGCATCATTTGGGTAGGGGAAAGGCTGCATTAGGTTTTGGTGCCGATCAGCTGAGAACTCTGGTTTCCATGGCAACAGATCGCCCCCATAGGGTTATAATGGGGAAAATGGCGACATCACGTTTTCTCGACTGTTTTTGATTAGATCCTTATCATACTTGCAGATAATGATGACATACACAAGACCTTGGATGAGTTCGAAATTTGGCCGGATTCGAGCACAGACTACTGAGTTAGCTGCCCTTCAGCGTTTGAAAAAAATCCCATAGGGTTATAATGGCGAAAATGGCGTCATCACGTTTTCTCAATTGTTTTTGCTTAGATCCTTATCATACTTGCAGGTAATGATGACATGCATAAGAGCTTGGATGAGTTCGAAATTTGGCCAGATTTGAGTGCAGACTACGGAGTTAGCTGCCCTTGAGCGTTTGAAAAAAATCCCATAGTGTTATAATGGAGAAAACAACATCATCACATATTTTTAGAAAAACTTTGTCATCGCTCTATTGCCTACATTTCTCAACGGATTTTAAAATAACTTCACACAAATGTAGGGCATGACAATATCTCGAGCAAGTTCGACTTTCAGGATGCTGCGCCCAAGGTCAATGTCACTGTGGCTATTTTTAGAAAAACTTTGTCAGCGCTCTAGCACCTACATTTCTCAGCAGATTTTAAAATAACTTCACACAAGTGTAGGGCATGACAATATCTCGAACAAGTTCGACTTTCAGGATGCTGCGCCCAAGGTCAAGGTCACTGTGGCTTTTTTTAGAAAAACTTGGTCATCGCTCTAGCGCCTACATTTCTCAACGGATTTTAAATCAACTTCACAGAAATGTAGGGCATGACAATATCTCAAACGAGTTTGACTTCCAGGGTGCTGTGCCCAAGGTCAAGGTCACTGTGGCTATTTTTAGAAAAACTTTGTCAGCGCTCTAGCACCTACATTTCTCAATGGATTTTAAAATAAATTCACACAAATGTAGGGCATGACAATATCTCGAGCAAGTGCGACTTTCAGGGTGCTGTGCCCAAGGTCAAGGTCACTGTGGCTATTTTTAGAAAAACTTTGTCATCGCCCTAGCACCTTCATTTCTCCATGGATTTTGAAATAACTTCACACAAATGTAGGGTATGACAATATCTCAAGCAAGTTCGACTTGCAGGATGCTGTGCCCAAGGTCAAGGTCACTGTGGCTATTTTTAGAAAAACTTTGTCATCGCTCTAGCACCTACATTTCTCAACGGATTTTAAAATAAATTCACACAAATGTAGGGCATGACAATATCTCGAGCAAGTTTGACTTTCAGGGTGCTGCAGTCAAGGTTTTTGATTAGATCCTTATCATACTTGCAGGTAATGATGACATACATAAGAGCTTGGATGAGTTCGAAATTTGGCCGGATTCAAGCACAGACTACGGAGTTAGCTGCCATTGAGCGTTTGAAAACAATCCCATAGTCTTATAATGGAGAAAACAACGTCATCACATTTTCATTTTTCATCGGATCCTCTTCATACTTGCAGGTAATGAGGATATGCATAAAAGCTTGGATTAGTTAGCATTTCGGCTAGATCCCACCACTGACTATTGAGTACCTGCCCTGAGCATCCAAAAAATCAACATCACCACTTTTTCTTGGTTTTTACTGATCCGATCCTTTTCAAACTTGCAGCTAATGAGGAAATGCATAATATCTTAAACAAGTTCAAATTTTGGCCAGATCAGGCCAACCACTACGAAGTTACCTCCCTTGACAGCTCTGTCTATTGTGCTCTTGATCGGATACTTTTTAAACTTGCATATATTAAGTGAGGGCATACATAATGTTTTGGATGAGTTTAATTTTCAGCCTGATTGGACCACTGACTGTGGAGTTAGCTGCCCTTGAGCATGTTAAATATCCCTATAGGTTTACAATGTCTCTCAGGTGAGCAATTGTTGCCCTTTGGGCTACTTGTTTAGCTTACCTGAGCACGAAGAGCTCAGGGTGAGCTTTTGGGATACCCTGATGTCTGTTGTACGTGTGGACGGACATCTGTCCGTCCGTCAACTTTTGCTTGTGTACACTCTAGCGGGCACAGTTTTGATCCAATCATTATGAAACTTTGTCAGAATGTTAGTCTTTATAAAATCTAGGCCAACTTCGAAACTGGGTCATGTGGAGTCGAAAACTAGGCCACTAGGTCAAATACATGCTTGTGTACCCTCTAGAGGTCACAGTTTTGATCCAATCTTCATGAAACTTTGTCAGAATGTTTATCTTCACAATATCGAGGCCAACTTTGAAACTGGGTCATGTCTGGTCAAAAATCAGGCCACTAGATCAAATCTTAGAAAAACCTTGTGTAGGCTCTAGAGGGCATAGTTTTTGATCCAATCTTTTTGAAACTTAGTCAGAATGTTTATAGTCACAATATCTAGGCCAAGTTTGAAAGTGTTTCATGTCGGGTCAAAATCTAGGTCACTAGTTCAAATGTTAGAAAGACCTTGTATACGCTCTAGAGGTCACAGTTTTGATCCAATCTTCATGAAACTTTGTCAGAATGCTTATCCTTACAATATCTAGGCCAAGTTTTAAACTGGGTCATGTCGAATGAAAAAGTAGGTCACTAGGTCAATTTTTTAGAAAAACCTTGTGTACACCCTAGAGAGCAAAGTTTTTGTCGAGCCCGCTTGCGGAGAGCGAGACATAGTTGTTACAATGTCAGTTCGGTGTATGTCCGTGAGTGCGTGCGTGCGTCCGTCCGGATTTGTCCGGGCCATAACTTCTACATTTATGGATGGATTTCAAAATAATTTGGCACAATTGTTCTCCTTGATGAATAGAAGTGCCATTTGAAACATTTTTTCAGGTAGGTCCAAGGTCAAGGTCACACTTGAAGGTCAAATGATAAAATGGCCATAAATTGAGCTTGTCCGAGCCATAACTTCTACATTTATGGATGGATTTCAAAATAATTTGGCACAATTGTTTTCCTTGATGAGTAGAAGTGCCATTTGAAACATTTGTTCAGGTAGGTCCAAGGTCAAGGTCACACTTGAAGGTCGGATGTTAAAATGGCCATAAATTGAGCTTGTCCGAGCCATAACTTCTACATTTATGGATGGATTTCAAAATAATTTGGCACAATTGTTCTCCTTGATGAATAGAAGTGCCATTTGAAACATTTGTTCAGGTAGGTCCAAGGTCAAGGTCACACTTGAAGGTCAAATGATAAAATGGCCATAAATTGAGCTTGTCTGAGCCATAACTACTACATTTACGAATGGATTTCAAAATAATTTGGCACAATTGTTCTTCTTGATGAATAGAAGTGCCATTTGAAACATTTGTTCAGGTAGGTCCTAGGTCAAGGTCACACTTGAAGGTCAAATGATAAAATGGCCATAATTTGAGCTTGTCTGAGCCATAACTTCAACATTTACAAATGACTTTCAAAATAATTTAACACAGTTGTTCTCCTTGATGAGAAGAAGTGCCGTTTGGAACATTTGTTCTAGTAGGTCCAATGTGAAGGTCACACTTGAAGGTCAAATGATAAAATGGTCATAAATTGAGCTTGTCCGAGCCATTACTTCTACATTTACGGATGGATTTCAAAATAATTTGGCACAATTGTTCATCTTGATGAGTGGAAGTGTCAAGTGACATATGTGTTTGGGTAGATCCAAGGTCAAGGTCACACTTGAAGGTCAGATATTGTAACAGTCATAAATTGAGCTTGTCTGGGTCATCACCTACTTATTTTCCTTTGTGAAAATTTGAAGAAAAAAAAGAAGAAAATGCTGGCTAAGCATGATGTTTTTTGGCTTCTTTCTAGAGTGAAGCAGTTACTTAGTCTTGACACACTTATAGGTCACTAAAGCAAACAGCGGGCTCGACCAGTTGTCCCTGGACAACCTTCTAGTTATCCAATCTTCATGAAACTTTGTCAGAATATTAATCTCCATAAAATCTAGGTCAAGGCTGAAACTAGGTCATGTCGGGTCAAAAATAAGGTCACATGGTCAAATCTTAAAAAAAACTTGTATACACTTTAAATGGCACAGTTTTGATTCAATCTTCATGAAGCTTTGTGAGAATGTTTATCTCCATAAAATTTAGGCTAAGATTGAAAATGAGTATTGTCTGATCAAAAACTAGGTCACTAGGTCAAATCTTAGAAAAACTATGTGTACACTCTATAGAGCATAGTTTTTATTCAGTCTTCATGAAACTTTGCCAGAATATTTATTTCCATAATATCTAGTCCATGTCTGAAACTGGCCCATGCCGGGTCAAAAACTAGGTCACTAGGTCAAATTTTAGAAAAAAACCTTTTTGTACACTCTATAGAGGGCACAGTTTTGATCCAATCTTTATGAAATTTTGTCAGAATGTTTATCTCAATTAAATCTAGGTCAAGTTTGAAACTGGGTCTTGTCAGGTCAAAAATAAGGTTCAGGGTCAAATCTTAGAAAACCTTACGTACACTCTAGAGGGCACAGTTTTGATCCAGTCTTTATGAAACTTTATCAGAATGTTTATCTCAATAAAATCTAGGTCAAGTTTGAAACTGAGTATTGTCTGATCAAAAACTAGGTCACTAGGTCAAATCTTAGAAAAACCTTGTGTACACCCTAGAGGGCACAGCTTTGATCCAATCTTCATGAAACTTTGTCAGAATGTTTGTCTCCATGAAATATATGCCAAGTTTGAAAGTGGGTCGTCGGGCCAAAAATAAGGTCACCAGGTCATATCTGAGAAAAACCTTACGTACATTCTATAGGGCACAGTTCTGATTCAATCTTCATGAAACTTTGTCAGAATGTGTATCTCACTGAAATTCAGGCAAAGATTGAAATGTGGTCATATTGGGTTAGAAACTAGGTCACTGGGTCAAGTCTTAGAAAGCCCTTGTTTACGCCATAGAGGCTTCATTTTCCATTGAATCTTCATGGTAATTTGTCAATGTTTGAATAATATCCAGCATATGTTTGAATATGGATTATATTGGTTCAAAAACTAGGTCGCTATGTTGATTGGCCAACTGCATTGAAATTTAAGTAAGTATATGGCATTGGGGACTCGGTCCCATCATAGTTTCTTCATATTATGAGTGAGTGAGTTAACTCAGGTTTAACGTCCAACCAACAACTAGGTTATACGGAGACAGGACTGCAGTTTAAAGTTTAATTCAAAAGACTGCAGATGTGGGCAATCCATCTTGCGACCCCTGGATTGGTCATCCAGTGTGTTATCCACTACACTACCACGGCTCCTTTCAAATTATGACACTGAATTGACCATGACCTGTTTCATGCCATGGTCAGTAAGATAACTCTAATAGTCTTGGTGCACATGATACTCAGGTGAGCGATTCAGGGCCACCATGGCCCTCTTGTGTTGGTTTTATCATGTCTTATCATTTGTATTTATTTCATTTTTTTGTACCATGATAATTCTGCGATAAGATGGGGTTTTCCCCATCTAGATTGACCCCAGATATGTGAATCATTCTTTGTTATTTTGCTGTGAGATGAGGTGTTTCTTTCAAAACAAGCTCAAAAATCTAGGTCCATCTTATAAGGCAGATCTGGATATTGGGGGTTGATTTGTCTGATAACTTTATAAATAGTGTAATACTGTTTACGCCAGTTTTGTAACTGTAATTACTGGAGTTTGCTCTAGATATGCACTGATTGAAAAAAAAGGGCCCAGTTGTTCAAAGCATTGTTTAACTTAGCATAACAAGGTCAATAGCTAAGGTCATTAGTCAAGAATATGTTGACTCTTCATGTACATATAACATTAGTGTGCTAATATGTTTTGCCGAAAATTGATCAAATCTGTAATTTTCATTTTTGTCTCTCTTCTCGATGGAGTCTACTCTTAAAGAAAGAATTTGCTCATCTACCAGCAAATTCTTCCTTTTAAGAGTTGATCCATTTTGGGAGGTTTTTGTTGCCAAAACCAAAGTTGAAACAGAAAGTCACGAAATTTGTTGCTCTTTCTTAAAAAGGGGAAAACATGCCTGTTAACCCCTACATCTTACTTTATTTACTTTTTTTAAAGGAATGAACCAGACAACCCTTTCTCAGTAGGAAGAGGTGACCTTGACCCATTTGGTGCAGGGCCAGGGCAAGGTGGAGGAATGTTCTTTGACCCTATGAGAGGGGGCAGGGGTCCAAGATTTGGAGCTGACCCAAGTTCTGGTTTGCCAGGCAGTTTACCACCGTAAGTTTACAAATTTTAAATAAAAACAACAGGTTTCATCCCAGTTTATTTGGGTGAAATGGGTACACTTCCAGCTATTGCCATTTTTATATGCCCGTTTTGAAAAAACGGACGTAATATGGCATGGCGCTGTCCGTCCATCTGTCTGTCCATCTGTCTGTCCGTCCATCCGTCAACATTCTTGTGCGCGCCATATCTCAGTAACCGTTTGATATATCTTCATGAAATTTTGTAGGCATGTATATTGGGATGGGGCAAAGTGTCGCATGCAGTAATGGCTGCTCCCCCTTTCTTATTTTCCAAGTTATGCCCCTTTGATTATTTTTTACCCTACTAGTCTTGTGCGCGCCATAACTAGATTACCGTTTGGGATATCTTGATGAAACTTCATAGCAATGTGTATGAGGCTCCAACGATGTGTCACATATGACAATGGTTGCTCTCTCTTTCTTCGTTTTGGAGTTGCATCCCTTTGATTAGATTTTTTGGGCTATTTACATGTATACTAATCTTGTTCATTCAATAACTTAGTAACCATTTGGAATATCTTGATGAAACTTTATAGCAGTGTGCATGATCACAAGACAGGGTGTCACATATAAGAACGGTTGTTTTCTCTTCCTTAATTTTGGAGTAACCTCCCTTTGATTAGTTTTTTAGGCTAGCCCCATTCCCCCATTCATTCTGTAACTCCATAACCCTTTGAAATATTTTAATGAAACTTTGTAGCGATGTGTATTATAATGGAGCAATATATCATGAGCATAAACCACAACTCTGGCTTACTTACTTCTAATTTATCTGCCCTTGCATCAATTTCCATTTTGCTCTGTAACTCCTTAACCATTGGAAACAGTTTAACAACTTTATGTGGAAATATTTTAACAAACTTTATGGTGATGTGTATATTGTCAAGGGAATGTATTATGACTAAGAATGGTACTCTTGTTTACTTAGTTTATGAATTATTTCCCTTGTTTGACTTTGGCATTTCTCAACTTCTGAGCTGCTTCATCCTTATGGCTGATTTTTGGCACACTAATAATATTTGATGTGTTAGATGTTTTAATAACAATGCAGACTGCTGTCTTTAATAACAGAGTTGTTTCCCCTGTTTTTCTGCCTGTCCATCCTTCTTTAAACAATCTTGTTCATTCTGTAACTCGTTCATGACACTGAAACGGGCGTATTATGTGCCGCTTGTGATAAGCTCTTGTTTATTTTTGCCTCCCTTTACAAGACTATTACAGACTGTGTAAGCAATAGGAAACCTTTAACAACAGTAATGGTCAGCTCATAAAGAAAATGAGCAAATTCATTCCTTTAAGAGTAGACCCCCTGTTTTGGGTGGTTTTGGAGGTCTGCTTTGCAAATAGGAAGTCATGAAATTTGTCTTCCTTCGAAAAAAAATGGTGGTGCACCTTCTGAATTTGGTAATGGGCTTTTCCATTTTAAGATAAGAATAAATTTAACTGAAGTAATGGAAAATTAACTAAAATTGGGAAAACTAAGGCTGTATTTTTATTGTACACCATTTATAGTTGGCTGTAAAACTGACCAGTAAAAACACTGTTATATTACATGTTATGTGTGAATCTGGACTGGAAAAACCCACCTGTCTGCTACCGTGACAAGTGGTTGACACAGATTAAGTATCAAAGTGAAACAGAAACTACCTGAGAATTTGATTTATTTACAGCTATGCATTTCTGTCTTGTTGTAGGGGTGCTGTGCCTCCAGGTGCAAGGTTTGATCCCTTTGGACCCCCAGGGACCCACCCAGGACACAGACCAGAGTAAGTACATTATAATCTGCGACACAAGAAAACCAACAAAGTGGTTGTGCACCCAGTGCAGACTCAGATAAGCCTGGCATATGCCCAGTTTGATCGGGCTCTCCACTGTGCACTTACATGGTAGCTAAGGGTCTGCACTTACAGGGTAGCTAAGGGTCTAAGCTACAGGCCTACCTCGTTATAACTCCCCTCAACATTACGCGTATACCGTTATAACGCGGTACCTGTCTTGGACCCCAAATTTTTCCCAAGGTACCATTTTCAGTGATTTTGAAATTTTTTTTCAGATCGCTGATTCAAAGCTGCTAGGTGAACGAGAAATTGTTGTTGTTTGTAAAAATAATTATGAATAAAGTACTTACATGATAATTGTTTGATCTTTGTTTGTTTTCGCCCTAATTACCCTTGATCGCCCCACGTGTACAAGCCATTATTATTGTGTTTTGTTTTGAAGGTACGCCAACCATATTCACACATAATTAGGTAAATTGCAATGACAGCAAAACTAATTTATTGACTGATGACCGCATGCTTAAAGGAATGAAAACTTTCATAATTATCCCTTAAAAACCTGGAATACACTTCAAACACGCCGAACTCGGAGTTTGAAGGCGCCGCCATTGTTGTCGTTGCATAAAATTAACAATCAGCCAATCAGAGTGAGCGAGAGGGTTTATGGGTAAAAGAATGTGTAGTAAAAGTGCGCGATGCAGATAAAAATTTTCCGACTTTGGTCATTCATTCATTCAGTAAATTTGAAACCATACTGCATACTGGAGACTCCATGAAAGAAACGTAAAGCCTTCTCCGTGAAAGACACGGATAATTTGGTCCGATGATACTGTACCCTAACACCGCAATGTTAAGTTACATGATCACCGGAAATCTGCCAAGATGGCGTCTTTTGGAATTTAAAAACGAAACACATGTGTTACTAAGCATATTTTATTGACAAGACAGTTTAATAATATGATTGGAACAATGTGATACATGCTGTAAGTGTTTATCTATCTAGCAATACAACAATACGTATCAAAAACCATTATTTACGTCAAACATTGACCCAAACCACCAACACACACTACCGTAAGGGCAAAATCGAAGTCAGTCGAGCTTATGTTGGTAGCCCCCTCATCCTAATCGCTATAACGCGTTTCACTTATAACGCGGTCGAGATCTATGGACCACACCCATCGCGTTATAATGAGGTAGACCTGTAGCTCCATGCGGACAGTGAAGACTCTATGTTGCGGCTCATATATCATTATTTTAGTGTAACAGCTTGGTGGCTTATGTTGGAAAGAAAGGTTTGTACTATCTGTGGAGAGCAAAAACTAAGGTCAGCCTTCACTTTTTATACGCCCGTTTTGAAAAAACGGACGTATTATGTCATGGCGCTGTCCGTCCATCTGTCCATCCGTCCGTCCGTCTGTCCGTCCGTCCGTCCGTCCGTAAACATTCTTGTGCGCTCCATAACTCATTAACCGTTTGGGATATATTCATGATATTTGGTAGGAATATGTATTAGGTTGGGGGAACGTGTCGCGTACAGAAGTGGTTGCTCCCCCTTCCTTAGTTTCCAAGTTATGCCCCTTTGATTAATTTTTTCCCTGCCAGTCTTGTGCATGCCATAACTAGATAACCGTTTGGGATATCTTCATGAAACTTCATAGCATTGTGTATGAAGTCTCAACGATGTGTCGTGTACAAAAATGGCTGCCAGACCTGGGGCCGATTACATGTCAATGTAATCGATTACAATTACAATTACTTTTTAAAATCATGATTACAGATTACATTACAATTACATTTTTTCTCAATGTAATTGATTACAATTACAATTACTTTGCAAAGTAATCATGATTACTTTATGATTACATGTGATTACATTATACAAGTGTACAGAATGATCATGACTGTGAAAGTGCAAAATCTCAATATTCAAAAAGACTTAATTTATACCTAAATCAGCAAATAATTGGTGGCTTACATGTGTGCTAATAGGTAAGACTGAAATAATTTCTAAAGAACTTGACTTACTTTTTAATCTGAACGAATTTTATTTAGCAATCTGCAGTTACATGTAATGTGCATGCAATGACTGTATGCTATTTATGAAGTTTGAGAAATTCAATAAATGCTATGTGTCACTCAGGTTCTAAATGTAAAGCACATGCTACAATATTTTTTTCTCTATCACTTATTTTACCTTTTATTTCAAACATCAGAAATAAGTTTCCAATGTCATAAAATTGCTTGTGAAAGACTAGTTCAAAGCCTTCAAAGCAAGGGGCCACACACTTCCTGTAAATTATTAATTTCAAAAAAATTAAATTATCACTGTATATATTTCATTTTTCCATTTTCATCTTTTTCTTGCCCATTCTTAGTCTGGCAAAAATTCGAAGTTAGTAAGTTGGCCCATAAATGGGAAAGAAAGGAATTAAAGAATTGGCTTTTTGTTGTATGCAATACACAGGTGTCATTAAGTAGACAGGTGTTAGTTAGCTAAATCCACAAAGAAGGTGTGAAAATCAAAGTTGAGTTGCACTGCTCAACTCTGCACTAATAAACACAAAACAGTCAGTATATTTGAAAAACATCTTTAACACTTGAACCTCCTGTCCAAAGTAAAGATGATAAATCATGTAAATCAGTCATAAAAATATAAGTCAACCAAGGCAGCTACCAGTCTTAACCTGAAATACCCTGCAATCAAGAGTACCAAAATCACACAGTTTTTACATAACAAATTTATCCTTAAACATTACCCCATAAATACCTAGCATCTCATAAAAAGAGACAGGTAGACATTGCAGACCCAGATCAGATGCCCAGATGCAGCATTTTGATCAAGATCTTCACTGCTGGCATAAAAATTTTAACTTTTTGTATAAAAAGATGTAAAAATTTGTGAGGATAGAAGAGTCTGCCAGTCATAAATGTATAAAAGAATGCATATTTATAGCTATGATACTGCTTAAATTTTACTCCCGAAAAGAGTTTAAAGGGAATTCTGTCAGTTTCTTAATTTGGTCTGCAACCTTTTGTACACAAATTAGAATTTAGATCAGTTTTTCTCTGTCTGTTTCAGTTTGAAGACACTTTGAATAATCAACTGCTTTCTGTTATTATTTTGCACAAGTCTTATCTTTTAACTATTAAAAAGAAGAGCAAGTTTCCTTTTTTTCTTCTTTTCTTATTTCTGAAAATGAATCAAAGTAATCAAAATGTAATCATAAAGTAATCATGATTACAGCCCATTTTGTAATGTAATTGATTACATTACGATTACTTGTAATCATAAAAATGCATGATTACAGATTACTTCATGATTACTCAGAAATTGTAATCGATTACAAGTAATCACGATTACAGATTACAATTACCCCAGGTCTGATGGCTGCTCTCCCTTTCTTCATTTTAGAGTTACATCCCTTTCATTAGTTGATTATGGTTATTTTTATGTATACATATCTTGTGCATACCTTAACTTTGTAACCGTTTGGAATATTATGATGAAACTTTATAGCAATGTGCATGATCACAAGACGATGCGTGGCATACAAGAATGGTTGCTCCCCCTTTCTTCATTTTGGAGTTACTTTCCTTTGATAAGTAATTTTAGGCATTTCTCAGTCACTTCATATCTCCTTAACCTTTTGAAATATTAGAATGGAACTTTGTAGGAATATGTATATTAATGGGGCAATGTATCCCGAGCAAGAACCACAACTCTGGCTTTCTGAATTATCTGCCCTTGCATAAATTTCCTGTTTCCTCTGTGATTCCTTAACCCTACATGTGATTTTGTCAGGGGAATGTAGTAGAGCCAAGAATCTAGTATATTTAGTTTATGAATTATCTCCCTTGTTCAACTATGGCATTACTCAACTTTTGAGCCACAATAACTTTGAAGCTGATTTTTGGTATACTCATAGTATTTGATGTGTTAAATATTTGAATAATGTTGCCGTCATTAGTTATAAAGTGGTTGCCCCTGTTTGTCTGCCTATCCATCCTTTTGTAAACAATCTTGTTCATTCCATACTCCTTTATGACATTAAAACGGGCGTATTATGCGCCGCTTGCGAAGCCCTTGTTTGCAGTCTGATATAAGCCCTCAATACACAAACCGTGTCTGGTCTTTGTAGAACATGTATATCAAAACTTAGACAGAGCTGTTAAACTCATCCACCAAGTATTAGGTTAAGTTTCTCATAAAGGGGCAGTCTGATCTGGGACTGCAACATTTGCCTTCCAGTATGAGTATATTTACAAGTTGCAATACAGTAGGCTTACCATTATAAAATTTTGTGATAGTATTTACATTAATTGGTTATTGTGTCCATTGATGGAGCCTGAATAGCACAGGGGTATGTCTCTTAACTTGTCAGTGCTGCAACCAGGCATTGACATGTGAGGGTAGGAGTTTAGGCATGTGTATGCAGAAAATGCCAGAATCAGGATGCATAACTAAACAGACTGCACATTGCACTTCAAGGCATTTTTGCATGAATTATAGGACTTTATATAAACAGGGAAGACTGACAGGACTGACTGGTTACTTTGAAAGTTTGCAGATATATTTTGACATAAGAGGGTACCTTGAGGTATCAGAGTTTGCAGTAATGACAGTCAGCTTTATTTCATATTTCTTGTGTTTCAGTCCAGATCCTGACCATGAGAAGCCTCCAGATTATGATGACATGTTTATGTGATGAAGGTCAAGGTCAAGAAGTTTCCCATAAACAGAGTTGCTTTTAGTGTTATAAGACAATGACATTATATATATGTAACGATATATATATGTAACAGATGTTACTGTACAAATAGTGTAGACCTAGATCAGACTGTTTCTTCAGAAGCAGTCTGATCTTGTCTACACAGTTTGTTATTCCACCAAAAGCTTTTGTCTTGTCTGTGATTAGCAGTAGCAAAGTATAGGTTTTACATTTCCAACAGTACTGGCAATATGCTGATAGGGGCGACACCACTTTCCACGGAACACTAGTAACAGAGAATTAAGTTATTTGAGAATGAATTATAGGTTTGAGAAAATCACACTTTTCCATTGTAAGAATTTCAGGTAGCATCCCACTTATAATTCGTGAGGAGCATGGCATACATTGTATGCCATGCTTCTCTCGAATTATAAGTGAGATGATGTCATAGATCTGTTACCATAGCAACTATTCAATTACCAACTGTTGTGCTTAGAACCTTGGCAGAGTGACGTCTTGACGTCACTTAGACATCAATATGATTTCTTAGTTGCTATGGTAACATATATATGATGTCATTGGTTATGTAGCTTCTTCTTCTTCTTTTCTTCGTATAAGCTTCCAATAAGGAACATCTCAAGGATTGTAAATCTTCTTGAGTACAAGTTTGTACTTACATGTAAAAGTAAAAAGTATGCAAAGACCAGGAACTGAAACAATCAAAATCCAAATCCAGCCCTCAAACCATAGTTGGAAACAACTAAGATTACAAATAATCAAGATACAGAGAACATATGGCCAACCGAGTGAGCAGCTTGTTCCCAAAAGGTGGCCACTCAGCAACCCAAACCGAACCAAAAATAATAATAACATACATAAGGTAAAACATCACAGAAACTCTGACACCAAAAACAGGCAACAAAGAACCACAACAGAACTACCGCCTTGTAAGACTTAAAACTTCAGAGGGCGCTTTTTTAAACTGATTGATGTAAAACTGGAACATATACAGTTATAATCCATGAAGAGAATATTCCAGGCAAACAAGAGCACGGCAAACAATGTATGCTTTACTCCTCCGATTTTTCAATGACATTGCCAACTGAAATTCTTTCAACAGAAATTTCAGATTTTCTCAAACAAATAATTATTCTCAAGTCGTTTAATTCTGTGTTTGTTGACACATCCCATTCACCCTTAATATTTTGATACTGCATGAGCAAACACTGATGATCCAGATTGTTGTCTGATAAGTGTATGCAGTTTGTGATTTGTGCCAGCAGCTTTTGACACATTGCTGGACAGTATTCAAAGATGTTGTTTTTCTCTTTCATAACAATCCCTAAATCTAGATCCATCTTATGAGATGACTGTAGAGTTTTTATTTTTTTTTTAGAATTAAAAGCATACATCTGTGTTATGACCCTTAATTGAGGCAGTTCTAATGAGGGGTTGCCATGTTAAGTTTGTATTGAGAAATAAGAAGTTGTCCACAAATATTGTCCAACTATCCTCTTATCTTCAGCTCGGGGGCCGTATTTATAAAACGACTTAAGTCGCAGCTATGCTGTTGCTAGGGCGGAATTTCTTTGAAGAAGATCCGCACAACTATGAAATTTGCTCTGGAGGAACAGTCTGAAAAAGACTGTTCCTCCAGAGCAAATTTCATAGTTGTAGGGAATCTCCTTTATAGAAGTTCAGCCTTAGCAACAGCATAGCAACCACTTAGTTGTTTTATAAATACGACCCCTGGTCTTCATGTTGATGGGCTCATAGAGGTATGAAATATATCAGTAATGTCAATAATACACAAAACATGTGTACCTTCTGTTTCCTGTCTAGCTTCTTGAACAATGAAACAAAATAAAATAATTATTTTGTACATTTATTGTTTATGTTACTGATTTTATATGTAAATCTGATCATTATATTTAAAAAAAAAAAAAAAAAAAAACCTACTCAGAACATGAAAATAAAAAATTACTGTGTTCTTCTGTTTGAGTCCCCAGAACTCCAAGAAGGATATCTGGTATTAATTTTCTGTTCCAGTATTAATATCTAATACTCCACATGGAGCTTTGGGGATACAGTTAGTTGTTATCATTAGACTTTAAAAGAACAGAGGTGTCCGCATGGCCAAGTGGTTAGGGCTTCTGACCTTGCAACATGGAAGCGTGTTCTGTCCAAAACTAAATGACACTTCACTGCACACAACCCTTCATAATCACCTCCCATCATGACTGAAATACTGTTAAAATGTTGTGAACCCTCCAGTCATCCATCATCCATCCAAATAAGGGAAGTATCTGGAATAATCCTGAAATAATTTCCTTAAAGGTGAATACTACCATTTCAGGGGAAGCAACTCTGCCATTTTCAGTTTTGCCTCCCTTCTTGATAGAGATTAACCTTTAAAGAAAATAATTTGCTACCTATTCTGGAATGGGGTTATGGAAAAAAACAACTGGAAAAATCTAGGTCTGTCTTGTGTTGGAAGGGGAAAATGCATGTGAGCCGCGACGTGAGAAAACCAACAAAGTGGTTGTGCGCCCAGTGCAGACTCAGATCAGCCTGGGCATCTCCCCAGTCTGATCGGAGTCTTCGCTGTCCACATGGAAGTAGCTTAGACTCCTAGCTACCCCTTAAGTGCTTACTGAAGAGTCTGATCTGACTGGGCAGATGCCCAGGCTGATCAGAGTCTGCGCTGGGCGCACAACCACTTTGTTGGTTTTCTCGTGTCGCGGCTCATGTTATAGCAGAATTACACATGGGGTCAATCTAGAGGGGAAAAGACCCCATCATATAGGAGAATTTACACAATACTCTATTCATCCTAAAAAGCTGTTTTAAGAATTTGACTTTGCTGATGGAACAATCAGCAGTATAGGCTCTGATCAAGATCAACACTGTTTGCTTGAACTTCCATCACAGTATTTAAGGTCATTACCATATTTATTTAAGAAATAAATGTCAGTTTTCGGATGTTCTTGGAAGTATGAACGCAATGGGTTACGTAAGTCACGCCCAAAGGGTATCTTGTAAATGTTCATATTTATACATAGTATGTTTTCACATCCATTTTGCTACTTATTTATAAAGTTTTGACTAATATAACGCCAAGGAAAGGACGAAGAATAGTTATTGACCAACGTATTTTGTTGTGAAGTTCAATAGGCGTCACTATGACATGACGTATATTAATGTTACCTTGACAAATCAACTACTTGATCCGTGACCTCGCCTATGCATAACGTTGCACGAACAAGTGTTGTTCATGGAGTGTTGTTAAAAGGAAATTTTTGATGAGTGTAAATATTTGGTTATAAGACGGGAGTTTATTCAGCCAAAATTATTACAGATATGTAAATCAGGCCTGTGTCATTCAGCTATGAATGTTTTTTTTCTCTTCCGAGATAATCCCATAGATCTAGATCTGTCTTACAAGATGGACAAGTTTGGTTGCCCATGGAAGTTGGCAAACTAAAGCCCCCAGTCACCTTTGAACTACTGAAGTGTTTGTTCTTGAATAGTTTAGACTTTGAATTCTTTCCAGGATGAGTTTAATGTTCATCAGAACTGCTATAATATAATCCTTTGATCTACTGAAGTGTTTGTTCTTGAATAGTATAGACTTTAAATTCTTTCCAGGATGAGTTTAATGTTCATCAGAACTGCTATAATATAATCCTCCACCCTCAGAAAACCTGAAAATTTAAGCTTTTCTTTCCCTGAGCTTGGTGGAATTAACCCTGGACAGACTGCTGTTGATTGCCTTGTAAAGAGGTTTTCTTTAGTTCTGCTTATCTCTCTTAAAACCCCAGTGATGCCATACATAATTATTCTGAGTTACAAAACAAAGATCAGTGGTAACACTATTGATCTAAATCATATTGCTGCTGTCCATTCAGCCACCACAGAAAATATGAGAGTTGTCATTCTAATGCATGCTTGACTAACATGGTCTGATTAGATCATGCTAAAAATTTGTGTTAGTATACAGTAGTCCTTCATTGGGTCGAACAGGCTTGGGACCATGAAAATTAGTTCCAGCCAAGGGTAGTTCTTGCCATCCAGGGTTAGTTTCTATATAAAGTGACTTCTAGGGACCAAAGAAAGAGTTCCAGCCAGGCAGGGTTAACAAGCCATCAGGGTTTGAGCCATTGAAGTTTTACTGTAGTTTGCTTATGATAACTAAGTTGAAGAGATACTATATTTATTTGACTATAAGACAGGGGCCGTATTCATAAAGCCACTTAAGTCATTGCTATGCTGTTGCTAAGGCTAAATAATATCTATAAAGGAGATTCACTACAACTATGAAATTTGCTCTGGAGGAACAGTCTTTGTAAGACTGTTCCTCCAGAGCAAATTTCATAGTTGTAGGGAATCTCCTTCAAAGAAATTTAGCCTTAGCAACAGCATAGCAACGACTTAAGTCGTTTTATGAATACGGCCCCAGGTTTTCCCATACTAGAATGACTCCAAATACCTAAATCAGTCATGAAATTCTGCTAAATATGGGTTCCAAGATGGTTGGATTTTTGGGATTGTTTTGGTTGATAGGAATCAGTCCACAATAACGCAAAAAGTCAATAAATGCTTATATATTTTAATTGGAGTTGTTGACTTTTTGTGCTAAGGTGTCAATATTATTTCCCTTGATTGGTTGAACAACTTCAGGATATACTTTCATGCAAATAGTTCCCTTGTTCATTGGTTTCTAAGAACCCCAGTTTGACTAAATATTCTGCTTGTTATAGCAAACTGAAAAGAGCCTAGCGTATGCTTATTGAAAATGCATTATTAGCTCAGAATCCCCAACACTGAAGGTAGGAGCCAAATCATATCCTTCATAGGTACTCCTACGACCGTGAACGGCATATTGTTTCGTAAGTTGACAGATGATTAGTTACTGGACAGGCAGCAAAAAAGTAGGAGGTTGTGCCCTACTGAAGATGTGAATAAATAGTTTGCCATGCCTCAGAGACATGAGGAAAAAAGAAAATTGCCTGGAGTGTTGTGAAAAAAGTTTCATGGAAGGAAAGTTGATCAAACTATATAGTATAACTAAAGCTACATTCTAACTGTCATGATGCTGGTCCCGGTATCCCCAGTGAAGAAAAGCGGGTATACCATGATGATTGGGGACCTTTTTGCTAAAAAAAATTGCATTCTCACTTTAACAACGTTCCCACTGTGTATCCCTGGTTTAGTTTTTACATACTGGGGCATTACACCCTGTCACCCCAACTTCACTGTCTTTAAATGTGGTACAGCTGGGATCATCCCGCACAAACCCTGTTGCACCGGATCAGTCCCGAATAAAATGGGGATCTACCGGCCCTAACCCTAGGTGTACCACCATTTTCTGGGTACAAACGGGGCTTAACCGGCTGATAAATCATTTCAATCCCCGCCTCCAATGGTACAAAATGGGGGTATACCATTTAATGCCTGAGCTTTGCAGTCTCAAAACGGGGGTTCAGCATCACACTACGGTTTATCACAGTAGAGGGAGAGTAGAGACCTGGAAATCCCAGGTTTAAGCCAGCTCTTGATATCTATCCGGGAACAACTGGGGTTGTTAGCTGGATCAACAGGGTTCATCCCGGATCATCCTCGATGCTCAAGGTGCCGCTAAGGTGAT
Source organism: Ctena decussata (assembly GCA_963989385.1). Classification (NCBI taxonomy): domain Eukaryota; kingdom Metazoa; phylum Mollusca; class Bivalvia; order Lucinida; family Lucinidae; genus Ctena; species Ctena decussata. The sequence goes on from OZ022509.1 coordinate 76,377,950, forward strand.
TTTCCCAGTTCGACAGGGTTTCTCCTGGATCAACCGGGACTTAACTGGGGATGCCAAACTGCGACAGTAAGAATGGGCTTACTTATGGTCTCAGGCCAGAGAAAAAAATTACAATTGAAGAAATACAGTAATTTTACGCTTTTACTGATACAGGAGAATGCCACAAAATGAACTAAAGCGATCAGTTGAGCTGCTTGTTGCTGTAACTTCTCCCCACCTATAATTCTCAACTGAAACATGGGTTCCTTTTGTAAGACGTAGGATAGCCATATTGCTGCCCTGGACCTCTTTTGGATCGTATGATGTATCAGCTATTCCGTCAATTTCGTTTACACCATTTACAACTAATTTTGCAACTATCTGTTCTCTGGAATTAGAACTGATCTCAAAGAAAAACATGTAAACACCATCTACTGGGCATGTAAAGATTCCTGAACCATTGTTATACATTCCTCCATCATTGAACAATACCTTGTTGAACACAACAATCTGATTTATCCCAAGATGTTCAACTTTATGATCTAGATAAGCAGTAAATCCAACTCTTGCATCTGCCACATCATCCAGAATGAAACGTGAGAGTCTTCTCTTATCTGCCAGCTCCTTTGGTTTACCCATAAAACCTCCACTTTTTGGGTTTGGGTGGTTTTCAGCTGCATTGTTACACTGGAGTTGAAGCTGATTTATTTCTTTCTGGAGGTTTTCAATCTTTGCAGTCTGTTTTTTAATTTTCAGTTTTTGTGTTGTAATTTCAAAGTTTTGATATTCCATGTATTCAGTAATTTTTTTGTTTTGCTCCTTTTGTGATATAAGCTCTAATTCCAAACGGTCCAAGCGTTCAACCAGATGCGTGTTGCTTCCATAAATATCATTTCCAGTGCTCTCCTGAACTCTCCCTGAAGAAATGTACAAAGGCAACACTAAGACAACCAAAGTTCCTAACAGAAACATTTTGCAATCAGAATGTCTATCACTCAGTGTTTTTTAACTTTTGCTCAAGCTTTATGTATGACCTTAGATATATACATATTAGATCAGAATTTAGAAAGTTATCTTATCAAACTGTGCCAAATCTTTCTTGGCAGGTCAGCCTGGCATAGTTTAAAACTTGGATTCGAATGGAATGGACTGCCAGGGACAGTTTTCTCCACTCACTTTTTTCCATGGATTTGAGATGGCTCTTATAGGAAAGAATTTGCTCCCTCTGTCCTCTTAAGCAGCAAATTCTTCCCTGTAAGAGTACCATCCCAAGCTCTGGAAATTGTAGCCAATGGAATGTAGATAATCTCATCCATTCCATTCCATTTCACTCCTTTCAGTTCAGGTTTTAGACTATGTCGGACAATCTTGGTGCAAAATGTAAGCAAGGGGTCCAAATGAGCCTGCTTCACTCTCTTGATCACCAAAATACACATGGGCACAAGGGCAATACCAGTTACATGGTACGCCATATTTGTACCATATTTCTTTGGTTTTAAGACAACATTTTTCCTTTCCAAAAATCTAGATGCGTCTTAAAGGTAGGTTCCTGTACTTTGGAATGCATGATAATCTTGATGAACTTTCATCCAATTTGTTGGAAAGCACTTATAAAAGGGAATTAATAAGTTTCACTAAAAAGTGTAAATCAAAAAAATATTAGAAAAGTTGTTTTGCAAGGGATTTCCTAACTCTGCTTCCCACACCAGTGAGCGCTATTTTTAGTTTGTGCCAAAAATAGATAACGCAGCTGATGTCATGCTGCATTGCATTTTGGGATAGTTTTAACCCATCCGCCCTGTCAGGACCTCTAGGAGAGCTCACGTCAAGGGAAAATTGACCTTTGGAGAATGGCATCAGAAATCGCGCACTTATAGACATAATAAACATAGTTATTTTTAGAACTGGAATTCCAACGAAAGAAAATAAACCAAAAGGGAAAACGACTATTTTCTTCAACATCTGACGAGTTTCTCAGTAGCAACAAATTCAGAAAAATAAGAGAATTCAATACTGCTCAGAAAAAGACGAAATCATTTTGTGGACATAATTGACATCGCTAGCCCAGGAACCTACCTTTAAAAGACAGATCTAGAATTTTGGGAGGGTAAAACTAATCTTAGAATAGAATTAGTATTGCTAGAGAAATTCAAGAGTAACCCCCATTTTGGAAGGGCTTCGTCATCCAGGAGAGCAAGTTTACAGAAGTCACAAAATTTGTTATCCTATGTAAAAATGGCATTATTTAAAATGACAGTAAGCACAGTCTGCTAGTTACCTCTGCAAAGATTTTATTGAGATTAATAGAATCTATGATGGGGTTGAGGCCGAGACAAGGAAATCTCAGGCTAGTTTTCAGATTATTTAGCCTTATGGGAGGCTTGCCGAGCATAAGACTTAAATAATCTGAAAACGAGCCTGAGATTTCCTTGTCAAGGCCTCAACCCCATCATTGATTATTTTTCTCACCCATGTTTTATAAAACAGAATATTTTTGTAATTCTTAACTTCTTGTTGAGTGCATTGGTATAATAAACTTGAAGTTAATTTTCTATTAATAGTTTGACATGCGTGTTAATTTCACCTTGTGCATGCATTTTTCATGATTGGCAGCTAATCAGAAATCTACAGTGACACTTCCTGTACATCACTGGGTGTCAATTTCATATTCTGCATGCAATTTACATGACAGGTTGTAAGTTGATTTGCTGATTTAAAGTGTGTAATTAATTGGGCTGTACTATATAGCAATGATTGGCATTTTGAGACAGCAGGCCGAGATAGAAAAATCTCAGACACCTCTAGAAAGGGATATCCTTGTCCAATGGGTGAGAAATTGCAAACTAAAGCTTCTGAGATAATGATCATATAAAAAATCTGTATTTAACAAGCTGTCATTTGGGTAACTCTCGATTAATTCTGACAAATCACTCTGCCCCTGCAAACTAATTTGAACATTTTATCTTGATTTATAGTCACCGAGAAAACTGAAAAAAAATGTTTAGTTCTCCAGTTGGAAAGAAAAATGAACAAATACACAGGAGAGTATATTAAGTTGAGCCCCAGTTCTCAGTAGTAGTATTTCAATTCTCATATCGACGTTGCCCCCACACCTCAGCGGAAGGAATCCATAGCCGCAGTAACGGGGCGCCGAGCGTCCGTCCATAGCCCCAGTTCTCATTCCCAAGATAGACATTTCATAGTTTGTCTGAATCAATAATTTGAATATATTCAATCTTTATTAGATGCTGAGAAACGACATTCATAATGGTGTCTTCTTGATTTCAGAGTGAATGCAATACTGTTTGAGTGCTGCCCACGCAATCTATGCCAGACACATAGGTACAGTTGACTCGTTATCTCAGATATTTCAAATTACCCTCTTATATCAAAGAATATAGTTTAGACATATTTCCTATTTAACTTGCATTTCAACTCCTTGAATCTCAACTAGTGGTATCTCAAAGTTAATTTTCTGGATCCAGAAAATCTGCTTTGAGTTAACAGTTGTTGTGTTATTATTTAACGTCCACGGTAAACGTCCACGTAAACAGCTAGGGTCATGGCGGGATTGTCAGTTAACCTAACCACACTATTCCTGGGCAGGCTTAGACCTCCTAAGCAGTTAACCAGTACTAAGTGCACATACTTTCACCAGTAACTGACAACTGCCCTTCTTGAATTAACGGAAGGGGAAATGAAAGTAAGTGTCCGTACCAGGTATCAAACCCAGGACCTCTGGCTTTCAAGTCAGGTGCCCTACCAGCTGCACTACACAGCCCTTGAGTTATCAGTAGTTTCCGATGAACTTTAACTTTGAAATAACAATTGTCACATTTACTTACACTGATTATCAATTTCATGGATACCACAAACAAATAAAAGCACAATATTTGGGTCATATATTTTAATTGTCTTTTTTAATTTACAGATCTCTAAGCAAATAAACAGATGATATTAGGAGTACTGATATCAATTATTACCACTTCCCAATAGTACACAAAGACATACGAGCTGCCACAAAGCAAAACCAACAAAGTGGCATGTGTGCCATGCAAAGACTCGGATCAGCCTGGCCATATGCCCAATCTGATCAGTCTTAGTTGTGAGCTATAAGGCTAGCTATGAGTCTAAGCTACCTGTATGCAAATAAGAAAGACTCTGATCAGACTGAGTGTTTGCCAGGGCTGATCTGAGTCTTCACTGGCCGCACATGCCACTTTGTTGGTTTTGTCACAGCTCAAATATAGTCTAGAACTCTGGTAAGGTTGGATTTAGATGATATATTTTAATTCTGAAAAAAGTTTATTTCTTTGTACAATGAAAGGGTAACAGAGATCAGTTACAGATAATTTTCCTTATTTCTGCAGAAAAACGAATGTCATGACCCCTCATTAGAACCCTCTTGCAGGACAGTTTGAATGAGGGGTCATAACCTAAGCTTCTTTTGAGAAATAAGAAAAATTCTCAGAATTATCAAGGATAGGTCTTTTTATCAGAAGCTCGAAAACATATCTGACTCCCATCAGAACCCCCTAGCACAAGCAGTTCTAGTGAGGGGTCACAATATGTTTTTATGGATAATAACCTGAAATTATCTAAGATATTATCATCAAAATCCCACCTTACCAAAAGCTATGAATATTATTCTGTTATAATCTAACACAGAAAGGCCTCACAAGCTCACAATCACCAGGCCCACAGGTTATAAAACTTGAGTACATTCTCAAACTCAAAATAAAGCACACTGATTGGCTGCTTCCGAGCACATGCTCGGAAGCAGCCAATCAGTGTGCTTTATTTTGAGTGAGATTATTCTCAAGTTTTATAACCTCAAACCCAGGTTCCAGAAAGGGGAGCATTTCATGATAATCCTTTTTTTCCTCTACAAAAACATATGTTACGGCAGATCATGGGTGAGGCTACTGGATGATCCCTACTGAGGCTAATGACATCATAGAGATATCCATTAAATTTTCTCCAGAGGTATCCATCAGATTTTCTACAGCGATATCCATTAGATTTTCTCTATGTAGTGCCTCCATGATTACAATGAAATGCCATAACCCATGTTTCCTTGTTTTTATTTAAGGTGAATGGATACTCCTCAATGGTTTAACTCCATTCTGGCAAGGGAGATAACTTTGAGAATAGTATTTCTTTCCCTGTAGACAATTCTCATTGCCACTGGGGGATACTCTACGGGAAAGAATTTGCTCTCAGAGAGAGCAAATTCTTTCCTTTAAGAGTAGCCCTCTATGAGAAGGAAGACATATACTTCAAAATCAGTGATCTCCAGAGTTGTATCCAGTCACCTTAAAACTCCCCTCATCTGAACCTTGGCAGCAACCAAATACACAGCAGCTTTTTGTCTTGTTTATCTTCTCTTAAGTACACACTAATGAACATCTATTTTAATGGTGTTTTAACTTAATATGAAATTTTCGTGTAAACACAATTTATTCCCAGAAAAGCACACTTACTTCCGGTATGAATAATGAGAGGATAGAATATAAGACTTACATTGTGTTAAAAAGAGCCTCAAGTCCAGTGAGTACATTAAGCAACTGCAATGGCTTGCACATTAATTGGTAACAGCAGAACCCTTTTGCTTTTTACATTCCCAAGATTCATAGATGTGCAGGCTGATCTGTAAATGCTGACCTGCTCGCACAGGCCATGAAGTCCCTTTTCATATAATGGCACTATAAGCAGTGCTCAATGGTAAGAGGTAACAGGGATGACTTTTCCATAATTCTGCTTAGAACTTGTGACTTCTCATTAGAACTGTCTCGGCAACAAGATGGTTCTACAGCAGAGTCACAATTTACGTTTTGTCAAGAAATAAGAAAAATTATTCCAGACTTATCTTCAAACCCACCTTATCTAAGGCTCTGTTACAACTTTTACTGTAATAGTAGAAAAAGCCCAGAATTAGTCAATTTTCCCCATCATCTAGGGTCTGCTTTTTAGTTGCCTTCAAGGACCAGATCAGCCTGCTTTACCAAACAGTGTAATCTAGGCACTGCCTATTAACAAGAATATTTAGGCCAATTATCTAAACTCGATGACAGAATAAAGAGATGGATGACGAGTCGAATGTTTACGATTAAATACAGGGCATACATATATTTTAAATGTATATATTTTTAATGATAAAGTCAAGCATTCTGAAACTACTATGATTCAAGTTATTTATGTGTACACAAAAACTCAAACTGAAACAAACTAGTCTTGGTGAGTTTTACAGAGAAAGCAAAATGCTCAACTAAAATAATATATTAAGAACCTCATGATGATTCAACGCTGTTTAAACAGGTAACAAAAATCCCAACAAACTCAAAAGCCACACCATACAAAACCCAACGTCAGGCCTGGTGAATGCACAATTGCTCCAGTTCTTTCTCTTCCACAAATACTACTCTACAAACATATTAGTCAAATGGCATCCTTATATTTTGGCTATCTGTGGAAGCCTGAAGTTTCAATTTACGGTTCCAATTGCACTTTTTCTACGTGTGAACATACACAGATTTTGCATGCCCTCACTCATATGCATATGCTCAGGGAGAAGTCAGCCAGCATAGGGAGACTATTTCTCCCAAATCGCCCTCTAGGCTGAGCCCTGGATGAGTTCAGGTACTGTCTTGTTAACTGCATAATGGTCTGATCAAACTCCTTTTCACTTGATGCGGAGGTAGAAAACCTGCAAGGGCATTCTGTGCTAAGCATATAAAATACCATATTCATTGGCTTGAAACAAACAAAAACAAACAAACAATAAAACCAGACAGGAAGTGATATCAGTAATATGCATTTAGTGTAGTTTCCAAAATGTTTTTCCTAAATATACTGCTCAAAATATTTAACCCTATTGCACTCAGAACAGCCAAAACTCCATAGAGTTTTGGCTGTTCTGAGTGCAATAGGGTTAAAGAAGCACTGTACATGATTTCCGTAAGTCTCTATATAAAACTCTTCACTGTCAAAACTAATAAAGGGATTAATAATCAATGTGTATTTGTAGACATTGAGCATCCCACACAATTTTTCAATTAGGCCCCAGTCAAAAAGTATTTCATAGTAACTGTGAATGTCCGATTCTTGAAAAGTTCAAAATGTTGATGGCATTCCTCGATGCGAAAAGGACCCATTATGAGACAAATGAATGGAAAACTTTGAAAATATCTTCCTATTATCCTAAATATTGGATCATGACGGGCAAGGGGTCTTAGAAAATTCCCACTTATATGCACTTTCAACCTGAATTTTGTTTTACTTGAATACAAGTACTTGAGTGTTTTACTTGAATACAATATTTTCCCTACATACCCACATACAAAATGCTGAGCAAACTGTGTAGACCGAGATCAGGCCTTGAGGCTATAAAACTTTTTTCATTTCGAACTCAGCTAAGCATAAAATTTTCTCTGCTGATAAATATAACAAGACCTGTCCCTGTTCAGGATAGCTCGCCTGCAGTGCCTTGCCCATCATATAAAAAAAACTTTAACGTAAAACTTTAAAGTGTGACACCGACGCCAACATCCAAGTGAAAACAATAGCCCTCTGTACTTTCGTACAGGCGAGCTAAAAATGCCAACTAATGTTGGCATTTTCATATTCATAAGCAGAGAAAATTTAATACTCAGCTCAACTGTGCAAGAAAACAAGTGTACTTATCAGTAATTCGCTGTTTATTAGCAGGTAAAATTGCATGCTCAGATGAGTTGAGCAAGAATTAAGTTTTATAACCTCGGGGCCAGACCGCAGACAGATGGGATGCAGAAGGGAGGCAAAATGGAAAATAGCAAGTTTGCTTCCCCTGAAAGTTGATCCATTCACTACAATCACTATGGTGATACTATAAAGCAGCATTATCAAATTCGACACAAGAAAACCAACAATGTGGTTATGCACCCAGCGCAGACTTAGATCAGCCTGAGCATCCGCCCAGTCTGATCAGAGTCTTCGCAGTCCGCACGGAGGTAGCTTAGGTCCTTCCCTACCCTTTAAGCGCTTAGCGAGGAGTCTGATCAGCCTGGGCGGATGCCCAGGCTGATCTGAGTCTGCACTGCGCGCACAACCACTTTGTTGATCTCTCGTGTCGCAGCTCATTTATCTAGACAAGCGTTTACGTGGCTCAATGTACAAAAGCGTTATTAATTTTATATCTACATATATTAAAAATTTTATTAAATTAAACGACAGTTAACTGAAAATATTACACGCTAACATATCTATCACCTGGCAATGGCATGATTTGATTCGTACATTTAATAACATGATATGATTTCTCTATTTAAAAACAAAATCATAGAGCGTAAAAACGAAGACCCATTGAGGGGCTAAAATGATTTCATTTGTAAAGAAAGGAATAAAATGATTATCTTTGAGATAATAACAGATAAAACTCTAGATGAACAAATAAGGGTAATAAATAAGTATGTATTTGTAAAACAACTTGTGAAGCAAATTAACAGAACTTCAGCCACCAGGATTCTGAAGTCATATTTTAATTTCGTGTTAACCTATTTATCCCCAGTGGACTGTTCTATCGTATAATTTGGATTAGTCCAGCCTTCAGTTAAGGAATATCTGGGCCCAGTTGTTAAAATTATCGTTAGCTTAACAAACTTGTTGAGAGGTCAACTTCTTAAGTGTTATATGACTTTATAACCAAATCCACTCATACTTTTTGTTGAAAAAATGTGAGAAGCTTTTGCAATGGCTTATCTTTTCTGACAGTCATTTCACAAGAGGAACAACTAAAGTGACTTCCTGCTTGGTTTCCTGGGCAATAATGTCTTTCTAAAATGGGTCCTACTCTCAAAGGAAAGAATTTAATCCCAGGGGAGCAAATTCTTTTCTTTCAGAGTTGATCCCCCATTTAGAAGAGAGGCAAAATGCAAATTTCAGAGTTGCTTCTCCTGAAAGTGTAGTCATTTGCCTAAGGACTCCATTCAGTATCCCAAACACAGCAAAACTTAAGGATAAGAACTGGACATCCTATTCTCATTTCACAAGAATACTAAATGGAACATTATTGGAAGTTTAAAGGCTTTTCCATGATGCAAGGATTTTACAATATCCAATAACTGTTCTTTTTCTATGTACTCAGAAATAAATTAAAAAAAAAAATAATTCTGACATCAAACTACTCAGTGCTCCAGATAAAGTGAGGTATTGAGGATAATTCAAAGGTAACAAATTTTCTTATTTCTAAATGAAACCATATGAGCCGCGACACGACAAAACCAACAATGTGGTTGTGCGCCCTGCGCAGACTCAGATCAGCCTGGGCATCCGCCCAATTTGATCAGACCCTTCGTTTAGTGCTCAAAGGGTAGCTAAGGGATTAAGCTACCTCCATGCGGACAGCGAAGACTCTGATCAGACTGGGCGGATGCCCAGGCTGATCTGAGTCTGCGCTGGGCGCACAACCACATTGTTGGTTTTGCCGTGTCGCGGCTCCTATGTTGTAACTCCTCATTAGAGCCCTCTCAACAAAACTCTTCTAATGAGAGGTCAGATTTTTTTTTTATGAAAAAAAATTAGGAAAAATTATCCCTAAATTATCCCTGTTACCTCTTCTTATCTGCAGCACTAAAATTAATAGCATAACCAGACACTGTACAGTTTTTAAACAGATGATCAAAAATGGATGGACTGATGTGCAGACTAACTTTAACAATTGTTGAATGGTAATATTAGTATCTTTGTAACATGGACTAAAATTTGTCCTTAAAATTTATTCTGAAAGAACCTTGGCACTGTTTGTCAATACTATTTAGTATTAAGCCAACAGCTGTTTGGAACACCTCCCAATATATCAACCAGATTGGTGCAAACTGAATGAAAAATATGCAAGTGCCTGTGCATACAAAATTTACATGTATATGGCAAAAGTTTAGATGTCTAAATGCACAACTTACTGTGGTACAATTTTCTGTTTAAGTTGCACCAAGTAACAAATTTATTAATAACTTGTCAGACCAGTTGTGTTTGTAACTAGCATATAATAATTTCAGAATGAACTGCAAGGTACAAATGTCAATTTCAATCCATGACACAAAGTAAACATATTTCTTAAATAAGTATCTACGTCACTTCACAACAAAGTCACAAACAGATGAAACAGGACCAGGTATTGCATGAAATTAATGTTATCGATCAGAGTCCATGATATGGAGCAGTTTTTAACAGTTACTGCTATAAAGACATGTTTTGGCATCCAATAAGATAGTCAAAGAGGCAGTTCTAATGTGATGCAAAAACATGCCTTTGAAGACATCAAGGCTGTTCAATATTATACTACAACATATGAGCCACAACACAACAAAACCAACAAAGTGGCATGTGCACCTAGCAAAGACTCAGAAAAGCCTTGGTATCTGCCTAGTCTGATCAGTCATTGCTCAGCACTTGAAGGGTACATGTAGCTAAGGGTCTAAGCTACCTCCATATGGACAACAAAGACTCTGATCAGACTGGGTGGGTGTCCAGGCTGATCTGGGACTTCACTGGGCGCACATGCCACTTTGTTGGTTTTGTTGTGTCATGGCTCATATGTATTTATGGAAATTGGGGAAATTATCTCAGAGTTACCATTAAAAAACACTTTAATCATGAGCTTTGAAATTTACACTGTCACTGAAGCTCTACAACGGATGTTGTTTTGTCACATATATAGCCTGGCTTGAGCAAGTTAAACATGTTTAAACATTTTAAATATAATGTTCATGTTGATTTGTTCATATTTCATGCAGTGCTTATGGGCAGATCCTTGTCTATGTGAAAACATTTGAACTATACCATAAGAAAAAGGGCTTTACTGTGTATACGTGCACTTCAATGTTTTTTTTCCCCCCACCATTTTCAGAAAAGGAACAAGTTTTGTGACTACATGTTTGCTTCCCTGGATGACGTAGCTCTTCCAAAATGGGATCTACTCTTAAAGGAAAGAATCTGCTCCTGGAGGAACAAATTTGTTCTTTTAAAATTGATCTACACTGAAACAGAAGGTGAAAATGAGAATGGCAGAGATGCTTCCCCTGGAAGTGTATACCCAGTGGGCACATGACGTCAAAATGGCATTGTACTGATGTTGATGTGACGTCATTACGTCGCATCAACGTCAGTATGACGTCAGTACAACGTCATATGCCTGCTGGGTATTATCAAATTAAAGCATTGACTCAGACAGACCTTATAAAACAATGACCATGCAGTAAAACCCCCTTCACTAATGGTATACAGAGCTCTAGATAAGAGGGAGTATTTGAAGATAATTAAGGATAATTTTTCTTATTTCTCATCGAAACCATATGTTGTGACCCCTCATCTGAACCGTCTCATCGAGACGGTTCAGATGAGGGGTCACAACATATGATTTTATGCAGAATTAACAAAAATTATCCCTAATTATCACTCAGTACTCCCTCTTATCTAGAGCTCTGGTATAGCTCTTGTATAAATGCATATGTTTATTTCATTACTGGCACTCTTGACTTTTATTTCAAACATTTCACTTATTTGTTTAATCCACACAACTCAAGAAAGATTCATTACGAAATGTCCTGTTTCCCTTTTAAATGAAGATTTTTTTTGCTTTTTAATGCAGATTTAGGCCATCAGTTGTAAACTATTAAAACCTTATATGGGCTAGACGAAGCTCAAACATTTATTTTATCACTGTGTATACATGACCAAGTTGAAGAACAATCTGCCAGTTCACACAAAGGAACCAAACCCATAGCTCTAAATAAGAGGACAGTATTGATAATTGCGGTAATTTTTTCTTATTATGTGAAAAACGTATGTTGTGACCTCTCATCTGAAGATTCATCTAGGTGGTTCAAATATGGAGTCACAACATGTCTTCAAAAATATGAAAAACTACCATGCAATTACCATCAAATACTCATCTCTTCACATACAAAACTTAGTCCCTGTGTAAGCTATGCTGTGAAGACAGAAGCCGTGGTCAAACTGCATGAATGTGCAGGTTGATCGTGATCTCCCTACTCTCTTTTTCAGCCCAAACGAAACGAAAGTTTGCTAAAAGAGGCAATGTGAGGATTGAACTATTTCTTCTATTTTATAGTCCCCAGCTGGCTCACAATGTATAAATGAAAGCATCGGTGCAACATCTTGATGTCAAACTGCCTTGATACGAAGTCATTTTGATGTGGGCCGGCTGAGGTAGTTAAAGATAAGAGGATTTTGCTGTCGTTTCTAATTTTTATTACCGTTATTGACCCTTTAAGCGCCCCGTGCGCTCAACTTTTTCAAAATGGTGGTAAATACTTGTAATAAATTTTCTTTCTTATTAAAGCGCATATTTCAAAGATTTGTTATATATTCAAGGAAACAAATTTAAAGGTTAAACATAGGAAAAAAACTGCTTATGGTCCTAGAAGGACAGCGAAGCTCCATTAATGAAATATGAAAGATTCTGTAGCATTTTTCAGCTCTTGTAAATTACCAAACAAAGGGATAAACTAATAACAATATGTGTGCTTATAGTCAATATATGCCAAAAAATACCATCATGTGCGCTTATAGGGCCATGTGCGATAATTAGGTTGAATACGGTAAGCCTCCATAAAAACATATGTTGTAGCCTCATTAGAATCTGAGTCAAATGAGGTATTGCAGACTGCTTTTTTATTTTGCAACCCCAAATTGAACAGGAAACAGCATATGTGTTTATGGGGAAATAAGAAGTTATCCCAAAATTATCCCCAAACTTCATCTGGCACTCAGAATATATACTGGCACTCAGTAGGGTCAGGTCAAGTAAATTCAGATCGCAGGTAAATTCGAACAGTGACACTGTTTCCTTAAAATGTCAGTTGTTTGAAATTAAAACAAATATAAGTGGGCAAACAGTGAAAATCCTGATGAGATGGCTCATTATGAGTCGTCTCATCTGGATTTTCACTGTTTGCAATGGTATGTCTGAAATTACCCACTGTCCGAAGTTATCCAACTTGACCCTATAATACCCCTAGCCTATGCACTTTTACCAGAAGTCCATTTATATCAATGTTATCACATTTTTATTTATTCATGTTCATCCCATGTATAGTCGAACGGCTTTCTCAAAAACACGGCAAATTTTCTCGCTGAATCCTATTTTGACAAATCTAAGAAACTTGGTTACTAACACATATGAAGATTATCACTTTCAGAACACAACTTACTTTAGTAAAAATTCACTAGATTCCAGTAAAAATTTCCTTATAAACTATTTCGCAACCCTGGCTCTGATTGCCCCATATATATTGCCCCACAAACACACAGAATGGGGCATATTGATCTGCACATGAATATAGCAGACACTAAGAATTATGACTTCCTGCAGAATAAAATACAATTCTGCTTTCCTTTTCTATTCCTTTTTTAGTTTTTCTCGATTTATTTATATGTATTACACGAAGCAAGTTCCGCAGTAAGCCGGGCAGCTGTAAGCGGCACCGCCGTAGCTGCACTATGCACCAAATAAGGCTCCATTATATTTGTCCATTATACTGACTCTGAAGACTGAAGACTACCTCCATGTAGTCCAGCACCTTCTCATACTTTCCTTATTTCCAGTGTATCAGCTGCACTCTATATTTTCCACTCTCTGTGTCCCTTATGTCATCTCTAATCTGTTATTGCAGTCTGCCCTCGTCTATTCACTAGATATGAACTATGCACTATACACTGAACTACCTGAAATCAGGACAAAAATCTGTTATTAAGATGCAACGGTGACTTTACCACATATTTCACACATCAACGACTATTAGTATACTTAAAGTTAGGTCCCTAGGTAATGTGGTTCAGAAGTTGGAAAAGGGCCAAAATAAAACAAGGGCATATAAATTAGAAGGTAAATAAGCCAGAGTTGCCAGACTGACCCACGGCCCCAAGTGTGTGCAACTATGGTTACGTACCGTTAAGCCACTTGGGTAACGTTGATAAGAGAATTGAACTGAACTGAACTGAAAAGCCAGAGTTGCCATTCTTGTTTGTGACACATCATCTCAACAACATAAACATACATGTAACTATAAAATTTCAATAAAATATTCAAAATGGTTAGGGTTGAACAGGGAATTTATACAAGAGCAGAAAAAATCAGCATATAAGCAAGCCAGTTTCGGTTTCTGTCCTCAACAATATACAAACAAGAATTCTGTGGAAAGAGGTGCCTCGCTCGTCATAAAACTGAGCTAAACCAGAAAGCTTGACAGCACTGGGAAAGCAATACCAATGCCTTGCTTCCACTGGTCGCAGGCAAGACAATTACTATTAAATCTTGTTAGAAAATTTAATTAAAATATAAATTACATTTCTCCCATGTTCATGGAACACAATAAGTCTCGTGCAAAGTAAGTGACGCCCGAAGGGTGTTCAAGTTAACTTGCACGGGACCCTTTGTGTTCATACTTCCATGAACTTCAGAAAAATGAAATTTATCTCTTATATTTAAATTTAATTTTAAAACTATTTTGAGTACCATTATCAATTTTTAAGAACATATGAAAAATAGATGATGAAAAGCTATCATTAACCAACAGGTAAGCCCCTTATGTTAAACGGCCGTCCCCATGACGCGACATCCAATGGAATGTTAATTAAAACAGCCAATGGAGTCTTTTGTTTACAAGTGATATTGCGTATTAACGATGTCACGTGACTGACTGTTGTTCATGGAAGTATGAACACTATTTCTCCAAAATAGATTTATCTAAGGAAAATTAAAGAGAATGTAAATATACGGAGTATAAGGATTTGAAAGTTATAAATGAACCAAAATGTTTACAGACAGGTGGACAATGCCAGTCATATATTGAACTTTACTCACCGGTTTTCATTGGCATCATTTATATTTGCACCATCATCTATATTGAGCTCTATTATTTGTCGTTTTGTGACTTCTACCTGTGAACGAGATATTCAATACATTAGCATAAAGTGGTCTTATAAAAATTTGATGGTTGGATGGATAACTTGCAATTTTTTACCCTTTATAACAGTATTTCAGTCATATCAGGATGACGAGAAGGTGATAATGAACGCAATGGAAAACTGTTTACTGCTGGAAAGAATTCGGCTTCAAGCCAGATTACAACTACTGCTAGATCATCAGACCAGAGCTTAACCCACTGAGCTACCAGACCAGGGGCCGTATTCATAAAACTACTTAACTCGTTGCTATGCTGTTGCTAAGGCTAAATTTCTTTGAAGGAGATTCCCTACAACTATGAAATTTGCTCAGGAGGAACAGTCTTACCAAGACTGTTCCTCCAGAACAAATTTCATAGTTGTATGGAATCTCCTTTATAGATATTTAGCCTTAGCAACCGCATAGCAACGACTTAAGTGGTTTCATGAATACGGCCCCAGGGCTCCTCCAAAATTGATAGGAACCTCCTATAGTGGCATCATAGGCCCAGAGAAGATGGAGTTCTAATGATATTACTGGGATATCCCCCCCCCCATCCTTTTCTCTTAAAACATAAGGAGGATTAATACTACTGTCACTGAATACCCTTGAAACTTCCTTTATTTGTAGCTTCCCAAGTCAGTTTACTATCTATCTGTAAAACAATAAATGTCTGAATTATGATTTCTAATAGACCTCTGCTTGACAGAGCGCACAGCTGATGAATAGAGACTGTCTGACATAGTGAAATCAATGTTTCTGACTTTATTAACCTGGTTTGTATACAATACAACCTCAGAGGCCACCTCTATTAAGCAAGCATGTATTCAGTTGCCAAAACAGTCAAATACATTGAAATGTACCTGTATCAAGCAAGCACCAGTACCGTCTTAAGCAAGCAGATTTTGATTATCTCTTTGGTGCTTTCTTAATACAGACAGGCCCCGAGGTTATAAAACTTTTTTCGTGCTCAACTCAGCTGAGCATGAAATTTTCTCTGCTGATAAATATGAAAATGCCAACTAATGTTGGCATTTTCATATTGATAAGCAGAGAAAATTACATGCTCAGCTAAACTGAGAAAGGAAAAAATTGTACTTATCAGTAATTTGCTATTTATTAGCCGGTAAAATTTCATGCTCAGCTGAGTTGAGTATGAAAAAAGTTTTATAACCTCGGGGCCTGGTCTGTATTTGGAATATCACAACATAATGACAAGTCAAAATTCAATTGATCTTTTATTTCAAGGTGAATAGGTATACCTCTATGTTTTCCTGCCATTTTCACAAAAGACACAACTATTGTGACTTTGCTTCATGTACAAAACTGGATCTAGTCTCAAAGAAAAGAAACTGCTCCAAGGGTGCAATTTTTTTCCACTGAGCTGACCCCCATCAAGACGAAAAAAAATTGAAACTGACAGAAATTCTTCTCTTAAAAGTGTACCCTTTCACCGTAAGATTCACACTTTTTTTTTTACCTTGTTTTATTTCTTTGTCTTTTTTTTTTTTTCAATTTTTTTTTAATTTCCAACTTTTTCTAGAACAAGCTCCTTATAACAAATATTCTCCCTAAGCACTGTAAGCAGGATATTTAAGGACAAAATACAAAAGAAAGGACAATACATTTAAATAAAAATAACTTGAACCATTTTGGAGCTTTTTAAAGCTTTTTGTACCACACTGCCCAATGAATTTCATTTGGTTTGCCATTCTAAGCAACAGAAGCATGCATCTTATCACCTCAAAACAAACACATTCAAAACTACAATAAAACTCAACAACACTTCTAAGCCAACTTAGAGTAAGGTCTTAACTTGAATCACCAAATATCCAAATACACCAAATAATCATAACTGGGAAGAGATTATCTGATGGCCATTCAAAGATTTCTATTTTATTTCACCATAAACATACATGAACCACATCATGTGACTTCCAAAAATGGCAGTTTTGTCATGTAATATTAAGATCAACCTTAACATTTACACCAGGCCCCGAGGTTATAAAACTTTTTTCGTGCTCAACTCAGCTGAGCATGGAATTTCACCTGCCAATAAATAGCAAATTACTGATAAATACAGTTGTTTTCCTGTTCAGTTTAGCTGAGCATGATATTTTCTCTGCTCATGAATATGAAAATGCCAACATTAGTTGGCATTTTCATATTTATCAGCAGAGAAAATTTCATGCTCAGCTGAGTTGAGCATGAAAAAAGTTTTATAACCTCGGGGCCAGGTCTGTAGAAGCCTCACTGTTGGCTATTGGATTGGGCCAATTCCATAGATGGCTCATGTGACAAGTGAAGGCTCTGAACAGACTGCACTCAGTCTGATCAGAGCCTTTGCTTGTCATCAATGCTGCATTGTATGAAATCACATGACATGGCTCATACTGTGACCCCTCATCAGAATCATCTCACCAAGAGGACCTCAAAAATATCTTTGTTGTGTGATATTTTCGTGAATTTGTGAAAATTTACTAAGTTTTGAAATGTGCTGATTTCATGAATTTTGAGTTAAAATATTATGAAGTTTTGAGTTGTGCTTATTTTTGTGAATTCAAGACAAACAAAGGTAAGGCTACTATTATATTACACAACAATTTTATTTTCAAGCATCTTTGGAAGGTTACCATTAAAAAGGAAAATTAAAAGTTTGCGAATATTTAACAATTTACACTAAGCTGAGGTCATTTGGGTAAATTCAAGCATGTGATTTCAACACATTCTGGACTCATTAATTTCCCATAGAGGAAAAAATCTTCACAAAAAGATGCAAAAGAACTACAGAGCAAACAAACAAATCACTAACCCTTAAAGCCCTTGAAACAAAAACTATTGAAATCTCAAACAGCTTAGATCCAGATGAGGTGGCTCATAATGAGCTGCCTCATCTGGATCTGCAATGTTTGCATTCTAGTCTCTGATTTGTCAATATGATACAACTCTGACAAAACATCTTCTGAAATTTTGCAAACATTGACTTTGTTGCCTGCATTTTGGGCACTTTAAGGGCTAAACTCAAGCAGGCATGGAAACTTTGCAACAAATATCAAAATACTAAGCCAATATTCAAAACACTTTCCGTTTCTGATCTTTAATACCATAATACCGCAAATTATTTAGACAGTAATTTGAGCATAAACAAAGATAGGCACTCTGTCCAAAAGCATAGGGCCATTACAGTATTACAAATGTACCTCAGTCTCAACAACTTTCTGTACAACTTGCAGCCTTTGTATGGTTGGTTTACCCGTAGCTTCGTCTAATACTTCAACAGTTTTATGCGACACTTTTTCGTCGAGAACCTGAGATGACTCTTTTACGGAAGTGTCCCCCGGACGCTTAGATATGACCAATTTAGGGGATTGGGACCTGTCCCTGGGCGGCACATCGGAACAGGGGATTTTATGAACATGTTTAGGGGAATGAGACATGCGTGTTACCTTATGCTGCAGGCATGCAATAAAAGATGAGAACACACTGAGTAAGCCATTTTCAAGACAACAAGAAAGAAAACAAATGCTAAGGTTATTTTGTGCTTCAATAAATCAGCCCAGCCATGAGAAAAGATATCTTAACACTTAAACAGCCAAAAATGAAAATTGCTGAATTTGCAAATGGTGTGGATCCAGATGAGGCAGCTCAAATGAGCTGCCTCATCGAGATCCATACTGTTTGCCCTCTGGTCTTTGAATTCACAATATGATATAGCTTGGATGAGTCTTTTTTTTTATTTTTGCAGATGTAAATTTTGTCATCTGCTTTTTGGCAATTTTTCAGCATAAGCATTTACATGTGATTGTATATAAACATATGAGATGGCATATCAGATTCTTCACTTTTGTGTAGAATCCTCTAGGGGTCAGCCTAGAGGGAGAGTGGAAGAAATTGTTTCCCTACGCTGACAGACTTCTCCCTATTTTAAGCTGAGGGAGAAGTCAAAATTATGAAACATATAGAAAATCTAAATTTTGGGATAAAACTTTTCCCTGAAATTCAGACAAAGTCACAAAAATTTCTCTCTGTCTGAGAACCCTAAGCTGACCCCGAATTTTTTTATATCCTCTGTCATAAATTGTAAAATCAAATAAAGAAGACTGCAAGCTGATCTAAGTCTTCACAACTCAAACATAATTCAAGGTCATTTTCTCATGGCAAGGCTCAGTTTAAACACTTCAGTTAACTAACAGTCATAAATTAAAAATATTTGTTTGATAGAACTTCAGATTTGAAATTCAAGTGAACAGTCTACTACCGATTCCGGCCACAGCTCCATTACCATGGCAACTAAATGGTTCAGGCCAATGTTTATATGGGGTCCAAAAATATCACCCCTGAATCTCAAAGATGCTAAGGTAATGCAGATAGGACCCTTTCACTACTACAGGTAATTCAAGGCCAGATTGTTCAAAGCAAAGTTACTGGTCAAGGATTTGTTAAGTCTTCTAGTACAATGATATCCAGTGTTCTAACTTTTCTTGCAGAAAAAAAATGTGAGGGGCTTTTACACTGAAGACCAGAACCCAATTATCGAGATGGTATTGTATGCAATATAACTGCCATTTATATTTATTTTTTTTTTTTGCAAAAAAAATAATGAGCCCTCACACTTTTTGTAAAAAAATTACAGCGTTTTTATGTACAATATATTCGAAAATGCATCATACTAACAAAAGTATTAGTTTTGAACAACTGGGCCCCATTAAGACAGGTATGGGTAGTGGAAAGGTTCAGGCATATTGCTAATGAACCCTTATAGCACCATATCAGAAACTTGAACCCTTGTAACACCATAATATCAAATACTGACTACCATCAAGGTCATTGTTCATAAAATGGTTATTTGAGAAAAACAAAACACTCATTTGAATGACAATAAGAACACCTCCAACTGAGATGGCTCATGATCAGAGCCATCCCACAAGAAGATGCACAAATGCCAAACGTGTAAGATTATCTCATCTCAGAGCTGGCTCAAAAGAAACTTTCCTCTGTTCCTTATTGGTTTATGAAAGATGGAGAACAATTCTCAACAAAGCATGCCTACCTCAGCCTCCCCATTTTGTCTGTTGGCTGTATGGTCATCAGAATCTGAAAGAATATAAAACTGTATTTATGTAGGTACTTGCATAAGCAAATATGAGCTATAGCTTGAGACATAGCTATAGTGGACCGACCCAAAGGACTATACAGATGAGGCAGAAATTTAGCAACGGGCCACACTTTATTAATGAAGCTATTCCAAAAAGTTTTATTAAATACTTCCGTTATCAGGATACTTGTATTAGATGTTTGATGTACTCAACCTACCTGCTGCCTGTTTTGATTCCTCATTTTTCAGTTCCTGTGCCTTCACAAGGACAGCCTGAGCCCGTATAGCATCATCTTCTAACTCCTTCATTCTGCAAATTGAACAGAACTCTATAATGAACCACATCACACACAAAGGGTGCTTATGTATCTGGGGACAGCGAAGATCCAATGAATCCATAATATCTAGCAAGAGCTTTCCTTTTGTTTGTACAGATTTGTCGAGGACCTTAAAATGATGTATACAAACAGCAAAGGCCCTGATCAGACTGCACCAAGGTGCAGGTTGATCTGAGCCTTGCTGTTTCGTATGCCATAAGCAACCATTAACCACAATTAACAATTGTGAGGGACCTTCAACATCATCAATTGTGAGGGAGCCTTTCACATCATCAGAGTCATAATCTTACATTATAAATCCAACAACTGACATTTACCACTGCATTTCTGTATCATGATATTCAGCAAGTTTTATTTCCCCAATTACAAAATTATAGTTTGTTATATTTTCTAGTTTGTTATATTTTCTTTCTTTTCATTTTTTTTCATCCGTTGTCACTAAATCTTCTATGCCTTTATCACAATATTCCAACCCATCACTATTTCTCTTGATTTTGCCTTGCCCCTTTTGCAGTGGACATTGCCAGTGAAGTGGAGCATAATACCAAAACTATTGAATAGCCAGCCATACTTTGATTTCTTCCCATATTCTGAACTTTTATATATATAAACATAGACATATATAAATGTCTTGGTATTAGTAATGCGTCTGGAGTATCATGTTATAACAATGCTGTTAATATACTGAATTAGAATTATTACATTTATACTGGAGTTTTTTTCCACATAAAACTGAATCCACAACTCATATCAACATCATTATAAGTAAAGAAAAATTCTGTGAAACTCTGGGTCTTCCCTATCTAGGTACTGTCACACAGTAGCCCCTACAGAACCAACGGAGGTCTACCAAACAACTTGACCAAAGATTATGACGCCGACATCAGAAAAACAAAATCTGTGTCTTGCTTTCCCCTAGTCGAAGGTAAGACATAAAATGATCTTATTTGGGAAGCAACATGGAATTTCTATTGCGCGATCCATGAAAACGAGATCGAGGCTCTGCCAGAGCATTATGTTTCCTGGAGATGTGTTGGCTGAAATAATAATATGGGAAGATAAGGAAGTGCTCTAGCATCAAGACGGGAAATATCCTAAATAAGAGGACCATTGGTCCTGTAGCTCACCTGAGTCCATTCAGCCTCAGTACTCTAGGGTAAGTTACTCTAAGGCAAATTGGACACATAGGTGGTATCATACCTGTGACCCTCAGGGTGGAAAATGAAAAAGACAAGAATCATCCAACCTGGCCCAATTTGAACTGGTACGATATTTTATGGCTGTCCTAGATACTTGCAAGTTTGAAGAAGTTGCAGTCAAAACTACAGATGCTATGGCCCGGACAACATTTTCCCCATTATAAGCCTATGGGACCTTTTTGTTGCCATGGTAGCCCCAGTTTTAAACCAATCTGCCCCAAAACAATATTAAATCAATCCCCCCCCCCCCCCCCAACAATGCTACATAGAATTGATCAAGATTGGCCACTTACTTTAGCAAATATTAATGCTTAAAAGTGTGGACGTACGACGGACCAAGCCTATACTATAAGCAAACCATGTGAGCCTTCGGCTCAGGTGAGCTAAAAATAGCAACTGTGACCTTGACCTTAGAATGCTGAAACGCAAACTTGTTCAAGATATTGTCATACTGAACATTTGTGTGAAGTTAAATCAAAATCGGTCCATAAATGAAGGCTCTAGACAAAGTTTTTCTAAAAATAGCCACTGTGACCTTGACCTTGGTCCCAGGATGCTGAAACGCAAACTTGTCCAAGATATTGCCATACTTATCAATTGTGTGAAGTTAAATCGAAATTGGTCCATAAATGAAAGTGCTACTGCGATGACAAAGTTTTTCTATAAATAGCCACTGTGACCTTGACTTTGATCTCAGGATGCTGAAACGCGAGCTTGTTCAAGATATTGTCATACTAAACATTTGTGTGAAGGTTTTAATCAAAATGGGTCAATCAATGAAGGCTCTAGAGCGATGACTTAGTTATTCTAAAAATAGCCACAGTGACCTTGACCTTAACCCAAGAAAGCTGAAATGCCAACTTGTCCAATATGTTGTCATACTAATCACTTGTATGATATCCAATTGAATTCAGTCCACAAATTTAAGGCGCTACAGCGATGACAAAGTTTTTCTAAAAATAGCAACTGTGTCCTTTACCTTGACCCACAAACACTGAAACCCGTTCTTGTCCAAGATATTGTCATACTCATCACTTGTGTGAAGTACAATTGAAATCATTCCATAAATGAAGGCAATAGAATGATGACCAGACAACATTTTCCCCATTATAAGTCTAAGTGAAAATATTTTATCGTTCAAGGGCAAGTAACTCTAAAAAGAATGATCCAAACTAGCCCAAATTCGAACTGGTCCGAGAAGTTTTACTTGTTCTGGATGCCTGCAAGTTTGAAGAAGTTGCAATCAAAAATGAAGAAGCTAGGGCCCGGACAACATTTTCCCCATTATAAGTCTATGGGAAAATATTTATCGCTCAAGGGCAAGTAACTCTGAAATGAATGATCCAACCTGGCCCAAATTGGAACTGGTCCGAGATGTTTTGACTGTCCTAGATACCTGCAAGTTTGAAGAGGCTGCAATCAAACCTGAAGAAGCTAGAGCCCGGACAACATTTTCTCCATGATAAGTCTATGGGAAAATATTTTATCGCTCAAGGGCAAGTAACTCTGAAATAAATGATCCAACCTGGCCCACATTCGAACTGGTTCGAGATGTCTTGGCTGTCCTGAATACCTGCAAGTTACAAGAAGTTGCGATCAAAAAAAATGATGAAGCTAGGGCCAGGACAACATTTTCCCCATTGTAAGTCTATGGGAAAATAGGGCAAGTAACTCTGAAAAGAATGATCCAACCTGGCCCAAATTTGAACTGGTCCGAGATGTTTTAGCTGTCCTGGATACTTGCAAGTTAAAAGAAGTTGCGATCAAAATTGAAGAAGCTAGGGCCCGGACAACATTTTCTCCATTATAAGTCTATGGGACCTTTTTGTTGCCATGGTAACCACAGTTTCAAACCAATCTGTCCCAGAACTATATGCATTCAATCCCCCACCCCAAAAATGCTACACATAAAATTTGATCAAGATTGGCCAGCTACTTTAGCAGATATTAATGTTTAAAAGTGTGGACGTACGATGCCGGACGGACGACGGACGACAGACCAAGCCTATACTATAAGCTCACCTTGTTAGCCTTTGGCTCAGGTGAGCTAATAAGTGTTCGGCTTAACAAAAATAGAAATCAAAAGCAAAACTAACAAAAATATATTGGTTGGAGTGTTTCTGTTAGTCCATGTAATACAGAGGTATATGACACAGATGACAAAGACAAGGAAAAACTACAGGAAACATTCTGATGATAATTCTCAGATTATTGCTGTATCTCCTTTCATAAAGATATGTTGCAGTCTTTCATTCAAACTTCCATAAAGAGTCACTACTAATAAAGGTCCTTTAGGTGAATTGATACACTACAGGAGAAGCAACTCTGCCACTTTCATAGTATGCCTTCCTTCTCAATGGGAGTAACTTTTTAAAGGAAAGAATCTGCTCCCCAAGAAGCAATTTCATTCCTTTAACCATAGTCCCCACTGCATAGGGGGCTTTATCATCCAGGGAAGCATACGTAAGTCCAAAACATTGCCCTGCTGTAAAAATGGCAACAAAAACAACATGGAAGTGTACCCATTTACATTAGTTGTGTTTCATGGAGTAACAGAAAAATATATGTAATTAAAGAAAAACAGGGGGAAAAACTTCTTAATTATCTTCAAATCCTATCCTCTATATCTAAAGCTTTGCATGCAGTCATAAATAAAACAGAAAGCTTAAACATTAATACTAACTAAGTATTTCTATAACACTTATAAACTTAAAACTGCTCTTTAACTGTGTCATACAAACTTGTTTTAAACAATGCCTGAATAATGAAGACCTTTTTTTAGTTCAAAACTCTGTTGTTCCTTTAAAAAATGAGTCCCTTCACCTTAACTGCCTTATTGCAGACTTCTACCTGATTCAAACCTATACCATAATACTCCTAAACCAATACCATGCTACTCCTTAGGAGCAGTCTGATCTGGGTGAACAATGTTTTCTCTGGCACATCTGACCCAATATATAGTATCACTAATTGTACATAACAAAGTTATACATAACACACCTCGCTTGTCGAGAGGCAGCACGTTTTTCAGCCTGCATTGCCCGCTCTTCTGCTGGAGATAACTTATGACCGTGTGAAGAATCAACATCATTATTATATGGAGTATGAGCTAACGAGCCCTGCATGGTCAACATCACATTGGGTGGGCTAAAACAACAAAAAAATGCATCCATGCTTTAGTCACTCAACACATTCTTTATCCCACATTATTCTAGGTTTGTTAATTATTTTGTACTGTTAAAGAGTTACTTTAGGATAGTTAGTACATTCCATAATTTTGGAATAATGATTAGCATTTTAAAATGACTGAAATCCCAGAGAAAGAAACTTAGATTTCTTGACATATTAATCCTTAACTGGTAGCAGATTGTGCAAACCCTTAACTTCAGCAGGTTTTTCAAATGTATACTGTAAAACACTTATATTTGGCGGCAGCAAAATTTGGCGGTTTTTAAATATAGACCTTTTGGCGGATTTTTATTTTGGCGGTTTTGTGATTCTCGAGAACAAAAAATTTCTTCTGACGTCGTACTTGGCTCTTTATTTGAGCTCTATATTGTCATGGTGATTAAAACAACAACAATTATTATTATAGTCATGTTACAGTTTGGGTGGTTAATTGTTTAATGTAAACAGATTTTGTGTTCCTTCTAATTTAATCAACTTAATTGAAATACTAATTAGTATGGTGAGAACATTTTCATACTCCGTTTTTTCCCACTTGTTGTTTGCGAAGCATCTTCTTTTGCGCTTATATATGTGATGTGTATTAGCTTTGATATTTTGGTAGAGGAAATAGGATTATATGCTCAATAATATTTTTTCTACTTTCGGTACCATGAGTTTATATTGGCGGCATTTTAATTTGGCGATTTCTTTCTTTTCCGCCAATATCGCCAAAATAAAGTGACCGCCAAATATAAGTGTTTTACAGTAACCAATTTATGGTCTACACTGATATTTAATCTGCTTCAGTCAAACACCCCTCAACTGAAATGATGAATGAAACTCTAAAAACCAAAGATAGTAGAAGTCAGTAAGCAAAAAGGTTAACACATAAAAAGCCAAAGAAGCATATGACAAAGTTCATATCGGCAAAATTTCAAATTAAGTTTCAGCCAAGCAAGAACTACAAACAAACAGTGCAGATCCAGATGTGATGTGTATTGAGCCATCGCATCTGGATCTAGGCTGCTTGCAAATTTAGCTATTTTCAGTTTTGGAGATTTAAGGGTTAATCTTGTAAACTTTCAAAACACATGCCATTTTTCTGACATAAAATATAACCATTGTGGTATGAAAATCAAAAGCATTTAAAGGGTCTAATTCTATTACCGGTATCCTGGTACATCTTGCAAGCTACTTGGCATTGCACGGCATGCATATAACACAAAAATTAAACAACTGTCAAAATTTTTTACAACTCAGAACAAGTGATGAAGCAAAAACAAGAACCACTGCTAAGCATTTTCTGATTATAGACCATATCTAAATGTTTAAAAGAAAACTAATTTCACACAAAAACTCCTATTTAGTGTAAAAGTAAGTAAGACAATTAGCTCAGAAGCAAATGATGGTTATCTAGCCCTACACCAATGTTTTATGGGAGTGGTCTCGAATACAAAAATTCTGCAGGATGCTGTGTCCTGCCTGTTGGCCCACTGTCATAAAACAGGGCTAAACGAAAAACAAGAGGTCCATGATGGACCTAAATCGCTCACCTGAGTTATGATGAATTAACATGGAAGATCATCTACTTGATGACAGTTAAACTGGAGCAGTTTTGCACTTTCCAATATATTATTCTGACAAAGTTTCATGAAGATTGGATCAAAACTGTGCCCTCTAGAGTGTACACAATGTTTTTCTAAGATCTGACCTGGCTATCTAGTTTTCGATCAGATAGTATTCAGTTTCAAACTTGGCCTAAATTTCATGAAGATAAACATTCTGACAATGTTTCATGAAGATTCAATGCAAAATAAAACGACAATTGTGTACACAAGGTTTTTCTAAGATTTGACCTAGTGACCTAGTTTTTGACCCGACAAGACCCAGTTTCAAATTTGGTCTAGATTTCATAAAGATAAACATTCTGACAAAGTTTCATGAAGATTGAAGAAAAATTGTGCCCTCTAGAGTGTTCACAAGGTTTTCCTAAGATTTGACCTAGTGACCTAGTTTTTGATACAACATAACCCTTTTTCGTAATTTGCCTAGATTTTATAAAAATAAACATTCTGACAAAGTTTCAAGAAGATTAGATCAAAACTGTGCCCTCTTGAGTGTTAACAAGGTATTTCTAAGATCTGACCTAGTGACCTAGTTTTTGACCTTATGTAACCCAGTTTTAAAATTCATCTAGACTTTATGAAGATTAATATTCTGACAAAGTTTCATGAAAATTCGATCAAAACTGTGCCCTCTAGAGTGTACACAAAGTTTTACTAAGATTTGACCTCGTGACCTAGTTTTTAATCCGATATGACCTCGTTTCAAATTTGGCCTGCATTTCATTTAGATTATCATTCTGACAAAGTTTCATGAAGGTTGGATCAAAACTGTGCCCTCTAGAGTGTACACAAGGTTTTACTAAGATTTGACCTAGTGACCTACTTTTTGACCCAACATGACCTAGTTTCAAATTTGGCCTAAAGTTTATCAAGATAATCATTCTGACAAAGGTTCATGAGGGTTGGATCAAAACTGTGCCCTCTATGTCACTTAAAAATTTATTTCTATTTTTAGCTCTGGTGGCCATCTTGTTCAGTGGAGTGGAACCGTTTTAGCAATTTTGGTTCAGGGCCATGAGTCAAACATTTCTGTGACATTATTTTGAAATCGGTCCACTGGCTTGGGAGGAGATGTCGTTTAAAGGTTTTTCGATTTTTAGCTCTGGCGGCCATTTTGTTCAGCGGAGCGGAACCGTTTTAGCAATTTTGGTTCAGGGCCATGAGTCGAACATTTCTGTGAAATTATTTTGAAATCGGTCCACTGGCTTGGGAGGAGATGTCGTTTAAAGGTTTTTCTATTTTTAGCTCTGGCGGCCATTTTCTTCAGCGGAGCGGAACCATTTTAGCAATTTTGGTTCAGGGCCATGAGTCAAACATTTATGTGAAATTATTTTGAAATCGGTCCACTGGCTTGGGAGGAGATGTCGTTTAAAGGTTTTTCTATTTTTAGCTCTGGCGGCCATTTTGTTCAGCGGAGCGGAACCGTTTTAGCAATTTTGGTTCAGGGCCATGAGTCAAACATTTCTGTGAAATTATTTTGAAATCGGTCCACTGGCTTGGGAGGAGATGTCGTTTAAAGGTTTTTCTATTTTTAGCTCTGGCGGCCATTTTGTTCAGCGGAGCGGAACCGTTTTAGCAATTTTGGTTCAGGGCCATGAGTCGAACATTTCTGTGAAATTATTTTGAAATCGGTCCACTGGCTTGGGAGGAGATGTCGTTTAAAGGTTTTTCTATTTTTAGCTCTGGCTGCCATTTTGTTCAGCGGAGCGGAACCATTTTAGCAATTTTGGTACAAGGCTATAAGAGGAACATTTGTGTGAAATTATTTTGGAATTGGCCTACTGGTCTAGGAGGAGATGTCGTTTAAAGAAATTGTTGACGACGGACGGACGGACGGACGACGGACAAATTTCGATCACAATAGCTCACCTTGAGCACTTCGTGCTCAGGTGAGCTAACAACAAAACATAAGAGAATGACAGAAGTTACACCACTGTTGACCCTGATGCTGGAAATGCAATACCTATGTTTCATTTTCTGCCTGTCCCAGGTGACAACAAATGATTTATAGGAAGGCATTCATTAGGAATACCAAGCTTCTGAACATTACTGACAAGGACGAGAGAAAAGTTTTCAACTTTGGAAAAGTTGAGATATACCTAACCCTATTCAGAATGATTTAAAGATATAATGCTACAGTGGGGGGGGAAACTCTATGGAGTTTTGGCCATTCTGAGTGCAATAGGGTTAAAGTAAAAATTTTCAGAAATTCTCCATTCTCAGTGAGAATTTTAGGTACTATTCATTATTATATTGCATTTCGGCCTGAGATTTTCCACCCATTTTACAGATTTCATTGAGATTTTTGGCAAAGATAAGAGCAAAGCTTTCATAATCTTGCCTAAAATGACCTCTGCATGATAATGCTGCACTTTTAATGACTTTTCAGTCATTCTAGGCTGAGAGAGGGAAGAAAAATGCTTTGACAATGTGACAATGTGCCTGAAAAAATCATCTTCGAGTCTGATTATAAGCACTTATCTCAAATCATGCCTTTTCATGCAGGTGAAAGTTTACATCAAGTACATATAAACATGATAGACAATATTCTACACATTTCTATCACAGACTTTGGATCACCAAATATATTGTTATATACCCCATGCATCATAGTGTGAAACCTAATCAGTCAGCTAATACAGGAATGGTGACATCATGCAAAACTTACAACTTGGTATTATCTTGATATTAAGGTGGGTATAAACAGTGGCACATGTCATTTTTGCCACAAGTAAGCCTTGTTTAGATGATTATACACGTTGCATGCAAATAATGTCATGCAACATGTTTTTGGGGTGTTTACACATTAACATATTAACACATTAACATATTGCATGACAATTAATGTCCTAAATAAATCCACCTTAAGACTAATGGCTGTCACCTGGGTTCAAGGTTATAAAACTTGAGAATATTCTCAAACTCAAAATAAAGCTCACTGATTGGCTGCTTCCGAGCATGTGCTCGGAAGCAGCCAATCAGTGTGCTTTATTTTGAGCTTGAGAATGCACTCAAGTTTTATAACCTCGGAGCCTGGCTACATGCATATTTGTATGGCCATGCTCGTACTGATGATTACTCTGCCAACAAGCATAAATTGGCTTATTTTGCCTGCCACAGAACAACAATGCATGAAATAATGTACTGAAAGCAACATGGGATTTCCAACAATAAGGCATTGGTGACAAGCAATGGCTCTGATCAGACTGCACATAAGTGCAGTCTGATCAGAGCCTTTGCTTGTCACATTAGCCATGTATGGAAGTGAACAGAGCCACAGAGCCAACAGTGAGGTCTCTGATTACCCTATATATATGAGACAGATGATCTGAATGTCACATGACAAATTTGCAACATTGTTGGAAATCACATGATGTGGCTCATATAAATAATGCATACTGAATAAAACTGTAACCAGCACCAAAAATGAAAAGGGCTGAATTTGCAAACAGTATAGATCCAGATAAGGTGGCTGATGATGAGTCTCCTCATCTGGATCTACACTGTTTTCCCTCTAATCTTTGAATTCTCAATATGAGATAGCTTGGACATATTTTTTGGGGGGACATTTTTTTTTTTTTTCACTTTGCAGCTGTAAATTTTGTGAACTGCTTTTTGGTGCCTTTAAGGGTTAACAGCTCTGGCTTCAATTTTGAATTTTTTTATTTGCATATGACAATTAAACCGAACACTGAAAAACATCTGTCTATCATTCAAACCAGTTTCAAATGCATTATTTACTGCTACAAAAGATAACAACTGAAATTCAACAACAGAAGCCATGCACTTCACAAGCAATATGATTACCTTATCCCCAGACTGTTGTTAATATTAAAGGATAAATGTATTACTAAAGTCCAACACCTAATCTTTGCCTCGTCATAGAAATAAGTAGAATATATATCCATGTCCTATTTTGGCAAGACTTTGAAAAGGATGACAGAACGGAAATCCCATTATTTCAATATTTAAATTTAATGATGTCACTTCAGCATACATTTTCTGTTGATGACACTTAGCCTGTAGAAGATCCATAATGTCAGCGTCGTAAACTTAAAGCACATTTTAACCGTGGTATTTCTATTTATTTCTATGACCTGGCACCTTCATACAACAATTTCATGCACTTGATTATATTTCTTTGATTCTTATACATATCATAATGTGCTGAAGTTCTGGGAAACTTAAAATCTTTAATTTTCCATTTGTCTCAAATGGAAAATTAATGGTTTTTAGGTGTCCCAATATATTAGCACATTATGGAATATCATTTTTGTGAACTGTTAGACAGTTATAATACATAACTGATTTGAAATAATCTGTGTTAAGGTGAATGGATACAACTGCACATTTTCTGCTATCTTCGTAACTTCCTGTTTGCTTCCCTAGATAACACCGCCCTTCCGAAAATGGACAACCCTAATGTACTTAAATATTGGGATGCCTAAATCATTAATTTTCCATTTGGGACAAATGGAAAATTATTGGTTTTAGGTGTCCCAACACTTATGCACTTTACTACAGTCATATTCTTTTACGAGTTAACCCCCTATATAGAAGGAGGGTCAAAAATAAACTTGCAGAGCTGCTTCCCAGGAAAGTATATCCATTCAACTTACAGAAATAGCAACAAACTATCGGCTTAAATCTTTGTCATTTGAGAAAATGTCTTATCAGTTTAGTCAGTCCATCCTGTTCTCTGATCAACATCTGCGTGCCAGGGGTGTCATTAAGAGGCAGGAGGTGGGGATCTTCCCCTTCCACTTAGGCCTTATTCCCTGCCTCTGTTTTGGAAATCTGTATAGGAATTACATGGAAAACATATAAAATCCCCACCTACTTTTCCTTGACAACCTGGGGCAAAAACAATTAATGAACCCCTGGCGTGCACTGTATGCTAGTCATGGGACAGCTCAAATCCCTGTATTATCTCATTCAGTAATCCCCCCCACACCCCTCCCTCCCATCATTAGTTCTTTAGACTCAACAATACAACATACATGTAGATCTCTATTTTTGTGCAAACGAGACACTAGACACAAACTGTGCAAGGGCTTAATCTAGGAACATGTACTAACTTGCTTTCTAGGAAAACCAAATAAACACGGTGGAGTCAAAGGAGAGCAGGAGAAGTGGAAGGGTTGGGGAATTTACCTGGACAAGACTTTGTTATATTCTTCTTCATCTGCCCCGACAGTGTCTGACACATTGGACAACATCTCTTCTTTCGTCATACTGTTCACCTTGTCAGCTGAAGAGAAGACAGAAACATGTATTAACCCTTAAAGTGCCAAAAATTAAAATTGTTGAATTGGCAAACAGAGTAGATCCAGATGAGGTGGCTCATCATGAGCCACCTCATCTGAATCTACACTGTCTGCCCTCTGTCGTTCGAATTCTCAATATGATATCGCTTGGATGAAACATCTTTTTAAATCGCCGACGTAAATTTTGTCTGCTTTTTGGCGCATAAAGGGTTAACATTTATAGTGCCAAAAATGGAAATTGCTGAATTTGCAAACAGCACAGATCAAGATTAGCCGCCTCATCTTGATCTACACTATTTGCCTTCTAGTCTTTGAATTCTTTATATGACATACAGCTTGGTATTGGTAAAAAGGTAAAGGTTTCCCACAGCCTACTAGCCGTAGGGGCAGTGGGCCTTAGAGGACCACTGTGTCTTGGGCACAGCAAATGACAGGCGGAGCCCATCCCTCTCCTTTCACTGCCTAATCCTTCCTAGATTCAAAGCAGGTACCCATTTACTGCTGAACTGATAGAGTTTTCCAAACGTCACATGGCAAGACCAGGGCACGATGTCACAACCTTGCGGCGACTTTCTGCACCATAACTGAGCTTCTCTAGCCACTCGACCATGGCATCTCTCTTTGGCAAATTTGTAATTAATTTTCTTCAGTAAAGACATTCTTATGACCTGAATGGGCACACTTTCAGGGCCAGCAACTCTGTCATTTTCATTTTCACATCAGTTCTCAATGGGGGTCAAGAATTTACTCCTCTAGGAGCCTTTAATGTGTTCTTATTGAAACCATTTTAAACTGGAATTTAGGATATTGCTCTAATACAAGATTTCAGTTCGAAAACTGACTGGAACCATACTACTGAAAATATCTTCTTGCCCAAAAAGGTCTTTCAAATGCACATACATATCGCAAATATTTTGAGTAAAACAGTAATTTCTCTTACTCTTCTATTTTAGCATGACTGCAAATTTAAGTTGTGGAAAAAAGAAAAAGAGTGCAATAAAGATACACAACAGCAGATTTACATGTACAATAAGTAACAAATAAGATGAAATTAAAGAATAAGCTATACAAACTTCAATGGGAGAGTTTCTTAAGGTGAACAGATACACTTGCAGGGAAGTGACTCTGCAACTTTAAAAGTGTCCTCTGTTCCCAATAGGGGTCGATTCTTTCCTTTGAGAGTAGACCCCATTTTTAAAAGGTGTCTTCCTCTTGGGAAGTCAACAGGAAGTCGCAAAAGTGTACCCATATATTTATCGATTTATCTTATAGGAAAAAAATTGCTTTAAAAAGAGAGCAAATTCTTTCCTGTTTTGAGGACCCCTGTGAGACAAATGAATGGATGACTTTGCAGTTTTACATCCTTATCAATGTTAACACAGTCATATCAGGATGACCAGCGCTCAGTGCAATGGAGTGCCATGCGTGCATCAGGGCAATATGATGATCTACATTTAGCTATAGTTTTACAGGATTCAAGCCAAACTGTATTTCTTCCAATAAACACCCTTCTCAAATAAATGATCAGCCTCCCTCACCTTTCTCTGTATAAAAGAGGTCAGATGACAGAGCTTCAGTTATTGCCAATATAGTGCCATTTACAAGAACTGTGAATTGCAATGCATCCTGGGCATTTATTAGAACAGATAAGTTAGCTAGGGCTCTTCATGTGAAATCTGTGGATTTGAAATCAATTAAAAAAGGGTGATAACTCATGCACTACTGAGACGATTCAACAAAACTCGCTTGTGCGTCACTACATAATACTTATATGTGTTAAGTTGAAGTTTCATTAAAGTCTGTTTATAGGTAACTTTATTAATGGCTCAGACAATAAATCATGTACAAGAGTGAGGACAGACTTGTAAGTGCCTCATCGCATGATGATCTATTCATTTAGTTTGCTTTTCATGAAAGTTCATTCAATGGTTTCTTGATCATGGCTGAATCTGTAAACTTTATACCAATTCAAGGGTAATAACTCATGCATTAATAAGGCCATTCCGATATAACTTGCACATATATCATCACATTACAGTGGAACATTTTCAATTTAAGCTTCAAGTAATTCTGTCACTGTGTACTTGGCTATGACTCCAGATGGACAGGAAGACGAGGAGACAGACACAGACAAAGGTTCAGCTGGGGATGATAATGCTGGCAGGTGCTGCGTATTAACTTGAAACAAGAGGGCCAAGAGGCCCTGAATAGCTCACCTGAGCAAAAAGGTTAAAGGTCAAACTAGGGTCATAATTTGAACAAACCTGTTAGTTTGCAGTCATTTCCAAATGGTTCTGAAGTAGAAAATTTTTTAATATTTTTCTATGTATTTCTATGGTTCAAACCTGGCACTCCCTGCCCCAGGGCCATTTTGGACCCTGGGGCCACCATTTGAACAAACTTGGTAGAGGACCACTAGGCAAGGTAACATACCAAATTTCAAGCATCTGAGGCAAGCAGTTCTGGTGAAGAAGATTTTTAAGTATTTTTTCAGTTTCAACCCAAGACCCCCTGCCCCAGGACCATTTTGGTTCCTGGGACCACCATTTGAACAAACTTGGTAGAGGACCACTCGGCAATGCTACAAACCACATTTCAAGCATCTGAGGCAAGCAGTTCTGGAGAAGAAGATATTTAAGTATTTTTTAGTTTAGAACCCAAGACCCCCTGCCCCAGGGCCATTTTGGACCCTGGGGCCACCATTTGAACAAACTTGGTAGATGACCACTAGGCAATGCTACACACCAAATTTCAAGCATCTGAGCCAAGCAGTTCTGGAGAAGAATATTTTTAAGTATTATTTAGTTTCGAACCCAAGACTCCCTGCCCCAGGGCCATTTTGGACTCTGGAGCCACCATTTGAACAAACTTGGTAGAGGACCACTAGGCAATGCTAAATACCAAATTTCAAGCATCTGAGTCAAGCAGTTCTGGAGAAGAAGATTTATTTTTTAGTTTCGAACCCAAGACTCCCTGCCCCAGGGCCATTTTGGACCCTAGGGCCACCATTTGAACAAACTTGGTAGAGGACCACTAGACAATGCTTCATACCAAATATCAAAGCCCTAGGCCAAGCGATTTCAGAGAAGATTTCATTTAAAGCAAATTGTTGACGACGCACGACGGATGACAGACACTGGGTGATCACAATAGCTCACCCTGAGCCTATGGCACAGGTGAGCTAACAATAAACAAATTATTAACAAAGGATTGCTGGATATTGCACATTATTACAATGCAGGTGCAAGACAATGTAAGGGAAGGAAACTTATATTCACAATACAATACTGAGTGACAAAAGGAAAACAACAACAGTTACCTTCCTCTTTTCTCATTTTAGCTAATTCATGCTCTGAGAAATATTTGAAATGTTTTGCTGAAAAATGAAGAAAGAAAAATGTCATTTTCTTTCATTTCCTTAAAAACAGAACGCAATGCACTGCTTTCATCTAATTCCTTTCCTCTTTTTTTTTCCATTTTTAGTATGTGTTTACAGAACTTGCGGATAATTTTTTCGATCTGTTGGAATCATTCGTTGTTAGATCACATTTAAAGTGGCCAAGTAGAATTTGTAGGCTTAGAGCAAAACTGAGCAAAGTTTGACAGTCACTGGCAAAAGAAATTGTACAATTAAATTCTAGCAAGTTCGTTTCAAATAAATGCATCGATCTAGACTCAATTTCCAAGTCAGCTAGTGTGCATACCTAAGATTTTCAATAACTTCCAGAATCATGCCAATAGAAAATTGGCATATTTACATATTTATTCAGTTAAAAGACATATGTTTTTCCTTCCAAAACAATCAAAAGTCAAGATCCATCTTAAGATGGATCTAGATATCTCAGTTTGTTTTTTTTGGAAGAAAATAACCCATCTTACAGCAGATTTACACAAGACTGATTTACAGATCTGGATTAATTTTGGAGGAGAAAGCCCTGTCTTATAGATGAATAAATATGATATACAATTTCAGTCCCATACCCAAGATCCCTGCTGATGCATCACTTACCCTGAGTTGATGTCTGTTTTTCTTGTTCCTGAATTTCCTTCTCGAAAAATTTCTTCTTTGCATTGAAGGAACCGCCCTCCCGAACAAATGGTTTTGCTCCCCCATAAATCTGAAAAAGTCACAAACAACATAAAACTAATTCTCAGTAGGCTTTCTGTAAGCATGGAAAGTTTGTCCAAAATTCTGAAGTTCTTCAGAATATGAGAATATAACAATCCATCATGAGTGTCCATGTAGGATAGGGAAATCTCACCCGAGGTGTCGGAATTTCAACCAGGGACGAGGCTTGCCGAGTCCCTGGTTGAAATTCCGACCCCGAGGGTGAGATTTACCTATCCTACATGGACTGGCTCATGATGGATTATTTTTCTCCCACTATTAGCGGATTTTAAACCTCAAGTCAGATTAGGCTTCAGAACAGGAAAATTCTAACTTTTTAACCAATGACCTGAAGTAAATTTTGACCAGCCCAATGTGTTTATCGGGTCCTAAAATGGGTGTAAACACAGTTTGCACCTCAAAATTAGACGGAAAACACGATATGTGGACTATTTTATCTTCCAGAGGGTGAAAACAAAATGCAACTTAGCCTCTCACGTCACGCGCGTCAAGTTAGCTAGCGACGTTTTTAACCGGTTTTAGTGACGTCATTAAAATTGAGTGACGTCACAAACCCATGATCTGCTATCAAACGTCATCCGACATGCTTGCCTGTCCATTTTGTTCATTTAAAGTTAAAATATTAGTCAAACTAGAAAATTGTGTCTGTAAGACACTAATGATGCCCCCGTAATTCTGTTAAAATTAATTCTAGGTCTGACAAAAACCCACATGCATATCTTCAATACACTCACAGCATGTATGCAAGGTTTGAAAAAGATACATTGAAACTGTGAGAGAGGTTGACTACACAAACTCTATACCCTACAATGCAAAAATTTGCCTAAAATGACTAAGTTCAAAAGGCCGTAATTCTGTCAAAATTAATTCTAGGGCCATCAAAAACCCACATGCACATCTTCAATCTGTCCCAAACATGTATGCAAAGTTTGATAAAGATCCAATGAAAACTGTGGGACGAGTTGATTACACAAACTCTATACCCTACAATACAAGAATTTGCCTAAAATGACTAAGTTCAAAAGGCTGTAATTCTGTCAAAATTAATTTTAACTCCATCAAAAATCCACATGCACATCTTCAATATGTCCACAACATCTATGCAAAGTTTGAAAAAGATCCATTGAAAACTGTGGGAGGAGTTGATTACACAAACTCTATACTATAAAGCGTGACGAACAGACAGACGGACGGACGGACAGACAGGGGCAAATCTTAATGCCCCCTGACTATCGTCACGGGGGCATAAAAATGAAAAAGTCTGGTTGCTAATATAAGAAAGATGTTGCCAGCTATAAGATAGAAATTTCTTATATGAGCTGAGAGCCTATCTTATATAGGCAAAGGTGGGAGAATAGGGTGAGCGGTGTGAATAGACAAGACCTGCCCACGTACAAGATAGCCTGCCTAACAGCGACATCACATAGCAACTTTCACACGGACACTAGGGTGACAATAATCACCCTTCCTGTACTTCAATACAGGTGAGCTAAAAATTCACTACCAGGGTCCGAGGTTATAAAACTTGAGAATAATCTCAAACTCAAAATAAAGCACACTGATTGGCTGCTTCTGAGCAAATGCTCGGAAGCAGCCAATCAGTGTGCTTTATTTTAGGTTTGAGAATGTACTCAAGTTTTACAACCTCTGGGCCAGGGCAACTGTTTGGCATTATTAGGCTTGTCAAAAGATGCCACACAGTGATAAAAACAAACGGATTCTTCCATCTAAATCAAACTAGACACTTTTCTTACATTTCTATTCTTTAAATATAATATCTCTTTCAGCTGCAGTTTGGTTTGCAGTGATAATTACTGTAAATGAGCCGCGACACGACAAAACCAACAATGTGGTTGTGTGCCCGGCGCAGACTCAGATCAGCCTGGGCATCCGCCCAGTCTGATCAGAGTCTTCCCTGTTCGCATGAAGGTAGCTTTGACCCTTAACTACCCTTTAAGCGCTTGGCGAAGAGTCTGTTCAGATTGGACAAATGCCCAGGCTGATCTGAGTCTGCGCTGGGCGCACAACCACATTGTTGGTTTTGTCGTGTCGCGGCTCAAATCAAGTTTTGGAGCAGCTACAAATGTTAAAGCAATGGCATATACCTTTTTTTTTTGGTCTATATGACCTCACTTCAACCCATACAAAAGTGGTATTGTTCTGATTTATTTGACAAGGCAATATAGGAAAACATTATCACCTACAGACCAATGTATCCACATTGGCTACAATGACCAGCCATGTGAGCCGTGACACAACAAAAACCAACAAAGTGGCATGTGGGCCAAGCGATGACTCCAGCATCCATCCAGTCTGATCAGAGTCATCGCTGCCCGTCTGGACCTAGCTTAGACACTTAGCGTAACCCTTTAAGTGCACAACGAAGACTCTGATCAGACTGGGCAGATACCCAGGCTAATCTGAGTCATCGCTGGGCGCACATGCTGCTTTATTGGTTTTGTCATTTGGCAGTTCATATTTCAAATTTTATTGGCAGAACGGCTAACAGTGCAGACCCTGATCAGTCTGCTCCCAGACCGTTCCTCTAGACGCAAGAGTCTGACTGATGGAGAAGTTTGATCTATATCTACACAGTTTGCTAGGAAACTTCTTTTCGACTACTTCAGATCAATACAGTAATACAAACAAAACAATAATCAGTAATCCATTATAGCAACAACTGCTAATTAGCATCCTCAACATGTAAAACAATGTCACAGAGAAAATCACTGATCAATAGTATTCTTTCACAATATTCCATAAAATCAAACATTGTACTGCAATGATCTAAACATTGGAACATAACAGCCGGAATAGAACCGCTTCTAAAGGAGCAGTCTGATCAGGATCTACACTGTTCGCTATGCCCCTGGTAATTTCTTTTAGACATATCAGTTGAAAGTATAATGAAACAGTTTAAATTATAGCTTTTAAAGTACTTATAAATCACGAAAATAACAGAATTTGCAAGCAGCATATATCCAGATCAGATGGCTCATCATGGGCCACCTCATCTGGATCTACACTGTTTGCAAAATCAACTAATTTCTTTTTTGCCACTTTACGTGTTGAGCATCAGCTGTTATTGCCCAAAATCTAAGTTCAACTGTGTGAACCAGTTGATTTTTTTCGTTTTAGTGATAGTCTAGCTCCATGCGGACAGTAAAGACTGATCAGACTGGGCAGATGCCCAGGCTGATATGAAACTTCGATGGGCCCACAAGCCACTTCGTTGGTTTTGTCATATCACTTCTCATTAAGAGTAAAATGAGCCGTGACACAAGAAAACCAACAATGTGGTCGTCCGCCCAGAGCAGACTCAGATCAGTCTGATCAGACGCTTTGCTAAGCGCTTAAAGGGTAGCTGAGGGTCTAAGCTACCTCTATGCGGACAGCGAAGACTCTGATCAGACTGGGCGGATGCCCAGGCTGATCTGAGTCTGCGCTGGGCGCACAACCACATTGTTGGTTTTCTCGCGTTGCGGCTCAAATAATATCCAAATGTTCACACCTCTGCTTTAAAATCAGCCATTCTAACATTTGAAAATCAATACTATTTTAAAATGCAAAGAGTTAATTGCACAAGCATCACTTAAAAATTCCTCCTGAGACAACGTGACATCATGAGAGCCCGTGAGAGCACTCGGAATCAAGTGCGAGAACAATGTCTTAAATTGTATTGGAAAAATTGTAGCTCTATTGGACATCATGTAACAATACTTGTCTAAAAGACATCAGGACAGTATTTTTCAAATACAGTACCTATAAATATTCTGACGGAGGTACTCATATCGACGTTGTTCCGCTGAGGTGCGGGGACAACATCGATATGAGAATTGAAATACTACTACGCAAACAAACAGTGCAGAATCTGGTCACTTTTAGCAGCAGTCTACTCAGGTTCTACACAAGTTTACCGATATTTTAAGAAAACATCCCCAGATTGTTGATGTTCATGGGGGGCCTGTCAAGTTCTTTGGACTGGAAGTGTCCATATGGCAGAAATGGCAATGTGTGTGGAGTGTGTAAATAAAACCCTATTCATTTTCTACTCCTTTTTCCAAGAAGACCTCACGAAATCACATCACTGACTCTGCAACATATGATTCTGAAATTTTTATGCTGTGAGAACTTACTAGAATTGCCTTGCTCAAAAACACAAAAAGAGGTCTTAGGATCACTTCAAATGATTGAAATGAAACTAACAAAAAAAATAATCAATATTAAAAAAATTTGTTCAATTTTAATTCAAAAATCTTTGCATAATTTAAAGCCCTCATAATGTCTATATGATGCAGAATATCTGAGGCTGCTAAAAAGCACTAAATGGTTCAATGGAAGGCAAGTTTAGCTGTGTCAACTTCAAACCCCAAAATTCTACCATAGTCCCAGTGCTTTGTTTCATGTGAAATCTAGTCAATGAAACTGTAATGCAAGACATCTAGGACAGTATAAGAATCATTAGAGGGCATATTTAGCAGTGCCTATTGATTTTTCCACCAGGAAGACATTAACAGGTTCTATATTTGTCCTGGAATTCCATATCTGATGCTGCTGGAAATACTATCAGTCTGTTATTGGCTTTTCCTAATGTCTCTGCTCTCCTTTTATTGGAAACTGTGTTTTATTTTGAATACTAGACAGACCTGAGAAGACTTCTTTACAATTATTGGAAACAGTCTGATTTTAAAGTGAATGGGTGTACTCCATTCCTTTCCACCATTTTCACAAAGGGGAACAACTTCTGAGATTTTCTTGCTTCTCCTTTAAGGACAAGGCCTTTCCAAAAGAATCTTCTCTCAAAAGAAATAACTTTCTCCTAGCGGAACAAATTCTTTCCTTTGAAAGCTGACTCCCAATCAGAACTAGAAACAGTCTTATTTTGTACTCGATCAGACAAATATGATCAGACTGACTGCCTTACCTTACTGGAAACAGCCTTATTTTGAAACTGATCAGATAGATATGGGTAGACTTCTCTACCTTACTGGAAATGTCTTATTTTGAACTTGATCAGACAGATATAGGACACAGTGTTACCTTAATGGAAATTGTTTTATTTTGAAATTGACCAGACAAATATAGGAACAGTAGACAGCTCTACCTTACTTATAACACTGGAAACAGTCTTATTTTGTACTCAATCAGACAGATATGAGTAGACTGCCTGCCTTACCTTACCACAAACAGTCTTATTTTAAAATTGACCAGATAGATCTGGGTAGATTGCTCTACCTTACTGGAAATTGTCTTATTTTGAAATTGACCAGACAGATATAGGTAGACAGCTCTACCTAATTTGGAACACTGGAATCAGTCTATTTTGAACCCAGACAGATATGAGTAGACTGACTGCTCTACCTTTAGTACCTTACTGGAAACCGTCTTATTCTGCTCTATCTTTCTGGAAACAGTCTTATTTTGACATTGACCAGACAGATCTGAGTAGACTGCTCTACCTTACTGGAAATTGGATTATTTTGAACTTGACCAGACAGATATAGGAGACAGCTCTACCTTACTGGATATAGTCTTATTTTAACTTGACCAGACAGCTATAGGAGACAGCTCTTCCATAATGGAAATTGTCTTATTTTGAACTTGACCAGACAGATATAGGAGACAGCTCTACCATACTGGAAATAGTCTTATTTTGAAATTTGTTCCAGGGGCCAGCCTAGAGCTTTCAGACAGGGAGAAGTTTTGCAACATCTTCAGGACTTTGGAGAGAAGTTTTGGCCCAAAGGACCTGGTATGATAAGGCCCATATTTGGCTCCCAGAAAACTCATTTTTCAAAAGTTCTATTTCAATAACTAAAATGCATTCATAGGAAAGTTCTAACCTAAAATGTAACAGCAAATACAAAATCAACCAGTTCTTGCATCAAATATTTGTGTTTTTAATCTTGAACATACCCATACCCCCAGCGGGGGCATGAAAATATTAAATGTGCTGGAGACCGGGCTCTATGTTTATTTTTTAATTTTTCTTACCAAACTGGCAGCGGTTGGAACATTTTCTCGGTTTTCTCAACACAACAACGCCCATATCTCCGCTCATAGACAAAATTAACGTATGTTGTGGGTATTCATTTTCTTAGTTAGTACACAAGGAATAATTTGGTGTACATTTCATTTTGATCTGTTGGAATTTTTTGGTTAGCGTCTCTGGACTCGCAAACTATAGTGGGTGGGGTACCTTGACAGGCCTTGTGCAGTGCACAGGTAATTAGTCATGGTACCCAACGTATAAGCATTTCATCAAAAGCCTATTATCAAGAGCTTTCAAATGCTATTGTAAATGACTTGTTTCTTTAAAGGAAAAATTATTAAACTCAGTTTTTCTTGCAATTTTTCTTCATATTATTGAGCCAACATAGTGAAAGCGCGGTGGCTCAGTGGTTAGTGCACTTGACTCTGAAGCCAGAGGTCGTGGGTTCGAGCCCCGCCCGAGGCGAAATCTTCCTATGTCCGAACGCGTTTTTCTAGCATCATTTGCAGGGATGATGCTAACAAGTGTGCCGTCCTTTGGATCGGGACGTTAACTGGAGGCCCCCTGTGCAGGGAGAGTCATCCCCTGTGCAGGTTAAAGATCCCTACTATAGCTACATGCCTATACGTAGGCTTTCATCCTGCAACACCGGAGTGTACATATGTATACCGTCTGTGTTCCCTTCGGGGGTTAGGCGTAAATGGAAGAAAGAAAGAGAAATAGATGAAAGAACATAGGCATGTCAGAAATCGTGTTATTCTGAGAATTAAGAAAAATGAAACATATTATTTCTGTTTGTTCCCATACGCACAAATGATAAGCAATAGAAACCATGCAATTTTAAGAGAATTTGAATGGGGGCCAAAAATGGCCCTTATCATACCAGGTCCTTTTGCATTTCCCAATATGTTCTATTCATTTTCACTTCTCCCTGAGTTCAAAATA
This sequence comes from Ctena decussata, assembly GCA_963989385.1. Classification (NCBI taxonomy): domain Eukaryota; kingdom Metazoa; phylum Mollusca; class Bivalvia; order Lucinida; family Lucinidae; genus Ctena; species Ctena decussata. The sequence goes on from OZ022509.1 coordinate 76,420,628, forward strand.
TGGAGAAATCAGCAAGCTTTGGGAGACTATTTCTCCCAAATCGCCCTCTAGGCTGAGCCCTGAGTTCAGACAGATATGGGTAGACTGCTCTACCTTACTGGAAAGCGTCTAAACCCATAGAGCGCTAAGACAATTGTCGTTCTCGAGGGGTAGGTCACTTTGAGAGCCTGTCAGGCACACTAGACATCAAGTACCCGCCATCATATGCGGCTGTCCTATGCAGGAGGGAATCTGCTTTCTACTAGAGCTAGGTTTTACCCACCTAACTGATTCGTTGACTTCAAAACTCGGAGAAAACTTAAAAAATTTATGATATTTTCAACATCAGCTTTTCAGGTGGCTACCCCTACTTACTTGATCCCGATTTTCTGACAACTAGACTTCATCCTTCCAAACTTTCTCTCTTGATAAATATTCAGCAATAACACCGGCACTCAGACAAGCAATTACTTTTGTCATACCACTGGCATATCACTGGCGCTAATATCTTGTACTATTTTTTTTTTTTTTTTTTTAAGTGTCTACGTCGGTTCCCAGTTATCATGTGACATCCAAATATGGAAGGTCATGTGACCTTGGTAACTTCCGGTAATGGCAGCGCCCACATCGTTGTTATTGATTGAAAGTTTCAAGCAAATCGACCAGAGTTTGTGCAAGTTATGGCTTCTAAGATACCCCTATCCCCAGTTTAGGGTCAGGTGAATTACTTTTCCCGCGCTCTAAGGGTTAACAGAAGGTAGTGCGAAAAATCAGACATGTCAATTTCACCTGAATTTCACATTTCGTCCACTTAGCGCAAAAAGTGTGTAAGTGCATTTTTGGCGAAAATAGCTTTTTTGCATAAATGGATGCATTACATCAAGATACACGTGCCTAATAAATATTAATGCTGAATTCATTGTAAATATAATGATATTTGATAAGAAGCAAAACCTTGTATCTTCACTCCAATATTTTTTAGTGCAAAAACCTTGTAAGTGCACTTACAAGGTTTTTGCACCAAATCTTCGGGTATTTTCGGGTATTTTATGAGTGTAAAAACCTTGTAAGTGCACTTACAAGGTTTTTGCGCTAACTTTCCTGCAGCATTCTGTAAGTAATATAGCCATAATTATCAAACTATTTTCTTTAATGGTTATTTTGCAACATTTACAGTTGCTAAAGTATAGACTACCAAGGAATATATCGGAATATAAGGTTAATTAAGCACAATTACCCAGTATGTTTTAAAATGAGTTCAGTGCAAAAACCTTGTAAGTGCATTAATTGCACTCAGCTTTTCCCATGCAAAGTCTTATATTATTTATTAGAATCCCTGGTAGCTCAGTGGATTAAGGGCTGGCCAGCTGATCTAACGGTCCCGAGTTCGATTGTGGAGATGGAAATCTTTTCACTCATAAACAGGGTTCCATTGTACATAGCCTTTCATTATCACCAAATTATCCCTCCCATCGTCCTGATATGACTGAAATACTGTTGAAAAGGGTGTAAAATCGCAAGTCATCCATCCATCCATATATAATTTATTACTTTAGAACACTGAAATATTTACCCTACTTATGAATGAATTGTACATAAAGATTAATGTGAAACAGCAATGTATATCTTGAAACTTCTCGAAAAAAATCTCTTGGCAGTATTAAATCTTACACCTTGACAACAATTACCATCTGATAATTGCTTTGGTCAGAACAGAAACCGCTTTTTGCTATACATATTATGGTATTATTATTTTTTTTTTATTTATTTTTTTTTATTATTTTTTTTTTAAATACTGAACAAAATTTTTTGGTACATGGGCACACACAAAATAAAAATGTCTCAAAGTATTCATGCATACAAACTGCCACCTGAAATATCTCATTTTATATGACAAAATGTAGGGTACCGGTAACTACTACTGCATTAAATTTTGCTTGAAGAAGGGCAGTTATCTGTTACTGGTGAAAGTAATTGCACTTAGTACTGGTTAACCGCTTAGGAGGTCTAAGCCTGCCCAGGAATAGTGTGCTTAGGTTAACTGACCGTCCAGACATGACCATAGCTGTTTACTTTGGATGTTAAATAATAATACAACAACTGTCTAACGAAGTCTTATGATGTCACAGCAATAAAGTGACTTTCTTTTATTTTGAAAGGCAGGAACTTTAAATGATGAGTGATGGTGATTTAGTCAAATGGACAAGATTCGTCCTATGTTCAAGAGTCAGTCTGTCCAACCACTGTAACTATGATCCAATCTGATTGCTTTGATTCATGTGGTTCTACAACACAACAAACACAGTAGGGTGGGCTTACAGTGGGCTTAGTAAATGCAAAAAACTTACATGGTCCATATAAGTTTTTGCATTTATCAAGCCCACTGTAGGCCCACCCTACTGTGTTTTGTTGTAGAACCACATTGTTGTGGGCAGTGACTACCCAGATCAGATCATAGATGAGAACTTCAAATGAGTCATCACATCATTTAATGCCTATTTCTTAGTTTTAGGTAGTGCTAAATTTTTGTATTGTTCCAATATACAACCAAATATGGTTTCTGTGTGCATTTCAAATAAATGGAGACTGGTAATGGAAAATTTTGGTATTCTTGCTATATCTGACAACCATTTTCATGAGGTTGGTGTTAGTTCCCAAAGATTTTGCTGTTAAAATGAATAATAGACTAAAATTAAGGTAATATTTTGCACTATGTTATGTTCTTAAGGATTTGCTGTTATACTTGTATTGAGAGAAATTGTCCTTGGGACAAAAAAAAACTTTGATATCTAATTACATAAGATGAATTGTTACATTAATTTAAAAAAAAGAAAAAAATACGGTTCTACTAAAGCATTAGCTAGTTCCAGCTAAATCATACTATATCTGCAGTAGGTCTGTAATGCTTGGGGAGAAAAAATAAACTAGGGCTACTGAGCTGGGTCCCATGTTTAGTCCTGGCCAGTGCCAATGCTGAATAAAACCAAACTTAACATGAAATCTGGCAGCTAAAGTTAAAACTGATGAACGAATAAGTAGACTTACAGACAGACAGACAGACAGAAAATCTACATCAACCCAAGCAGAAGTAAGTGACTGTGACCTTAGGACAGCAGTAGCATCCAGGGCCCAGTTGTTCAAAGTATCGTTAGCCTAACGAGCTCGTTAAGAGGTCATCTCGTTAAGTGTTGTACAACTTTATAGCCAAATACACTGATATTTTTTGTTGAAAATATGTGAGAAGCTTTTGCAATGCAAAAGCTTCTCACTATTTTTCAACAAAAAATTTTGGCATATTTGAGATATTAACGTTTGAAATTTTAACAGAACGTTAACTAACGATGTCGTTAGTTTCGAAAAACCGGGCCCAGATGATATATCATTCAAGAAGTAAACCATTGGTCATATTTCAAAAAGAAGGCTCCTTTCATGGATTCAAGGATTTTGAAAAAGATATGAAAAAGAGTATGTTAGACATTTTGCAAAACTTTAACACAACCTGCTGTTTGTCATTGCCCTTGGAACTTGTAGCTTAATTATTGTTATTGTTTTTGTTTTGTTTTCCTTAATCAATTAATTTTGAGGGCTTTCACTGCTCTTGGTGCAAACCTTGCTTGGGTCATATGTTAGAAGATTACAGTCTGTTTGCAGAAGGTCAATAGGTTCCCTCTTACCCATCATAGTAGGAGGATCAGTATCTGTACGGTCATAAAGCCCAACTTAAACAAGAGACGTGAAAATTCCACAAAAACAGGTTTTCCAACATTTCCAAGGTTTCAGCAGTTTGATAGTGACCATACTTCATGTGACAAAATTTCTACATACATGTATTATATACTCCTGCTACGATGATGCGGGTCTATTATACTCCTGCCAGATATCATCAAAATATCTCCTAGTGTAATATAGAGTAATGGGGTGCAAAAGAAATAGTAATCGGGGAGATAACTGGTAAACCAAGAAATTAAGTTGATTTCCTTGCGCTAATCCTGAGTCTTCAGTCTTTAACCCAGAATATCCATCCATCTCAAAGAGTATTGGGGTTATGGGGCCAACAAGGAAAATTCAGGGGAGAAAACTAGGAAATGGAGAAAGCAAGAGTTAACATTTTACAGGCAACACACCCAGTTACACAGCTTTACATTATTTACATAACATTTATGGTACTGGCATTATGAGGTGCGCAATAAAAGTAATCAGGGGAGATAAATAAACTCACTGAACTAAACTGATTTGTCATTCTTCCATGGAACACTCCCCTGTCTTCAGCTGTCTTATAACCCTAGCAAGTACCAAAAGGTCTTCCAGGTTATTTCAGTTATTACAGTCCAGACACAAAGTGCATAAAACACTGATCATGGAAGATAACTGGCAAATAAAAAAGTGAGAGTAGTTGTTCTTGCATGCAACACTTGGTCTTGGCCTATCCTGTAATTCTATCAAGAATTATTGAAGTAGTTTGTATGGTTACTGACTTACAGGCCAGAAACAAACAAAACATGAAGATCAGAAGAAATGACAACTGAGAGTTGTTGTTCTTGCACACAACACTTTGTCTTCACCTATCTTATAATTCTGCCATGTATCAGCAGTTACCCAATTATAGTCCAGAAATGATCAATATACATGGGACAGCCTACAGCTTTCAGACAAGGAGAAGTTTTGTAACATTTTCAGGACTTTGGAGAGAAGTTTTGACCAGAATTTTGGATTTTCCTACAAGTTCTATACATTTTCACTTCTCCCTCAGCTCAAAATAGGGAGAAGTCAGCCAGCTCAGGGAGACCAGTTCTCCCAAATCGCTCTTTAAGCTGAGCCCTGATATACACGTATACAGATAGGGGAGATAACTAAAAAACTAACGAAATGAGAGTTGTCATTCTTGCATGCAGCACTCATCATTTTGCTCTATCATAAGCCTATCAAGTGTCATTGAAATATTTCAAACAGTTATAGAGCAACATACAGAAATGAGCTAAATATAGTTCAATTAAGGGGGATAACTGGAAAAAATGAAGACAGCTAGAGTTGCTATTCTTGCACATGACACTCCACATTGACCAGTTCTATGATTCTACCAAGTATCGTTAAAATATTTCAGATAGTTTTAGAGTATTAGAGTTTACTCCAGACCTCAAAAGATGATGCCCGCCCTTTGTTGTTCATCATTTTAAGCAGAGGTTTCAGTTGGAAAATCTGGTTACAAATGTTGTTACAGTGGAAAAACATGTTTTCTTATGTTTTTAAAATGTTTTTTCTTACATTAAAAAATAAATTGCAGTCATTTGCTTCAGTTACTGACTTTTTGCACTGAAGTTATTACAAAATGTTCAGTGCAAAATGACTGTATGTGCACTTACAAGGTTTTTGCATTAACTTTTAACGTAATATTTCAGTGCAAAATTAGTGTAAGTGCACTTACAAGGTTTTTGCACTAACTTTTTCAGCGCAAAAACCTTGTAACTTTTTTAAAAGCTCTTAAAAGTAACTATTACCCATAATTTGGTTTTATTTAGCTTTCTGTGTTCCAAGAAGGTTTTAAAATAAAGAAGTTTATCAGGTTGTTAAAGGAAATGAATATGTGTAGTCATCATGAATCAGTTTTTTGCCTCTCCTGAAAAGTTGACTTTTCGCAGATACACAGTTTTTGCGCTAAGTGGACGATTTTTAGGTCTATTGGGGCCAGAAATGGGCGAATTTGAAAATATGTTTTTCTTCTGTTAACCCTTAGAGCGCTAAGAACGACTATTGTCGTTCTCGAGGGGTAGGTCACTTTGAGAGCCTGTCAGGCACACTAGACATCAAGTACCCCCCCCCCCCACCCCCCCCATCATATGCGGTTGTCCTATGCAGGAGGGAATCTGCTTTCTACTAGAGCTAGGTTTTACCCACCTAACTGATTCGTTGACTTCAAGAAAACTTAAAAAATTTATGATATTTTCAACATCAGCTTTTCAGGTGGCTACCCCTACTTACTTGATCCCGATTTTCTGACAACTAGACTTCATCCTTCCAAACTTTCTCTCTTGATAAATATTCAGCAATAACACCGGCACTCAGACAAGCAATTACTTTTGTCATACCACTGGCATATCACTGGCGCTAATATCTTGTACTATTTTTTTTTTTTTTTTTTTTTAAGTGTCTACGTCGGTTCCCAGTTATCATGTGACATCCAAATATGGAAGGTCACGTGACCTTGGTAACTTCCGGTAATGGCAGCGCCCACATCATTGTTATTGATTGAAAGTTTCAAGCAAATCGACCAGAGTTTGTGCAAGTTATGACTTCTAAGATACCCCTATCCCCAGTTTAGGGCCAGGTGAATTACTTTTCCCGCGCTCTAAGGGTTAACAGAAGGTAGTGCGAAAAATCAGACATGTCAATTTCACCTAAATTTCACATTTTTAGGTCTATTGGGGCCAGAAATGGGCGAATTTGAAAATATGTTTTTCTTCTGTTAACCCTTAGAGCGCTAAGAACGACTATTGTCCTTCTCGAGGGGTAGGTCACTTTGAGAGCCTGTCAGGCACACTAGACATCAAGTACCCCCCCCCCCCCCCCCCATCATATGCGGTTGTCCTATGCAGGAGGGAATCTGCTTTCTACTAGAGCTAGGTTTTACCCACCTAACTGATTCGTTGACTTCAAGAAACCTTCAAAAATTTATGATATTTTCAACATCAGCTTTTCAGGTGGCTACCCCTACTTACTTGATCCCGATTTTCTGACAACTAGACTTCATCCTTCCAAACTTTCTCTCTTGATAAATATTCAGCAATAACACCGGCACTCAGACAAGCAATTACTTTTGTCATACCACTGGCATATCACTGGCGCTAATATCTTGTACTATTTTTTTTTTTTTTTATTTTAAGAGTTTACGTCGGTTCCCAGTTATCATGTGACATCCAAATATGGAAGGTCACGTGACCTTGGTAACTTCCAGTAATGGCAGCGCCAACATCGTTGTTATTGATTGAAAGTTTCAAGCAAATCGACCAGTTTGTGCAAGTTATGGCTTCTAAGATACCCCTATCCCCAGTTTAGGGTCAGGTGAATTACTTTTCCCGCGCTCTAAGGGTTAACAGAAGGTAGTGCGAAAAATCAGACATGTCAATTTCACCTGAATTTCACATTTTTAGGTCTATTGGGGCCAGAAATGGGCGAATTTGAAAATATGTTTTTCTTCTGTTAACCCTTAGAGCTCTAAGAACCACTATTGTCGTTCTTGAGGGGTAGGTCACTTTGAGAGCCTGTCAGGCACACTAGACATCAAGTACCCCCCCATCATATGCGGTTATCCTATGCAGGAGGGAATCTGCTTTCTACTAGAGCTAGGTTTTACCCACCTAACTGATTCGTTGACTTCAAGAAAACTTAAAAAATTTATGATATTTTCAACATCAGCTTTTCAGGTGGCTACCCCTACTTACTTGATCCCGATTTTCTGACAACTAGACTTCATCCTTCCAAACTTTCTCTCTTGATAAATATTCAGCAATAACACCGGCACTCAGACAAGCAATTACTTTTGTCATACCACTGGCATATCACTGGCGCTAATATCTTGTACTATTTTTTTTTTTCTTTTAAGTGTCTACGTCGGTTCCCAGTTATCTTGTGACATCCAAATATGGAAGGTCACGTGACCTTGGTAACTTCCGGTAATGGCAGCGCCCACATCGTTGTTATTGATTGAAAGTTTCAAGCAAATCGACCAGAGTTTGTGCAAGTTATGGCTTCTAAGATACCCCTATCCCCAGTTTAGGGTCAGGTGAATTACTTTTCCCGCGCTCTAAGGGTTAACAGAAGGTAGTGCGAAAAATCAGACATGTCAATTTCACCTGAATTTCACATTTTTAGGTCTATTGGGGCCAGAAATGGGCGAATTTGAAACTATGTTTTTCTTCTGTTAACCCTTAGAGCGCTAAGAACGACTATTGTCCTTCTCGAGGGGTAGGTCACTTTGAGAGCCTGTCAGGCACACTAGACATCAAGTACCCCCCCCCCCCCCCCCATCATATGCGGTTGTCCTATGCAGGAGGGAATCTGCTTTCTACTAGAGCTAGGTTTTACCCACCTAACTGATTTGTTGACTTCAAGAAAACTTAAAAAATTTATGATATTTTCAACATCAGCTTTTCAGGTGGCTACCCCTACTTACTTGATCCCGATTTTCTGACAACTAGACTTCATCCTTCCAAACTTTCTCTCTTGATAAATATTCAGCAATAACACCGGCACTCAGACAAGCAATTACTTTTGTCATACCACTGGCATATCACTGGCGCTAATATCTTGTACTATTTTTTTTTTTTATTATTTTAAGTGTCTACGTCGGTTCCCAGTTATCATGTGACATCCAAATATGGAAGGTCACGTGACCTTGGTAACTTCCGGTAATGGCAGCGCCCACATCGTTGTTATTGATTGAAAGTTTCAAGCAAATCGACCAGTTTGTGCAAGTTATGGCTTCTAAGATACCCCTATCCCCAGTTTAGGGTCAGGTGAATTACTTTTCCCGCGCTCTAAGGGTTAACAGAAGGTAGTGCGAAAAATCAGACATGTCAATTTCACCTGAATTTCACATTTTTAGGTCTATTGGGGCCAGAAATGGGCGAATTTGAAAATATGTTTTTCTTCTGTTAACCCTTAGAGCGCTAAGAACGACTATTGTCGTTCTCGAGGGGTAGGTCACTTTGAGAGCCTGTCAGGCAGACCTGGGGCCGATTACATGCCAATGTAATCGATTACAATTACAATTACTTTTTAAAATCATGATTACAGATTACATTACAATTACATTTTTTCTCAATGTAATTGATTACAATTACAATTACTTTGCAAAGTAATCATGATTACTTTATGATTACATTTGATTACATTATACAAGTGTACAGAATGATCTTGACTGTGAAAGTGCAAAGACTCAATATTCAAAAAGACCTAAATCAGCAAAATTTAATAATTGGTGGCTTACATGTGTGCTAATAGGTAAGACTGAAATAATTTCTTAAGAACTTGACTTACTTTTTAATCTGAACGAAATTTATTTAGCAATCTGCAGTTAGATGTAATGTGCATGCAATGGCTGTATGCTATTTATGAAGTTTGAGAAATTCAATAAATGCTATGTGTCAGGTCCTAAATATCAAGCACATGCTTCAATATTTTTTTCTCCATCACTTATTTTACCTTTTATTTCAAACATCAGAAATATGATTATACATTGTTTCCAATGTCATAAAATTGCTTGTGAAAGACTAGTTCAAAGTCTTCAAAGCAAGGGGCTTCCTGTAAAATTTATTAATTTCATTTTAACTATCACTGTATATATTTCATTTTTATCATTTTCTTGCTCGCCCTCAGTCTGTAAAAAAATCAAAGTTAGTAAGTTGGCCCATAAATGGGAAAGAAAGGAATTAAAGTATTGGCTTTTTGTTGTATGCAATACACAGGTGTCATAAAGTAGACAGATGTTACCGGTAGCTCAATCCACAAAGAAGGTGTGAAAATAAGAGTTGAGTCGCACTGCTCAACTCTGCACCAATAAACACAAAAGAGTCAGTATGTTTGAAAAACATCTTTAACACTTGAACCTGCCTGTCCAAAGTAAAGGTGATAAATCATGTAAATCAGTCATAAAATACAAGTCAACCAAGGCAGCTACCAGTCTTTAAGCCAGAAATACCTTGCATTCAAGAGTACCAAAATCACAGCTTTTACATAATAATAAATCTATCCTTAAATATTAACCCATTAATGCCTAGCATCTCATAAAAAGAGACAGGTAGACATTGCAGACCCAGATCAGATGCTCAGATGCAGCATTTTGACCAGGATCTTCACTGCTGGCATAAAATTTTAACAGTTTGTATAAAAAGATGTAAGAAAACAAACCTATCCAATTTGTGAGGATAGAAGAGCCTGCCAGTCATAAATGGGTAAAAGAGTGCATATTTATAACTATGATACTGCTTAAATTTTATTCCCCAAAAGAGTATAAAGGGAATTCTGTCAGTTTCTTAATTTGGTCTGCTGCCTTTTGTACACAAATTAGACCAGTTTTTCTCTGTCTTATTCAGTTTGAAGACACTTTGAATAATCAACTGCTTTCTGTTATTATTTTGCACAAGTCTTTTCTTTTCACTATTAAAAAGAAGAGCAAGTTTCCTTTTTTTCTTCCCTTCTCATTTCTGAAAATGAATCAAAGTAATCAAAATGTAATCATAAAGTAATCATGATTACAGCCCATTTTGTAATGTAATTGATTACATTACGATTACTTGTAATCATAAAAATTCATGATTACAGATTACTTCATGATTACTCAGAAATTGTAATCGATTACAAGTAATCACGATTACAGATTACAATTACCCCAGGTCTGCTGTCAGGCACACTAGACATCAAGTACCCCCCCATCATATGCGGTTGTCCTATGCAGGAGGGAATCTGCTTTCTACTAGAGCTAGGTTTTACCCACCTAACTGATTCGTTGACTTCAAGAAAACTTAAAAAATTTATGATATTTTCAACATCAGCTTTTCAGGTGGCTACCCCTACTTACTTGATCCCGATTTTCTGACAACTAGACTTCATCCTTCCAAACTTTCTCTCTTGATAAATATTCAGCAATAACACCGGCACTCAGACAAGCAATTACTTTTGTCATACCACTGGCATATCACTGGCGCTAATATCTTGTACTATTTTTTTTTTTTTTTTTTTTTAAGTGTCTACGTCGGTTCCCAGTTATCATGTGACATCCAAATATGGAAGGTCACGTGACCTTGGTAACTTCCGGTAATGGCAGCGCCCACATCGTTGTTATTGATTGAAAGTTTCAAGCAAATCGACCAGAGTTTGTGCAAGTTATGGCTTCTAAGATACCCCTACCCCCAGTTTAGGGCCAGGTGAATTACTTTTCCCGCGCTCTAAGGGTTAATGTCAACTTGAATAGATCCCAAGTGTTCTAATCTGGCTCTAGACAGCCTGTCTCTTATCAAAAACTCCTGATTGGGTATGTGAACTCATATAAATTTGAAGGTGAAAGAAAATCAACCTCAGAAATTAGTTAGGTAACAGTTATATTTCTCTGTTTTTCTTTTAATGGTAATGATGTCCAATGACAAAAGTTACTAAATAGATTTCATACAGTACAATTCTTTTATAATCTGTTTGATACCAGAAGTGTTACAATCACCTGGAATACATTAGCATACAGGTACAGTAGTATATCAATACATGGTTTAGAGATGTAACAAGCATATATTTAATTCTGTAACCACCTCTTATTCATGGGAAAAAATTTGTGACCATTACAAAAATTTATAACAAACTGGGATCAGTTTTCTAGTATCCTAGTCAAATAAAAGAAATCATTAAAATGCCAATTAGCAACTGCCTCATGCTTGCATGATGCATAGAACTGCTAGGACTGACACAAGAAAACACAAATGGATGAACTGATGGATGAATGCATAGATGGAAACCAATCCCTATTATGCATGTTCAACCTTGCTCAGGCAGGTGCAACAAAAATTATGCAAATGAAAAGCTAAGGCAAATGGTCTGCTAACCTACGGTTGTACATGTATCTATCTGGAATCTTTAAAATAATTATTTTCTTTATCTGTTCACAGAACCATTACAAGAATGCATATGCTTCCTTTAGTTTGCAAAAAAAAAAAGAATTCAAAAGATAAATATCCCCAACCCACCCCATGCCTCTCAAGTAAATAAACAAAATTCATCAAGGCCAAGATAGAGTTTTGAGAATATCTTGAGACAGATTTTCTTATTTTTCAACTGCAACATTGAGTTGTGACCCCTCATTAACAATAAATTCCTTAAACAACAGAACAAGTTAGTACGCTTTAAATAAATAGCTATAACATACTATGCTTGTGTATTAATAACAATGAATTATCAACAAATATATTCAATGCAAAATTTGTTATATAAGCAAGCTATAACAAAATAAGAATGGAAACACCTTCATGCTTCTCTGCCTTTTTCTACAGGAGCCAACTTTCTGTATTAGACAAGAATTTTGCAGATGTCAGCGCAATGTCACAAAACAGAGCTAAACCAGAAAACTGGCCAAAAGTTTATGGCCCCCAACGCCAACACTGGAAAAGCAATACCTTATGTCTCGCTTCTGCTATTCCTGTTCTATTCTATCCCATAACCTTCTGCTAGTTCAAGGTGAGACAAAAACGTGTGACCATAAACTAATGAGTTCCTGCCCCAAATAACAATTTTCGATAAAATTCTAATGCATTTTTCACATTTCAAAGTGTCCTACTTTGCAGCCAAAGCAAGTGTTTTAGCAATGAGAAGCTATGTCACTTAATGATGTCAGATTTCCCACATTATATCATTGAACGCACAGTCACAAATTTTGATGTTTTCCAATCAGGTGTTGCTTCACATACATAAGTATATTTGAATATGAGAACTAAGTAAAACAGTTGCATCATTTCTCCCAATGTTATCTAAAGCTCAGCTGAACTGCGTATTTCAATGTTAATGAGTGTATTATATAACTGTGCATAATTATACTACCTCTTTCTGTTCCTACAATCAAAATGGAATAGTATTCATTTTTCTATCTCTTTTAATGGACACCAAACTCATCCTTTAAATAATGGAAGAAGTGGTTGCCCAATTATCTGGACTTTTGGCCTGATCATCTTGGATGAGCGGAAGCAGCCAAAAAAGACAATAATTTTGTGTGCATTTCTCTGTTTAACTACAAGAAGAGCTGTAAATACTAATAGTTATTTGCTGTATTTTGAGATCTTGCTGTAAATATACAACTTTGCTGCAAACAGTTGTCTTGATTGTAATACATGTATTTACACATCTCTATTGACTAGTATGGTATTTACTGTAATACACATATTTGCAGTAAATTCTTAGCTTTGCTGCAAATACTGGCTTTGACAGTAATAAAGATATTTTCTGTAAATACAAATACTATATTTACAAATCCTTCCTAAAATTACTCGTCTTTACTGTAAATACTTAATTTTGCTGTAAATACAGATCTATGCTGTAAAACATATCTATACTTTAAATAGACCTATTCTGAACATTCTGATCTTTCATGCATGATGCAATATGCAATAAGAATTGCATAGCAAAGTTCATAAACTACCAAAGACAACAGTGTCAAGTTCTTTAAGGTAAATGAATGTATCTCCATGTTTGTCTGCCATTTTAGGACATAAGAAATTTTGTGACTGTTTGCTTCACTTGAAGAAACCCTTCCAACAGGGGATCTACTCTTAAAGGAAAGAGTTTGCTCCTAGTAGGAGCAAATTCTTTGTTTTAAGAGTTAACCCCTATTTAAAAAGGAGGCAAAATGAAAATATCAGAGTTGCATCCCCTGAAAAAGAGTATCCATTTACCTAAAAATACGCTGAATTCAAACAGAAAATAGAATTTTGAATATGAACACACACTGAGAAAACACCATAAATCCATGCAAGCTGCTACAGTAGAGTTTCAATGGCTCAAACAGGCTTGGGACCATGAAAATAAGTTCCAGCCAAGGGTAGTTCTAGCCATCCAGGGTTAGTTTTTATATAAATTAACCTCTAGGGACCCAAGAACGAGTTCTTGTCAGGCAAGGTTAACAAGCCATGGAAGTTCTACTGTTTCTGATCAATGCCTAGTCAATGCTCCAGATAAGAAGGTGGTAAGGCATATTCCAATAAGGATCATCTTTCTCATTTTCAGTGAAAATATGCGTTGTGACCCCTCATTAGAATGGTCTCATTGAGGTGGTTCTAATGAGGGGTCACTCCTCATTAGAACTGTCTCGTTGAGATAATTCTAATAATGGGTCACAACATGTTTATATGGAGAAATATGAGAAATTATCCTAAAATTACCCTGAATATTATTGCTTCTTATATGGAACACTGCCTATTATATTGTATACACACCATATCAACCTCCAATCTCTGATACCAACAAATCATGGGCTGTGAAATGCAAAGCATATACAGCCAGTAAAGGTTCAGACCAGCATGAGAACCTGGGCAGTCTGATCTAAGCCTTCACTGTTTACACGCACCGTGTATGGATCCTAAGGCACAAAACAAAGGCTCACACTAGACTAGATAGCACATATTCACAGACTGTTTTTGACCCAAATATGCTAAGCACAATTTTGTGTGATGTACCTCTTTCTGATTAAAATTAGACACTCTTCTTCATTAGACAGGCATTCTAACAAAACTAGCCACTAGAAAGGTCAAAGGACAAACAGATTTGTTGGCATCTGAAGCTGGAGAAATCAACTCCACCAAGATTTTAAGACTTGTGCATTTGGCTTGCACAAGGATTATTGCATCATATAAGGGTATCACATTGGGCTGTCACAATGCTGGACGAAATTCACACATAATTCCAACCAAATAAGAACAATTCAGGCAAGACAAACAGACAATCAATCTACAGTCCTATTTTAACATACTACACTGAATACTGAAACCCATTTAAGGTGACTGGGTACACTTTCAGGGAAAGCAACTCTGTAATTTTCATTTTTGCCTTACTTCAAAATGCCTTCCTTCTACATGGGGGCCAACTCTTAAAGGAAAGAATTTGCTCCCCTAGGAACAAATTCTTTCCTTTAAGAGTTGACCCCCTCTTGGAAGTGTGTCCTTACCCAGGGAAGCAAACAGGAAGTCACAAAAGTTGTCTTCCTTTGATAAAATGGCAGAACAAGACCTGTCCGCGTACAGGATAGCTCGCCTGCAGCGCATTGCCCATCACATAAAAAAACTTTAACCAAAACATCCATTTCGGACGCCGACGCCGACGCGGACGCGGACGCCGTGGTGACAACAATAGCTCTTCCTGAACTTTCGTTCAGGCGAGCTAAAAACATACAATTACCCCCATACACCTTAATCTGAGCTGTTTTAAAGACAAAATTGCGGCATATAAGCCCCTATCAAATCATAATGACAATACTCACATTAGCCGAGGGTACCCGAGCCTGTTTCAAAATGTCGTCGGCACTCTTGTTTGGCATGATGGTCGGTTTTGGCGGGACGGGAGGATGGTTTGGGCGGGCCTTGTTCAGTACCGGCTTGGTGCTAACAGGCTAAACAGAAGGAAATAAGACTATCTAGGTATCGTGCAACATGCTTTCTAAGACAAAGATAGAGCAAATATCTGTATTTCTTCAATGATCTTGCTATGCAAATATCTGTATTTCTTACAGATTGTACAGTACTATAGGTTCTGTCACAAAATTTCTGCTTCTTTACTTTTTGTTGGTTTGCTTCCCATCCCCACAACCGCGCTCCCCAACCCCTTTACATGTAATTTACTTCAAGCTGGTTTTGCTTGCCCTCCCCACACTTACTGTGCTTCCACACCCTCTTACTTGATGCTGATTTTGCTTCTCATCCCCATAACCACTATTCCCCACCCACTTACTTTACTTCTTGCTGGTTTTGCTTCCCTACCCCACAACAGCACCTGCCCATCCCCTTACTTTACTTCACGCTTATCTTGATTTCCTACTCCAAGTATATGTTATGATCATGTGATCACAATGGTAAATGTCTCAAATTTGGGACCAAAAGAAACAGCAACTTGTATCTCGTCTTACATGGCCGACATTTTAATGTCTAAAAAGTGCAGTTACCCTGTACTATAGCCCTTTGTAACACATGTCATCTTTTTATATGAGCCGCAACATGACAAAACCAACAAGTGGCATGTGCACCCAGTCTGATCAGAGCCTTCACTGTGCACTTACACAGTAGCCAAGGGTCTATTCTACCTCCATGTTGACAGCAAAAACTTTGATCAGACTGTGCAGATGCCCAGGCTGATCTGTCTCTGCTGGGGGCACATGCCACTTTGTTGGTTTTCTAATTTCGAGGCTCATATGTAGGACATTTAAAAAAAGTGACCTCATAGTCACAGGAAGATTGCTCATTTCATATGTGATGATAATATTCATTGCAGACAAAGAAAATCAGTAAAGGGTAACTGCACCTTATGGCATTAAAACAGGCTTTTCAAGATCTGAGCAGTAAGATATTTTCATGTCCTGTTCAGGATTATTTTCTTTCCAAAGTTAAGATATTTGCCATTATAGTACCATGAGTGTCTTTTTCCAAACCCTCCTCACTATCTATACAGATATTTGCTGAAGGTACATGTTTTAATCAAGCATTTAACCCTTAAAGTGCAAAGAACGAAAATAGTTGAATTTGCAAACAGCATAGATACAGATGAGACAGCTCATAATGAGCCTCCTCATCTGCTTCTACACTGTTTGCCCGCTAATGTTTGAATTTTCAATATGATATAGCTTGGATGAAATGCGTTCTCAAATTCTGCAGATCCATACTTTGTCATCTACCTGTTTTGCATTTAAGGGTTAAAACTGAGACAAGACAAGAAATAAACAAGGCTTTTCATTCAAAACTGGAATTTCATTCAAAACAAAGGACAAATCTTGCTCTATGAAAGAAAGAAATCTGACCATGCTCAAAGAAATAATAACCAAATAAATGTATACATGAAGGCAATCTGGTCTGAACTTCCAAATTCAGATTTGCTTGTTTCTGCATGTTCCAGCAGTCAGGATCAGCACTGAGCTTAAATGGAGCCAGGTTATGCTAAAACTTGTAGGTTGACATACACAAAGCCTGCTGCCACAGACTTGCTGTCTAGTCAAAAGCACATTTGTGAGCAGCATACACTGTCTACATATAACCAAGGACAAGTTTTCTCAGGATACAGCTCAAATACAAACATGCCTTAAAGTAATTTAGAAACATAAGTCTCATATAAATATGCTTCTAGAATTCAGGGATCTCCCCAGACCATTAAGGCTTCAATTTATCACTTCAATTTACCTTTGCCACATGCCTTAATTTCCAATGCAATTTTATTAAAGTGCTATTATTTTCATTTCTTAGCCTGTAACGTTGTTTTAAATGCATTTAGGATCATCAATAAATTATTTATATTGTAAATTCAGGCTAATTTTGACAAAACATTGCTATATTAAGGATTTTAAAAATTGATCAACAAGTCAAAATTTGATTTTTATGCTAAAAGCGACATGCCTTCTGAAGTTTCTGGGGAGAACACTGAGAATTGTATGTAACAGAATGATGCAAAAGGCACATAGTATGATATTATTCACAGTCAAAATAAAATACATATGAGCCATGACATGACAAAACCAACAACGTGGTTGTGTGCCCGGCGCAGATTCAGATTAGCCTGGGCATCTGCCCAGTTTGATCAGACTCTTCGCTAAGTGCCCAAAGGGTAGCTAAGGGTCTACGCAACAACCTCCATGCAGACAGCGAAGACTCTGATCAGACTGGGCGGATACCCAGGCTGATCTGAGTCTGCGCTGGGTGCACAACCACATTGTTGGTTTTGTCGTGTCACGGCTCATATGTGGTTCTAATGCTGCACTACTATGCACATGTATGTAGACAAACTCCGATTTATAAGGGCCCAGTTATTCAAAACAAATGACAATGTTATTGTATTCGAGAAAACTGCCAAATTTTGCCACACATATGTGACAAGCTTTGCGCCACACAGGTCTTTTTTTTTTCAGCAAAAAATGTTAGCATACTTGATTATATGTTAGCAAGAAAAGCCACGAATCCCTGATCAAAGACTTTAATATGTGCCAATGATGCTCTGAACAACTTTGCCCCAAGACTGTCTTCTATCTAGAGTCCTGTTATATGGACGCATGATTGTCACAACCTCTACTTGACATTGACAGTCTCTGTGTAGGTGAGCCCTACAAAGGAGCAATACTCGAGGAAGAAGAAAACTGTTACTTACAGGAGGTGTAGGTTTTATCTGAGCAGGTTTGATGGGCGTATCATCCTGAGGCACTTGGGAAATCACAGACTTCTGAAAGTACAGTCAAATAGACAAACTGAAAATTATTGGGACAGAAATGAGGCAAAAAGAGGAAAGTAGTATAATGGCTATATCTGAAAGTATATAAATTCACCTTCATACTGTTTATCAGAAGTATTTTGGCAGTGGCTGATTTACTATTTTTTTTTAGGCTCTAAATATTGTTCCCCCCCCCCCCCCCCCCCCCCCCCCACACACACACACACACACCCTTGGATAAAACGCAATGCCCACGGGGTATTTAGTAGGATTAATATCGTATTTGTGTTCTCATTTTAATATTTTTGCTTAAGTAGTCAAATGATTAATACAATAGCACTAGAGTTATTTCTGAAAATTCACATTAGGCCCAAGTCTTGTCTTAATCCTTAAAGGGCCAAAAAGGCAGACGACAAAATTTATGTCGGCAAAATTTCTAAAAAAAAATATTTTGTCCAAGCTCTATCATATTGAAAATTCAAATATTATGAGACAGAGTAGATCCAGATGAGATGGCTCATCTGGACCTATGCTGTTTGCAAATTCAGCTATTTTCATTTTTTGATTATTGATATTTTTGCTTCAGCTACCGTACCTGTGGAGTTGTTTCAGGCCCTAACAGCGGAGGACTCAAGTCAGGCCCGATAATTTCTTTATGTTCTTCTTTTAGTACTTTTGCTTGTTCCTCCATTTTCTTCGCTGCTTCTTCTCTTTCTTGCCGCAATTTTTCCTGAAAAAAAAAAAGATGACAAAGAAATCAGTATCTAACAGACACTCCTTTAGAATCCACATAGTACAGGAGCGGCTGTAGCGTAGTGGATAACACTCCAGACTACCAATCCAGAGGTCACAAGATCGATCCCCCACTTCTACGGTCTTTCGGATGAGACTTTAAACCGAGGTCCCGTCTCTATATGACCTTGTTGTTGGTGGGACGTTAAACCCGAGTTCACTCACTCACTCCACATAGTACACTGTTCAGAGTGGTACAATTTTATACTGTAATTGCGAAATTGGGTGAGAAATAGTCAAGAAAATTTTGTTTTGTGCGAATCTTCACAAAAATGAAACTACACTGGATTGTCATATACTTACCCTAATGTGCTTAAATATTGGGACACCTAAATCAATCAATTTTCCATTTGAGACAAATGGAAATTATTGGTTTTAGGTGTCCCAATTCTCAAACACATTAGGGTACTCAATATATGGATCCAACTAACCATTTTAAGAATTGCTTAAAACTTAAAATGAGCCGTGACACGAGAAAAGCATCAAAGTGGTTGTGCACCCAGCGCAGACTCAGATCAGCCCGGGCATCTGCCCAGTCCAATCAGACTCTTCGCTAAGTGCTTAAAGGATAGTTAAGGGTCTAAGCTACCTCCATGGGGACAGGGAAGACTCTGATCAGACTGAGCAGATGCCCAGGCTGATCTGAGTCTGCGCTGGGTGCACAACCACTTTGTTGGTTTCTCACGTCGCGGCGCAAATGTCCTTTAATACTTATTGGTGAAAAGAAACCCTAATTTTACTAGAATGATACAATTTACATAATTTCAACAGTACTTCTCTGATCAACCTTAACAGATCTAATCTAGGTTTATCCATCTGAATTAAAACGAACCTAATCTAGGTTTACACACTGAATTTTAATGAGCCTATCTAATGCTTTCCATGCTGGTTTACAGCTCCAAACGTTGATTTTTCTCTTTACTTTCAATATATGACTTGAAAACTGGGGTTACTCTTACAGGGAACAATTTGTTCCGAAGGGGTTGGGAACAAATTCTTTCCTTTAAGAGTAGCCCCCAACAAAGAGGGGATAAAATTATTTCTGTAAATGGGATATCTTTCCTAGAAGTATTTTGTTTCCCCTTTGGCAGTAAAGAATATTTTCTGAAGTCTGTCGTATCCATTATTTTCAAATTATCTGACTTTTCCCAAGACCAATCATAAAATTCCTGGACCCAGAAAAAACTTCATTTTCCACACTTATTTTTTCCTGACTGTGGCAACTCTGCCTTGGATTACATTGACAAGTACAACATTTTTGCTTTGCACAGACTTGAAGATATGAGCCGCGACACGACAAAACCAACAATGTGGTTGTGCGCCCAGCGCAGACTCAGATCAGCCTGGGCATCCTCCAAATTTGACCAGACTCTTCATTAAGTGCTCAAAGGGTAGCTTAGGGCCTAAACTACATCCATGTGGACAGCGAAGACTCTGATCAGACTGGGCGGATGCCCAGGCTGATCTGAGTCTGCACTGGGCGCATAACCACATTGTTGGTTTTGTCGCGTCGCGGCTCATATGTTTTGCTTCAAACTTCAGTATCACTGGAAAAAGCAAGCATTTACAGGCTATTTAACAAATATTCAAATCTAAAAACACTTCAGAATAAAACAAACTTGGGGGATGTTTGTTAGCGATCAATGCAAACACAAGTCACACAGGTCAATACATACTAAACAGAATATCAGTTGTTAACTGAGCCATGTCACCCCAAAACAGATGCTTAACATTTGACCCAAACTAGTCTGTGTATATGTGACCACTTCAAGTGCCAAAAATGAAAATGAATTCGCAAACTGTGTAGATCCCACTGAGGTAGCTTATTTTACTTTAAAATCTTAAAATGACATAGCTTGGACTGAACGTTTTTTTGTTTGTTTTTTTTTTGAACTTTTGATTTTGTTTTCTTTGGCACTTTTCAGACTAAGTCAAGCAAGAAACTTCATTTTTTAATTGTTGATTCTTCAGGCCTGCAAACAGCAATGGGTCTCACCAGACTATGCAGAATGACAGGCTGATTTGTGCCATTGCTGTTTGCATGAGGGTGAAGCATCCTTTCTTTCTGGTATGCCACAGCTCATTTGAATTAAGGAACTGCAAGTTAGCAGGTTATCAGTATTGAAATCATAGGTGAGCTGCAACACAACTAAACCAACTACCAGCGAAGACTCAAATAAGCATGGGCATCTGTCCAGTCTAATCTAAGTCTTTGCTGTGTGCTTAAAGGGTGGCTAAAGGACTAAGCTATTGCCAAATGGACAGCTAAGATTCTGATCAGACTGGGTGGCTGCACAGACAGATATGAGAGTTTTTTTGGGTGTGCATGCCACTTTGTTGGTCTTGTCATGTTTCAGCTCAAATTATCTGTTAGTGGATAATATACATACAGATGGGTAAGCCTGGATAAATCATAGAAGGAAAGTCATATTTGGATAGGGTCTTTCACTAAATTAGCATGTCAGAGGGTAAGTGTTAAAACTACAAAGTCCTGCATACTGGTTTTTAAGAGTTCATGCACGTGATACCAATATCGTTGCCTGTGCTGTCAACCAATTTGGTAAAGAACAAAATGGCTAAACCAAGAATTACTGTTTTGACCCAAGAGAATGGCTGTCAAGTTCTAATGTTTTTTGCTCAGCACGTCTATAAGGAATGTCAATTGCTCAATATGTATCATACTGGAATAAGTACATTGTAATTGTGAATAGCAATAATTTAGCACCAATAAGCAAACTGTATGAATTACAGAACATAAGTCAGACATAATTTTACAGGACACATAGAAAAATTACTAAATAAGCCTCATTCCAGACCTTTCTATATTATGCCAGAAAGTCATCTGAAAAAACAACAACAAAAACCACACACATTTTTTCTTCCAAGCAACCACTTTACCACAGCACCTCTCTGACCTTGACCTACTATTAATCATAAATAATTGACCTTGACCCATATTTTATTATCATAAATTTGAGTAAAAACCTACCAGTCTGGCCAGCTCCTCTTTCTCCCATTGTTTGGCCTCTCGGACTGCCTCTTGCTCCTAGGGTTAGTAATATAACAATATACACTATACTAGCTACATGTACATCACAGGGGATACACTGTGTATTAACTTCCCTTTGTGGCAAGAGATCTGTTATCTATTTTTTTTAATTCTGCATTAAATAAGTTCTGAATAGTGAATAAAACCTGAACTGTGACTTGTCAATTCCAAATGAAGGGTCACAGTATGTTCGGTAATTAAATTCGTTTTCCACTCGGGTTTTTATTTCTCTCAGTTTCGACAGAAATCAAAGTAAGGATGACTGCAAGATAATTTCTTCTTTCATATAAGCTGTGGTCTCTCAACAGAATCACCTCCAATTATGTACCAACACTTAGAGTAGTGCCAACAAATGAAAACAAATGATTTGCAAACAGTGTAGATCCAGATGAGGCGGCTCATTATGAGCCGCCTCATCTGGATCTACACTGTTTGCGCTGTACTCTCTGCATTCTCAACATGTTATAGCTCAAACTAAATACTTTTTTTAAATTTTGTAGACTTCGGTTTTATTGTCTTTCTTTTTTTGGCCCTTTAACGGCAAATGAATAATCGCTCGTTCAATATGTGTTTATGACATAATGAGCAGAAAATATAGCACAATTATCACTACTCCAACCCCTCTCCCCTTGACCTCTAGCAGCCGGGCCGGGTAGCACAATCGGTAGGGCACCTGACTCGTAAGTCAGAGGTTCTGGGTTCGAATCCCGGTCTGGCCACATACTTTCATTTCTCCTTCCGCTGATTCAAGAAGGGCAGTTGTCAGTTACTGGCGAAAGTATGTGCACTTAGTACTGGTTAACCGCTTAGGAGGTCTAAGCCTGCCCAGGAATAGTGTGGTTAGGTTAACTGGCCGTCCCGACATGACCTTAGTTGTTTAGCGTGGACGTTAAGCACCAAATCAACCAACCAACCAATTGACCTCTAGCCTCTTAAACTCACAAGGAAAGTTGATACACAGTAACAGACAGATCACAAAAAATTATAACTTTCCTTGACAACCACATTTTTTTGTCTATAGGTGTTGTATGAATAATGAACCAGCTTAAAACAGACTTATAAACTTCTAGTGACTGCAGCCTTACATTTTTTGGTCACAGATATTACACACAGATGTCAATTTTCGTCAGACATTCATGTACATGTATATGAAATTTGTTCAAATGTATGAAAATGCAATACTAGTGTATTTAATTTCCCTGTTTATTCTAATCAACATTGGCACAAAAATTGTCAAGGAAGGTTAACTGTACATATATCAATATCAGAGGGGGAGGTAACTTTACATGTATCCATGTCAGCCATGTTGGAAGGCCCGTTATCCAGCAAAATGCTTCCTTACAATAACAGCAAGACACACAGATTTGATGGGTCTTATCACAAAAGCCCACATACTTTCTCAATAACAAGCAAGCAAAGAAGACACAAGGCATGCACAGACTGAGCTGAGTATGTACAAGCCACAACATGACAAAACCAACAAAGTGGCACATGTACCCAGCAAAGACTTAGATCCGCCCAGTCTGAACAGTGACTTGGATGTGCACTTAAAGGCTAGAGAAGGGTCTAAGCTAGCTCCAAGCTGACAGTGAAGACTGATCAGACTGGGTGGATGCCAAGGCTGATCTGAGTCTTCGCTGGGCGCACATGCCACTTTGTTGGTTTTGTCGTTTCACAGCTCATACTAGTTTTTTACACCTTCAGAAAATCACAGAGAAACATAAGCAAGGCATTTCTTTTGAAAGTAAAGTCAATGACATCCCCCCACCCCCACCCCATTTTCTCTTTTTTTTTTTTTTTTTTTTTTTTTGGTGAAATTTAAGAATGTCAAAACAGTCTACCAAACACTTGGTTTGGTGTGGAGCTTTAGAAGTTCCAATACCGCTGACTTAAGACACCATGGAAACAGGAAATATATGAACTGTAACTGAGGAAATATTAATGTATACCGCCATTTTTACAAGTGCAGTGCTCCAGATAAGACTGGGTAACAGAGATAATTTTGGGATAATTATCCATATTTCTCCACAAAAACATATTTTGTGAACCATCATTAGAACCGTCTCATCGAGACGGTTCTAATGAGGGGTCACAACATATGTTTTCGTTGAGAAATAAGAAAAATTATCCTTGAATTATCCCTGTTACCCCTTCTTATCTGGAGCACTGAAGTGGAAACAACTTTTCTGACTTCCTATTTGCTTACATGGATGGCACACCCGTTCAAAACAGGGATCTACTCTTATAGCAAGGATTTGCTTGAAATTCTTTCCTTCAGGAGTAGTGACCGCTTTGGAAGGGCTATGTAATCCATGGTCAGAAAACTTTTTCCATATGTAAAAATAGTAGAAAAACATGGAGATGGTGGTGAACCCTTGGCTCAGGATTAGGAATCATGAAAATGATTAGAAGAAATTAGATGTATACACAGTATTTTTGTGCAGGAGGTGAAGTTAAACTGCTTTTTAGGCACTTGTTTATTATGGAATAAATATTTCTTTTAAATATATTCTGAAGAAAATCTGTAAAGAATACCATTGCCTCACATAAGGCAGTAGATTCTAAGCAGCAGACACTACACTTTATCAGATGCTGAGTTTATGTGCAAAGTGAACAGAGTCATCAAGCAATGACATTTACACTGTTACCCATTCCATTTTAATACGCTCGGCGCATTACTTATAGTAATTATGGTAATTATTTTTTTCGCAATTTCCGATTTTTCTTTTCTCTTTTGATTTTTATGGTATTAAGGACACTCAGAGCTCTAGATAAGAGGGAGTATTTGATGATAATTAAGGATAATTTTTCTTATTTCTCATCGAAACCATATGTTGTGACCCCTCATCTGAACCGTCTGGCTGAGACGGTTCAGATGAGGGGTCACAACATATGGTTTCAATGAGAAATAAAAAAAAATATCCCTAAATTATCACCAAATACCCCTCTTATCTAGAGCTCTGACACTGCATCATAAAGCAAAAACTCTGCACAAAATACATGCCAATACCAGTGTGTGACACAATTACGGACTGGTTTTGATGATTTTAATTAAGGAATGAATTTCATTTTTCTGAAATTTATCGAAGTATAAACTACATTGGGTCGCGTGCAAAGTAAGTGAACCCCGAAGGGGTTCATGTAAACTTTGCTAGCGACCCAATGTAGTTTATACTTCAATAAATATCAGAAAAATTAAGTTCATTGCTTATATTTACATTCTTTTCTGTCTATTATTTGACCACAAATTTGCGTTAGGGGCTACAGTTGAAGCAGAAAAACATTTATACGCAGTTTTTCTACTAAACGCGGAACAGCGTCAACAACGTAACGACGACGTCATAATGTCGCCTACGTCCAATCAGATTGGAGAACCATGATTTATTTTGACGTCATGTAACGTCGCGTGAACCGATGTAGTTATTGAAGTATAAACTACATTACGTTCTTATGGTTTACCATAGGGCTTTTCAATAAATGCACTGAGAATGTAAATATTAAGAGATAAGGTTCATCATGCAAAGAAGTTGCATAACATATCTGCAAACAAAACCAGTCTGTCAGTCTATGCAGTCTAGCCACAGCCCTCATTTTGTATGTGCAGATTCATTAGGGTCTATACATGAAGTCTGTGAACAGCAATGGCTCATAAGCACAGACTGGTCTAAGCCTTTGTTGTTCACACATGGTTTAAGCAGTTTTTTTTTTTTTGCATGTTGCGGCAAAAAAATGACATTTTTTGTTGATTCTACACAAAAACATATGCTGTGGCCCTCCTTCAGAACCACCTTTGCCTTGACAAGGAGCCTCAAAAGCTGACCACAAAGTATGTCTTTTTATGGAGAGAGAAAGACAGCTCATCTGAAATAATTATCAAAGCCAACCCTTATGCGGAACTATGCAAAGTGCTCTGGAATGCAACTACATGTACAGGTGTATGTTTTTGCAACAGGGCATTTATTTTACATGACAAGCCTTAAACAGATGTGCGTTTAATGCAAAAAGACTGCAAAACATGCAAACCAACGATATGGACCTGGGCGCGAGGTTATAAAACTTTTTTCATGCTCAGCTGAGTTGAGGATGAAATTTTATCTGCTAATGAATAGCAAATTGCTGATAAGCACAGTTGTTTTCTTGCTCAATTTAGCGGAGTATGTAATTTTCTCTGCTTATGAATATGAAAATGCCAACATTAGTTGGCATTTTCATAATTATCAGCAAAGAAAATTTCATGCTCAGCTGAGTTGAGCACGAAAATTTTTTTGTAACCTCGGGGCCTGGATAAATACATGTACCAATCTGTTTCCACTATTCCCACAATGCTGAAAGGGAACTTGTCTCTAGTCACAACTCATTTCAGAGCTTCAGATAAGGAAGAGTAATGGGGGATAATTTGAAGTTGATTTTCCGTATCTCTCCATACAAACACACTTTGTGACCCCTCCTTAGAACCGTATCCCTGGGACAGGTTCTAATAAGGGGTCCAATGTACTTTTTTGTTGACATAAAATTTTTTATCTCAGAATGATCCTTAGGACCAATCATATCTAGAGCTCTGCATTTAACACTGTTTTTGATAAAGGGACAATTTAAAACAATCACTGCAATCCATACAATAATTTTCAATCTACCTTCATAATAATGAGGTGTTCCTCGTCAACCTTATCAATGCTCGACGTTGAACTTTTCCTCATTCTTGGCAGGTACCCCATGGGGCTGGAAGGAGTATCAGGGGACGGTTCCTCTTCAAGGTCAGGGTCAAAACCATCACAGATCATAATGACGAGCCGGTCGCTAACGCTACGAAGAGACCGGACTGCCTCCTGGTGAGAGCCACCAAGAAGACTCTGACCGTTAACCTCGAGGATTCTCTGTCCCACCCGTAATCTACCATCTCTATATACAGCACCATCATCTGTTATCTGTAAAGTAGTGCATATTTTGGGTAAATAAACATACTGAATTATTTTTTTTTTATAATCAAATAACATTTGACCATCATAAATTAATCAACGGTTAAGCCTTTGAACAACCTACTTTCTGGCCATTTAATACTGAAATTGTGATCAACAAACTGGCACTTTCTGAATCTGTATCTCTAGCCCTTAGACCAAAGCTGTATCTGAGCTCCTGCTTCAGATGGGTTATTTCAGAAATAGATTCTTGCTTACAGTGATTTGTTGACCAATATATCACTGGTTGGTTTATACATATTTATTTCGCTTTTCCACTGACATGTATATATACATATATGTACAAAAAACATATCAGTACAAGCTATGGGATTAGAACGGAAGCTGTGTGCTTATAGAGTTCTTCTCCCTGGTTAGGAGGTCTGTCGTGAAGTGGATAAATCACAAGCACAAAGTGCGAGTGATATATTCACTGATGGCTGACTGACAACTAGTGATATTAGGCAACAAATCACTTGTTAGCAAGATTTCGATTTTAACATGCCAGAAACAACGAAAATGCAAGCGTTCCTTCAAATTTTTCTAATTTTTCACAATGATTACATGAAGAAATCCTGCCAACAACTTTGACTGTAAGAAGTGTTAACATGTATTTCTTAAGTATTTGATGTGAGAAAACGATGTTACACCTTCTATCCTCATGGCAATGAAAATTGACACCACCAAACGAATCAAAACGACGTCCAAATGGCGTTTAAAAACGTCACGCTAGTCCACCCAGTGATTTGTCACTAAATATATCAATGGATTTTACCACTGGCTATATTTGCGACCAGTGTTAGAATAATGCATAATGTAGATGCAGGAATCACACAACTGAAACTGATGATGTAATGCCATGAAACAAGATACTGCACAATTTTCATGACATCATGAACTTTAAATAGACTAAACATATGAGTAGCAAAACGACAAAACCAACAAAGTGACAGGTACACCCAGCAAAGGCTCAGATCAGCCTGGGCATCTGTCAAGTTTGATTAGAGTCTTTGCTGTCTGCATGGAGATGCTAAGACCCGTAGCTTCCTTTTTAGTACACAGCAAAGACTCTGATCAGACTGGCTGGATGCCCAGGGTGATCTGAGTCTTTGCTGAGTGTGCATGCCACTTTGTTGGTTTTTTGGTGTTGCAGCTCAAATACTAAACACATCATTTATATTGTAACTTGTGCTGAGCCTCTGTTTCATGTACATTTCCCAGGCGAAACTTATTCTTCAACTTACCCTAGATATAAAGATCCCCTCGTCCGTGCTCTCATCCCCAGGGTAATTTTTCACACCACCCTTGATGCTCATCCCTAGTTTCTCTCCGGGGTTCTTTAATATACTCAGCTCCTGTAAGAAAAAACACAACAGTTCTGACTGAGCTCTTGACAGACAGATCCCTGCAAATAGGCTCCTAATGACAAGTCTTGAGATAATCTTGACCCCCATTGGGAAGGGAGGCTAAAATGAAAATTGCAATTTTCATTTTAGCCTCCCTTCCCAATGGGGGTCAATCAACTATCCATTAATGTGCCAAAACACTGCCGTTGGGAAGCTGTGGAAGGCATATAGAGCAGAAACTGATCACACTGATTCTCTCCAAGTTGTCCAACCTGGGTCAGCACTATTTTCTCCGACACTCAGATACCTGCAAATAGGCTCCTAATGACAAGTCTTGAGATAATCACTACTTTGTAGAGATAATTTTCTTTTAATTTCTTCCTATCATTTGCCAGTTATAGAACAAAATGTACACATCCTTATACATGTACACTGGATGAGCCCATTCATCATTTTAGTGACCATGTGGCTATTTTATTCATATCATTTTTTCATTATTTTTATACAAACTGCTGTAAATGTTAGCAAACAAAGTAGACACTGCTCCGACCCCACATTCTACAGCAGCTTATCTGGGTCTGCACTGTTTGCATAAAATCTTTTATGGGATGTTAAGCATTAAAGGGTTAAAAAACATGTATATTAGTTAAGGGCAGTAATTCAGAAATGATTCCCATGTACTTCCCCTTGCCCCTGTCTCATACCTGCAATCCCTTTGGAGGCGGGTCATGGCGTACTTTTACTCGTATTTCGTATGTTGGAGCTATAAGTGCCATAACAGCCTCTTGATGAGTGGCGTTGCTCAAATCTTTATTGTTCACCTCCAATATTCTATCACCGATTCGTAACAACGTTTTGGAAGCTGCCCCATCTGGAACAATCTGAAAACAAGACAATCAACATGTAATTGTAAAATACAGCTCTGTGGGACCAAGACCAAGACTTTTCCAACCATTCCCAGAGCTCTAGATAAGAGGGAGTATTTGATGATAATTAAGGATAATTTTTCTTATTTCTCATTGAAACCATATGTTGTGACCCCTCATCTGAACCGTCTCGACGAGACGGTTCAGATGAGGGGTCACAAAATATGTTTTTATGCAGAATGAACAAAAATTATCCCTAATTATCACCAAATACTGCCTCTTATCTAGAGCTCTGATTCATTCCAATGCAAAGCTTCTGGTGTGGTTTATTATAATTATTGTCATTGTTTATCTGTCTTCTGTAAGTCTTGGCTTTTTGGTAAATTATTAAAAACAGCCTCCCAGCTGTCTGCCTGTCAAGAGGTGACCTCATGGCTTTTCGCTGGTCTTGTTTTACTTTCTGTGCCATCTTTAATTTTTCCTTTCTCATTTGGTATTAAATGATAGTGTCTGTTTCTCAACATTGCCTTTTAATCTACTTTTCACTGTTTATGTATGTATATAATACGGGTATTACAGCAAAGCCCAAGTGATAACAGAGCTCTAAATAAGAGGGGTATTTGATGATCATTGAGGGATAATTTTTATTTTTCTTTGAAACCATATGTTGTGACCCCTCATCTGAACCGTCTCAATGCTGAATTAACAAAACTTATCCCTAATTATCACCTAATACTCCCTCTTATCTAGAGCTCTGCTGATAACACTATAATTTCTGCTAATTTTCCATAAAAAATTATTTTGTGACACTCCAATTTGGCTTCAGCCTGGCAGTTCTTACAAAGGCCACATTATACCCCCTCAAGGTGACTAGGTACTTTCAGAGGGAATCAACTCTGCCATTTTCATTTTCTCTCCCTTCTCAATTGGGGGATGGAGGTCCCCTTCCATAATTGCCAGAAGTCAGTGAATCAGCGTTGTGTATTTTAGCTATAAGATAGCTTAGTCTCTTTCAACACAATCCCAAGAATCTTGATCCATCCTGTAAAATGGATCAAGATGGGATTGGGATTGTTTTGAAGGGAAACACTGTCCAGGGCTGCGGAAATACCATGCCCGACTTGTCCTATTTGTCCCTTTTCACTCTGGACAAGTGAGAAATTTCAGTTTACTTGCCCTGGGACAAGTATTCAACTTGCCCTGGTACAAGTATTCATAGTGTCATTGGTGGGAGCATTTCAAGATAATTCTGAGATATTTTTCATATTTTCTCAAGAAAACATATGTTGTGGGTTCCTGTTAGAATTGCCTCATTGAGGCAATTCTAACAGGCGCCTACAACATGCATTCTAATTTGAAACTTTCTGACAGTTAGCTCAAGCTGTCATCAAGTTCAACTCTTCCTCTGTTCATTATCTATTATTCTTTCCTTATTTCATGTGTACCTTTTTTCTGGGCAAGTAAATATTTGTCTGGACAAGTTAATTTTGTAAATTTACTTGTCCAAGGACAAGTAGAAAATTTTAGTATTTCCACAGCCCTGCATTGTCTTACAATAGAAAAAAAGCGCTAGTTCTCCCATAATTACCAATAATTACACTCCTTGCTGAAAGCTCTGTTACTTACTTTCGAAACAAATATTCCTGGTTCATCTTCTCCGAAAGGTTGACTGGAGTGGTCACTCCCACCAACTATACTCAGTCCCAGTGGACCACCAGCCTTTACTATCACACATTCTTCTATAGGATACTTGCTCTCCTTAACATGGTTTACCGACACCACTTCCGACGGCGTCGGCATTTTCATAGTAACAGTCTGTTGTTCTAGAGTCACAGATTTCGCTCCTGAATGAATCTCTCTGTCTTTATCACTAGATTCACTCTTAGAACTATTTGTTATCACTGTGGGTGTAGGAATACTACTAGTCACATTGTTTGATTTTACAGAACTATTTACAGTAGGAGAATAAGAAAGAGTTACACTGTCTGTTATTGTATTAGGACTAGCGTCTGATTTGTTCACTTTATCTCCTAAAGAAGCTGATGTCCGTGACTGAGGGCGGTTGAAGCCTGGGTATTGGAATTTAGGGGGCTGTATAACAGCGGGAGGGGAATTCCAGTCTGACGATAAAGTTCGTGGGCTCAAAGACGGGGAAGAGGCAGGGTGTAGGACCTGCGATGGCGGTGAGGTTTGATTGGGATATGTGTATGAGGCCGGTATCGCTGACGCGTATGGGCTTGGCGTTGGCGATGGAATAGCTGGCGGGGGAACTGCGGGTAATGGCGGTACATGAGTCTCTGGTAATGCTGGCTGAGGGCTTGGTGGCTGTGGGGCCACAGGAGCCACCATGACTGGAGATGGCTCAGGCTGAGCCTCCTGTACAGAGACATGACTAAATGTCACTGTTTCTGTAGGTAACGTTGTTGATATCGTTTGATTCCAAATAATCCTAGGCTCCTTGAAATTTACAACTTTTTCTCCTTTTGGCGGCTCTATTTCTGCCTCTTCCTTCGACACTAGTTTCTCACGATAAACAACAAGCTTAATTTCCTTATCAACACCTGTTAACAATGACACAGCCTGATCATGTCTTGCATCTGTAAGGTCTACACCATTAATCTGGAACAGATGGAAATAAGACATTACTGGATTACCCTAAAATGCTTAAGTATTGGGACGCCTAAAAAACATTAATTTTCCATTTGTCCCAAACGGAAAATTATTGGTTTTTAGGTTTCCCAATATTTAAGCACATTAGGGTAACTTTTGATTAATTAAAACAATTATTTATGGATTGTAATTATCTTGCTGTAAGATGGGATTTCTTTCCTCTCTAGAATGACCCCAAATATCTAAATCTGTCTGGATAATTCTACTTTAAGATGTTGTTTTACCTTCCAAAACAACCCCCAAAATCTAGTTCTGTTTTTTGTGTGTGTTTCAATTCCCATAACAATGTTCCCCACCCACCTCAGCAGAATGTATCCATGGCCGCAGTACAGGACACTAATTCTGTCTTGTAAAATAAGACTTAATTTAAGTAGCTGTTTTGGATTCTTAAGGTACTTAACCCATCTAAGCCATGTGTCCCATAACAAAAAGGACGAACTGGCAAACCATGCTGACCCATATCAGATGCCAAATCTTGATGCCATAAGTGGCATCTGACCATGGTCTACACTGTTTGCTTATGAAAAATGGGTAGGTCCCTTCAACTAAACCAGACACCCCTTACACTATAAATGGACCCATTCAATAAAATGGGTTAAGTCTAGTTCTAACACTCACCGATACAATTTTATCTCCAACTTGAAGTTTTCCGTCCTTTGCTGCCTGACCACCCTCAACAATCCGGGAGATGTATATTGACTGAAATTATAAATATATGAGTAAAATGTATTGTGCTTAAAATGAAGGGGTAAAATTCAGGGGAAGCAACTCTGTCACTTAACTTGCCTCCTTTTTCCATGATTTACATGATACTATGACACTGAAAGAAATCTATCAAAGCAGAAAAATGGTAAACACAATATACTGATACAAGCCGTATAAAATATCCAAATCCACATTTGTCACCAGCATATATTCTGCAAGTCTATGGAAATATTTCATTTTTATAAACAAGCTGATGGCAAATGTCCTCTGACACTTTCAATACTTTGCCTACTTTTTTTTCTTTTCTTTTGGACAGAATATGACAGGTTTCTTTAATGAAAGCCAATAATGGTATTTTTGATATTAATAACTACAACAATATACATGTACTATAAAGAGAATTTAAAGACCATTTTGAACAAGAGCTGTCGCCTGACAGCATAGCTCGCCTGAATAGGTGCTTGCCCATCACACAGTCGCTATGGTGGTGTGGACTGCTATGCATAAAACTTCAGGCAAGCATGTCCATAATGACAACACATTTATGAACAAGAGGACCAATGGTCCTGTAGCTCACTGGTATATATTTTAATGCTTTTATACATGTTTATAGCACCAGGGCAGGGGCAGATAACCCCCTTCCCTTGGGGATTAATGTTGAGTCCCAATTCTATAAACCAAACCACAAGGTCACTGGGCCTTTGTTTCTGGACAAAGATTTCTGAAGGGTTTTTATCATAAATGGGTGTGGCGGCCACCACGTTCATACGACCATGACCATCTGAACAAACTTTTGATTCCTTTGACCCAGTATTAAAGCTCCATAATATATGAAACACAGTAATCATTTGTATAAACTATGATGGGCCTGAGTGCCCAATGCTACATACCGGTACCAAGTTTCAAGGTTATAGGCCTTTCGGTTCTCGAGAAAAAGACGTTTGAAGAGTTTTTACCATATATGGGCATGGTGGCCATCTTGGTCAAGTGACCAAGACCATCTGAACAAACTATGGTTCCTTTAAGCCGGTGAAGCTCCATATGAAATATGGCTTCAACTGACCCTAGTGGCCTCTGAGAAGATGTTTGAAAATGTTGACGGGTGACAGAATCTCAATGACCATGTACAAAAGTCAAAGAATGACCTTGACCTTTAACGACAAAATATCTTCATCTGGTCATTTAGTCAACCATATATACCAAATATTGCACCTTAGACTTAAATAGTTTCTGAAAAATCCACTGTTTAAGCATTTTCGCATATAAAAGACTACATAATGTACCAAAGTTGACAGTGTCATAAATTAGGTCAAGGTCAACGCACGATCATTTGTATAAACTATGATGGGCTTGAGTGCCCAAAGCTACATACCAAGTTTCAAGGTCATACACCTTTTGGTTCTGGAGAAGAAGATATTGAAGGGTTTTTACCATATCCGGGCATGGCGGCCATCTTGGTCAAGACCCTGAGAACAAACTTTTATTCCCTGATCACACTTAGACTCCATATGAAATTTCGCTTCAATCAGACCAGCGGTTTCAGAGGAGTAGATGTTTTGAAAATCTTGATGACGGACAGACCGACAAAATGACCTTGACCTTTCAGTGACATAATATCTTCATCTGGTCATTTAGATGACCATATATACCATGTATTATACCTAAGACTTAAATAGTTTCTGAGAAATCCACTGTATAAGCGTTTTCCCATATAAAAGCCTAACATACCAAAGTTGACCATGCCGTAAATTAATTCAAGGTCAACACATGGTCATCATTTGTATAAACTATGATGGGCCAGCATGCCCGATGCTACACACCAAGTTTCAAGGTCATAGGCCTTGTGGTTCTGGAGAAGAAGATTTTTGAAGGGTTTTTACCATATATGGGCATGGCGGCCATCTTGGTCATGTGACCCAGACCCCGGGTATAAACTTTAGTTGCCCCATCCCACTGAGACTCCATATGAAATTTGGCTTCAATCGGCCCAGTGGTTTCAGAGGAGAATATGTTTGAAAATCTTGACGACGGATGGTCCGACGGAATGACCTTGACCTTTAGCAACATAATATCTTCATCTGGTCATTTAGTCGACCACGTATACCAAGTATTGTACCTTAGATTTAAATAGTTTCTGAGAAACCCACTGTTTAAGCATTTTCCCATATAAAAGCCTAAAGTACCAAAGTTGACCATCCCGTAAATTAGGTCAAGGTCAATGCAAGGTCATGATTTGTATAAACTATGATGGGCCCGCATGCCCTATGCTACATACCAAGTTTCAAGGTCATAGGCCTTTTGGTTCTGGAGAAGAAGATTTTTGAAGGGTTTTTACCATATATGGGCATGGTGGCCATCTTGGTCATGTGACCTGGGCCAAATATATAAACTTTCGTTCCCCCATCCTGTTAAGGCTCCATATGAAATTTGGCTTCAATGCACCCAGTGGTTTCTGAGAAGAAGATGTTTAAAAGTGTGAACGCCGACGACGACCGACGACGGACCAAGGCTATACTATAAGCTCACCTTGACAGGCGAGCTAACAAAAGCTATCATAGAAATAAGTCTTGAAATAGAATTAAAATAAAATTAAGAAAATAAAAAAAATCCACTAAGGGGTAGCGGGGGGGGGGGGGTCTAGGATTTATCAAAACCGTGAACCATTATCTAACATCGGTCCAAGTATTAGTATCAACTGAGTCCATAGTGGCACTGTGAAATTATGTCTTCATTAATATGAAACTTTAATCAAAGTCTTTAAGTCAAAACTCAAAGTCCATGACCTTGACATCAAGGTCATCCAGTGGGGTAAGTATATAGTGTTTTGTATAAACTCAAACAAGAGGCCCACGGGCCACAAAGCTCACCAGATCTCTAGCTAACAAGACCTGTCACAGGGACAGGATAGCTCGCCTGACAGCGCCTTGCCCATCACATAAAAAACTTTAACGTAAAACTTTAACTTTTTGCTAATGCCGACGCCGACGCAATGCCAACTCCGACGCCGCCGCTGACGTGACGCCGGGGGTAGTGCAATAGCTCTTCCTGAACTTTGTTCAGGCGAGTCAAAAACTGTTTTCAAAACTGCTGTCACATTTGTACAGGCTAATACAAAATACACTACTACAAAGTCTCAGTCTGACAGTCTGTTGAGTTGATAACAAAAATTATATAACTATTTTCCATATTTTGATTGCAGTAAATGCCATATTTTTAATTTTCCCCATCGAAAGTCAATGCAACTCTAATTTGCATTTGAATTTGAAAAACAAAAGAGCTGATTTTCATAAAAGAAAAACACAAATTTTCACTTCCCCAGATCAAGGATACTGAAGCTAAAATCTGAGCCCAATGGGCCTAGTGGCTTCAGAAGAGAATTATTTTAAGGCATTTTTTTTTCCTTCTTTCGCTTTATGGCTTCCATGACAATCA
Source organism: Ctena decussata (assembly GCA_963989385.1). Taxonomy (NCBI): domain Eukaryota; kingdom Metazoa; phylum Mollusca; class Bivalvia; order Lucinida; family Lucinidae; genus Ctena; species Ctena decussata. Next base: position 76,456,344 of record OZ022509.1, read on the forward strand.
ATAATAACAAGACCTGTCCGCGTACAGGATAGCTCGCCTGCAGCGCATTGCCCATCACATAAAAAAACTTTAACCAAAACATCCATTTCGGACTCCGACGCGGACGCCGACGCGGACGCCGACGCGGACGCCAGGGTGACAACAATAGCTCTTCCTGAACTTTCGTTCAGGCGAGCTAAAAAGTGAAGTGGACCGAAATATATATATAGCTGATAGAAGACTTCTCAAGGAACATTTGTATAAAAGTTTTGTCAACATATCTGCAATGGCTTGGCAGTAAATGCCATTTTTCAATTTTCCCCATTATAAGTCTAAAGGAACTCTAAGTTGCCATAGCAACCAAACTAAAGAGCAGATTTTCATAGAAAACACAAACTTTCAATCCCCGAGCCCAAGGATACTATAAATGAAATCTGGGCCTTATTGGCCCAGTGGTTTCAGAGTAGATAATTTTTAAGCCTTTCTTTTCCTTTTTGATTGCATTTTGGTTTCCATGGCAACCAATAAAAGGGGCAGTGGACCAAAAAACATATAGCTGATAGAAGACTTCTCAAGGAACATTTCTATAAAAGTTTTGTCAACATATCTGCAATGTCTTGGAAGAAAATGCCATTTTTCAATTTTTCCCATTGCAAGTCTATGGGAACTCTAAGTTGCCATAGCAACCAAACTAAAAACTAAAGGGCAGATTTTCATAAAAAACACAAACTTTCAATCCCCCAGCCCAAGGATGCTACAGATGAAATTTGGGCCCAATCGGCCTTGTAGTTTCAGAGGAGATGTTTAAAAGTGTTGACAGACGACGACATACGACAGAAGACATACGACGGACGACATACGACGACGACGGACAACTGCCTATACTATAAGCTCCCCCGGAGCCTTCAGCTCTGGTGAGCTAAAAAGTGTCTAACATCAGTTCAAGTGTAAACTAAATCTCTGCCAAGCATTATGAATCAGTAAGCAATTAGACAAGAATTCCGCCGAATGCGGTGTCTCGCCTGCTAGCGCTTTGTCACAACAAGACCTGTCCGCGTACAGGATAGCTCGCCTGCAGCGCATTGCCCATCACATAAAAAAACTTTAACCAAAACATCCATTTCGGACGCCGACGCAGACGCCGACGCGGACGCCGACGCCAGGGTGACAACAATAGCTCTTCCTGAACTTTCGTTCAGGCGAGCTAAAAACAGAGCTCAACCAGCAAAGATGTATGCATGAACCAAATTTCTTGGCTCTAGCCCTGATAATTTCTGAGAAACAGACCTAAACGTGAAAACTTGACAAAAAATTGCATAGTCAGTCAACCATAAAATGTAGGTCAAGATTCAATATTGATGATGACTTTGAGCTCTCCTCTTCTAGATGAATGCATGACCCAAGTTTCATGGCTGTAGCCCTTATAGTTTCAGAGAAACAGACCTGAATGCGACCAAAAATTGCAAAGTCAGTCAACCATAAAATGTAGGCCAAGACTCAATATTGATGATGACTTTGAGCTCTCCTCTTCTAGATGAATGCATGACCCAAGTTTCATGGCTGTAGCCCTTACAGTTTCAGGGAAACAGACCTGAATGCGACCAAAAATTGCAAAGTCAGTCAACAGTAAAATGTAGGTCAAGACTCAATATTGATGATGGCTTTGAGATCTACTCTTCCAGATGTATGCATGAACCAAGTTTCATGGCTCTAGGCCTTGTAGTTTCTGAGAAAATGACCTAAACGCAAAAACTCGACAAAAACTTGCCAAGTCAGTCAACCGTAAAATGTAGGTCAAGACTCAATATTGATGATGGCTTTGAAATCTACTCTTCCAGATGTATGCATGAACCAAGTTTCATGGCTCTAGGCCTTATAGTTTCTGAGCAAATGACCTAAACGCATAAACTCGATAAAAACTTGCAAAGTCAGTCAACCGTGAAATGTAGGTCAAGACTCAATATTGATGATGGCTTTGAGATCTACTCTTCCAGATGTATGCATGAACAAAGTTTCATGGCTCTAGGCCTTATAGTTTCTGAGAAAATGACCTAAACGCAAAAACACGACAAAAGTTTACGCCGACGCCGCCGCCGACACCGGAAAAGCAGTACCTATGTCTCGCCTCTGCTTCGCAGGCGAGACAAAAACTTTAATAAAGACCAATTTCCTACGTCCCTGACCTTAACATCAAGGTCACCCAGCGGGGCTGGGGTAGAACTCTGTAAAACTCCAGACCAATATGTAACTACAGTGCAAATATAAAAAGAATTCATCTATGGGTTCAGGAGATTATGTGTCTTTAAAAAACTTTAACCTAAACATCCAATCAATAAAAAGACAATTTTCTAAGTCCATGACCTTGACATCAAGGTCACTGAGAGGGGTGGGGGTAGTACCTTGGAAATCTTTGGACCAATATCTAACTACAGTGCAAGTATCAAAGGAATCCATCCATGGGTTAAGGAGATATTGGGCTTTATAAAACTTTAACCAAAACATCCAGTCCAAAAAAAACAAATGTTATAAGTCCATGACCTTGACATCAAGGTCACTGAGTGGGGTGGGGGTGGTATCCTGTAAAACTTTGGACTAATATCTAACTACAGTGCAAGTATCAAATGAAGCCATCCATGGGTTAAGGAGATATAGGTCTTTAAAAAAATTTAACTAAAACCTCCAATCCGGACGCCGACGCCAGGGTGACAACAATAGCTCTTCCTGAACTTTTGTTCAGGCGAGCTAAAAAGTGTCTTGTCTATAGGGTATAGGAAAATGACTGTTTTCATAAGCAGCAAATGGACTATAACTATAATCAATTTGTGTATAGGGGTCTGTTGGAATTTAAGGTTAACCAAAATAAGCACATTTTGTTTTCTTTCAAAACCAAAGACTTCATTTAAATAATTTAAACAAAACACTACATTGCAGGTATTAATTAGAGTTTCCTAACTTTTTACATTAATGGTTACTGATAATGTGCACAATTTTCTGTTCAAGGTTTGAGGTTATAAAACTTGATTCTCAAACTCAAAATAAAGCACATGCTCGGAAGCAGCCAATCAATGTGCTTTATTTTGAGTTTGCGAATGTACTCAAGTTTTATAACCACCGGGCCAGGTTTAGGTTATCCACATGCTAGGAGCAAAAATCATTCCAGTTTTATGCTTTCTAAGGGATCCTATCAAACATACTACATTCTCACATGTAATTATATGAGCAGAAAAAAGCACACCATGCTTATTCGGAGGAGCACATTTTCCATTCTTCAAATTCTAATACAGGCCAGAGTAACACCATTTTGTTCAAAACCAGCCAGGATAAAACTACAGTTTAAATTTATGCTTCCTTATCACCTATCAATCATCCGTTCATCTTGACTAACCAAGGCTTCGATATGTAACTATTTTCCCTTTGTTTTTCCCAAGTGATGACAATTTTTCTTAAAACAGAATTCATGGTATCGAAGATAATCATATGATACTGGCTCACTACTGACTGCCAAAAAAACACAAATAAAACAAATGGCCAGTTGAATACCCAAATCTCCTGGGTAATAGAAAGCTCTTTGTATGGGCTGGCTGACTGTTACCAATTATATAATTCTCACTCAACCGGGCAAGCTACTGAAGATCAGAATATTCAGACCTTGCAAAGTCAAGATATTATCCACAAACATATGCCTGGACAATATTTTTGTAAATGCATTATATGTACTTTTTACTAGTGTTTCCAGAAGATATCATGAAACATGTTTACGCATATCATGCAACGTAACAAAAGGACACTACTACAAAATCCATTCACAGTTAAACTTGCAGAAAATAGGAAACTTAAACTAAAATATATGTATTTTCAAAAACAAAAATCACATTTCCTAAAACATAACATTCGCCATGCATTCAATTTCAGTATACATTTCTGTTTTCATCCAATAAAGATCCAAACTCCTCTCCAAGATGTACATATCAGAAAAATACTTGCAAGAAGACTTTGTGACTGAGCCGAAACATGAGAAAACCAACAAAGTGGCTGTGCACCCAGCGCAGACTCAGATCAGCCTGGGCATCCGCCAAGTCTGGTCAGACTCTTTGCTAAGCCCTTAAGGGTAGCTTCATGTGGACAACGAAGACTCTGATCAGACTGAGTGGCTTCCGAGGCTGATATGATGCTGCAGGTGGCGAACAACCACTTTGTTGGTTTTGTTGTGTCGCGGCTCAAGTATTTTATACCATTTGACATAATCAGTCCAAATTCTTGCTCATAACAGCTTTCACTCCTAAATCTTCAACTTATGGTGTATGGGTACACCTCAATATTTCTCCTGCCATTTTTACAAAGGGGAACAACTTTTGTGACATCCTCTTTGCTTCCCTGGATGACAGTCCCTTCAACATTGGGGTATGCACTTACAGGGAAGAATGTGCTTCTAGCTTAGTGCTTTCTGGCATATCTCTACTCTTGAAACTTTGCCTGTGAGCTAAGCAAGAGACTGGGTGAGCATATGCCTGTTCCGGCCATACTGACTTAGTCTACTTTTACATCTGCAAGGCACATTTGAGCCGTGACACGAGAAAACCAACAAAGTGGTTGTGCACACAGCGCAGACTCAGATCAGCCTGGGCAGTCTGATCAGAGACTTTGCTTTGTGCTTAAAGGGTAGCTAAAATTCTAAGCTACCTCCATGCGGACAGTGAAGACTCTGATCAGACTGGGCGGATGCCCAGGCTGATCTGAGTCTGCACTGGACACACAACCACTTTGTTGGTTTTCTCTTGTTGCAGCTCATGTAAAATATCCTGCTGTATTAAATTAAGGTTAAACAATTCAGTTTGAGAAACTGGTTGCTCTTACATTATCACATGATCATTTCAAAAAAGTATATAGCTTGTTTTCTGTAGTCTTTTCCAGAGCCTGCTTTGTACATACCCTTTGTAAACACATGGCAGCGCAAATAAGAAGTTTCGGCTCATAAATGCACAGCAGGGAAAACTAGCCTAATATTAAAACTTGCACAAATTAGTATTGAAAACCATATTTCTTTGTCCTCTATTTGAATTTTAGGAAGTAATTTAGTGTAAATTTTGATCATGAAGGATAACAAATAGGAAAATAATTCAAAACCTAGAAAAACAGATAGACAAAAATAACAAATTCTGAAGTTCAATGAAGAAAGAATAAGGACAGGCACTTTTATTTACTATTACTTTTGTTTAAGCTTTACTTTTTTCTTGGTGGAGATGGGGAAACTTAAGTTCAATCATGTTTATTTCTGTTCACAGTAAAAACAAAACACACATACACAATAAAAAATAAATAAAATGTCTATCTTGCATGCTCTACTTGAAAAACATCTGCTGAACCCAGTACATGTACATTCTTTCATAATGCAATACAAACCTCTAAAAAAGTATATAATCTCTGAAACAATTACATTGAACAAATTAATACACACTGTCACCAGAAAAAGCTAAAAGCCTGTGGATAAAAAAAAAATGTTTTTCTTTTTTACTACGGAAACTGCTTGAGCTGCATCATGCAAAAAGGTACCTTATGCCATATAAAAATATCACATAAAACAAACAGCCATAGCACTGTTTAATCTTTTCAATTCATTCTAATGACTGGTATCATCTAAAAAATAACCCTTACAACATGTGCAAACAGTAAAGGCTCATATCAGCCTGCACATAAATGAGAAGAAGGCAAAGCCTTCGCCATACAGCCGAACAAATATGGAATACAAATGAGCAGCCACACGAGAAAACCAACAATGTGGTTGTGCACCCAGCGCATACTCAGATCAGCCTGGGCATCTGCCCAGTCTGATCTGTCTTCGCTGTCCGCATGGAGGTAGCTTAGAATAAACTAATCCTGAATCTTTGCTGCATGGTGCCTTTCCTCAAGATGCGGCTCAAATTAACTCATCAAACTGCCTTCCCCTGCAGCTCTAATGAAATCCCGTAACACAAAATAAAAATCACAACTTTTACGTACAACATTTTGCTTTCTTTGAAGCATCATTAAACACTATACAAAAATATCAGCATACTTCAATACGCAAATACAATACAATGAGAAGCATTCATTGGCGAAAAAAACTTTACCACTGCAAAAATAGCCTTGGTGTCTTGATAGTAAATAATTATTTTCTCTCTCTCTTAGGTGGTTGAGTGAGTGTTCTAAAATGATTTCTGTTCACTCTGCATAGAAATATAATGTAGATCCCAAGTAGAACCAACTCATGAAATTCCAACCTGGACTACCGTAAAAATGGCTTTCTTGATGTTTAAACAAACCTTCAAACTTCATAATTCCACGTTACATATGTGTTTTACACCAATATATTTCACTACACATAAACCAATACATGCAAAGCAGAATACTTATAACCACAATCTATACCATTTTTATAATTTACCATAAAAATTCAAAGCGTTGGGACAAACAGGTTATAGGCAAACAGTGCAGACCTAGATTAGACTGCTCCTACTGGAGCAGTCTGATCAGGGTCTACACTGTTTGCCATTCCAGCTGCACCATTTGGAAAAAGTACTGCACTATTAAAACAACCTGTTTCATTTTTAAGTCAATCATGTTAATTATTTCAGCTGTCCCATTTTGTTCCAATTTTTACAGTGTATCTACAACCTCTTGTGTAATATTCTACCCCTGCCAGTTTCTATAGCAACCACATTATACTCACATTATCGTTGCCTTTAAATGGGACAGAGCCCCTACCCCCGGCTATGCTGAACCCTAAACCACCCTGGTCTCTGTACAGTACTGTCTTGATGGTCTGTAAGTATAATACGAATACAAAGTATGAAACTGCAAAATGGATAGTTCTAAAGAAGGAATTTCATGTAAGCATAAAAATTGGACAGACCAATCAATGCATATTTTTGAACCACTGTATGCAACAATTTTAATATTTTCAAGAAGTGCCAAAAATGAATACAAGTGCATTTGGATATTATGTAAATCCTAATGAGCGTGGTCTTGCCTGTATTCACACTGTTTGCTCTCTAGCCTTTGAAATCTCAATGTGATATAGTTTGAAAGAATATCTTTTGAATTTTGTAGATGTGATTTTTTTTCAACTACTTTCTTTGGCACTTATGATGTTTAGTGATAGTTCAGCCATTTTATATTATTATGGGCTCTTCATATTCTGCTCAATGTCAGGCTATTTTTACATACATGGCTCCCATAGAGAATTAACTACAAAGGAATATATTAGCATTTTATACTTATTTGCCTTTATATTCCTTGACCTCTCCAACAACAACTTGTGTTCAACCAAATGATTTACATTTAGCCACCCTTCATCAAAATTTAAAAGATTCAATATATATATATACACAATATATTTCAGCCATGACCAGACAAATTAACAAAGTGACATGTGCGCCCAGCGAAGACTCAGATCAGCCTGGGCTCTGATCTGGTCTGATCAGTCTTCACTGTTTACTCTATACTGAAGTTAAGAGTCTAAGCTAGCTCCAGGTGGACAGTGAAGACTGGTGAGACTGGCCAGATGCCCAGTCTGACCTGAGTCTTCACTGGGCATACATGCCACTTTGTTGGTTTCCTTCTGTCGTGGCACATATCATATATACCTCTCCATAAATATCAGCATCTTTAGGAGGTTCAAAGGACACTGTAGCAAAACTGGCCACATGAGATTTCTCTTCTTCTTCTTCTTCTTTCTCAGGCTACAAATATATAACATGAGATTTATTACACAGGTAGGCTGATGCAATATAAAAATTTATATACAGACATCAAAATGCAGTAAAAGATTATTATGGGTACAGATATGGCCAACAGTCAAACTTAATGACTGACCCACGACTGCCATGAATGTTAAATATTGAAAATATAAAAGAATTTAGTTTTAACATATCTCAATGCAAATAAAATCAATTACAAGCAAATGGGCTGAGCCACAAGTTCTAACAATATCAGCAAGGGTCCATCCCACATACAATATGTTTACTACATGCAATATTACTGACGACAGATACTAACATAATCTTGTTCAGTGAAATACACAGAGGATCTTACAAGAGTGCTCATGTATTATTGAATTTATTTAACGAGTTGGGGAAAATCGATAAGATGCTCGGCAGAGCCTCACATCTTATCTTTTTCCCCAACTCATTTAATAAATTCAATAATACAGGAGCACGAATGCAAGATTCTATTTATCACATGACACTAAAATCGCATTTTATTAGCAAATTTTGCACTAGACATCACAATTTCGCCATTAGAAACGCGACGTTTTTATGGACGTCAACGCACAACGTTACAATGTCATTTGCATATTTAATCCACTAGTTGATTATCGTTTTTAATGCATGGCTTTATTACACTCTCTGATGCGATGTCATATGGTAAAAAATGTTACTATCTCAGACTAATATTTTTGTGTGTAAAGGGCAATAACTCACTTCTGCTTCTTCTTCCTCTGGCTCTTCTGGTTCCCTCTCTATAGTTACCTCCCTTCCTACCACCATGGTGATGTTATTACCACTACTCTTTAAAACATCCACAGCCTCATAGTGGTCTGAGTCGTGTAGTGTAATACCGTTCACCTAAAATGAAATATAACAAGAATTCCACGGAATGCTATGTCGCACCTGCATTGCACTTCCACAGTAGCGGAGGTCATTGCCCACTGATGTTCCATGAAATATTTCGACCAAATATACCAAGTGGTTGTTTTTGCCATTTTTAGTAAAGGCAGCCATCTTGGATTCTCGATCTGGCTGAATTTTACCTTTATATGAAATTTGAAAACTATGGGTGCAATGGTTTTGGAGAAATTAATTGAACAGACTTTAACACCAGGGTTAACGTAAATGTGAATGTTTTTTGTTGCAAATGGCAAACATCTTAGATTCTCTACCTGACTGAATTTGATCTTTCTGAAGCATTGCAGTCTGATCATGCTCCATATAAAATTTAAGAACCATGGGTGCAGTGGTTTTGGAGAAATTAATTAAATATAGACCTCAATGCCAGAGTTAACGTAAATGAGAGCGCTTTTTTGTTGCAAACACGGCCATCTTGGATTCTTGACCTGGCTAAATTTTACCATTCTGAAGTCTTGCAGTCTGGTCATGCTCCATATGGAATTTGAGAACAATAGGTGCAGTGTTCTTTAATTAAATAGAATTTAACGCCAGAGTTAACGTAAAATTAATGTGAACGGAAATTTGTTGCAATGGCGGCCATCTTGGATTCTCGACCTGGCTGATTTTTATCATTCTGATGTCTTGCAGTCTGGTCATGCTCCATGTAAAATTTAAAAACAATGGGTACAGTGGTTTTTAATTTAATAGAATTTAACGCCAGGGTTAACTTAAAATTAATGTGAACGGAATTTGTTGCAATGGCGGCCATCTTGGATTCTCGACCTGGCTGATTTTGATCATTCTGAGGGCTTGCAGTCTGGTCATGCTCCATATGAAATTTGGGAACCATGGGTGCAGTGGTTTTGGAGAAATTAATATTTAACGCCAGGGTTAACGTAAATGTGAACGGACTGACGGACGGCCGGACGGACGGACGGACTGACGGACGGAATGACGGACGGAAAACCGGACGCCTATATTGCACCTTGCTTAAGCAGGTGCAACAATAAATGCTATTCAACCTCCACTTGAAAATTCTTTGAGTTCCCCGATGTTTCTTGCTTTCCATATTGTTTTTCAGATCCAAAAACTCATTTACTATTTACTGAACAATGCTAAAGGAATATTTGGGACTACTCTTAAAGTGAAGAATTTGCTCCCCAGCAAATTCTTTTCTTTTAGACTAGCCCCAATCAGTTTGGGGCTACTCTTAAAGTAAAGAATTTACTAGCCCCAATCAGTTTGGGACTACTCTTAAAGTAAAGAATTTGCTCCCCATCAAATTATTTTCTTTAAGACTAGCCCCAATCAGTAGAGGATCAGTACTTATGCACACTGATAACTTTTCATGTAAGTATATCCTTCTCCTGAGAGCAAACCAATATATTTTCAGCAGACTTAGCCATTTATTTTGAAATTCCCTGACTGTTCATGCCCTTTCCGAAGTTCCCTGACTAATCATTAAGTCCACTGGCTCATGCTCTTTCCAATTTCCCTGACTAATCATTAGATCCACTGGCTCATGCCCTTTCCAAATTTCCCTGACTAATCATTAGATCCACTGGCTCATGCCCTTTCCAAATTTCCCTGACTAATCATTAGATCCACTGGCTCATGCCCTTTCCAAATTTCCCTCACTGATCATTAAGTCCACTGGCTCATGCTCTTTCCAAATTTCCCTGACTAATCATTAAGTCCACTGGCTCATGCCCTTTCCAAATTTCCCTGACTAATCAATATGTCCACTGGCTCATGCCCTTTCCAAATTGCTCTGACTAATCTTAAAGTCCACTGGCTCATGCCCTTTCCAAATTTCCCTATTTCCCTGACTGATCATTTAATCTGCTGGCTTTTCTTTTAATTGCAAAAAAATAAAAAAATTAAGATGTTTTCTCCTGACTGTCGCAACCCTGTTACAATTCACAATGGACTCTACCAATTTCACATTTGAACATGTCTTTCAAATTCTGATCAATTTTTGTCCCATCAAAGGCTGTTCTTTAAAACTGTTTGAATACCAAATACTGCAGACCCTGATCAGATACCTCCCTCGAGGAGGGATTTTATTTTTTTCACTTTAACTTACTACAGTCAGAATAACTAATCCATACTGTTATTTTTCCTGATTTTTTTTTTTTTTTTCTATTTTTTTTTTTTTTTCGTTTATTTTATTTTTTTTGGAAATAGACAGTCCTTCTCCATAATTTTATTTTATTTGTATATATAATTTACCTATGTTTTGAATGCATCATCAGCCAACCTCACTCAATCATTTTTCTGGGCATAGGACAATAATGCATTATGCTAACACCAGAGTTGTTACAAATTCAGCAATTAACCACCAGCAAAGATCAGAAAAAAGTATATGTCATGGACAGATACTTACAGCAAGAAGTTTATCACCCACTAGGATGCCAGCCTGACCAGCAGGGCCTTCCTCCGTCACTCTCGAAATAAATATACTCTGAAATGGAAAAGATTTATTTAAATCTTGTTTTGTCACCCCACTTTCAGATAAGTCAAATTCCAGTTCAAGCATGAAGTGTGATTGATTGATTTGTTGCTTTACGTCCACGGTAAACAGCTATGGTCATGTCGGGACGGTCAGTTAACCTAACCACACTATTCCTGGGCAAGCTTAGACCTCCTAAGCCGTTAACCAGTACTAAGTGCACATACTTTCGCTAGTAACTGACAACTGCCCTTCTTGAATCAGCGGAAGGAGAAACGAAAGTATGTGGCCAGACCAGGCATCGAACCGAGGACCTCTGACTTATGAGTCAGGTGCCCTACCGACTGCGCTACTTGGCCCACATGAAATGTGATACTTAACCTATATGGATACTTCGTTTTTTCCGCCAGCTTTGCAACTTTTATGACTTTCTGTTCCCCAGTGGGGTCTACTCTTCAAGGAAAAAATTCACTGTAAAAGGAAGGAAAGAAAATGGCTAACTTGCTTCTCCTGTAAGAGTACCCACAGACCTTAAAACCATATGCTATATTATCAAGAAACCTTTTTTCTCCCACCTTTGCATTTATAAGATAGGCCCTCAGCTCATATAAAACTTCTATTTTACACCTAGCAACACCTTTCTTATATTAGCAACCACACTTTTTCAGTTTTTGATTAATATTTTAATTTTAAATGAACAAAATGGACAAGCAAGCATCTCGGATGATGTTTGATTGCAGATCATAGGCTTGTGACGTCACTCAGTTTTAATGACGTCACTAAAACTGGCTACAAAATGTCCCTCACCCTCGGGGTCAGAATTTCAACCAGGAACGAGGTTGAAATTCCGACCCCTTGGGTGAGATTTCCCTATCCTACATGGACACTCATAATGGATTGTTATATTCTTTTGTTTTTTAATAAAGAAGTTAGAGAATATGCATAGCAAAGAATTTCTATCCAAAACAAAACTCCCATGGCAGATTTTGGAACATCTTTTCTTATTTCTCAAAAAAAAAAAATATATGTTGTGACCCCCCATTAGAACCATCAAGGTGAGGCAACTTTCAAGAGGGGTCACAATGTATGTTTTTATTGAGAATCAACAAAAAAATGTAATCTTAGAGTAATCTTTAAATACCCACCTTTATCACAGTCTTTGCTGGTCCGTACCATGAAAGTTCTAAGTACTAGAACAAATAGGTCTCCGCAAACAGTGCACACCAAGATCAGACTGCTCCTAAAAAGGAGCAGTCTAATCAGGGTCTACACTGTCTGTCATTCAATCTACTTTTGCATGCATTCCTGCATTGTTAAACTACTGTTACATACCACGAAAGTTCTAAGTACTAGAACAAATAGGTCTCTGCAAACTGCGCACACCAAGATCAGACTGCTCCTGAAAAGGAGCAGTCTAATCAGGGTCTACACTGTCTGTCATTCAATCTACTTTTGGACGCATTCCTGTATTGTAAAACTAAAATGTTTCATTTGTAGGACATTATCGATAATTGGACGTGACATGAGAAAACCAACGATGTGATTATGCGGACAGCGCAGACTCAGATCAGCCTGGGCATCCGCCCAGTCTAATCAGAGTCTTCCCTGTCCGCATGGACGTAGGTTAGACCCTTAGCTACCTTTTAAGCACACTTTAAAGACTCTAATCCGACTGGACGGATTGCAAGGCTGATCTGAGACTGCACTGGGCACACAACCACTTTGTTGGTTTTCTCGTGTCGCACTTCAATTATTATCTTTGTCCCAAATGTTAGAATTCCTAAGGTCCATAAAACAGAATGCATTAATATTCTTACTTCATCTTCTCCCTTGTACGGTGTGGAACCTTTCCCACCAGCAATGCTGATACCCAGCCCCTGACCTGGTTCGCGGTGAATATCAATAGTGTACTCCTCCTCCACAGTCTCTTGTTCATCCTGAAACAAGAACCATCCTTTTCTAAATAATTTGCTACTACCTATATTGCTTCTTTCTGTGTGTGTTTTTTTTTTTCTTTTTTTTTCTTTTCTTTTTCTTTTTTCTGTGTTTAAGAGTCCAAACAATCAAGACAATGAATCTTGTTGTAAGTGGTGGTAATTTGAATTTTGTCTTTCGCGAATGGTTTGCTACTGCTTTATATTTGCAAACTAAACAGAAAACTTCTCATTACAGCACTCCAACATTAAATTTAAATTTAAAGGATAAAAACAAAATAAAATAGTACCTCCTCATCTTCCTTCTTGGCTGTCTGAGCAAGGATTTCCAGCACCCTATCCTTACCCTCGTCAGACATAACGATCCGCTTGCCTTTCTTGTGATGTGGTGTGTCACGGCGTCGTAACGGAGTCTTTTTCTCCATTTCATCGTCTAAGTCTGGCATCGCTGAAAAGCCGACAGTTCTTGGTTGATAATCCTCTTCATACTCTTCTCCTTCTTCTTCCTGATAATTCAAATGAAACCGTATCTTACAGAAGATGGTCTATAGGGTTGCTACTTATCCTCCACTTCAAATTCCCCAACTCTTCCCTGAATTTTTCAGTGACATGTTCCAGTTTTTCATACTCTATTTATGGATCCAGAAGGTAATTTTACAGTGCTAACTGTATCACATCTAGTATTAGGGCTACTCTTGTACCACAGAATTTGCTCCCAAATTCTTTTCTTTAAAAGAAGCCCCCAATGAGAAGGGAGATGTCCCTAGACTATCTCTCTAAAAAGTACATCTTTTCCTGGTGACCAGAATAAGTATATTTTCTGAAGACAGTCAAAGCCATTAATTTTCCATTTCCCTGACTTTTTTAGTATGTTCCAAATTTCCCTGACTGGCCACAAAATTCCTTGGCTTTTCCCTGACCTGTAAAAAATTCATTTTCCAGATGGTTTTTCCCTAACCGTGGCAACCCTGATGGATAAATGAATTGTGCAGAAATGAAAACAATCAAAACTACTGAAAGCTCATGACAATATCGATGATAGTTATCAACAGCAGAAATCACTACTATCACTAGTCCTTGTTATGTCGTTTAACAGTCTACTGCATTATTATACTCATGGATAAGGTACAGGGTTGCTAGTCATCTTCCATTTTAAAATTCCATGACTTTTCTCTGATGCAATCCAATTTTGCATACTTTTTATGGATCCAAAGGTTAATGGTACTCTTTACTTAAACTGTGCTAAATATATCAATTGAAAACTCATGGTTACACCTCATCAAATCAACAAATTCAACGAATTCTATCCTCTTAGAGTAGCCCCCTATAAGAAGGAAAATAATTACTTTTATTCTTTCCTGAAAGACTGCCATAATCATTAATTTCAAAATTCCTTGACGGTTCAAGTCTTTTACAAATTTCCCAGAGCAATCATAAAATTCCCTGACCTAGAAAAATATTCATTTTCCTTTACGTTTTTTCGGACTACAGCAACTCTGACACATCCTAATATTTACAATAATTACTATAAAACACCACTGAGTGTGTTGCCATGGTTACTCACCCCTTCATTTTGTTCTTCCTGGCTCTCTTCTTGCTGTTCTTCCTCTTCTTCCTCCCCTCTCTTCTCTTCATCACTCTCAGCCCCCTCCTCCTCTGCTGGGGGGATCGTTGTTGTGGTGGTTACTATGGTTACCTCTCTTAGCAACGGCTGAGATTCCTGGGCTGGTTCCTCATCCTCTTCTTGTTGTTCTGTGCTGTGAGGCCTTGGCTCAGGTTCTGATCTCTTAGTCTCCAGTTCTGGTGCTGCAAGTAAAGTTTCATAAAACTGTCAGAACAGAAATTTATACTGTATTTTTTGGATTCAAAGATGAAGATTTTCCTTTCTAAAATGACATAAGTTATCCAAAAATTATCATCTGCACAGTTAATTTCCATATTTACAATTATTTATGTTCACTTGAACATAAATCTCCATTTTCGTAATTTTAGAAATATTCAGTTATTGAAGTTTTGGGACTGGTCATTTTCTTTTTTCTGCCCTTTAGGACTAGTACAGAAAGCGGTCAAGGTATGATAAGATGTTAATTTGTACTGAAATACATATTTTGCTTTACAAACCTCTTAATATTGGCTCTTCCTTGACTGAGGATTTTCTCTCTGGGGGCAGGGGCTTCTCTCTCTTAGGGGGTTGGGGTACTTCAATTTCTTGGTCTGCCCAATGAGCACCATCGGAGACCCTCTGGGGGACAAAGGATGAGACCTAAAATGCAATACAGCAAAGCCTCTTAAAATACTGTTCATTATTACACTTTTCAGAAAAACACCATCATCTCTTGGCTCTCACTGCGATTAAACTATAAAGGGATTTATCACATGACGTCACTGTTATTCAGTGGATAATGTTGTGTCACAAAAATTATATGACCACAGGAGTAATAACACTGTAGCGCGTACACATAACATCATTGACAGCGTTTTTGTCATCAATGCCTTTTCTTAGTGAAATAGTGGTCAGTTTGAAGACGTTAAAGTCCCGTTTTAAAGGGTCAAATGATAAACAAAATCTTACACGAGTGGTCATTTCTTCACACAGGAGTAATAACACTGTAGCGCGTACACATAACATCATTGACAGCGTTTTTGTCATCAATGCCTTTTCTTAGTGAAATAGTGGTCAGTTTGAAGACGTTAAAGTCCCGTTTTAAAGGGTCAAATGATAAACAAAATCTTACACGAGTGGTCATTTCATATGAAATTTATGAAACTCGCCAAAGGCTCCTTTCAAAAATTTCATATGAAATGACCACTCGTCACTCGTGTAAGATCCTCTATTTAAGTCAAATGAGCATTCAATGCTCATTTGCCATATATTTCTCTATAGTTTAGTCACAATATACAGGTGTAACCACGATTATCTCATTTACCATGGCTTACTACAATCAATTTGCCAGTGTATAACAGTTTATCAAAACAGAATTCTACACCCTAAATAGCTAGAACTTTCAACAGCTACTCATTCTAAACGTTTGAATTGTGTTCCAGTAATCTAAGGTTGACTGTAACAGTATTCAGATACAATATCTGCTTTTCTACGGATCCAAGAGACAGCATCATAAAGGGACTACACTATAATTCATATTTCCCAAATTCTGTCATTTATCAATCAAGCATTTTAAAAGTCATCTGTCATAAAGATATTTAGTTATATTGTCTGCATAGCTTCATCACAGACAAATGAGCCGCGACATGACAAAACCAACAATGTGGTTGTGCGCCCAGCGCAGACTCAAATCAGCCTGGGCATCCGCCCAGTCTGATTAGAGCCTTCACTGTTCCCATGGAAGTAGCTTAGACTCTTAGCTACCCTTTGAACACTTAACGAAGAATCTGATCAAACTGGGTGAATACACAGGCTGATCTGAGTCTGCGCTGGGCTCAAAGCCACATTGTTGGTTTTGTCGTGTCGTGGCTCAAATGTTTACGTAAATACTGTTGTTCCTGTTCATTTGAGCCACAACACAACAAAACCAACAAAGCGGCATGTACGCCTCATGAAGACTCAAATCAGCCTGGGCAACTAGTCAGTCTGCACTGTCTGTATGGGCCTAGCTTAGAGCCCTAGCTACCCTTTCAGCACACATTGAAGACCTGATCAGACTGGGCAGATGCTCAACCTGATCTGAGTCTTCATTGAGTGCAAATGCCACTTTGTTGGTTTTGCCATGTCGCGGATCATTCCTTGAAACACGCAGCTTGGATGAAATAAGTTTCGAAATTTTGCAGCTGTGCTTTTACAGGTTAAGAGTGATAACTCAATACTGACTGTGTCTCATTATCTTCATAATCTTTGTATTTTTGTCTCCTGGCGCCAGAGCTTGGCATAAAAGTGCTGATAATTAGGGATAATTTCTATTAATTCTGCATGAAGTATGTTTATACCCCCATACTTGAACAATCTCATAGACAAAATTATCTCGGAATAATCATAAAATACTCTCTTTTATCAAAAGCTAATAGAAACACTGACAGCTAGAAGACAGTATTACCTGGTCTTTCGTCTTTGCATGAGGTATCACATGACCGTCTATACCCTTGGTTTTTGAGAATTTCGGATGTTTTGGACGTAGTTCTTTTGGATGAGGAGTGTCATGTCTTACGAAATGAGGCTGAAACAGAAATAGTTATACTGCAGGTAATTCACAGAATTTTGATAAGGAAGTCTCCCAACTATAGCAAGTGAGCAGGGTTTCATCAACTATCCTGGCCAGTGCCACTGTTTATTAAACTTAAAAGGGGACATTAACTTACATATGGACTAATGGGCATGCAGATAAATGACCAGTGTACCCCTCAACATATTTGGTAAACCAGCCTTATAATTAGAAGCAGGTGCAACGTAGAACTCAATGAAATTGGAATTCTTGTACTAGAGAGAGCTCACATAGCCATGCATTTCCAAAGGCCTTACACTTCCACAGTGGTAGAGATCCTGGTAGGATGGATGTATGACTTGCGATTTTACGTCCTTTTCAACACTAGTGCAGTTATATCAAGACATCGGGACGCTGATAATGAAAGGCTGTGTGCAATGGAACCCCTTTTATGATAGGAAAGATTCTCGCCTCAAGTGGATTATGGTAGGAACAGATTTTGTACAAGGCTTCATGAATATCATACTGTAGTTTCGGAAAAGTGTCCTACTAAGCTAGAACTGATGCAGTTCTGGACGTAAAATTTCAAAGCCAGCAGATCATAAAATACAGATCAAAGGTACATAGACAACTGGTTGTGCAGTTACAAGACTCCATGTGCTCCGAAGCAGCCAATCAGTGTGCTTTATTTTGAGTTTGAGAATGTACTCAAGTTTTACTACCTCCAGGTCAGAGATTGTTACTCAATAGAGGATCTTACATGAGTGCTCATGTATTATTGAATTTATTAAACGAGTTGGGGAAAAAGATAAGATGCGAGGCTTTGCCGAGCATCTTATCGGTTTTCCCCAACGAGTTTAATAAATTCAATAATACAGGAGCACGAATGCAAGATTCTATTTATCATATGACATTAAAATCACATTTTATTAGCAAAATTTGCACTAAAACGTCACAATTTCGCCATTAGGAAACGCGACGTTTTTATGGATGTCAACGTATAACGTTACGACGTAATTTGCATATTTAATCCACCAGTGGATTATCGTTTTTAATGCATGTCTTTATTACACTCTCAGATGCAACGTCATATGATAAATCCTTATATTGCAGACATCTTTGTTATGGCAGATATCTTTATTTGGTATACATGAACAAAATTCTGAGAAGGCAGAGTATCGCCTGTCCAGACATTATCATTAAACAGATCAACACAAAATTTACACCTACATTGCCAAAGACATCAATGCACTTAAAACAACATCTATGTCTTGCTTCTGCTAGTTGGTTGGTTGATTTGATGCTTAACGTCCACGGTAAACAACTAAGGTCATGTCGGGACGGTCAGTTAACATAACCACACTATTCCTGGGCAGGCTTAGACCTCCTAAGCGGTTAACCAGTACTAAGTGCACATACTTTAGCCAGTAACTGACAACTGCCCTTCTTGAATCAGCGGAAGGAGAAACGAAAGTATGTGGCCAGACCGGGATTCGAACCCAGGACCTCTGACTTACGAGTCAGGTGCCCTACCGATTGCGCTACCCGGCCTGGCGCTTCTGCTAGTGCAAGGCACAAAAGAAATTGAGCCAGAACACGAGAAAACCAGCAAAGTGGTTGTTTGCCCAGCGAAGACTCAGATCAGCCTGGGTGTCTGCCCAGTCTGATCAGACTATTCCATAAGCGCTTAAAGGATAGCTAAGGGGTTGAGCTATCTCCATGTGGACAGTAAAGACTCTGATCAGACTGGGCAGATGCCCAGGCTGATCTGAGGCTGCTCTGGGCGCACAACCACATTGTTGGTTTTCTCATTTTGAGGCTCAATTATAAAAGTTATACACTACCTTATCCGGATCATCCTCATCAGAATAGAGGTCATCCTCATCAACAGAGGGATCAGCAAATCTTATAACACTCTCCCTCACTTTCTCGGGCGGTTTATCTTGGAAGCTGCTTCGACTGTCCTTGTCTGTGGCTATACTGCCTTGCAATAGGTTCTCTAAATAACACAAAATGATAGATGACAGAAATGGATTATTTCCCTTTAGGTGTATAGGTACATCTCCATATTTTTTTCATCACTATTACCAAGGGGAACAACTTTTGGCTCTTCCTCTTTGCTTTCCTAGATAAGGATGTCCTTTCGGCAGGAGGATCAACTCTTGAGGAAAGAATTTGAGGAACAATTTTTTTTCCATTGAGAGCTGATCCTTACTGAGAAGGGAGGCAAATATAAAATTGGCAGAGTTGCTTCCCCTGGAAGTGTAGCCATTTACCTTGAAGGAAGTGAACATTTTGCAAATGCAACCAATTTACTAAAAGAAACCTATTATACCATTGCCTCCCTTTGCAAATATACTTTTTTTGTAATGGAAGAGAATCCAAAAATGTAATTGCCTCCCTTGGCAGAACCTGTATGCTACTTACCCTATATTGGTTAGAAGGAATCCACTAATGGCAATGGAAGTGAATATTTATGTGGCAAAGGGAGGTAAAGATATTCCTTGGCATAAATGTTTACCTACACTGGTTAATCAATGTAGTTACCTCCCTGGATAAAATGCCTCTGAGTTTTTTTCTTTTCTTTTCTCTTATCCTTTCCAGAATGTAACTTCTCAACTTAATAATAAAGAGAGGTTCTTCTTCAACAGCAAAACAGATGGACACTTAGTGCCAGGTGTGTGCAACTATGGTTATGTACCACTGAGCCACTTGGGGAATATCCTTAAGGTTCCTCTTCACAGTTGCAAGAAAAAAAATTAGGACCATTATTTGCATCATACCAATACCTAAATTATATCCCTGATTGTCTCCATTTTATCCATATTCTCAGAAAAAGTGCTTAAGATTTTTTTGGTTGTGTTTGCACAATATTAAATTTACAAGAACACTGTGTTTTCCTTTGATAAAAAATAGTTATCAAAGATTTTCACTTTTGAAAGGAAAAAAATTAAAGCTCTTTTGACAGTTGTATAAAGTTTGTTACAACTATGCACACAAATATTTAATACCACTCACTACCGACTCCTACCAATTTTGATTGTGAAAAAACGACCGAATACGGAAAACCAGAATTTTTTTTGGCCACCCTCATGCTTTCTGGAGGCGGCCATATTTGAAAACTGGGAAAATCATGGTATGCCATTTTTCGAACAAAATTACGATGAGATCTTACATTAAGCCAACTATCAAGACACACTTTCTGAAACTTCGATACAAAAGCCCTCTTTTAACACATAATCGATTAAACGTTCTTGCTTTAGTATCTTGTCATATTTGGAAAGAATCGTGTCCACATGTATTTGTTTACATTTGCTTCGTCTTCGATTAACTAAGATTCCTACACGTAAAATTTAACCGAACTAATTTGATTGAAAATATAAATATTATGCTCATATTATTTGTTGAAAGAGGTTTATTTTGATTTATTATTACATATAACACTAGTTAATGTGTCTACAAAACTTATTCTATCCGTAACTGTATGAAATGACAAATTTATTTTGGAACTACTTTTTAGCTCAAGCATTTCTGCTTCTATGCGGAAATGCTCTTCGGTCGTAAACAGAAACTAGAAAAACTTGGCTGCTGAAGCTGACCTTGGCTGATGTGAAGTTTACATCAAGTGTTTGCCGAGTTCTGACCTATTTACACATTGGTAGGTGTGAAAAACGATTGATCGTTCGTAGGATTATTCAAATCTTCATCTTGTAGGCTCACTAGCTGACCTGTCAAATGTTGTTTGATGACGTAGCGGTCATATTTTTTATTTTTTTCAAACCATTTTTTTCATTAAATTTGTAATGTCATTGGTAAGTGTTGTCCATTTTGTGGTCCACTAAAGACATAATAACAAATAATAAAATGTGTTTGTGCATGTGTTTTTGGTTGTTCACATATGGGGGCCAACGAGAATCAGACCATCACTGAAAATGCATGAAGAAATAATTTTGATCATTTATTTGGTTTATATTGAATAAGTTGGGTGTACTATCATGGCAAATCTTAAGAACAACTCACATGAGTTTGGAATTGCAAGGGGAAGACACCGTAGAGAGAGAAAATACATATGTCTTGGTCGAAAGAGCTATCAGTTTTTATATCATTTCAAAGATAATAACTTGGACAATGTTGTGATTATCAAGTGCACACATGGTGGCAAGAAGTAAAATATAAGGCTTGGAAAAAAACGAGCACTGAAAAGATTTTACCTTATATCGGTTATATCCCAGTAGGCACGTGATGTCATAATGATGTCACTGCAACGTTATTACATGGCATCAACGTCAGTACAGTGTCATTACGATGCAATGCGGTTCGTAAATTTACCGGAACGGGCCTAATTACTGGATTGGACCGGAACGGACCCATATTATTCATATTTCCAGCCATTTTTTTAGATATATCGATACAGTCTGCACGCGCAGATTAATTCCAGGCCCTACCTGTGACTAACATGTATCATCTTAACTAGCAATCCCTGATTTCATCCACCTACTTGATACATATAGAGCTACATATTTCCTATGGATGAAATGTTGGTCATGATACTATGGAACAAAAATTCAGGAATCTTAGTGTTTTTCATTCTCTCTTAGTCTTGGATTCTCTCTTAGTCTTGGACGAAAGATAGCCAGATTTTTTGTATAAGATTATATGATTTTAATATGAAACACATATGCATGGGGTATTAAGAGGCCTACCCATGGCGTAAAATGCTCAAAGAGTATTTTGACTGATATCTCTAATTGGTTTTGCACTAGAGGGCATACAGAATACGTTTAAATATTAAATAAATGTGTATTTAATAAAAATATTACAAATATCAACTGAAGATAGGGAAAACGGGTCTGTTCAGGTAATTCAGTCCGTTGCGGTCCGTTCCAGTAAATTTACACACCCGATACAATGTGCCTGCTGGTATGTGTTTTGCATTGTGCCTGCTGGTATGTGTTTGGCTTCCAATATAAATATGAATATGTGTTTCTTGTCATCCTTCCAAAATATGTGCCAGGCCGCGTAGCACAATCAGTGGAGCACCTGACTCATAAGTCAAAGGCCCTGGGTTGGAAACCCGGTCTGGCCACATACTTTTATTTCTCCTTCCGCTGATTCAAGAAGGGCAGTTGTCAGTTCCAGGCGAAACTATGTGCACTTAGTACTGGTTAACCGCTTAGGAGGTCTAAGCCTGTCCAGGAATAGTGTGGTTAGGTTAACTGACCATCCCAACATGACCTTAGCTGTTTACCGTGGATGATAAGCATCAAATTAACCAACCAACCTTCTAAAATATCTAAACTTCAGTTTACAAACCTTTCAGAACTTGCTGTATCAAAATCAGTAAATAAACTCATGTTCAAATACTTTTCAGTTAAAATAACAATTTCTGTTGGTGCATTCAGGTCACCATACTTTGGTTCACATTGCTGAAAAAGTAGTTCCAACATGGATGATGTTTGAATTTTTTTTTATGGATTTTTTGGGGAAATCATCCATTTTCGTCGTAATTTGGCTATTTTCATTGTTTTCTCATGTGGCAGTCCTTAAATACAAGCATAACAAACATTTTTACATCATTATTTTGCGGATCGTGAGTGAAGGGAGATAAGTAACATTTTTGCTGAAAACTCTGAAAAAAAGGAAAATTTCACTAAATAGTGATTTCTTAAAAAGACTTTTTCCGCTTCAAATTTATCAGCATTTCTGGACAATTAATCTGGTATATAATATGGCCAGGTTTTGACATGGAAAACAGTAAAAAATTCACTTAGAAATTTTGCAATATAACTGTTAAGAGGAACCTTAAGAGAATTGCAACAACATTCAAAAGCAAAGTGCCATATCTCATTTTACCTGTAACTATGTCAGAGGTCTAGATAAGAAGGGTATTTGATGATAACTGAGGGATAATTTTCTTTATTTCTCATTGAAACCATATGTTGTGACCAGTCATCTGAACCGTCTCGTCGAGACCGTTCAGATGAGGGGTCACAACATATGTTTTTATCCAGAATTAACAAAAATCGCCCCTAATTATCACCAAATACTCCCTCTTATCTAGGGCTCTGTATGTCAAGAGACAACAGGGCAGCATTTAATCATACTCTAGCCTTTGTATTATTTTATGCTTATTATCATCCTAGCCGCTCCCACTTTAGCCCAGAATAACTGAAACACTGTTGAAAAGGCCTTACATCTATCCCATATCATATAAACATTCATACTACAACAACAGTCAAGCATTCCATGCAAAAAAAATTTTTCGATCAAAATCATCAAGCAGCCTGCATGATTCTCTTACTAATAGCTCATGCTAAACACATCAAAATCACTTCACATGCTCAAGTGTTCTACATAGGGGCGAATGGGTATATTTCAAAGGAAGCAACTCTGCGATGTTCTTTGTTAGCCCCTTGCTCAATAGGGGTCAGCTTTTAAAGGCAAGAGTTTGCTTCTCTTGGGGCAGACTCTTCCCTTTAAGAGAAGACTATTTTTGGAAGACTTTCCTTGTCCAGGAAAGCATTATGGGCTTTTATCCCTAAACCTGTATAAATAGGGAAGTTATTCCATCACTTCCCCTACTAATACAATGCTATGAGACGTAATGTTGCCAGCTTTAAATCAGTTTAAAGTGGCTAACAAATCATTTTAGTTAGTACTCTCAAGACTGGTGTTAGAAAACACACAATCAAAATATTCAAGCATAGTCATATATTAATTCAACAATACTATTTCAAAACCTAAGAGACCAGTAAAAAGATTTAATAATGATAACTGTCGAGTAATTTTGGCTATGTCACAACTTTATGCTGCGAAAAATTACTATTTAACAATAGAACTTATAAGTAAATGAAACAAAAAGCCGTCAACATAGAATTCAGCGTGGGCTTACACCAAAGTCATGCCATCCATTCAACATTCCTAAGGGCCACCCAAAGGTACTGAACTGGACTTTTTTGTGTACATAACACCATCATGCAAAGTAAGGAAAAAATCTGGGAAATGATAAATGTCCTGGTCTTAAAAGTTTTGGTGGAATAGGGAGAACAACTGCAATCGTAGCGGGGATAATGTTCATCAGAGAGAACAACAATTTGGAAGGTTGGTTGAGTTGAAATAACACTATGATAATATTGCCAATTGTTGTTTCTAGGAAACAACAGATCTTACTGAGAATTCAGAACGACGTCTAGAGAGAGCCACCAGAGCTCTAGATAAGAGGGAGTATTTGGTGATAATTAGGGACGATTTTTGTTAATTCTGCATAAACACATATGTTGTGACCCCTCATCTGAACCGTCTCATCGAGACGGTTCAGATGAGGGGTCACAACGTATGTTTTCGATGAGAAATGAAAAAAATTATCCTTAATTATCATCAAATACTCCCTCTTATCTAGAGCTCTGGCCACATCAGGTGTCAACAACATATGCTGAATTTCTTCTAATAAACGTCCTCTCTTACAGTTCAGTGAAAAGTAGCCAAAATCCATCAAAACAGGCTTTACACCACCACAATGTGCCAATTTGTCCCAAAAATGCCATTTCAGGACCTGTGAATTGCCACTCCACCAGGGCTTTTATTAGAAGAAACACTATATTTTCATGTACCACAGCTCTAGATAAGAGGGAGTATTTGATGATAATTAAGGATAATTCTTTTTTTTATTTCTCATTGAAACCATATGTTGTGACCCCTCATCTGAACCGTCTCAACAAGACGGTTCAGATGAGGGGTCACAACATATGTTTTTATGCAAAATTAACAAAAATTATCCCTAATTATCACCAATACCCCCTCCTATCTACAGCTCTGATGTACAATAACAGAAATAATTGAAGCATTATCCCATTTCTCCAGCTTCCCCCTATGAGGCTCT
Organism: Ctena decussata; assembly: GCA_963989385.1. Taxonomy (NCBI): domain Eukaryota; kingdom Metazoa; phylum Mollusca; class Bivalvia; order Lucinida; family Lucinidae; genus Ctena; species Ctena decussata. The sequence continues at coordinate 76,481,387 of OZ022509.1, forward strand.
CTCTGCATCTATCAGCATATGGTCCATACCATGTAATAGGTTTTCGGACTATCAGTTAGTTTTCTAGGAATTTTAGTACTGTACTATAGTCTAAAGGGGCAATAACTACGCATTCCTGGGGGTATATTTCCCTTTTTGGGGGGTTCATTCCACAGTGACCTACCCGATATGGGGGATACCCCTCCCTCCCTGACAATATCACCATTGAAAAATCCCTGCAGGGGGCGACGCATGGTTGTTGTGAGGCCTTGTTCTCCTACAAGGTAGTTGATAAATGCTGCTCATTATATCATACTATCCCAAACAGATTATTGCACACCTTACAACCACAGTTCCACATAAAGAGAGTATTCAATGATAATTCTTGGTCATTCTTCTTTTTGTCTTGATTCTCCACAACAAAAAATCTAACTCTTAAAGTGCCAAAAATGAAAGGAAATAGCTGATTTTGCAAACAGCGTAGATCCAGATGAGGCGACTCATAATGAGCCGCCTCATCTGGATCTACATTCTTTGTTTTCTGACTTTGAATTTACAATAAAAAATAGCTTGAACCAAATGTTTTTTTTTAAATTCTGCAAACTTGAATTTTGTCACCTTCTTTTTTTTAGTGCTTGAATGGTTAAGAATTATCATACACTCTCAATTTATCTGAAGAACTGTTCCTTGCCTCAACTCAAACACAGAACATAAATCAATCAATCAATCAAAAGAATATGTTACAAAGATTATTTGTTACTGACACAAAGAAAAACACAATAGAACACATTTAAGCACATTACAGAACAAAATACATTTTCAACGACATTACAGAATAGAACACTTTTATTTTAGAAAACAGGAGAATCCATTTTCAAATACACAAATTTCAAATCACACAGCTGAACACATTTGCCAGAAAATTAACATGAACATTTTCAATGAAACTACTGAACAGAACACATTTTTCAAAATAAACTACACAAAGGAAGTTAACATATTTTCAAGAAAATCAGAGAAACACACCTTCACAGAAAAATTACACTAACACAATTTACAAGAGCTACAGAGCACAGTTCAAGAAAGCCAGTAAGTGTGCTTTATTTTGAGTTTGAGACTGCACTCAAGTTATATATAACCTCTGGGCCAGAAGGTAATCAAACCAAGTGGGTACTTTGTTTACTTGCCCATTTCCCTTATTGTGTAGGATCAGACATGCTCAGAAGCAGCCAATCAGTGTGCTTTATTTTGAGTTGGAGACTGCACTCAAGTTTTATAACCTCTGGGCGAGAAGGTTATCAAACCAAGTGGGTATTTAGTTTCATTGCTCATTTCTCTTATTCTGTAGGATAAGATGTTGATATAATCTGAGTACCAGACAAAAACCATATGCAAGACAAAAAATACGACAATAATATTCAAAGCTGAAATCCCATCTGGGATTGAACAGCTCACACAAAGTCTGGAAGCTACCAATATATGAGATGCAACTCAACAAAACCAACAAAGTGGCATGTGCATCCAGCAAACACTCAGATCAGCCTGGGCATTTGCCCAATCTTATCAGAGTGTTAGCTGTTCGCATGGATCTAGCGTAGACTCTTAGCTACCCCTTAAGCCCACAGGGAAGACTGATCGAACTGGGTGGCTGCTTTGGCTGATCCGAGTGTTTGCTGGGCTCACATGTCTCTTTGTTGGTTTTGTCATGTTGCAGCTCATGTAGCATTATGTTAAGCCGACCTTAGCTCCAGAAGGGGGTATACATGTATTTGATAATAATTTGGAGTTAATATTTCCATTTCTGTATAATGCAGCTCCATACAGGATAAATCTCAGATAATTTTGTTCTTATTTTTACTGAAAATATGTTCCATGATCCATCATTAGAAACAACTCACTGAGAAAGTTCTAATAGTGGGTCACAATTTATTTTTTTATGGAGAAATATGGAAAGTTATCCCTTAATTATCCCTGTTACCCCTTCTTATACATAGCATTAATCTTACCCATGCTTTCTGTGTAGAAGCTGGCTTAGGAAGATTCTAACAACTTTTCTTATTTCTTTGAAAAAACATGTTGTGACCCTTCATCAGAACTGTCTTGACAAGACGGTTCTAATGAGGGGTCACAATGTATGTTTTTACGGAGAAATATGGGTTGTTATCCCTTAATTATCCCTATTATCCCTTCTTAAATGGAGCACTAATCTTACCCATGCTTTCTGTGTGGAAGGCCTGTTGAGGTAAAAGGAAACAAGTGAGCACTTTCTGACCCGTCCGCTCGTCGAAGTCCGTTTGGAACTTCAGCATTGGTTGAGCTTGATTCTCCGATAACCACAGTGCTTTAAGGTTTAGGTTGGTAACTGTGATGGGTAGATATTCTAGCCTGTGATGAGGAAGGCAGAGCTCTAGATAAGATGGCGTATTTGATGATAATTAAGGATAATTTTTCTTATTTGTCATCGAAACCATATGTTGTGACCCCTCATCTGAACCGTCTCGTCGAGACGGTTCAGATGAGGGGTCACAATATATGTTTTTATGCAGAATTAACAAAATTATCCCTAATTATCACCAAATACGCCCTCTTATCTAGAGCTCTGGGAAGGAAAACATCAGGGCAGTCTTTCAAACCGTCCCTAGCTTCATGAAGCAAGGCTGGTTCAATAAGGGGATAACTGTACCAACAATTGTCATTTGAGGTAACTTGTGGGTTTTATGGTCATAAATTTCTTTTTTCAGCAACACATCAGAAGAGCCTTAAATTGCAATTTGTGACGATAAAACCGACGATTTACCTCCCCAAATGACAATTTTCATTACTATTATCCCCATTCTAAGACTAATGTAAGCCAAGGATTTGTTAAGTCTAATGTTATGCATAAAATCAGGTAGGCAAATATTATTTGCTGAAAAAAAATGTGAGAAGCTTTTGCAATTCCTACCAATTTTTCAGCATAAAACAGCCGTGTTTATGAATGTGATGTATTTGATAATGGAACGTCTTCATAACCTGAATTCCTGATAACACTTAAAATATATTGTTATAAACTTATCAGAACAATGTCAGTCGTGATTCAAATCATACCAGTCTTGTTTTAGAACCATCCCTTATGTGGTCCATGCTAGTCCAAGCATTAGACTGGCATGCAATTGTTGAAAGGCATGGGACCTACTGTGCAATTTTTTTAACAAAAGCCTACATGACTGGAGTTAAACATACAGCTCTGCTTGCAGCCTATTTTCACAGTGGCATACAGCCAGCATCAGAAAAGCAATATCTATGTCTTTCTTTGTGCTTATTCCAACAGAAGCTTACCTATTTCCTGATACATCTAACACATGAAGATCTTTAATGTTGCCTAGCTCCTGTGGTAGTCGTAGCAACTTGTTGTCACGCAGCGACATGATATCTAGACGTGAACATTTCCCGATCTAAAACATCAAAGAATTAAACACTGGAAATGTACTGACTCTAAATACTTGCAGTGAAGTGCCTGAGCAAATATTGTAGACCCTGATAAGACTGATCCTTAAGGTGTATGGCTACACTATACTCCCAGGGGAAGCAACTCAGTCATTTTCATTTTTTGCCTCCATTCTTGATGTGAGTCAACTCTTAAAGGAAAGAATTTGCTCCTTTAGCAGCAAATTCTTTCCTTTAAGGGTAGACCCAGTTTGAGTTTGAAAGAGCTATGTCCTCCTGGAAAGCAAACAGGAAGTCATGTAAGTTATTCCCCTTGATAAAACAGGCAGAAAAACAAGGTGCATCTTGTCACCTTACAAGCTGTCTGATCAGGGTCTGCATTGCTTCATCCTATTCTGCAGGATTCTGAAACACTGGTATTTTAAAATGACACTGTTCAAACTCTAAGATAATTACAATAATAAACTGGCAAAGATATCCCAAAGTTAAGAGTACTTATGGTACAAACTTATATAACCTTGATTACAAAAGAACTTCATCTAAACGTATAAACAAGTTCTCAAAGGTACAGATTTAACATTCTGTGGTCTGACATGGTGGAGGAAACCAAAGAACCCTGAGAAAATCTCTGGCCTTGGACGGAGGACCAATACTCTGCCACATGCCTGCCCAAGGTATCAAGCCTCAGACATACCCATACCCCATATATACAAAATTACCCCCAGAAAGTACATGTTCAATCACGGTGAAACTGTACATATGATACTTCAGAGCTCTAGATAAGAGGGCGTATTTGGTGATAATTAGGGATAATTTTTGTTAATTCTGCATAAAAACATATGTTGTGACCCCTCATCTGAACCGTCTCGACGAGATGGTTCAGATGAGGGGTCACAACATATGGTTTCGATGAGAAATAAGAAAAATTATCCTTAATTATCATCAAATACGCCCTCTTATCTAGAGCTCTGTACTTACATCAACAGGTATTTCTGTAAGTCTGTTCCTATCCACATTAAAGTTGGTGAGCTTCTTCAGTTTACCTATAGTTGTTGGTAACTCCTGGCAAACAAAAACAACAGAGATGAACTTGGAATATGTCAACTTCCATATTTCTTCATTTATGAGACAGAAACTTTCCCCATTCTAGAACGACCCTAAATGAAGTCAACTCTTGATATCTCAAAGTTGGAAAACATCTCAAATTACAGATATCCCAAAGTAAATTTTCTGGTTCCAGAAAATTCACTTTGAGACATCAGTAGTTTGAGATAAAAGGAGTTGAAATGTAAATAAAAGCAGGAAATGTGTTAAAGTATGTTCTTTGATATAAGACAGTACTTTAAGATATCGGTGTTCAAGATAATTTTGATATCTAAATATGACTGTAACTAAATCAGTCTCATGAAATTGTGCTATACTGTGGTTATTCCCTCCCAAAATCTAGATTCATTTTGACTTTTGGGATTGTTTCGGAAGGGAAAAAAAACATTTTATGGCCAAATAAATATGGTACTTTATATCAGGTATTCTGTGTTTACCTTTTTTTTTTCAGTTTTGGAATTATTGACAAGCTCTTGAGTTTGTTCAAAGTCAGTTGCTGAAAAATTTAAATTTTACTTACTGATAGTAAATTTTCTGTCAGGATAAGTTCCTCAAGACTTTCACAGCTGAAACAGATATAAAGAATAAGTAAGCTGTATCTTCAGAGTTTCAGATAGGCAGTGGAAGGGTGGGGATGGGAATGAGGTGTTACCCTCCCAAATCTAGATCTCAAAGATCTAGATCCCTCTTATAATACAGATCAACATCTTTGAGTTTGTTTTGAAAGAGAAAAGAAAAATCACATTTTATAGCTGCATTACGCAAGACCTGTCTGCGTACAGGATAGCTCACCTGACAGCACCTTCCCAATCACACATAAAAAACTTTGTCATAAAACTTTAAAGTGTGATGCCCACGCCAACACTGATGCCAATGTCAGGGTCTAAACAATAGCTCTCTGTACTTTCGTACAGGCCCCAAGGTTATAAAACTTTTCACATGCTCAACTCAGCTGAGCATGAAATTTTACCTGCTAATAAATAGCAAACTACTGGTAAGTACAGTTGTTTTCTTGCTCATTTTAGCTGAGTATGAAATTTTCTCTGCTTATGAATATGAAAATGCCAACCTTAGTTGGCATTTTCATATTTATCTGCAGAGAAAAATCATGCTCAGCTAAGTTGAGCATGAAAAAAGTTTTATAACCTAGGGGTAAGAAAAAAACATTTTAACGCTGAAATGCGTATTTTATTTATTATATAAACCTGATACAACCAGATCTTCACAGCAAAGATCCAAATACTGTTTGAAGACTGATTTACATACATATTTGCAGTAATTTTGAAAGGATAAACTCCAGTCTTATAACCGAATAAATATGATATCTAGGGTTCTGATTTATATTTTATTGTTATGTCTCACTCCTACACATGTAATACCGTCTCTAGAAATTATTTTCTAAAATAAGCAGACTTTTTCTGCTGATATTACAGAATATTTATATTTTGTGTCATGATTTATTTAATTCCCCGACAAATATTTCATATCAAGAACATGATGATGATCTAAATCTAACTAGATTCAGGATGAATAATCTGTTTATTTTTTGTATTTTTTTTAGTCTGGGATTTTATATGCCTTCGAGATAATACAAAGTGCAGTCTACAATGTAAGACAAATAACTTGGCCTTTTTTTTAAGTCAGAGATTTCATAGCCTTTGGGATCAGGGGCTCAGGACTTCTGGCCAACTACCATGTTAATTCTAACTAATGCTAGGCAAATACTCCACCCTCAACCCCATTCCCTGCTCCCTCTAACCTCCTCTAATGAATGCCCTCACTCTTTTATCAAAAGCTGTAAGATGATTAAACAAAATGGCATAATTCCAAAGCAAACAATGTCAAATGTAGTTGGACTAGAATGCAAATTACATGGCGATATATTTAATTACATGGTGATATGAGCCACGACACGACAAAACCAACAATGTGGTTGTGCGCCCAGCGCAGACTCAGATCAGCCTGGGCATCCGCCCAGTCTGATCAGAGTCTTCACTGTTCGCATAGAGGTAGCTAAGACCCTTAGCTACCCTTTAAGCGCTTAGCGAAAATTCTGAGCGGACCAGGTGGATGCCCAGGCTTATCTGAGTCTGCGCTGGGCGTACAACCACATTGTTGGTTTTCTTGTGTCGCGGCTCATATATTTTTAACTCACTGTCAATAAAGTATTCCCTAGAATTGCCTACTAGTTTCAGAGCTCTAGATAAAAGGGCGTATTTGGTGATAATTAGGGATAATTTTTGTTAATTCTGCATAAAAACATATGTTGTGACCTCTCATCGGAACCGTCTCGACGAGACGGTTCAGATGAGGGGTCACAACATATGGTTTCGATGAGAAATAAGAAAAATTATCCTTAATTATCATCAAATACGTCCTCTTATCTACAGCTCTGTAGTTTGGTGGGGATTAGAGAAATAAGTGATGATAAAGTGCAGCTCTTGTAGTAAACTGCGGGACGGTTTCAATGAGGGGTCACAATATATATTTTTAAAGAGAAACTTGAAAAAACATTCCTAAATTTTCCCTGCTACCCCTTCTTATTAGGAGCATTGTTTATAAATTCCCAAGATTCATAGACAGGGTATGTGAACAAAGAAGTTTCTTCATAAGGCTGCACTAATGTACATGCTTGTCTGAGTCTTCCCTGATTCCCCATTATCCCCTTTCACATGATGCTACACATTCCAACTTTTATAAGAATTAATAGCACTTATGTCATAAAGTGTATTGGTACAGTTCCTTCATGATTTTATTAATATCTATGTCTTGCTTCTGCTTGTCATAAGCGAGACAAAAATTGTATTTCTGATTTACTTACAGGCCTATCTGGGATGTCAACTCTGTGAGACGGTTAGAATCCACCTTGAGAATACCAAGCTTCTTTAGCTGACCTGTAAATATATAGTACAGCCTATCTGCATTCTAACACTAATTATGAGCGACAAAACAAATATAGTGCCATGTGTGCCCGGCGAAGACTCAGATCAGCCTGGCCATCTGCCTTATAGTCAAACTTATGGTAAAACTTTATCGCAAATGTCATAGACTGAAAGACAGACAAACTGACAGAAAGACTTTCTACCCCTCAGTATAATTTATATGCTGAGGATTCTCAAAATGTGATTTGCCTCCCAAAAAGACAGTTTTCAGTGTAGTTATCCTTATTATAATGCACTTTTTACATTTTCACCTTTGAACTCCCTTTCATTTTGCGCCCACAGTAACAGTTTCAGCAACATATAAGGCATATTCTAATGCACGTACATCTATAACGCGGCATCTGATTGGATAACGTCAAAAATTTGCAACAGTATATTCTGTGATATACTGTCGCAAACCCAACGTCATTAAGTTACGTCGCTTCTCATTGGCTGCCGTTTGGTTTTATGTTGCTGTCAGCGCTTGCAATGGGTGCAAACTAGTACATAATGAATGGTGAAAATGTGAAAAAGAGCATTAGAATGGGGATAACTGCATTGAAAATTGTCATTTGGGGAGGTAAATCATCGGTTTTATGGTCGCAAATTGTGTTTTACGGCTCCGCTGATGCGTCACCGTAAAACGAAATTTCCGACCATAAAACCAATGATTTAACCCCCTAACTATAAGCAGGTGTAAGCTAATGAAACAGGACACATACATGTATATCAGAGGATATACTGTCACAACAGTTGATGTTTTCCTGTTCTACATGTACGTTGCACTACATGTATATTCGTATGCGCAATTTTTCTTATACAGTCAACTCTTAATATCTCAAACACTGATATCTCAAAGTATCCTCTTATTTCAAGAATATAGTTTGGACACATTTCCTATTTTTATTCACATTTCAACTCCTATTATCTAAAACTACTGATATCTCAAAGTAAATTTTGTGGGATCAGAAAATTTACTTTGAGATATCAGTAGTTTGAGATGAATTTCGACTTTGAGCTAGGAAGAGTTGACTGTATGTCAGTGGAAGTATATGTTGTGACCTCTCATCTGAACTAACTAATCAAGGCAGTTCAGAAAGAGTCATAATCTGTTTAAGTATAAACCTGTCTTAGCGGCCACCTCTATTAAGCAAACAACCTTTATTAAGCACAACTGTATTCAGTTCCCAAAAGAGGCAAATACATAGAAATGTACCTGTATGAAGCAAGCGCCTGTCTTAAGCAAGCAATTTTGATTTGCTTAATACAAGCAGTACTGTAGATTCAACAAAAATTAACACCTAATTATCACCAAATACTTCCTGTTATTAAAGATTCCGAATCTTAATTTTCAGAAATTCAGGACACCCTGTTTCTTTGATTAAAAGGCATGGAGTTTCGCTTCCATAATTATCCCAAATATGTAAATCATTCTAGTTTAATGCAGCTATATGATGGCGTTTTCCCTTCCAAAACAATACCAAAAGTCTAGATCCATCTTATAAGATGGATCTAGATTTTTGGGATTGTTTCAGAATAAGATTTGGGACCATTTTGGAAAGGAAAAACCTCTGTACTATGTCCAAAGAAGTGTGATACATACCTATGCCTTCTGGCAGTTTATCGAGGTTATTCTGTGATAGGCACAAGTCAGTGAGGTTTGACAGACCGGATATTTCTTCAGGCAAATATTCTAACACATTCTCCGAGACATCAAGCTGCGTTAGTTTCTTCAAATTACCAATTTCCTGTAACAAATATGGTTTTGCTTTTACTGTTACTTTTTCACTTTCATTTACAATACTAGCAGCTTGTCCTGAAAAAGTCCGTAGCTCTACTCCAGGGCAAATACACAGAGTATAACCTGATCAGAGGCCATGTCTTGCGGCATCTGATCTGGGTATGCCCTATTTGCCTATATATTTATGGGACGCTAGGCATTAATTGGTTAACATCCAATCAGAATGACATTACTTAACTGAGGTCATAGATAAAGGGGACTGCAATGGAGGCTGGGGATAGCACTCATTACCTCAAAGGCATTTTCTAACAAGATAGACTGAAAATACACTTACTGGTGGCAGTTCATTGAGGTCATTACAATCTAACCACAATTCCTGTAAAGCTGGCAAGGACCCTATAGTATCAGGCTGAAAAAAATAAATAAAATTGTAATCAATTAACAGCTTCAAACATGGAAAAAAAAACACTTTTATTTCATTCTTTCTACTCAAACATTATTTGGCAATAAGTCAAATCACAATGACAGTCTGACAAATACTTGAAAACCTGACCTGGGTCTGGACTGTTTGCACAAACCAGAGCTCTAGATAAGAGGGCGTATTTGATGATAATTAAGGATAATTTTTCTTATTTCTCATCGAAACCATATGTTGTGACCCCTCATCTGAACCGTCTCATCGAGACGGTTCAGATGAGGGGTCACAACATATGTTTTTATCCAGAATTAACAGAAATTATCCCTAATTATCACCAAATACTCCCTCTTATCTAGAGCTCTGGACTGTTTGCCCAAACATGTCCCAATATTCTGTCACTTTACCTCAAATTTCTGCCTATCTGAGGCCACTACAGTAATTAACTCAATTAAGTGTGGTGAAAAAAAAGTTTATTTTAATTACTGGTACTCCTCATACTCAACCTGAGCTCCAGATAAGTTGGGGTTTTTAAGGATTATTCTGAGATAAATTTTCTCATTCCTGAATGAAAAAAATATGCTGTGATCCCTCATTAGAACCATCTCAGTGAGACAGTTCTAATGGTGGGTCATAACCTACGTTTTATTGGAGTGATATGGAAAATTATCCCTGTTACTCCTTCTTATCTTGAGCCCTGCTCTACAAACCCAAATTATTCAGGCCGTAATAGAACAGTGAGGAACAGTCTGATCAGGGTCTACACTCTTTGCCAATAGAGGACAGAGCTCTAGATAAGAGGGGGTATCTAGTGGTAATTAGGGATAATTTTTGTTAATTCTGAATAAAACCATATATTGTGACCCCTCATCTGAACCGTCTCAACGAGACGGTTCAGATGAGGGGTCACAACATATGGTTTCAATGAGAAATAAGAAAAATTATCCCTCAATTATCATCAAATACCCCTCTTATCTAGAGCTCTGAGAGGACAACTGGATTGGTCCAATTTGAAGATGAAAGCATCCAATACAGATACAGCTAATGTTTGCCTATTTAGTGTCAGAAGTTTAACAGGAAAAAATCTATTTAGCTATATCCGATTGTTTTCTAATTAGAACTTAACCAGGGCTCCATATTAACAAAAATTTGGAGCCACAAAAAATGTGTTGCTTTTTTTTTTTATATATATGACTCCAATAGAACATATTGAAAAATTTTGTTAGATCAGCTGCAGTGGTGTGGTTCTTGTTAGATCTCATGATTAATATGCTTTTATAATGATAAAGCAATTTGTTTTGTTTTTTCTCTTTTGTGAGTGGAAAATATGATAAAAAAATTTTTCCTCCCCAAAACCTTTTTGCTTGCTATTTGGAGCTCTCCTGAACTGACTGAACCTGTTTCTCTTTTCATGATTTTTTTTCTTTTTTGCTTGTTTGTGTGTTGGTTTTTTTTTAAAGTACCTACTGAATATGGAAATTCTGCATACAAGCCTGAAGATAAAGCATGCATAAAAAGTCTAGCAGCAATGTTTACAAGCCGATCAACTCAAGAATTCTGATCCTATCACAGGAGAGAAATTAACACCAGCAATGAAACAGAAAAGATTTAGCGGCACACAATTTGCATCCCTATAGGGAATCAAACCAATTTGCCGTGCCACACCAAAATATGGTTAAAGGCATGTGCCAACAGGGCAGACTCTGATCAGACTGCACATTGTGCAGTGTGATCAGGGTCTTTCCTGCCGGCATGAACAATCTATAGATCCTGAAAAATTGTTACTCTGAAAAGTGGCATATTATCAGTCTGCACAAGCCCACAAGCTGATCTGAGTGTTGGCTGGCTGCACATGCCCAATGACAATGTTTTTCTTGATGCTTCCCTATTAGGATATAATTCATTTCTGCTGTTATTATGCAGCTTAAAGAGAGCAGAAGCACTGCAAGTAAGACCAACAAGAGGCCCAAATGGGCCTGATATCGCTCACCTGGCTATTGTGCAACGGAACCATTCTGATACAAAATTGGTCCAATTCCACTGAGAATTTTTCATTTTCACATTTTGCTACTTTTAGTAACAGAGGCCAACTTGCCTGGTCTTTATATATTTACTTTTGAAACACCTCAATGCAAGAATCATTTTGCCACAAATTTCATCAAAATCCATTCAGGGGTTACTGAGATATTGCCAGTTTCATGTTTTGTGCTATTTTTAGTAACGGCAGATGGCGGCCATCTTGGATTGCTAAAATGCAAAAATCGAAAAGCCTTCATGCAAGGACCATTCTGACACAAAATTAATCCAACTCCATGGAGATTTTCTGATTTTCACCTTTTTCTATTTTTAGTAACAGAGGCCAATATGACTGGTCTTACAGTTAGATATTTTTGAAACATCTCAATGCAAGAATCATTTTGACACAAATTTCATCAAAATCCATTCAGCGGTTACTGAGATATTGTCATTTTCATGTTTTGTGCTATTTTTAGTAACGGCAAATGGCGGCCATCTTGGAATGCCAAAATGCAAAAAAATCGAAAAAGCTTAATGAAAGGACCATCCTGACACAAAATTAATCCAACTCCATTGAGATTTTCTAATTTTCACATTTTTCTATTTTTAGTAACAGAGGCCAATATGAATGGTCTACAGTTAGATATTTTTGAAACATCTCAATGCAAGAATCATTTTGACACAAATTTCGTCAAAATCCATTCAACGGTTACTGAGATATTGTCATTTTCATGTTTTGTGCTATTTTTAGTAACGGCAGATGGCAGCCATCTTGGAATGCCAAATTGCAATTTATCAAAACGACTTCATGCAAGGAACATTCTGACACAAAATTGGTCCAATTCCATTCAAGGGTTCTTGAGTAATTGTCATTTTTATGTTTGTGCTATTTTTAGTAACACCAGATGGCGGCCATCTTGGGATGCCAAATTGCAATTAATCGAAACGGCTTCATGCAAGGAACATTCTGACACAAAATTGGTCCAATTCCATTCAAGGGTTCTTGAGTAATTGTCATTTTTATGTTTGTGCTATTTTTAGTAACGGCCCCCATGGTGGCCATCTTGAATAGTCAACTGGCACAAAATTGAAATAATTCCATTCAAGAACCAATTCTGACCAAATCTGGTCAGAATTGGCTGCATTTTCTTTAGATATTGACATTTGAGCAAAATCGGCCTTGTTAACGCTAAGTAGGTCACTGTGACCTAATTCTGCTATAGATTTTTTTTATTTTTATAATTTTTAATACCAAGGTCCCACTTATGTTCCATGCAAACTTTCAACCAAATATACCAAATGGTTCTGGAGAAGAAGTTGATTTTAATGTTTTTGCTATTTTTAGTAACGGCAGCCATCTTGGATTCTTGACCTGACCCAATTTTACAATTTTGAAACCCTGCAGTCTGGTCATGCTCCATGTGAAATTTGAGATCCATGGGCTCAGTGGTTTTAGAGAAGAAGTTGTTTGAAGTTGTTTAAATAGGTCATTTTTTGACATTGGCATTTGAGCAAAATTACACACGTAAACAGAAAGTAGGTCACTGTGACAAAACTCCGCTACAGATTTTTTTCATTTATACAATTTTGAATACCAAGGTTTCACTGATGTTCCATGCCAACATTCAGACAAATATACCCAGTGGTTCTGGAGAAGAAGTTCATTTTGTTGTTTTTGCTATTTTTAGTAACGGCGGCCATCTTGGATTTTTAACCTGACCCAATTTTACAATTCTGAGACCCTGATGTCAGGTCATGCTCCATGTGAAATTTGAGAACCATGGGACCAGTAGTTTTACAGAAGAAGATGTTTGAATATTTGTTTTTAGGTGTTGACGGACGACGCACGGACGCACGACGCACGCATTGGTATGACAATAGCTCACTATGGCCCTTCGGGCCAGGTGAGCTAAAAAGTAAAGAAAATGTCTTGCTTCCGGAACAGTCCGAAAATCTATTACTGTCAGTTTGTACTCAGTAAACAAGCATTGTTTTTTTCTTTGTTTTTCGCGGGGGGGGGGGGGGGGGGGGGGGGGGTTATTTGTTTATCACAGGGTATAATCGATTCCGCTAATTTTCGCTTCCTGCAGAGACTGTACACCATATTTGGCTTCCACCGAGACTGTCCGCGAACTCTTGCTTCCTGCAGAGACTACTGTCCGCGAGAAATGGCTTCCTGCCGAGACTGTCCGCGGATTCTGCTTCCTGCCGAGAGCCTCGGCAGGAAGCAGAATCATGCGGACAGTCTCTGCAGGAAGCCATTTATCATGTACAAAAGTCTCTGCAGGAAGCAAGAGTTCGCGGACAGTCTCGGCGGAAGCCAAATATGACGGACAGTCTCTGCAGGAAGCGAAAATTGGCGGAATCGATTATACCCTGTGTTTATGAGACATGCAAAAAAGTTAAAAATATTCATGACATTCAAGAAAACGTTTTCCATACAAGTATGTCAACAAAGTATGTAGGAACAGGACAAAAGAAACGATCAGAAGGGTTTCAAAAATTGTGGCCTATGCCGGTATCTTGGGGGTAAATTTTTATCATTTTCTCTTATTTGTAAGCACAGAAGTTACCATAAAGACTTGGACATCTATCCTAAAATGTGAACGAGAAGAGTTTACTATCCCATAATGTGTTGTTGTGAAATTATTAAACAGAGCCTGATAAGTGTGCTCCTTCTGAAGTAGTCTGATCCAGGTCTACACTGTTTGTTCTGGCACTGCTTGGGGTACTTTATCTGACTGCCTGTGAGCAGTGAAAACTCTGAGAAGTTCAGGGATCCATGAGAACTACAAGCAGATATATGGCCTTTTGTGTGTTTTTCATTTTGCATGTACTAGGTCCACAGATCTTGCCTGCAGTAAGAGTCAATATGCCAGGATTGTTAGTTACTCAAACATGTGCACACTATCGGGTATGTAGCCCCTCATGTTTGTGTTTATTATGTAACTCAGAGCTCTAGATAAGAGGGAGTATTTGATGATAATTGAGGGATAATTTTTTTTATTTCTCACTGAAACCATATGTTGTGACCCCTCATCTGAACCGTCTTGTCGAGACGGTTCAGATGAGGGTAACAACGTATGTTTTGATACAGAATTAACAAAAATTATCCATAATTATCACCAAATACTCCCTCTTATCTAGAGCTCTGTAACTGTCTCCCCTTATTACATTTTGTGGGAAAGATTTAACCCTTAACCTTCAAATAAAGAGATTACTGCCCCTTTGACTTTCAAACAAGAAGATTATCTTGGCGAACAATAGTTTGTTTGGATGCTGCTGATGACAGATACTGGGACAGATAGGTCTGAGCAAACAGTGCAGACCTGGATCAGACTGCTCCTTCAGGAGCAGTCTGATCAGGGTCTACACTGTTTGCTATTCCATCTGCATCGTTTGGACACATTACTGCACTTCAAAACCAAGAGGTTCCATTTTAGGACAATTATGGTAATTAATTTAGATGTTCCGATCTTAAGAACTTTCACAGCATGACAGCAACAGCAATAGTTTCTGAAGAAAGAAAAAATTACAGTTCTATTTGTATTTGTTGTTGCTTTACGTCCACGGTAAACAGCTATGGTCATGTCGGGACGGCCAGTTAACCTAACAGCACTATTCCTGGGCAGGCTTAGACCTCCTAAGCGGTTAACCAGTACTAAGTGCACATACTTTCGCCAGTAACTGACAACTGCCCTTCTTGAATCAGCAGGAGAAACGAAAGTATGTGGCCAGACTGGGTATCGAACCCAGGACCTCTGACTTATGAGTCAGATTGCGCTATGCGACCCGGCTAAATTACAGTTCTACAACTTACTAGATCATCCATTTCGTTGCTACCCAGGTCAAGTATCTCCAACTTGATAAGGAATGACATTGAAGCTGGAAGTTGACGTAACATGTTCTCTCTCAGTTCCAGTGATACCAGACTGCTTAAACTGAAAATAGATGGGATTGAACATGTTTACACATCATCATATGTCCCACATCTTAAGAGAGGAAAAGCATGCTTTCCCTCAGTTCCAGTGATACCAGACTGCTTAAACTGAAAATAGATGGGATTGAACATGTTTAAACATGTTGATGAAACATACATCATTATATGTCCCACATCTTAAGAGAGGAGAAGCATGCTTTCCCTCAGTTCCAGTGATACCAGACTGCTTTAACTGAAAATAGATGGGATTAAACATGTTTAAACATGTTGATGAAACATACATCATTATATGTCCCACATCTTAAGAGAGGAGAAGCATACTTTCCCTCAACTCCAGTGATACCAGACTGCTAAAATTGAAAAATAGATGGGATTGAACATGTTTACACATGTGGATTAAACATACATCTGTATGTCCTATATCTTGAGAAAGGAGAAGCATGCTTTCCCTCAGTTCCAATGGAACCAGGCTGCTTAAGCTGAAAACAGATGGAATTAAACATGTTTAATCTGCATCAGCATCTATTGTTACAAATGGAAAAGGCATGTTTTCCATCAGTGCTAGTGGCAAAAAAAAACTGCTTCAGCTGAATACAAATGGGATAAAATGTGTTCAAACATGTTGGTTGAACACCTGATTAGTATTCTGAAAGATACATCATGTTTTCTCACAGTTCAACCTTAAATAGGTGTCAGGGGCCGTATTCATAAAACGACTGAAGTCGTTGCTATGCTGTTGCTAAGGCTGAATTTCTATAAAGGAAATTCCCTACAACTATGAAATTTGCTCTGGAGGAACAGTCTTTGTAAGACTGTTCCTCCAGATCAAATTTCATAGTTGTAGGGAATCTCCAGCATAGAAATTTACCCTTAGCAACAGCATAGCAACGACTTAAGTTGCTTTATGAATACGGCCCCTGGTCCTATTAATGTGTGGCGTAGGACAATATTGCTGTCGGGACCACTGTAAGGTGATAAGGTGATAAGCTTTGCAGTAATCATCAAAACTCCATGGAGTTTTGGCCTTCTGAGTGCAATAGTGTTAAAGTGATGGCAGTGCAGTATCTCTACTTGTACTTTCAGTCAACCTGTCCAAATTTCAGTGACATTGTTACAGCAATTCTTTAACTCTTTCACTATCAAAAAGCAGACGACAAAATTTACGTCTGCAAAAATTAAACAAGAGGCCCAGGGGCCACAAAGCTCACCAGATCTCTAGCTCAAAATTGCTGCCACATTAATATAGGCTCAAGATTGCTGTCACATTTGTAATGGTGAATACAAAATATATAACTACAAAGTCTCAGTCTGACAGTCTGTTGTGTTGATAACAAAATATATAACTATCTTCCACATTTTGATTGCCCTGGCAACAAAAAAGGATAACTTTCTAAGAATTTTTTGTGATTATTTTTCCCCTTTGGTTGCCATGATCAAAATGAGCAGTGTGCAGAAATAGGGCTAATTGAAGACCACTCTAGGAATACTTCTGAAAATGTAGGTTCAGAATACATGTATCTGCAATGACTAAGCAATGAATCCCATTTATTATTCTTTTCCATTATAAGTTGCCATACCAACCATGTCCTTTGAACAGTGACAATGGAAAACATGAAATCTGTAAAGGTTAATATGATCTGTATGTCTATGAAGTCTCTGCCTCATAGAGCAAATGGTTTCCGACATGATAATCTAAGGTATTTTTTTTTCTTCTATTTTTTCATTTTGGTAACCAATAAAAAGAGCAGTGGGCCAAAAAACATATAGCTTATAAAGACTTCTCAAGGAACATTTCTATGAAAGTTTTGTCAAAATATCTGCAATGGCTTGGCAGTAAATGCCATTTTTTGATTTTCCCCATTATAAGTCATGAAACTAAGTTGCCATAGCAACCAAACTAAGAAACCGATTTTCATAATGAACATAAAATTTCAATCCCCTAGCCCAAGGATGCTACAGATAAAATCTGGGCCCAATTGGCCCATTGGCTTCAGAGCAGATAATTTTTTAAGTTTTTTTTTTTTTCTGTTTTTGCATTTTGGTTTCCATGGCAACCAATATAAAGTGCAGTGGGCTAAAAAACATAAACCTGATAAAAGTCTTCTCAAGGAACATTTCTATGAAAGTTTTATCAAAATATATTTGATGGCTTAGCAGTAAATGCCAGTTTACAATTTTTCCCGATTGTAAGTCTATGGGAACTCTAAGTTGCCATAGCAACCACACTAAAAAGCAGATTTTCATAAAAAACACAAACTTTCAATCCCAAAGCCCAAAAATGCTACAGATGAAATCTTGGCCCAATCAGCCTAACGGTTTCAGAGAAGATAATTTTTAAATATCTGTTTTTGTTCTTTTTCGCATTTTGGTTTCCATGGCAACCAATAAAAAGAGCAGTGGGCCTAAAAACATATGGCTGACGGAAGACTTCTTAAGGAACATTTCTATAAAAGTTTTGTCAAAATATCTGCAATGGCTTGGCAGTAAATGCCATTTTTCGATTTTCCCCATTATAAGCCTATGGGAACTCTAAGTTGCCATAGCAACCAAACTAATTAGCCGATTTTCATAAAAAACACAAACTTTCAATCCCCCAGCCCAAGGATGCTACAGATAAAATTTGGGCCCAATCGGCCCAGTGGCTTCAGAGGAGATGTTGTTTGAAAGTGTTGACGGACGACATACGACAGACGACGACGACGACGGACAACTGCCTATCCTATAAGCTCCCCCGGAGCCTTCGGCTCTGGTGAGCTAAAAAATGCCTTGTCCAAGACTTTTTACATTGAGAATTCAAAGACTAGAGGGCAAAAAGTGTAGATCTAGATGAGGCGGCTCATTATGAGCCGCCTCATCAGGATCTACGCTGTTTGCAAATTTTGCTAATTGCGTCACTGGGGCTTAAAGAGTTAAGGAATCCCAAATTATGGTAATGATCATAGGCATTTCCTCTTCTCCTACAGTCTTTCCGCTAGTTCAATTCCTCCCCACGGTGGTCGTGACAGCAATATTGTCCTACGCCACACATTAATAGAACCTGACACCTATTTAAGCACTAAAGTAGACTACAAGCTTTATATAGCACCTATACTTAGCTGAACACTCTAGGAGCTCTTGTATTTAAAGACAAATTTACCATAAATAGTTCTGTGAGCTGTGCTACTGTCGGCCAATAAAATACCTTTCGCAAAAAATTCTTATAACCTAAATCCACTACAGAATGGCTAGAACATGTTTCAGTAAGGTGATAAGCTTTGCAATAATCATCATACACAGAGCTCTAGATAAGAGGGAGTATTTGATGATAATTAAGGATAATTTTTCTTATTTCTCATTGAAACCATATGTTGTGACCCTCATCTGAACCGTCTCGACGAGACGGTTCAGATGAGGGGTCACAACATATGTTTTTATGCAGAATGAACAAAAATTATCCCTAATTATCACCAAATACTGCCTCTTATCTAGAGCTCCGATACATTTAACAGTAAGGAACATGATCAGACTGTGCACACTTGTGAATTAATTTGGATGTTGCCGTTAAAGCATGATAGGAATAACATTTTTCCCTGCCATTCCATCTATTACCATCACAATTCCTGAAGTAAAACCTCTGCGACATTTCAAACTACTGTGTTTACTCTAAATGTACGTAAGAGGCTACTACCATTTTCTGTCAAAGAGCACTTCAAATTTCAAGGTTTAACAATTCCAGCATGTTGCACCAGTTTTTTTGCAAACAGTGAAGGCTCACATCAGACTGCTCCATGGAAGCAGTCTGCAAATGGAGAACTCTTATCTACACTGTTTGCTTTAGATCTTGTTCCAATATTTAGGATTTTCAAGGCAACCCTACATACAACATCTAAAAAAGAGCTTTTTCATGTCATATCCAGCTCAGAGCTGCAGGGGAACACTAAACTGCTTGAGTGAATTTTACATACAGATTTCTCATTGTTCCTAGGAACAGAGGTGGTGTAGTGAATAGTGAATTAATGCATTAGAATACCAAATTTGTATCAATCCAGGGATCTTAGGTTCGATCACCTCAGTGCATCTCCTGTCTTTCCGATGAGACTTGCAGCCATGGTAGCTCAGTGGGTTAAGCGCTGGCCTACAGATCTTAGTGATCTAGCAGACCGCGTTCAGGCCCCACTTGAGACAAGAATCTTTCCTACTGCAAACGGGGTTCCATTGTACACAGCCTCTCATTATCACTGTCCCATGGTCCTGATATAACTGAAATACTGTTGAAGCGGACGTTAAATCTCAAGTCATCCATCCATCCATCCGATGAGACTTAAAACCCAATTTCACTCACTCACTCATTGTTCCACATTAAAAATACAGTGATCAACACTGAAACCTTAATGATCAGAACTTCTGAACACCAAAAACTTGTTTACTATGGTTAACTAAAACTAATTTGATACTGAATTCAACACTAGATAACTTGAACTACCTATAACAGGATTTATCCTTTAGACTACCAATCCAGGGGTCATCCGGTCTTTCAGATGAGACTCTCAACTGAGGTCCTGTCCCTGTATAACCTAATTGTTGGTGGGACATGTAACCCAATTTCACTCACTGTAACAGGAAGTAGTTATTGCTATTGAAGTTTGAATCCAGTGGAACTTTATCTAGAAGTCATCACCTGATAACAAGACCTACCCTAACTGGAACTGATTTCAATATCAAAAATGGGTTCGAAACTTTATCTAGAAGTCATCACCTGATAACAAGAACTACCCTAACTGGAACAATGGGTTTGAAAAACAGGAGTCCCAGGCAAGATCCAAATATGGAGTTTTGAGGTCCCTAATATTTTTAAGCTGAAATAGCCGTTGTGACCCAAACTGCTTGTCCCATATAGAATAGGTTTATGAGTTCAAACATTTTGGAAAACTCCAATGCAACTATGCAACACATACATGAAATCGGCTCATTTTCTCAGGATGTAACTCCAATAGAGACAGCATAACAGAGATAATTTTGGGATAATTATCCATATTTCCCCACAAAAACCTATGTTGTGACCCATCATTAGAACCGTCTCGTCCAGACGGTTCTAATGAGGGGTCACAACATATGTTTTCGTTGAGAATTAAGAAAAATTATCTTTGAATTATCCTCGATACCCCTTCTTATCTGGAGCTCTGCTGATAGATACAGCAGATCAATAGGAGTAAAAGTTGTGGACCACTGAGTTTTAGCTGAACTAAGCCGATTAGATTCTGTTGTTTTTCTTCACTAATTACATCAGAACAGACATAATGTCTGTATTTAAATGCAGCTCTTATGAAACGGTTGATGTTAAAGACAAATAAGAAATAGATGACTCTCTTGAAGAATTTAAATCACAGCTCTGATCAGAGAACATGAACTTACTGACTGAAAATTTCAATATCAATGACCCCCAGGTCCCCCTGTTCTCTCCCAACTCCAGATCTGACTGTTTACAGCTGTCTGCCTGCCTTTCTTCGTTTTTTTTTTTTGGTCTGACATTATTTCTTCCGACATTTTCTTTCTGAATATTTATACAAGCTCCAGATAAGAAGGCGTGACAGGGATACTGATGGGATAATTTCTTAAATTTCTGCATAGACATAAGTTGTGACCCCTCATTAGAACCGTCTAGCCGAGACAGTTCTAATGAGAGGCCACATCATATGTTTTTGTCTTGAAATAAGGGTGAATCCTCAACACCCCCATCTCTTATTGAGAGCTCTGTTTATAGTATACAAGTTGAACATTATGTTTCCCTTCATCAGAGCTCCAGATAAGAGATGGTATTGCGGATAATTCAAAGATAATTTTTACTAATATCTCAACGGAAACCTATGTTGTGACCCCTCATTAGAACCTACTTGCCGGGGGTAGTACAATAGCTCTTCCTGAACTTTGTTCTGGCGAGCTAAAAACGAAAATGGCAGAGTTGTTTCCCCTGAAAGAGTGCCCATTCACCTTAACCATCAATTTAATCAGAGAATGATGGACTTGGCCGTATTTGATGATGGTATATAATGGCCCAAAAATTATTTTTCTCCTACCCTATAAGCTTAACAAGAGCTGTCACAGGTCAGCTGCCTTGAAAGATGTTGTGTTAATGTTTTACATTCATGGTAAACAGCTATGGTCATGTCGAGATGGTCAGTTAACCTAACCACACTATTCCTGGACCGACTTAGACCTCTTAAGCGGTTAACCATTACTAAGTGCACTTACGTTTAACTGGCAGCTTCCCCTCTTGAATCAGTGGGAGAAACGAAAGTAAGTGGCCAGACCGGGTATCGAACCTGGGACCTCTGGCTCTTGAGTCAGACACGCTACCGACTGTGCTACACGGCCCAGCTTTTGGCAGGTAACAGAGGCCAAAATATCATAATGCTGACAAGTTAACTGCCAACACAGACAACTCCTTTTTCGCTTCTTTGTCTTTTCTTTCTTTTTTTTTTATAATGGTAGCATTGCAGCAGATGTGCATAAAACATCACTGTTTGCCTTTTTTTCTTATAATTGCACAGCAATCATTAAATTCATTGTTAACTGGGTTTTTTTTGCTTGTTTTTTTATTTGTTTTGCTCTATCATGACAAATATGTCAATATTTAACATAACTTTCAAACTGTGTTATCATTTCATCAGTTATTAACACCTCAGGAAGAAAACCTCCCTCATCATTTGTACTTACCAGAAAAAATAGCCATCAGAGGAGATGGCAAATCCCCCGACCGAAGACCCCAATGGGCCTTGGTAAAAAGGGTGCACTTCAAAACACATATTAGTAATATATTGTCGTTCTTTTATGCTTCTGATTGACATTAACTGTTAACAGATGCATGATTATCTAACACTCAGACTAAAACAGTATGCTTGACTGCTAAAAAGAGGTAATGTCTCAAACAGCCTCCATAAACACAAATGTATAGCATACGATACATTCAACTTTCCAAATGTGTAAATAACTTCTAAAGTACAAGTCCTACAAACCTAATTTTGAGCTCTCTAGTAAGTGAATTTGGACAAAGAATCCAAATCTGGAAAAAAAAAAAAAATTTGGGGGGGGGGGGGGGGGGGGGGGGGGGGGCACGGGAATGTGGAGGGGTCAGAGAGAGTTAGGAACACTGATAAGATATCACAGCATGACCATCAATATTCTAAAAGGTACACGGTTATTCAAATTCTGGAGCTGCCAGGGTTATACAGTTATGGAGCAGAGACTCAAACAGCAGCTCAAACTACCAAAGGGAAATAACTCACAAAGTATAAAAGCAAGAGTTATCATTCATGTATGAGACAAATTGTCATGACCCGTTCTGCATATCTGTGAAGTATCATGGGAATATTTCAAAAGGTATTCAAGCTATGGAGCGGACACCTAAAATCATCAAAGGGAAATAACACCAAAAGTAAACAAGCAAGAGTTGTCATTCTTGTTCGCGACACATCATCATGAACTGTTCTATATATCTGTGAAGTATCATGACAATATTCCAAAAGGTATTCAAGTTATAGAGCGTACACGAAATCACACCTAAAACCATCAAGGGGAAATAACTCAAAAAGTAAGAAAGCAAGAGTTGTCATTCTTGTTCGCGACACATCGTCATGACCTGTTCTACATATCTGTGAAGTATCATGAAAATATTCCAAAAGGTATTCAAGTTATAGAGCGGACACGATATCATACCTAAAGTGATCAAGGGGAAATAACTCAAAAAGTATGAAAGCAAGAGTTGTCATTCTTGTTTGCGACACACCGTCATGACCTGTTCAACATATCTGTGAAGAAAATATTCCAAAAGGTATTTAAGTTATAGAGCGGACACGATATCATACCTAAAGTGATCAAGGGGAAATAACTCAAAAAGTATGAAAGCAAGAGTTGTCATTCTTGTTTGCGACACACCGTCATGACCTGTTCTACATATCTGTGAAGCATCATGAGAATATTCCAAAGGGTATTGAAGTTATAGAGTGGACACGAATCTGCCCAAAAAATCACACCTAAAACTATCAAGGGGAAATAACTCAAAAAGTAAGAAAGCAAGAGTTGTCATTCTTGTTCACGACACATCGTCATGACCTGTTCTACATTTCTGTGAAGTATCATGAAAATATTCCAAAGGGTATTCAAGTTACAGAGCGGACACGAATCTGCCAAAAAAATCACCAAAGGGGAGATAATTCAAAAAGTACAATTGCAAGAGTTACCATTCTTGTACGCGACACATCGTCATGACCTGTTCTACATAACTGTGAAGTATCATGAAAATATTCCAAAGGGTATTCTAGTTATAGAGCGGACACGAATCTGTCCAAAAAATCACACCTAAAACTATCAAGGGGAAATAACTCAAAAAGTAAGAAAGCAAGAGTTGTCATTCTTGTTCGCGACACATCGTCATGACCTGTTCTACATTTCTGTGAAGTATCATGAAAATATTCCAAAGGGTATTCAAGTTACAGAGCGGACACGAATCTGCCAAAAAAATCACCAAAGGGGAGATAATTCAAAAAGTACAATTGCAAGAGTTACCATTCTTGTACGCGACACATCGTCATGACCTGTTCTACATAACTGTGAAGTATCATGAAAATATTCCAAAGGGTATTCAAGATATAGAGCGGACGAGAAAATGTTTACGGACGGACGGACGGCGGACGGACGGACGGACAGACGGACGGACGCCAGGCTCATCGCTATATCCCCCGAACCTTTCGG
The DNA here is from genome assembly GCA_963989385.1 of Ctena decussata. Classification (NCBI taxonomy): domain Eukaryota; kingdom Metazoa; phylum Mollusca; class Bivalvia; order Lucinida; family Lucinidae; genus Ctena; species Ctena decussata. The sequence goes on from OZ022509.1 coordinate 76,505,656, forward strand.
TCGGGGGATAAAAAGTAAACAATCATGAACAAAGCTGAGCCATGCAAATGAACACCCCAACCCTCAGAAAAAATCATCAAAAAAAATGTTTTTTTTTCTTTCGAATAGTATTTTTCCTTTATGGTGAATAATACACTAAATGAGCCACAACGCGAGAAAACCAACAAAGTGGTTGTGCCCCCAGTGCCGACTCAGATCAGCCTGGACATCCGCCTAGTCCGCTCAAACTTTTCGCTAAACACTTAAAGGGTAGCTAAAGGTCTAAGCTACCTCCATGCGGACAGCGAAGACTCTGATCAGACTGGGCAGATGCCCAGGCTGATTTGAGTCTTCGAT